>LR880971.1:779556247-779569344 GCA_904067115.1 Aegilops sharonensis
AACTAGATTATTGACTCTAGTGCAAGTGGGAGACAGTTGGAAATATGCCCTAGAGGCAATAATAAAAGCATTATTATTATATTTCCTTGTTCATGATAATTGTCTTTATTCATGCTATAATTGTGTTATCCGGAAATCGTAATACATGTGTGAATAACAGACACCAACATGTCCCTAGTAAGCCTCTAGTTGACTAGCTCGTTGATCAACAGATAGTCATGGTTTCCTGACTATGGACATTGGATGTCATTGATAACAAGATCACACCATTAGGAGAATGATGTGATGGACAAGACCCAATCCTAAACATAGCTGAAGATCGTATAGTTCGTTTGCTAGAGTTTTTCCAATATCAAGTATCTTTTCCTTAAACCATGAGATCGTGTAACTCCCGGATACCGTAGGAGTGCTTTGGGTATACCAAACGTCACAACGTAACTGGGTGACTATAAAGGTATGCTACGGGTATCTTCGAAAGTGTCTGTTGGGTTGACATGGATCAAGACTGGGATTTGTCACTCCGTATGACGGAGAGGTATCACTGGGCCCACTCGGTAATGCATCATCATAATGAGCTCAAAGTGACCAAGTGTCTGGTCACGGGATCATGCATTACGGTACGAGTAAAGTGACTTGCCGGTAACGAGATTGAACGAGGTATTGGGATACCGACGATCGAATCTCGGGCAAGTAACATATCGATTGACAAAGGGAATTGTATACGGGGTTGCTTGAATCCTCGACATCGTGGTTCATCCGATGAGATCATCGAGGAGCATGTGGGAGCCAACATGGGTATCCAGATCCCGCTGTTGTTTATTGACCGGAGAGCGATCACGGTCATGTCTACATGTCTCCCGAACCCGTAGGGTCTACACACTTAAGGTTCGGTGACGCTAGGGTTGTAGGGATATGTATATGCAGTAACCCGAATGTTATTCGGAGTCCCAGATGAGATCCCGGACGTCACGAGGAGTTCCGGAATGGTCCGGAGGTAAAGAATTATATATAGGAAGTGCTATTTCGGCCATCGGGACAAGTTTCGGGGTTATCGGTATTGTACCGGGACCATCGGAAGGGTCCCGGGGGTCCACCGGGTGGGGCAACCTGTCCCGGGGGGCCGCATGGGCTGTAGGGGGTGCGCCTTGGCCTACATGGGCCAAGGGCACCAGCCCCAAGAGGCCCATGCGCCTAGGGTTTCAAAGGGGAAGAGTCCTAGGAGGGGAAGGCACCTCCTAGGTGCCTTGGGGAGGAAGGATTCCTCCCCCTTGGCCGCACCCCCCTAGGAGATTAGATCTCCTAGGGCCGGCGCCCCCCCCTTGGCCCTCCTATATATAGTGGGGGAGGGAGGGCTTTTCTCCCACGCCTTTGGTTGCCTCCTTCTCCCTCTCCAACACCTCCTCCTCCTCCATAGTGCTTGGCGAAGCCCTGACGGAGTACTGCAGCTTCACCATCACCACGCCGTCGTGCTGCTGCTGGAGCCATCTTCCTCAACCTCTCCTTCCCTCTTGCTGGATCAAGAAGAAGGAGACGTTACGCTGACCGTACGTGTGTTGAACACGGAGGTGCCGTCCGTTCGGTGCTAGGATCTCCGGTGATTTGGATCACGTCGTGTTCGACTACCTCATCTCCGTTCTTTGAACGCTTCCGCTCGCGATCTACAAGGTACGTAGATGCATCTAATCACTCGTTGTTAGGTGAACTCCTAGATGGATCTTGGTGAAACCGTAGGAAAATTTTTGTTTTCTGCTACGTTACCCAACACAATCGACTCAGAAGTGTTCCACTCGACAGACTCGAAGACACTCGACCATGAAGCCAACCACTCGACAGCCAGGAGATCTAAAGTCACTCCGCACGCTAACGGTCGGTCATTAAGTAGCTTTTATGGTCATCATAACACTTTATTTGCGGCGTTACTGGTAATGCCCGACCTTAATGTACCTTAAACCCTTCATAACTGAGGGCCGGAGGGGTCTGGCGAACTCTATATAAGCCACCCCCCTCCTCAGTGTCAAGGGTTCGCACCCCTGTAATTCATACACGCATAATCCAGTCGACCGCCTCTGGGCTCCGAGACGTAGGGCTATTACTTCCTCCGATAAGGGCTTGAACTCGTAAAACTCGTGCATAAACAGCTACTCCATAGCTAGGATCTTGCCTCTCCATTCATACCCCCTACATTACTGTCAGACTTAGAACCACGACAGCGCCCGCCTGCCATGGGTGGTGGAGGCCGACGTTTAGGACGGGTAGACTGGGGGCATTCTGGAGGAGGAAGAAGGAAGGGAGAAAGAAGATGAACAATAGCGCGATCTATATTGAACCATTGGATCAAAATCTAGTGGCTGCTGATAAAAGTGACTAATGGCAAAAGAAATTTCAGGTACCTGATGGATAGAGGATCCCTAGATATAGTCACATGGGTGTACGTTAGCAGTGTGCCAAGCTCCAGCCGTACTCAAGTTCTAGAGCTTTGGTCAGAAAGTTGGCTCATCCGCCGTGAATCCTTGAAAATTTGGCAGTAGGATTGGGAGATCCAACGGCATGTGTGGTGCCACGGTTTCTTCAGTTTTGAAACAATCAATGAGAACCGTCCGATGGGGGAGGATACAATGGTTCATATGATGTGTTACCCATACACTATAGTGGTATATAGATATAGATAATCTGGGCGACCGTATCGTGTACTCCCAGGGTGCAGGTGCACCTGGTACTCCCAGATTAAAAAAACAGATCTTAATGATCATAAAAAAGATCAAACATACATAACTATATAGATATATATATGTATGTATCAGCCATATGAGAGAAAAAATAAACCCAAATTTGAAGCCTAATCTAGAAGCAAAAAAGATAAATATGCTATAAATAGTAGCTAGTTCCTTTTGGTCCATTAACACAATGAACTATTTTTCTTCAGACACATACTTACGTTTGGTCTTGTAATACTAGGATAATTTAGTTTTCGACTTGTAGCAACTTCTAAAAAGACGAAATAATGTGGGTGCTACAAGAGTACTGGATATTTTCTCCATTTTTTTTGCAAAAATATCTATCTTTCGTTCTGAGAATAGGAACTTACTAAGTAGTAACCCCATAGAATCTATCTATATAAAAATAAAGAGGCAATCATGTCAGAAAGCGGGGTTTTCTTTGGTCAAAAGGTACTTCGAACTTGGAACGAGCATGAAGAGATTAACGAGACTTCTTTCTCTTTTGAGTTTTTTTTTTTTGCGAGAAAAACTTCCAACCTATTCATCTTCAATCATGGTAGTACAACAAACATTAGAAATAATAAATATTACATCCAGATCCGTAAACCACTACTACAAGCACTGAAGCGAGCCGAAGGCGCGCCGCTGTCATTGCCCCTCCATCGCCGGAGCCGAGCAAACCTTGTTGTAGTAGACAGTCGGGAAGTCGTCGTGCTAAGACCCCATAGAACCAACACACCAGAACAGTAACCGCTGCCGATGAAGAGCGTAGATCAGAAGGATCCAACCTGAAGACACAGGAAGACATACGAACGACGAACAGATCCGAGCAAATCCACCAAAGACAGATCCACCGGAGACACACCTCCACACACCCACCGACGATGCTAGACGCATCATTGGAACGGGGGCTAGGTGGGGAGACCTTATTCCATCTTCAGGGAGTCGCCGCCGTCTCGCCTTCCTAATTAGGACACAAACCCTAACAAAACTTGAAAAAAGATCTAAAAATGAAGCCCTCCCACCGGCAAGGGCCGAGATCCACTCCTCCTCCATGGCCCTAAGGCCGCCGGAGACGGGGTGGATCGGCGGCGGCGCAGGCGGGAGGCAAAAGAAACCCTAGTAGGTCTTATGTTACCTCTTTTGAGATTTTCTAACGGACCTGTCATGCAAGATCTTTGGTCTTCCCCTGGAACCAATGAAGAAAAGTGGATCACTTCTTAGGTACTCGCTCAGATGATTCTTCTCTATCTATAATATCTATCTGCTGCCTTTTTTTTACCGGAAAAGACTTTCGCCCCGCTTTATATATAAAGCACGATCACAACAACCCGGTACAAACGCACGCCACCACAACACATGCACACACCCAAGGCATGATACATAGGCGCTGAGCGCGGCAACACCACCCCTAGCATTACCACCGCGAAGAGATGAAGTCGCATATGACGAACCGTTGGCTCCAAGGCGGCGCCTTCAGGAAGGATACGACACCGGAGCGCCGCCACCGCCCAATCCAAGGATCGGAGTTTCCCCCGGAGCCGCACGACGGGCAATGAGAGCCGCGACGACGCCTTCAAGAAGGGAACGAGCTTCGCCGCCGCTGGTCCGTCCGAAGATAGAAAAGGTTTTCACCCCGGCTAAAACTCACCGCCGCCGAACACCACACCCCGGCGACCATGCTGCCCACACGGCCATGGCCACCGGGCAGCACCAAGCCACGGCCTCCGCCCGAGAGTACCGCGCAACCACCACCAGGGCCGCCACCCCGGCATCCAAGACCTTGACACCACCTCACCCGAGTCATGCCGCTATCCCAAAGAGACGAGCGGAAAGGTCCCACCTTTCGCACCCCTGGGCGACCCCCAGTGCCGAGACCCAATAAGCCGGCCACCTGGCCTCCATCGACCCGTCCTGCAGCACCGGGCAGGAGGCGAGCTCAGTCTTGCAACACCGTGCGCGAGACAAGGTCAGTCCTGCTGCACCGTGCGCGAGACGAGCTTAGTCCTGCGGCACTTTGCGCGAGATGAGCTCGGACCTGCGCGCCGGGCGCGAGACGAGCGATGGACCACAGCTGGGAGAAGGCCAGCCCTTCGCCAAACATAGCGACTGGACAACGAGGAGGGGGGCCAAAGGTCGATACAAGCCGCCTACAGAGGAACCGACGCCAGGACGTGCCAGCCGTTGCCGAAGCCGACCTGCCAAACCACCGTGGAGCCATCCACGGCCGGAGCAGCGGCCACCCCGGCCACTGCCCAACCCGCGCCACCTAGCGAGCTCCCGCTGTCGGAGCCGCCGGGCACGCACCCACGCCTCGAGCCGTCACCAAGCACCAATCCTCAAACCTCAGCCCCAACGCCAGAAGGACGGAAAGGCGCCATCTTGAGCCCCCGACCTCCCTCGATCCAGCCCGTCGTGGGCCACTAGCAGCACCGCCAGCTATCAGGAAGGCCGGATCCGGCGCCCAACCAGCCAAATTGGGGCAGAAGTCGAGGGGGAGGAGTCAGCGACGACAGGAGGAGGAGGGACCCGCCGCCCGCCACCGCCAGTCGAGGCCTGATGCCGCGCGCTCGCCGAAAAATGTCGTACGCGCTCCGCCGCCGCCCGCAGAAGCCCAGCCATGCCAACACTCGCCGAGGCCCGCAGCCACGCGCCCGACCGCGCGCACTCCGGGACACCGTCGGCCGCCACCCAGATCTGCCGCCCGCAGAAGCAGGGGAGCCGCGAGAAGACCTCCCGCCGCCGCCGTCTGCCGCGGGCTTCGCCCAGCGGCGTCCTTCGGCGGCGGCGCGAGGAGGGAAGGGAGGAAGAGGGGGGGTGGCGGCGCTGCTAGGTGGAGGAGCCCTGAGTCGCCCTGGGCAGGGGCGACGCGGGGGAGCTGGACAAAGTATTCGACCGCCCAAGGATCTGCTGCCTTTTTTTTAGACACATGTGCTGTCTATAAGACCATAATCGAGCCCGTCAAACCCCAATATGCCACGCTTGTACTCCCACCATTTCTAAATAAAAGACCTCTTAATACGGTTTACGTTCGGATGTATAGACATATTATACTTTAGATTGATTCATTTTGCTCCATATATTATACTTTAGATTGATTCATTTTGCTCCATATCACCGTATGTAGTCCACTGGAATCTAAAACTTATAAAAAAAATCCATAGGCATTAGCACCCAGGTCATATTTTTATAGAAGAACCCCATTCTCCAAGGAAGCGCCTTTTTCACTGGGCTACTGCCCGGTCCTCGAATCTACTAAGACTTATATTTTACAGAAAGCTATACCGAGGGAGTACACCGAGGGAGGCCAGCTTTTTACAGAAAGCTATACCGAGGGAGTACACCATTTTCCATTCCTTTTTTGCCGATCTTGATATCATTATTACACCGCCGTGCCTGGCGCTAATTGCAACATGACATATACAGCAGTGATGCACACGGCAAATCTTGATTCAGAATTCATGTCGATTAGGAAGGAGAGCAATCTCGGGATGCAATCACGGACAGAT
Organism: Aegilops sharonensis; assembly: GCA_904067115.1. Taxonomy (NCBI): domain Eukaryota; kingdom Viridiplantae; phylum Streptophyta; class Magnoliopsida; order Poales; family Poaceae; genus Aegilops; species Aegilops sharonensis. The sequence goes on from LR880971.1 coordinate 779,562,474, forward strand.
CGACACCCACACGCCAGCGCAGTGCGCAGGCGTAGCCCTATATAACGCGCCAAGTGAGACGCTCATCACAATCACTACTCATCAAGACGATAAATCCTCTCTCGAGCGTAACAGACGTTCCCATGGCGCCGCCTGCAAGATCATCGGCGCGTTTCTTCCTCCTCCTCGTTGTTCTCCTCGTCGCCGCAGGGCGCTCCGCCGGTGACGACGACGACTCACCACGTACGTATCCGACTGGGCGACCGCCGTCCATGTCGTTTTCTCGATCGCACATGCATATACTTGACATCTAGATCGTCTGACCGATGTTGTTGATCTGATTTGGCGGCGCGTGTGTCTATGCAGCGCAGGTGCAGCCGTTGGACCCCAAGTGCCAGGAGATGACGGAGATGTGCACCCCGGCGACGTGCACCAAGCTCTGCCTCAGCATAGGGCTGGGTAAAGACCCCGACGGCGGGTTCTGCACCTTCCATGGCATGAAGTTCTACTGCTGCTGCCCCATACCCGCCCCCGCCCCGCCGCCCTCAAGGCTCTGATTTTAGGTTTCCCAAATGATCTTGTGGCCGGATTCCAGTATCAGGAATTCCGGATGATAGCAGGATCTATATATCTTTGGTTGATCTGAGCAAGTAATGCTTCTGTCGATCTGTGTGATCACCTAGCCGTTTCAATAAACAATTAAGCACACATGGTTCCAGTTGCATTTTCTGTCGTTAAAGATGTAAGGTTCAGTTTGAAAAGGACAGGCTATTTGGGGTGCAGAGCAAAAAAGTTCAGAAACAATCAAAATGTTTTGTGGTGCAAGATGCTCATATGTGTGATGTCCGTGTAAAATTTGATAAAGTTTGGACATTCGAGGAGCTCGTCCGAAAGACACAAATTTTGGATGTCCGAGAAACTTTTGAAAACAACACCGTTCATGCCCGATTTTTTTTCCACGAGCTCCTCGAATCTGTAAACACCCCGAAATTTTGCATCGACATCACAAATTTGGGCATCTTATACCACAAAAATATCTTTTTTTAAAATTTCTGCTATTTGTTTTGATTTTACTGTTCACCGGGTTTAGATAAGCTTGGTCACCAAATTGAATTATCAAGGCTATTTGTCAGAAACTTGAGAGAAAAATGGCCTTGGTTTATTTGTCCTCACTTCTTCTCTGGCATCGGAAGCCCATCGTCGACCCGTTTTCCTCTTCCAGTTGAACCGCACATTTCACCACCAACGATGACTAGTGTTATCCATCTGCACCGCCACCCTAGACATCGTTCTAACCGCCTTCCCTCTTCTTCCCCTACGCTGATGACGATGCCACATACTCCCCTACACTGGGTTCAACTTTTACAAATAAGCAAACACTTCAGATTTTTACAAATAAGATCTATTGAAGGATTGGCAAAAGTCATTGGGGGTCAGTTGACCCCACTCCCATAGAGGCGGCATTCGCATCCGCACATGTCAACCCTCAGACTCCCCTTGGCCGTCGACACCATGTTGTCCCCTTCTCTAGGTCACTTATGGGTTGGTCTTGCAAGGAATGACGCTTCATCCCCATCTCCGAGTCACTTCCGGCTTGGCCTTGCCAGAAACACCACGTCGTACCGATCTCTGCCTCGGTGCCTTGCCTTCTTTTTCTTCGACAAAGTGTACTAATGCCAATTATCATTTCAGGCCAAGGCAGATTTAAAAATATCCAAATAATACAAGAATGTGTGCTCGAGTAATGTTAGATTTCACCTCTGTCTTCCCCAGGCCGCGGGGAAAAAAATTATATAAGACCAGGTCTCATATAAAGCAGGTGAGACCCGTCCTGATGGATGACACATGGCATTCACAGATCACAAAGCATCTAATCTCTTCCCCCCTGATTTCAGGTGGGGGTCGGGTAGATGCTTTGTGATTTGTGAATGCCACGTGTCATCCATCAGGATGAATCTCACCTGCTAACCCGTGAGTCCTGGTCTCATATAATTCTTTTCCAGGCCACGGTCTGCCTGGCCCGTGTTGGTTGCGGCTTTCCACGTGGAAACCTCAGGGCCTGCATGCGTGGGCCGACGCCTCACGATCCCAGGCTAGCGTTTTCCTATTTGCCGCTTATTCCGCAAACTGCCGCCGTATCGCACACATAAGAGGAACGAGTGGGCTTTTTCGTCTAGCTTTTTCATTTTTTCTGTTTGTTTTCTTTCACTAGTTTTTGCGGTTTAATTTTTTGTTTTTAATTCTTCATTTTCTTTTTTTCTGCTTCTTCGCTTTTTTTTTGAAATCGTGATTCTTTTAGAAAAATTGTGACGTCATAAAAATGTTTACCATTACAGAAAAAATGTTCAAAAATTTGGAAAGTTATCTCATCTTCAACTGTTGGTAGTAATTTAAAAAATCTCATTCTCAAAAAAAGTTCATAGATTCAAAAAAAGTTTTTATTTTTAAATTTTTCCTGGAGTTTAAAATTTTTTGCAGATAAAAAAATCACGATTTTCAGAAAGTGTTAGAGTTTTTTTATTTCTACAGAAACTTTAAAAATGTCCGCGTTTGAAATTTGAGAAAATGTTGGGATCCGCCACTGCCGTTAGCTCTTCAGGCTTTGCGAATATGCTTTCTGAAGGGCCGGCCCAGTCGTACTCCACTGTGCATTTGCTCAGTAATCTTCCGCCGCAAAGCACGGCACAAAAGAAACCGGCGTGGCGCGTGCTACTAGTTAGTTGGCCCAGCCGTGCTCCATGGCGAGGAAAAGCCGGAATCTCCTATTGGACGCACGTTGCATGAAAGTGTAGGTCTTTCGCACAGAGGTGAGGAACGAACGATGACCTAGGCCTGGCCCATTTACGTGCTGCAGTGTTTTCCGGTTTTGGGAACCTTCTAAGTCTTCCTTCTGTTTTTTCTGGTTTTGAGAACCTTTAGGAGGTTCCTGAACCGGTTTTCCCTTTTTTTCTGCTTTTTGCTTTTTTCTTTTTTCGTTTCTCTTTTTATTTTTCTGTTCTTTTCCTTTTTTGTTTCTTTTTTCTTTTTCGTTCCTTTTTATGTTTCAAGTTTTTTTAAACAGTTCATGTTTTGAAAATTGTTCGGAATCTAAAAAAATGTTCGTGCTTAAAATAAATTCAATTTGTTTTTATAAAAATGGTCGTATTTTTTCAAAAACTGTTCATAAATTGAAAAACTATTTCCATTTTTAAAAAAATTTCAGGAATTTCAAGAAATGTTCCCGTTTTTCAGAAATTGTTTGGAATGTTTTTGTTCTTTTATTGAAAACCTGATCACATATTCAAAAAATGTTCTTGTTTTCCACATGTTTGTCACGTGTTCAAAATTTGTCCGTGTTTCACTTTTGTTGGGATTTTCAGAATTGTTCTTCATTTCGAAATTTGTTCTAAAAATTCAAAATATGTTCGTGATTCAAAAAATTGTTCCTGTTTTAAACACTCTGCACATAATGCGAAAAAGTTTCATGTTTATAAAAATGTTCATAATATTAAAATTTTCCTTGTTTTCAAATGATGTTTGCATTTTAAAAATGTTCAGGAATTTCAGAAAAATTTACTCTTCAAAAATCTTTGCTCATAATGCGAAAAATGTTCAGAATATTAAAATTTGACCCTGTTTTCAAATGATGTTTGCATTTTTGAAAATGTTCAGGAATTTCAAAATATGTTCCCGTTTTAAAAAACTTTCTCATAATGCGAAAAATGGTCAGTTCACAAAAATTCTCACAAAATTAAAAAATTTCCCTGTTTTCAAATGATGTTTGCATTTCTAAAAAATGTTCAGGAATTTCAAAAATGGTTCCTGCTTCTCCAAAATTGTTCAACAATTCAAAAAATGTCCATTATAAAAAATTGTTCAGAATGTTAATAATTGTCTCACAAATTCAAATATTGTTTGTGTTTTCAGAAAAATGTTCGGGACTGCTGAAAAAGGTCAACAATTCAAAAAGAGTTCCCATTATCAAATTTTGTTCTCAGAATGCAATAAATGTTTGAGTTTTTCAAAAATGTCCGGAATTTCAATAAATGTTTGCACTTGCCAAAAATTGTTCCCATTATCTATTTTTTGTTCTCAAAATTCAATAAATGTTCGCGTTTTCATTAAATGTTCAGGAATTTCAAAATTCTTTCTGTTGAAAAATCGTTTTGATTTTATTTTTTGAAATGTTGAAACACTGTTCGAGTTCTTCAATAAATTATCGGATTTTCAAACATTATTTGTTGTAAAAAAACACAATTTCCATATAAAGTTCGAAAAAATTCAAAAACCTGTCTGGATTGTGCTTTGAAGTTAGTTTTTATACTATCACGCTCCAATTTTTCAATGAAAGTTGTTAGCTCCACTGGTTAGCTTCTCTCGTACTTAAGGAGGACTTCCAAAGTTCGAATCCTAGGGAAGATTTAGCGTGCTTCTTTTTAACATCGCTGCGCTAAACAGGCGCGCTCGCTACAGCGCCCAGTATTGGGCCAGCCCACTCGCGGAGTGCCTGTGTGCGTCAAGTGGCTGTTCGGACGCAAAACGCGTCGAATAGGAGCTCCCGGAAAAGCCTACTCTCTGGCTCTCTGCAACTGAATTGAATTGAACCGAAGCATCGGCAGCTCCGGGCGCCGACCCTTCACTGGCGCCGGATACCAGCACCACCATGTACGCGCAGGCTAGTCGGGTGAGGACTACATGTTGCTCAGCGCAATGAATTTCGCAATACCACTGGTGTTGATGTCAGTGTTGTTGCTGAAGAGAAGCCCACCGACCCATTTGATACTGATCCTCTGCTTCATTGCGCCCATTTGATGTACGCCGTAATTTAATTTATATTGCACGTATGAATCTCATTCATATGAAGAGATCATCAAGCTTCATTGCGCCAATGGTTGGTGGCGATGAGCTAATGATGGCATTTCCATGCAGATGAAAGAATTTCACTACTGTTGCTGGTTCGAATGTGTCTATCAGCTAAAGCCTCAGGAGGATAAGCGGGGGAAAAAAAGCCATGACGTTCTCTAGAATCTTTTTTGTCTCTTCTCAATAGATAAGTCTTCTTTTCTTCTAGAGGTCGCGCGGAGACACCAAAGTAGAGGTTAGAATAAAAACTCATTTTTTAGGGGAAAAATGAGAACTGAGAACAGGGTGTCACCCTGTTAGCTAGGCCCGCAAGGAGCATGCTAGCCCACCCGGGTTTGAGACTTTCGTGGCCTTAAAAAATAGTATGATGTCATCTGTGAACAATAAAGTGGAAATACCAGGTGCCCTCTATCGGTGTTAAATCCGACATATCTCGTAGTAGGGGTCCTAAGCTAGGCGTCTTGGAGCGATGGTAACGTGGATACAAGATTTTACCCAGGTTCGGGCTCCCTTCAAGAGATAATACCCTACGTCCTGCTTTTGATCGTATTCATATGGGGTGTAGTACATAGTACATGTGTCTACGACAAGATTGTTTTAATGAATATTAAATCATCTATTGACTAGCCTGGCCTCGGTTTATATAATGTACTAGAGGCCTAGGGTTTAGAAGAGTCATCGGCTTGGGCGCCAAGTCTTGTGGAATATCCCTTGTATGCGGCATGGCCTTCTCAAACTGGCCCAATAGTGAACCGTCATGGGGGTCCTCTGTCCGATCCACCTGATCGGGAGACGACGTGGTGAGTACCCCCTAGTCCAGGACACCGTTAGTAGCCCCCTGAACCAGTCTTAAAGTTGGGGATAGTCCTCGGTTCTTCCAAACTGTTCTTCATAATCGGTCGTCGGTCTTGAAAACTGGTTCAACACTGCCCATCTTCGATCTTGAGGATCGCCGAAGTGAATCCGAAGAGTTCACACGTCGGGTATCCAAGGAGCCCCTTGAGTCTTCGGCCTTTATCAATGCCTTGTTACTTTTTACGCCACAACTCGGGTTTGAAGTGTTTCCCGTGCAGTGTAGTCCTCTTGCGTCCGAGCTCCAACGCCTGACTGCATCCAAGCTCCAACACTGGACTACATCCAAGGTGTCTTTTTGCAGCAGAGTGATGACCCATAAGTATATGGGGTCAATTGTAGCCTTTTCGATAAGTAAGAGTGTCGAACCCAACGAGGAGCAGAATGAAATGACAAGTGGTTTTTAGCAAGGTAATGTCTGCAAGTGCTAAAAATTATAAGTAGCAGAGTAGTTTGATAGCAAGATAATTTGTAACGAGCAAGTAACGATAGTAGTAACAAAAGTGCAGCAAGGTATCCCAATCCTTTTGAGGCAAAGGACATGCCAAAACGGTCTCTTATGATAAGCAAAGTGTTCTTGAGGGTACACGGGAATTTCATCTAGTCACTTTCATCATGTTGGCTTAATTCGTGTTCGCTACTTTGATAATTTGGTATGTGGGTGGACCAGTGCTTAGGTGTTGTTCTTACTTGAACAAACCTCCTACTTATGAACCCCCTCGCAAGCATCCGCAATTACGAGAAAAGTATTAAGAATATATTTAACCATAGAATTAAACTCTTGGATCCAGTCGGTCCCTTAAGAAATAGCGCATAAACTAGGGTTTAAGCTTCTGTCACTCTCGCAACCCATCATCTAATAACTACTCCACAATGCATTCCCTTAGGCCCAAATATGGTGAAGTGTCATATAGTCGACGTTCACATGAAACCACTAAGGGAATCACAACATACATATCATCAAAATATCGAACACGTATCAAGTTCACATGATTACTTGCAACATGATTTCTCCCGTGACCTCAAGAACAAAAGTAACTACTCACAAATGATAATCATGCTCAATATCAGAGGGGTATTAAATAGCATAATGGATCTGAACATATAATCTTCCACCAAATAAACCATATAGTAATCAACTACAAGATGTAATCAACACTACTAGTCACCCACAAGCACCAATCTATAGTTCCGGTAC
>LR880971.1:779603336-779626335 GCA_904067115.1 Aegilops sharonensis
CTCCCCCTCTCTCGTGGAGATCTATTCGATGTAATCTTCTTTTTGTGGTGTGTTTGTTGAGACCGATGAATTGTGGGTTTATGATCCAGCTTATCTATGGAAAATATTTGATTCTTCTCTGAATTCTTTTATGTATGATTAAGTTATCTTTGCAAGTCTCTTCGAATTATCCGTTTGGTTTGGCCAACTAGATTGGTAGTTCTTGCAATGGGAGAAGTGCTTAGCTTTGGGTTCAATCTTGCGGTGTCCTTACCTAGTGACAGAAGGGGTTGCAAGGCACGTATTGTATTGTTGCCATCGAGGATAACAAGATGGGGTATTTATCATATTGCATGAATTTATTCCTCTACATCATGTCATCTTGCATAAGGCGTTACTCTGTTTTTAACTTAATACTCTATATGCATGCTGGATAGCGGTCGATGAGTGGAGTAATAGTAGTAGATGCAGAATCGTTTCGGTCTACTTGTCTTGGACGTGATGCCTATATAGATGATCATTGCCTGGATAACCTCATAACTATGCTCAATTCTGTCAATTGCTCAACAGTAATTTGTTCACCCACCGTAGAATATTTATGCTCTTGAGAGAAGCCACTAGTGAAACCTATGGCCCCCGGGTCTATTCTCATCATATCAATCTCCATCACTTTATTTACTTGCTTTGCTTTTACTTTTCACTTTGCATCTTTATACCAAAATACCAAAAATATTATCTCTATCAGATCTCACTCTCGTAAGTGACCTTGAAGGGATTGACAACCCCTAATCGCGTTGGTTGCGAGTAGCTATCGTTTTGTGCAGGTACGAGGGACTTGCGCGTGGCCTCCTACTGGATTGATACCTTGGTTCTCAAAAATTGAGGGAAATACTTACGCTACTGTGCTGCATCATCCTCTCCTCTTCGGGGAAAACCAACGCAAGCTCGAGACGTAGCAAGAAGGATTTCTGGCGCCGTTGCCGGGGAGGTCTACGCAAAAGTCAACATACCAAGTACCCATCACAATCTCTATCTCTCGCGTTACATTATTTGCCATTTGCCTCTCGTTTTCCTCTCCCCCACTTCACCTTTGCCGTTTTATTCGCCCTCTCTTTTCCGTTCGTCTTGCCTTGATGTCTTTCTTGGCTCGTTTGCTTGAAATAGTTGGGTATTTATTCCTAAACAGAGAAGCTAATATCTATGGATCCTGATCCGCTTGCCAATCTTTTTAAGAGATCCAGTTATGATGAACCAATTCCTAGTGATTTGGATGCACTAGATTATCTTTATAAGTTTTAGCCTGAAATCCGTAAATCTGAAAATTGTGATGAAGTGCTTCACGATAGAACTTTGAATAAAAAGCATGATTGTAATGATTTTATTATAAATTATTTTGATGTCAATTGTGATAATAAGATGCAAAACCCTAAGCTTGGGGATGCTAGTTTTGCTATGTCTACTACTTGTTGCAATGATCGTTATTGGGGTGATTCTTATTATGATCTTGAAAATTTATTTAAACCCCATGATGAATATGAGATTGATAATATTGTTTGCAATAATATTAAAATGGGTTCAGAAGAGTGTCAACTTTAGATCCCACATATTTGGAGAATGTTCAATCTTATGAAGTTTTTGATAAATGTGGGTTTGGAAAGGTCATGACTTTAGTTAATGATAATCCCACTATTTTGGAAGAGTGTCAACTTTGCATGCATGTGGATCGTGTTGAGAATATACTTTGTGATAGATATATTGTTGAATTTTCTTATTATCCTACATGTAATTATTATGAGAGAGGAAAATATGGTTATAGAAATTTTCATGTTACTAATTTACCTCTCGTTATGTTGAGATTGCTATTGTTTCTTCCCGCTTCCTTGCATATGCTAGTTTTTGCTTTTCCTTGATAATTTGTTTGCCTATAAGATGCCTATGCATAGGAAGTATGTTAGGCTTAGATGTGTTTGTCACGTGTTTTATGATGATCTCTTTGTGTTTCAATTCTTGTCTTTCTTGTGAGCATCATTGAAATCTCAATGCCTAGCTAAAAAGGTTTTAAAGAAAAGCGCTTGTTGGGAGACAACCCAATATTTTTCCTTGCTGCTTAGTAATAAATAATCCATATAGCCTCTGTTAAGATGTGGTTTTATCTTTTAGTTAGTGTTTGTGCCAAGTTGAACCTATTGGATCTTCTTGGATGATAGTTATTTGATCTTGCTGTAATTTCCAGAATCTTTTTGCTCAGTGACCGAATTGTTAAAAATTACCAGTACGTGATAAAATACTGATTCCAATTGCTCCTGATCAATAAACAAATTTTCTAGGTCGTCTAATTTTGGTAGAATTTTTTGGGTTCCAGAAGTTTGCGTTAGTTACAGATTACTACAGACTGTTCTGTTTTTGACAGATTCTGTTTTGCGTGTGTTGTTTGCTTATTTTGATGAATATATGGCTAGTAAAATAATTTATGAACCATAGAGAAGTTGGAATACAGTAGGTTTAACACCATTATAAATAAAGAATGAGTTCATTACAGTACTTTAAAGTAGTCTTTTGTTATTGTGTAATTTATGAACCATAGAAAAATTTATTTTATTCCTCTGGGGAAAAACCGACGTAGTTCTAGCAGACCTCAGTGCACCACCTCGGTCTTGGGCTGATTGTTTGCAGATTTTATTTTCGATTGGTGCAATTTATTTGCTGAAGAGATGTATAGCCAGTAGCCCCTAAGGTGTGTGTTGGCTTAAAATCTAAGATGCACATTAAAGGAGATAGTGATCGACGGACGGGCCCTTGAGAGAGGGCTTTGAGAAGTCGCCGTAATAAATTAGATTGATGTCGGATAAGTCCCAGATGGTACCTATTGTTGTCCGAAGACGCGTTTGTCCATAGTTCGGTCAAGCCGAACACTGAGCACTTTGAATTTTATGCATTGAGTAGGCAATGCAGTAGCCCCCGAGCCAGTGGTCGGGTGGCAACAACAGATCAGGGGATCGATGTGCCCCTTTAATATTTGTAAATGATAAGCGCGAAGCGAGTAGCCCCCGAGCCTTAATGTGGGTACGAGTGGCCAAATTAAGGATCGATATCCATTTGACAGAAATTTTTAACACAAACTTCTTGGAAAGAGAATACAGATCTCTTAAAGGAGTTAGAGCTAGGGAAAGCTGGGCTCGCCAAGGTCGGCCCCAAGGGGCTTAATAAACAAGAAATCAATGCTAGCTGCTCGGTTGTGTCAGCGAGATTGTGCTCTTGACTCTTTAAAAGATGGGCTATAGCAAATTGCCATTACTTGCAATTTATGTGTAATGATTCTATGTATCCAAGTACTTTACATCAGTAATGCTCGGATCCGCATACAAAATTTTGTTGACCAACCATCGGCTTCAACCTCCTCGGCCAGTAGCCAGGGAGTGTTTGTCCTACTTTATAAAGCCTTTAGGAGGGCAAAGATTTATGGCAAACAAAGGTAATCCGACCATACGGTTTTATAAACATAGTCACGCGGAAAGATATGTTATATTACCTTTTAGCGTAAGAAACTTCTTCTGGGAAAAATAGTTCCTCTACAAGTTCCTTTTCCCAGGCTATCATGTGGATCATGATAGTGAAACCTCAACTCCGATCAATGTGGGAGGAAAATATTGATGATTTAGTTTGGGGAAATTTCCCAAACTACGTGGTCTTAATGAACCAAAATTTTCACTTCCGTCATTGCCGACCAATTACATTCTTAAGATAGCTAGCTTTCGGCTTCACCCATTTTGAGGTATTAATTCGGATTTCCCGGTAGTATCAAACACAGAGGTGCTCCCTTTACCCCCTAGACGAACAATCGGGAACGTAGAATGTAAATACGGGAGCCAGGCAACCCAACTTATCCAAAATCTTAAGTCAAATTGATGTATATTCATGGCTTTATAATGATAATTACTGAAGACAACGTTTGCACATTGAATACAAACGCTGATGATATATGTTTATTTGGACTCCGTTGCGACCGTTTATCATTGGAAAGTGGCCCATCGTCGGCTTCTACCCCTTTGTAGATGCGACGCAGGGTGTTTCCGCAGTAACAAGACAACCCTTAGCCAACGTCTAGGTGACCGGAGGCGGTTGCGTAGCAGAAACGAGGCAATCAGATATACAGGCTTTATAACTTTCACTTAGTCATAGGAGCTTAAAGTTGGGAGGCCAGTTACTAGCCAGGGTCAAGCCATTAACACTTCGGCCAATTCTATGAAAGGTCCATCGTTTAACACAGGGTAACCTCTATCGAGCTATAGTTTGACACAGTCGTCGGATCGCTGACCAGTTTACGCTCATTATGCCAGTCAGTTTTTGGCTTTCTTAACTGAGATACTTGACCAGTTAAACCGGAAGTACAATCACAGTGGTTCTCCTTTATCCTTAGCCGAACAATCGAGAACGTAAGGAGTAAGCAGAGGGCCCTGGCAACCCAACTATTGATCAAAGACACAACTCGAAACCGATGCATATGAAGCAATATCCGAGAACGTTTTGCCGAGGAGTTCATGGAGTACCTTGGCTTTTGGTGGGTTCAACTCTAGGCGTAGCCCCACATTGATATTGCTGAAGCTTTAAACGTGTCCGGCGTTGTACTGCGAGACTTATGCTGGAAACACACAAATAGGTTAAAAGTGTCGTAAGCTTGGAAAACCAAAAAAACTTCAGTAAAAACTTTACGTACGAACTAAATAAAGTTTTTGGTACCAATCTGAACATTGGTCTTAAAATTAGTTTGTGCTTCCATCATGCTTTAACATGACACATCGATCTCAAGACTTCATGCGGGTCAGCCTTCGACTACAACCTCCTATCCTGAAGGTGGAGTGTTTCTCAAGCCAGTTTGGCGAACTAAACTCGAGCGACGTTTAGAGACAAACCAGGCTATCCTGCTATTGATCACACACTCAAGTCGAGAAAGGAGTGGTAGAAAAAGACCTTGCAACGACTTAGAAAAACAGTTATTATAAAATGGCTCGTATAAATTTGAGAGCCCGCAGTTAACATGGAAAAAAGAAGTGTTTTTAACAAACATTTTTTTTGTTTAACACAAATTTAATGTTTGGTCGAACTAAACGAAAATTAAACATTAAAAAATATTGAGCATGAAAGCGACTTAGTTAGTTAATGTGCTCAGTGTTGATAACGCGGTCCGAGCTTGTGGCAGAACGAAGACGCCCATTGATCTCTGACAGATCCGACATGGTGCACAACGTCAGCTTGGCCGAGGTCCCAGCCCCCAAGCCGGTTCCGAGGTGCCCGAGCGAAGAGTTCGGATTGATGAAGCACAATCCGGCAGATGTGTCGAGGCGAAGCCCCCGGTCCAGCCGAGGAGACAAAGTAGGTCGGCAAGGTGACGCCGAAGTTCCCAGAGTAGATTGATGAAGCGATGGTAAAGGTTCCGGTCCAGTCGAAGTGACGCGCCAAGGTTACAATACAACTTGGTAGACGGAGGCGGGACGACGTCGTCAATATGCGGAGGTGACCGCGTGACAAACCCGAAGTCGACTACATGCACATATAAAATAATGCAAGCCAAAAAAGAAACAGAAAATCTTCTACTCAATTGACATAAGTGAAGTAAAAATATTAAATAAATATGGCCTCGGCGACAAGGTCAGCCTGGCGGAGCGGCAGCGCGGAAAAGCCAACACCGGGACGCGCGTCAAGGCGACGGCACGACTTGGTCAACACAGGTGGGACGACAATGTCGGCTTGCCGAGGTGTTAGCGCGACCCAACCTAAATAGATTGCCTGCACACACAAAGTAGTGCAAGCCAAAAATAATGATGATAAAAATAAGAGAAATATTTGCATAATTGATTTACGCAAAGTAAATTATAGAAGAAAATATGGTCCGCGCCCCGAAGTTGGATCGTCGACATGAGTCGGAACTTTTGACGCGACGCGACATAGTCCAAAACACGGGACGATGTGGATGAAGTTGGATCATCAACATCAAATTGGCCAAGCTGCACACGAAGCATCTGGAAGATAAAAATGTAGCTAACGTGGTGCCTCCACGTGAATTAGTATAGCTCATCCACGATGCACTGTTCACCGAATAAACCTCAAGAAACATGCTTAACATGGAGTAAGAATATTAGAGCATAAAAGGGTCGAACTAGAAGTACAACTCCGTTGTGTTACTTTAGAAAAGAAAAAAAAAGCTGATTAGGCTTCTTTGCTTGGGTGGACGTGGTGATGAGTAGCACGTCGGGACGCCTTAAGCGAGCGAGGAAAAACTTGATGGGCACTTCCACGCGGGTTCATGCACCGCCCTGTGACTGGGGCAATAGCAACCCTAGGCTTTGGGGAGTGTGGGTACTGCTTTAGATCCTGGCCGTGATTTTCCTGAGGTGATGTTAATCGATCGAGGACGATGGGCAACAGTTTAAGGTAGGAAAACAGATCTGCTGGCCGCGTTGACCTCCACGAAGAGTTGCAGCAGCAATTGGTGAAAAATAGCAATAGTCAAGTGTTAGGTTTAGTCTTCACGTGAAAAAGCAAAGGAAGGTGAAGTACTCCCTTCATTTCAAAATATAGTGCGCCCGCGTTTCTCGAGGTTCAATTTTGACCATAAATTTAGCCGACGAGACTGACTGCGGTGGGAGAAAAAAATTATATAATTGAAAACTTATTTTGAATACGAATTCACTGGTATAATTTTGCTCCCACCGCAGTCGGTCTCGTTGGTTAAATTTATGATCAAAGTTGAAGCACGGGAATAAAGGAAGCACTATATTTCGAAACGGGGGTATTTATCAACTGAACCTTGAAATTCGTGCTTGTGCTAGGTGAGGGAGTTCCGGACTAGGGGGTGTCCGGATAGCCGAAGTATCATCATCGGCCGGACTCCAAGACTATGAAGATACAAGATTGAAGACTTCGTCCCGTGTCCGGATGGGACTTTCCTTGGCGTGGAAGGCAAGCTTGGCGATACGGATATGTAGATCTCCTACCATTGTAACCGACTCTGTGTAACCCTAGCCCTCTCCGGTGTCTATATAAACCGGATGGCTTTAGTCCATAGGACGTACAACAATCATACCATAGGCTAGCTTCTAGGGTTTAGCCTCTTTAATCTCGTGGTAGATCCACTCTTGTAACACACATCATCAATATTAATCGAGCAGGACGTAGGGTTTTACCTCCATCAAGAGGGCCCGAACCTGGGTAAAACATCGTGTCCCTTGTCTCCTGTTACCATCCGCCTAGACGCACAGTTCGGGACCCCCTACCCGAGATCCGCCGGTTTTGACACCGACATTGGTGCTTTCATTGAGAGTTCCTCTGTGTCGTCACCGATAGGCTCGATGGCTTCTTCGACCATCATCAACGACGCAGTCCAGGGCGAGACTTTTCTCCCCGGACAGATCTTCGTATTCGGCGGCTTCGCACTGCGGGCCGATTCGCTTGGCCATCTGGAGCAGATCGAAAGCTACGCCCCTGGCCGTCAGGTCAGATTTGGAAGTTTGAACTTTACGGCTGACATCCGCGGGGACTTGATCCTCGATGGATTCGAGCCACAGCCGAGCGTGCCGCACTGTCACGGCGAGCATGATTTAGCTCTGCAGCCGGACAGTACCCTGGAGGCCGCACTCGAACCCGCTCCGATCTTCAATTCAGAGCCGGCTGCGCAGATCAGGGATGGATGGCTAGACACCGCCTCGGGGGCTGCAACCTCTACGGCGATAGAACCGAACACTGATCTTGTCCCTCATAAAGCTCGCGACTCCGAGGTGCTGGACTCCTTGCCGGACTTCGAACCTCCCGCGTCCCCTCCGATCGAATCCGATTGGGCGCCGGTCATGGAGTTCACCGCAGCGGACATCTTTCAACTCTCACCTTTTGGCGACATCTTGAATTCGCTAAAGTACCTCTCGCTATCAGGAGAGCCCTGGCCGGACTGCGGTCAGGACGGTTGGGATGCGGACGATGAAGAAATTCAAAGCCCACCCACCACCCACTTGGTAGCTGCTGTCGACGATCTAACCGACATGCTAGACTACGACTCCGAAGACATTGACGGTATGGACGACGATGCCGGAGACGAACAAGAACCAGCGCCTACCGGGCACTGGAAAGCCACATCATATGACATATACATGGTTGATATCCCAAAGGATGGGAATGGCGAAGGAACAGAGGAGGATGACCCCTCCAAGAAACAGCCCAAGCGCCGGCGTCAGCGGCGCCGCTCTAAATCCCGCCACGGCAAGAATGAAGATTCCGGCACCGGAGATAACAATACACCGGACGGTGCCGAAGACAATCCACTCCAGCAAGATCCAGCGCAGGAGGATGGAGACGCCAGCCCTCATGAGAGAGCGGCAGAAGAAGAGGTAGAGGATTATATGCCTACCTCCGGAGACGAAGCAAGCCTCGACGACGATGAATTCGTCGTGCCGGAGGATCCCGTCGAACAAGAGCGTTTTAGACGCAGGCTTATGGCCACGGCGAACAACCTCAAGAAAAAGCAGCAACAACTTAGAGCTGATCAGGATCTGCTAGCCGACAGATGGACTGAAGTCCTCGCGGCCGAAGAGCATGGGCTCGAACGCCCCTCCAATAGCTACCCTAAACGCAAGCTGCTCCCCCGATTAGAGGAGGAGGCTTACGAACCCGCATCACCAGGAGACAATACGGCTGACCGACCACCCCGTGGTCGCGACAGAGAGGCCTCTAGGCCCTTCACTAGAACCGTACCCCGGCATCGCTCAAAAAGCACACGGCCACAGGGGAACGCTCCGGACCTGCGAGATATATTGGAGGACAAGGCAAGACAATCAAGATCGATCTATGGATCGCGTGGGCGCCCCACGGTACGCGACGACAACCGTCACGCCGGACACAGTAAGTCCGGCCGGGCCGAACAAAACAGACAAAGCTCTTTTGAGCTCCGTCGTGATATCGCCCAGTACAGAGGCGCCGCACACCCACTATGCTTCACAGACGAAGTAATGGATCATCAAATCCCCGAAGGGTTTAAACCCGTCAATATTGAATCCTATGATGGCACAACAGACCCCGCGGTTTGGATTGAAGACTATCTCCTTCACATTCACATGGCCCGCGGTGACGATCTTCACGCCATCAAATACCTCCCCCTCAAGCTTAAAGGACCAGCCCGACATTGGCTCAACAGCTTGCCAGCAGAGTCAATTGGGAGCTGGGAGGACCTGGAAGCCGCATTCCTCAATAACTTCCAGGGCACTTATGTGCGACCACTAGACGTTGATGACCGAAGCCACATAATTCAGCAGCCAGACGAATCGGCCAGACAATTCTGGACACGGTTCTTAACCAAGAAAAACCAAATCGTTGACTGTCCGGATCCGGAGGCTCTCGCGGCCTTCAAGCATAACATCCGCGACGAGTGGCTTGCCCGGCACCTAGGACAGGAAAAGCCGAAATCCATGGCAGCCCTCACATCACTCATGACCCGCTTCTGCGCGGGTGAGGACAGCTGGCTAGCACGCAGCAACAACCTCAGCAAAAATTCTGGCAGTCCGGACTTCAAGGACCGAAATGGCAGACCGCGTCGTAACAAAAACAAACGCCGCATTAACGGCGACAATATTGAGGATACGGCAATCAATGCCGGATTCAGAGGCTCTAAACCCGGTCAGCGGAAAAAGCCATTCAAAAAAACTACTCCGGGTCCGTCCAATTTGGACCGAATACTCGACCGCTTGTGCCAGATACACGGCACCCCCGAAAAGCCAGCTAACCACACCAACAGGGACTGTTGGGTATTCAAGCAGGCATGCAAGTTAATTGCCGAAAACAATGACAATGGGCTGCATAGCAATGACGAGGACGAGACCCAACCGCCGAACAATAGAGGACAGAAGGGTTTCCCCTTACAGGTGCGGACGGTGAGCATGATATACGCAACGCACATACTCAAAAGGGAGCGAAAGCGTGCACTCAGGGATGTCTACGCGATGGAGCCAGTTGCCCCGAAGTTCAATCCATGGTCCTCCTGCCCGATCACTTTTGACCGAAGGGACCACCCCACCAGCATCCGCCACGGCGGATTCGCCGCACTGGTCCTAGACCCAATCGTCGATGGATTTCACCTAACCAGAGTCCTGATGGACGGCGGCAGCAGCCTGAACCTGCTTTACCAGGATACAGTGCGCAAAATGGGCATAGACCCCTCAAGGATTAAACCTACCAAAACGACCTTTAAAGGCGTCATATCAGGCGTAGAAGCCAATTGTACAAGCTCAATTACACTGGAAGTGGTCTTCGGATCCCCGGATAACTTCCGAAGCGAGGAGTTAATCTTCGACATAGTCCCGTTCCGCAGCGGCTATCATGCCTTGCTCGGACGTACCGCGTTTGCAAAGTTCAACGCGGTGCCGCACTACGCATACCTCAAGCTCAAGATGCCAGGCCCTCGAGGAGTCATCACGGTCAACGGAAACACTGAACGTTCTCTCCGCACGGAGGAACATACAGCGGCTCTCACGGCAGAAGTGCAATGCAACCTCTTAAGGCAATTCTCGAGTCCGGCCGTTAAGCGGCCGAACACAGCTAACCGCGCCCGGAGTAACTTACAACAAGACCACCTGGCACGTTCCGAGCACGCGTAGCAGTGCGGCCCCAACCCCAGCTCCTGCAAAACGTCAAAGCAGGTCCTTCGCGTACACCATTACGCTCTGAAGATACCATGGGCATGGGGAGAGGGGCACGACCACGATAAACCCAGACTGCGGCTCAACCACACCAGGGGCTCTCAAGTGTGTCGTTCCTTTTTCTTTTCTTTTTACCTTTTACTTTTTACCCACAGGACTCCGTTTGTCAGAGGCCCTGTCTGGCAGCAGACCTGCCGAACTCACGATGCAACAGCCAGGGAAGGATAAAGGCTACAACGAATATACAGGTGGTCTCCATTACGAGCATTTTTATACACCAATCTGCCGCCTACCCCTGGAAGGGGACATGTTTAACAGTCCCATACCTTGCTTATCGCACTATTTGTATCGTTCTGCATTCGTAGCAGCACTTATTGAATAAAACAATGCAGCACCTTTTTGCTTATAATTACATTTCTTTTTCATGCATATGTTCATTCATGGCATGTTGCATCCGTACACTTTGGTATGGCTAATATACACCAGGGGCTTATGTTTCCCGCATTATGGTATGATGAGTCCGAACACTTTCACAAGTGCGGCACCCCGAACTTATAGCACTATATGCATCAGCTCCGAATCATGTCTTGGGTCAATAGTTGGGTTTGCCCGGCTCCCATGTTTTGGTACCTTACGTTCCGTTATATTGGCTAAGGTAGCACTGGGAGAACCACTGCGATTCCGCCCCAGTTGAGCTGGGTTAACGCCTCAGTGGAGAAAGCTAAAACTGACCGTCATGATGAGGCGAGAGACCGGTCGCTGTTCGAGAGGTTTTTTGCGAGTCCTTAAAGACTTATGCCGCTTAGAGCGAGGAGCCGGATACTGTCCGGCCAAGGCGTGGATAGAGCCCCAAATTCGGCCTTCCGAAGACTAGGGGCTTCGCCGAAATTTAAAATTATAGAATTCTATGGCTAAGTGAGAGTGTTCAAGCATTATAAGTCCGGTTGCCTTGTTCGCTGTGTTGAGCGCCTCCCTAGATGGACCCAAAAATGAGAACAAGAGCGCTCAAGTTTATCCCGAACAACCCAGCACTCTGGCATGGGGGCTGAAGCCGACGACTTGCCATCTCTCAGATTTGATAAACAGCCGCACATAAGGTAATATTTTAAATTAACAAGCGTTGCTTAGCGCATATGAACTAAGTTTTCAGCGCACAGGATAACAAAATGCGAGTCTACTCAAATATTACATCTTTGGAGCACTCACCCACAATAGTGTGGGCGCCCTTCAGCACACTCTTATAATACATCTCGGGCGTGTGATGCTCCTTGCCCTCTGGTGGCGGGTCCGTCACGAGCTTCTGGGCATCCATCTTGCCCCAGTGCACCTTCGCGCGGGCAAGGGCCCGACGGGCACCCTCCATACAAGCGGAATGCTTGATGACTTCAACCCACGGGCACGCAAACATCAGCCGCCGCACCAGGCCGAAGTAGCTCCTAGGCATGGCCTCCTTAGGCCACAGCCGAACTATGAGGCCCTTCATGGCCTGTTCGGCCGCCTTGTGGAGCTCGACCAGCTGCTTCAGCTGGTCGCTAAGGGGCACCGGATGTCCGGCCTCAGCATACTGAGACCAGAAGACCTTCTCCGTCGAGCTCCCCTCCTCGGCCCGGTAGAATGCGGCAGCATCGGACACGCTGCGAGGAAGATCTGCGAACGCCCCTGGAGAGCTCCGAATTCGGGTAAGCAACAGGTAATTAACACTCACATGCTTACTTTGCATGAAAAATGCCTTACCCGTTGCTATTTTCTTCACTGCCCCAATCTCCTGGAGTGCCTTGTAGGCTTCAGCCTTAGCGGCTTTGGCACTCTCAAGAGCCGTTGCAAGCTCAGACTCTCGAGTCTTCGAGTCACGCTCCAAGCTCTCATGTTTTTTCACGAGATCCTGGAGCTCTTGCTGTACCTCCGCCACCCGCGCCTCCTGCTTCTCTCGCTCGGTGCGCTCCGCGGCCGCATTGCGTTCGGCCGCGGCCACCGCCCCCTTTAGGGTCGCCACCTCGTCAGTGGCCCCTACAATACCCACGTTATACTTGTCATTTTTCTTGCAACCAAATCCTTTTCTGTAAGGTACAATTTTCATAAGGTATTACTCACCTTCTTTTTCCTCGAGCTTCTTCTTGGCATGGCCGAGCTCGTTCTCGAACCGCTCGAGGTTTTCCTTCAAAATATTGACCTCCGCAGTCAGTGCGGCGGAGGTCAGCAGCACAGCCTGCAATCCCATATTGACATATTTTTTATGACTCCTGCGTTTATATTTCTAAAGATCCTCAGTCCGGCTTTTCTTTCCGAACACCGAACCGAGCATCAGGGGCTACTGTCTATGCGGTACCATTTTACATATATTGAAATTCTTACCTCAAATCCTGTTAGAAGGCTGCTGCAGGCTTCGGTCAGCCCGCTCTTGGCGAGCTGAACCTTCTGAATCACCGCACTCATAATAGTGCGGTGTTCCTCTTCGATGGAGGCGCCGTTGAGCACCTCCAGCAAATTATCCGGCACCTCCGGTTGGACGAAGGCATCCGGCGTCGCGGTCTTGCCCTTCTTACGAAGGGGTCGCCCGTCGGACTCCGGAGCCACTGTGGCCTCCGGGGCTGAGTCCGGTGCAAAGTCCGGGAGGGTGTCCTGTGACACCTCCGGGGCCTTCTCCTCCTGGTGGGTCCCTTCCTGGGACCCCACCTCGGCGTCATCCGCGGCACGGGGGGTGGAGGCAGTCGGAAGGGAATCCATATCCGACACACCCAAGGACCCGCTCGACGAAACGGGAAGATCATCCTTGGGCGGACTGCAGGGTTGTATGCGGCATTAGAAAGACATTATGTGGCGAAAAGAAAAAACTTTGAAGTTATTCGGGAGTCCGGATATTTACGATCTCACCAGGGGCTTGGCCCTTGGAGGCCAGTCCTCGTCGTCGCCACTGGCGTTGGCGGAGCAGTCCGGGGGAAGAGTTTTTCCCTTCTTGGACCCTTCGGCCTCCCTTGTTGGGGAGGCCTTCCTTTTCTTCCCTCCCCCCGCTGGGGGAGAGGCTTTCTTCTTCTCCTCCTCGCCTTGGTGGGAGGAGTCGGCCGCGGATTCATCATCCGATAGCACCTGAAAACGGGAACTCTTCCGAGTCCCCGTGTCCGTCTTCTTGGCCTTCTTCTCCGGCACCACGTGGGGTGCCGGAGCCAGCAGCCCCGTTAGGCGGGCGTCCGCTGGGTCCTCTGGCAATGGGGCCGGACAGATAGTCCGTTCGGCCTTCGCCAGCCATTCCTGTCAAAGGTAAAGGGAGTTTAGATCCCACATAGAGCCAAACTATGGAAAACAAGTGGTGAAATCACTTACCTCGTCAGCTGGACGCTGCGAGCGGAATCCGCGATCTTCGGTAGCGGATGCGGGAGCTTCGGCACCCTTGAACAGCACCTTCCAGACATCTTCGTATGTAGTGTCGAAGAGCCCGCTCAGGGTCTGGTGCTGCGCCGGATCAAACTCCCACATATTGAAGCCCCGTCGCTGGCATGGGAGAATCCGGCGGATGAGCATGACCTGGACTACGTTGACAAGCTTGAGCTTCTTGTCCACCAGCTTCTGGATACAGGCTTGGAGTCCGATCAGCTCCTCTGAATCCCCCCAAATCCGGCCACTCTCTTTTCAGGAGGTGAGCCGTGTAGGGATGCCAGATCTGAATTCGGGGGCCGCTGCCCAATCAGGGTCACGCGGCTCGGTGATGTAGAACCACCCCGATTGCCACCCCTTGATGGTTTCCACGAAAGTGCCCTCCAGCCACGTAACGTGGGACATCCTACCCACCATGGCGCCTCCGTACTCCGCTTGGCTGCCCTTCACAACCTTCGGATTGACACTGAAGGTCTTGAGCCACAAGCCGAAGTGGGGCTGGATGCAGAGGAAGGCCTCGCACACGACGATAAACGCCGAGATGTTGAGGATGAAATTCGGGGCCAGATCATGGAAATCTAGGCTGTAGTAGAACATGAGCCCCCGGACAAAGGGATGAAGCGGGAAGCCCAGTCCGCGGAGGAAATGGGGAAGAAATACTACCCTCTCATGGGGCCTGGGGTTGAGGACGAGCTCTCCCTCGTCGGGGAGCCGATGCGCGATGTTGCTGGACAAATATCCGGCGTCGCGCAGCTTCTGGATCTGCCCCTCCGTGACGGAGGAGGCCATCCACTTGCCTCCCGCTCCGGACATAGTTGGAGAAGGTTGAGGTGAGAAGTGCGGACTTGGGCGCTAGAGCTTGAGTTTGCGGAGATGAATAAGCCAAGGAGGAAGAAGGCGCAGGTAAAAGGGTAGGATCTTTATCCCCTTATATGGGCGGACAAAAACATGTGTCCCCACCGGCCTGGTAAAACTCGCTTATCTCCCAAGCGTCACAATCAATGGCGCGGTTGGGTTACCCACGTCCGTAATGATGGGAATCCCGGAATAAGGGGAACACGATCTCTGCTTCGACAAGACGTGCCAAGGAAACCGCTTCGCAAAACGCGCTGAGGTGGAACAATAAAAACAATTTGAGTAAAGGCTTGGTAGTGGTGCGACGTCACGCCACAGAATACGTCAGCAGATTGATCTTGGGTAATATTATTCTCTCTATGGTGGTATGTGGAATTTATCTTTGCAGAGCCGGACACTATCCTGGTGTTCACAATCTTCTATAAATTATTCGGAGGAAGAACCCGCCTTGCAATGCCGAAGACAATATGCGCGCCGGACTCGTCGTCATTGAAGCCTGGTTCAGGGGCTACTGAGGGAGTTCCGGACTAGGGGGTGTCCGGATAGCCGAACTATCATCATCGGCTGGACTCCAAGACTATGAAGATACAAGATTGAAGACTTCGTCCCGTGTCCGGATGAGACTTTCCTTGGCGTGGAAGGCAAGCTTGGCGATACGGATATGTAGATCTCCTACCATTGTAACCGACTCTGTGTAACCCTAGCCCTCTCCGGTGTCTATATAAACTGGATGGCTTTAGTCCATAGGACGTACAACAATCATACCATAGGCTAGCTTCTAGGGTTTAGCCTCTTTGATCTCGTGGTAGATCCACTCTTGTAACACACATCATCAATATTAATCGAGCAGGACGTAGGGTTTTACCTCCATCAAGAGGGCCCGAACCTGGGTAAAACATCGTGTCCCTTGTCTCCTGTTACCATCCGCCTAGACGCACAGTTCGGGACCCCCTACCCGAGATCCGCCGGTTTTGACACCGACACTAGGGCTAAAAGTAGTATCAGTTGGGGAATTAAAAACATCAATTGAAAAAATAATTTAATTGACTTTCCTGGTGGTCCACGTAATATCACCAATTGCCACTTTATTTTTCAGAATAGCTGACAAACCATCTGCCACAAATAGAAACAAAAAGGGAGAAAGTGGATCGCCTTGCCGAAGCCCCCGCGACGGTGCAAATGAATTCAAGAGAGCTCCATTTAATTTTACAGAATACCTTACCGATGTGACATAAGACATTATCTAGTCAATCCATCACCTGTTTCAAGAAAACCCAGTTCACCCTATCATNACGTACAACAATCATACCATAGGCTAGCTTCTAGGGTTTAGCCTCTTTGATCTCGTGGTAGATCCACTCTTGTAACACACATCATCAATATTAATCGAGCAGGACGTAGGGTTTTACCTCCATCAAGAGGGCCCGAACCTGGGTAAAACATCGTGTCCCTTGTCTCCTGTTACCATCCGCCTAGACGCACAGTTCGGGACCCCCTACCCGAGATCCGCCGGTTTTGACACCGACACTAGGGCTAAAAGTAGTATCAGTTGGGGAATTAAAAACATCAATTGAAAAAATAATTTAATTGACTTTCCTGGTGGTCCACGTAATATCACCAATTGCCACTTTATTTTTCAGAATAGCTGACAAACCATCTGCCACAAATAGAAACAAAAAGGGAGAAAGTGGATCGCCTTGCCGAAGCCCCCGCGACGGTGCAAATGAATTCAAGAGAGCTCCATTTAATTTTACAGAATACCTTACCGATGTGACATAAGACATTATCTAGTCAATCCATCACCTGTTTCAAGAAAACCCAGTTCACCCTATCATATGCTTTGGATAGGTCAAACTTATATGCACATAAGCTTTTTGTAGGGTCTTTTCTCTTGCTTAAAGTAGTGGATACACTCGAAGGCAACCAATGTATTATCCGTAATCATTCTGCAAGGTATGAACGCACTTTGCTCTACTCTAGAACACAACAATAGGGCTCCTCCTCCACCTCCTCCTCCTCCTTCAAGAAAGAAAGTTAGGGTTTGAGCCTCTCGCCGGCGCCGGCGCAGGTCCGCCTCGTCTCCGGTGGCCCTAGGGCCATGGAGGCGTGGTGGATCCTGGCAAGGGCCGGCGGGAGGGCTCCGTTTTTAGTTGTTTTTTTCAATCTTGTTAGGGTTCGTGTCCTACTCAGGAAGGCGAGACGGCGGCGGCTCCCTGAAGATGGAATAAAGGTCTCCCCGCCTAGCCCCCGTTCCGGCGGTGCGTCTAGCATCATTGGTGGGCGTGTGGAGGTGTGTCTCCGGCAGGTCTATCTTTGGTGGATTTGCTCGGATCTCGTCGTTGTTCGTCTACGTTCGTGTGTCTTCGGTTTGGATCCTTCCGATCTACGTTATTTTTCATCGGCGGCGGTTGTTGTTCTGGGGTGCTGGTCATATGGGGCCTTAGCACGACGACTTCCCGACTGTCTACTACAACAAGTTGTGCCCGGCTCCGGCGATGGAGGGGCGATGACGGCGGCGCGCCTTCGGCTCGCTTCGGTGCTTGTAGTCGTCGCTAGGTGGTCTACGAATCTGGATGTAATTTTTATTTCTGGTATTCGTTGTACTGCCATGATTGAAGATAAATAGATTAGAAATTTTTTCGCAAAAAAAAAAGGAAATTAAACCATCCAACAATGGTCTCAATCGGTTCACGAAACATTACAGAGGCTAATTGGCCATCTTAGTAGGGCTAGAAATTTTAGAAATAAGAACAATAGAGGTTGAGTTAACTCCCTCTGGCATAACACCAGAGGTGAAGAAGTCCTCGACCGCTGTTATCACACCCTCCTTGAGAGTACTTCAATTTTGCTGAAAGAAACGGGCTGGAAACCCATCCGGTCCTGGCGCCTTCAACGACCCAATTTGGAACATGGCATCCGAAATTTCCTTGTCTCTGAATGGCGCACACAGCTTAACATTATCATCTGCTATAACTAACGACTCAAGAAGGTCAAGTACCGGTGTTGCGTCAAGTGAATTATCTGCAGAGAATATCTCATGAAAATGATCATTGGCTAGTTTCCCCATAGTGGAAAAATCTGAGTGCACAACGCCAATGCTATTTGTCAATGCCCAGATTTTTTTCTAGCCCTCCACACTGCCTTGCTATGGAAGAATTTTGTGTTCTGGTCACCTTCTTTGAGCCATGATATTCTCGATCTCTTAAACCACAACATCCCTTCTTGGTACAATAGCTTTTTCATTCTATCGGTGACTCTCCTGATGTCTTGTCTATCCGCGTTCATGTGCATTAACTCCTCAAGCTGAGTGTGTGACTTTGCAATTTCCCCGTGAGATTACTGAAAATTTTACTCCACAAAACCAAAGAGACCATGGTTTTTGGTGGCGCGTCCCTCAGGTGCTCTAGATTCTGTACTGCTCCCACAACATCCCAATCCTCCTTGATAACCTCTGGAAGTGCTGAGTCCCGCTCCCAAAAGACTTCATAATGCCGGTTCTAACTGCAGCATGTCCGGGGCAGTACACAGGGACTTCTTTTATACCCGATTCGCTAAGCAACTGACTCCAACAGCCCCTCATGCGCATGTACGCATGAGCTCCTCAAGACCCGGCCTCCTCTCGTCGTGAGCCATCTACTCCTCCGCAAGAGCCGCACATCGTCCAAGCTTGCTGCTGGATCACGCCCAACACTCCCGCGATCAACGCCTGTGACTAACATGTGCATGCACGTCCACTAACAAACTCTGTGCATGCTAGCTTCTAACTACACGCACACAACGCACGCACACTGCCCATGCATAGCCGGACTATGCCCATACACCACTCGGACTATGCCTAGACACACACACACACGTAACGTGGTTTACTTCAACAGGTCGGGCTTCCGCCAGCTTTGGCGAGTTCCCTGCTGCCGACCAATGCAACCTCAGCAGCGCCTGCGCCACAGTTATTGCCCACTGTCGCCTTCAACGCTCGCACCTCCGCGCTCACACAAGGCGACTATCACTTGCTCCAGTGCTACTACCCTCTGATCCAAGCTGCCATGCTTCCACTCTTCGCACACTCCGATTACCTCGAGAACATGCATGCAGACAGCCCCAGACACGTCCACATGTGCAGCCAAATGCGGCAGAGGTAGAGTTAATTGTAAGGAACTACCACACTTCAGCACGTTGTAACGAGTCAGTACCACTAGTCACTTTTTTTGCCATGCAGTGCCAACTCTAAGCCTAAGTGTTGCATAATGGTCTGACAGCCGTATAAGCGTGTATTGACCACGTATCTGACCTAAAAAGCCCACTGGTCAGGTGCGAATTATAATACTCCCTCCGTCCCAGAATAAGTGTCTTAAGCTTAGTACAACTTTGTATTAACGTTAGTACAAAGTTGAGACACTTATTTTAGGACGGAGGGAGTAAGCAAGAAGCGGTACTGGATGGTGATGCAAACCGGAAGAACACCTCGGCTCTCTCGATGCAACGAGCATTTCGTGGAACTCTCTGGGTTCGCTGCACGCATCAGACCCAGAGCACAACGAGCATCCCCGCAATCCGGATTGGATCTCTAGACCTCGTTTTTTTCTCTTCTTCCACACTGATAGGTACATAAAGGTCAGGGCTAGATCGATCGAGGGTGATGGCAGGCCGTCGCCGTAACCGCAAGACGATGCAGCCGGGCGTGGGTGGCTGCCGGCGACTCTTCACTCATCAAGAGGAAGAAGCCGAGCGCGCCGGAGGAGGGAGAGATCCCGGAGAGGCGGAGAAGAGGAAGAAGGTGTTCATGCCGATGTCGCCGACGGATGTTTTGTTGGGCAAGAGGCCCAAGGAGGTCCTGCCGGCCGGGGACCGGAGAAGAGGATGAAGGTGGTCAGGAGAAGGTTGCCGCGGTCGCTCGTCGAGCACATCGTGGCAAATCCCCTACCAGATGCCCGTAGTCCCCGCCGACGCGCTGGCCAAGGAAACCAACTACTACCGCAAGTTCTACGCCGAAAGTAGGCGCACGGCCGACAGGATCGCCGCCTACCAGCAGGGCATCATCGACCAGTACAAGTCCTTTGGCTGCGCCGAGGAGGATACCGAGGTCACCGACGACAACGACGACTAGATCGATGGTGGAGATCGAACTAGGGCGGCAATAAAAGGGGCTTAATTAATGATTTGCACGGAGCCTGTGTGTGTTCAAGATCCAGCTACTTTTAAGTTGGGCGTACGTGGACTACAGCGGTCTGTCTACCTTCAGTGCTACTCCCTCCTTTTCGGTTTATAGGGCTTATCTTAAAATTTTAGTTTTTCCATTTTATAAGGCTCAATTTGGTTGTTCCCCATCACATGTTCAGATTTCAATGTGCATTAAATCATTGCATGCAAGTATCAAGAGAAAATTGACCAATGCATGTAATTTATGTATGCATGCATTGTAATTAATGCATTGATAAACATACTTTTTTGAGGAAAACAAGAGCATTAATTGGGTGCTTTTGCAAACTACAAAAATTATTCCACCACTCACCATCTAACTTGGTTGGTGAAATTTTTAAATTGAGCCTTATAAACCGGAAAAGAGGGAGTATGCTGTAATCATCATGCGTCTTGGTGTTATCGTTCTGAAACTTGTTTGCTACTACTGATGATTCCTAGTATGGTTCTTTATCATCCTGGTGATGTTATTATCATACCTTGCTACTGGTGATTCGCATGTTTTTAATTAAACAAGCCTACGACGTGCTCCTCCACATCCTCCGCGGCCTTCCCTGCCGTGCCTGTCGTGCGTGGCGCTCGATCATCTACACCCACAAGCTCCTCCTTCCTCACTTCTTTCCTCGGGGCTCCTTCCCCGGCATCTTCACCAGGAACTATGGGTCCGAGAACGAATCCTGCTTCTTCACAAGTTGACTCAAACCCGCGATATCTCTGCAATGTGTGTAGCTTTTGGTTGTGGTTGTTGCATAGGAAAAGCTTTCGCCTATCAAGAGCTAATGCCTAGGAACTCTGAATATCATGCATCTTCAGGCCGGCTAATTCCATTTACCTTTCCTTTCCCCTCTGAACTAGTACTGTATCATGTATTCAATGTTTTTCCCTTAACGGGAGACGGCCACCTGACGACTCCACATGCCGCCGGCGTGTGATCTTGTCACTGTACATTCTCACGACAGTAAGCATGATAGTCATCCGTAGCAACGGCGATCATGCGGACATCCTGCTGGACTGAGACGGTGTTCTTGTTGTAGTCGCCAGTTGCAATTTCAGAGAAGAACTGACTCTGCTCTCGGTGCTGATGCATGCTTCCAATCTTAGAGAAAAAAAAAAAGAGGCATTGTGTTGTGCTGACTAAACTGAAAAGATTGTCTCAAATTAAGACTGGTATATTTTGTGCGCTTTCACCGGTAGTAGAAGTTCATTCAGTAGCAAATGTCTATGATTTCTATCTGTGTATGAGCCCAAAAACGTAAAATGCGTGTGGAAAAACGTAGACATAAAAATCTGTTGAACGTGTATGTATAAAATATCTCTGGTGTATAAAAGAAAATTAAATGTGTATGCAGAAAGGTTGACATCAAAAGAAAGAAAATAGAAAAAAACTAGTGAAAACCAAGAGAAACAATAAAACAAAGAGGAAAAAGCCAACAAAACCATGAAAAAACAAAGAAAACCATGAAGAAAAATAGAAACCAGTGAAGAAAATAATAATAATAATAATAATAAAAGAAAACGAAAAATCCCCAAAAAAGGCGGAACCAAACCAGGATGACAAACCAGTGAGCGAGCGACCTAAGCTAATGGGGTCGGTCCAACATGCGCGCGCCTTCAGGCGAGATGGATGCTATAATCGTCATAAGCGAGATATAGCATTCGCGTTGTCTCATGTCGTGCGCCGTGGCGAGGCAAAGCACTGCTCTCTGAATCCCAAGGGCGAGAACAGTAGAAAATACAGGCGCGACACTGTTTAGCACGGAATTCCAACTTAACCACACCCCATGGAACGCCCGGCTGCCCGCCGACGTTCGCACAGTCACGCATCGGCCGGCGCACCTACGGAGCAGCTAGCAGCAGCAACAGCCTGTAGCGTAGCCCAAATTAAACGCGAATTGAATTGATACGGAAGCTAGCGTTTCCACTGCAACACAGGGGCGATCCGAACTTCACGGGCCAACTTGCTACCATCTACTCTTCAAACGTCAATGTTTACAGCTAGGTTTTTAGGATCGCCCATGGGACCATGCCCATGTCTAGGACGAGACAGGATTTGTACACGCAATGATCAGTGATACTCACACACCACACTAGCCGGCCGGCCAGCGTCTTCAACATATACTCGGGAGCACATACTTACGTTCGTTCCTCGCGCGATGGACCGTTCCATGCAAGTGGGAGAAACTAGAAAATCGGCTTTGGTGCCGCATATGGCCATGCACGTCGCAAGTGGCCTCGCGGACGCCGGGCCACCGCCAGCCACCGGTGCAGTACGTACTAGTACATGCATGGCGCGGCGCTTGAAAACGCACGCAGGAAACACCCCACTACGGCCTGTGGTTTTACGGGTTGCCCGCGGCCGGTGTCACACGACCGGGTTGCCTGCCGGCGCCGCGTTCACCATCCACTGGCGTCCGGTCTCCGATGCAGATGCAACGTAGGTTGGTAGAGGTTTCGCCAACTTGGCGCGTGTGCTGCTACCGACCAATCCATCCTCGGCTAGCTGCGCCTGCGCCACAGTTATTGCCCACTGTCGCCTTAAACTCTCGCACCTCCGCGCTCACACAAGGCGACGATCACTTGCTCCAGTGCTACTACCCTTGATCAGCTGAGGCAAAATTTCGGGTTTTGACTCTTTTGCGATATAAATTCAGGATCTGACCCTAGTTAATTAGGAAAAAATTCAAGATTTGACCCTTTTTCTTACCGACAGGGTCCCTGGCGGTAGGGTTAGACAAGCTACCGCCAGGGGACCTGGCGGTAGGGTAGTAATCCACGTCAGCACGCGGAGACGCCCGTCGTCTCCCTCTGTCGCACCCTACCGCCAGGGCACCTGGCGGTAGCCTGTCTAACCCTACCGCCAGAGTCCCTGACGGTAGGGTCCAGACAGTTATTTTGCCCGAAACCCCGCGCCCCTGCCCATCTCC
>LR880971.1:779626731-779655768 GCA_904067115.1 Aegilops sharonensis
GGTGTTTGAAATTCATTCCCATTTCTTGCATGGGACCTAAGCTTGCACTCAAGGATACAGATTTGATTTTTCAACCAATTTATATGCACTGGAGATGTGCATGTAGTTCAAATTTGAATTATGCACAAAAATGCATTGAAAACTTAGTTAATGCATAAAAATGTCCAAACGAACCCCCAAAAATCACAAAAAATCACACGACACTCCTGTTGTTCTATGTTGACACAAGAAAAAAATTTGAAAGCAATAAGAGGCAATGGATATCATTTCGTCCCCAAGGATCACTACAACAAAACCCCCCCTATACCAACGCATGTGTACCAACGATATTGTAGGATCTGTTGTTTATCCCACCTCCCACCTCCCGCACTTAGAGCTAACCTCCTCGTCAACCCTTCCACGCTTAGAGCTAACCTCCTCGTCCCTAAAAAATATCAAACCTTCCCCGTACCCACACCTCCATGTATACCTCGTCCGCCATCTCTCTCCCCCGATTCCCCTCTGTCTCACCCGACTTCCGTGACGAGCCGCCGCCGCCTTCAATTCTGCCTAGATCCATCGTTGTCTCGCGCCGTCGCTCATAGGCAAGGCTCCCCCAGTGCTCTCCTCCTATATTCCGCCATGGCGAAGTCCTCCACGCCACTGCACGCATCCACGCAGTAACCCAGTGAACAAGGATCGCCAGCGCAATTGGCTCGCCTCTGTTCTGGAGGGCACTATTCCGCGTGGTCGCTGCCGGTCGGGCATGGATCTCTCAAACAAGTTGTGGTGTAGGGTTCTGCTCCCATCTCTCTGTGGTGGACTGGTGATCTCTCGGTGCTGGCCGGCAGTTGAGACGAGCCCGAGGTCAGAGGTCAGACGAGCCCGAGCCTGAGCCCGAGGTCAGAGGAGCATGGGGTGGAGCTCCGGCCGTGTTCCTCAACTGCCTATTGGATCCCGCGTGTGCGTGTGGTTCTTGGCTTCTTGCGGCTCACAAAGCCTTCAGCGGCGATGATGCTTCTTTTGGCTTTATTTTGGCGCCCGGCGACCGGCGTGGTCTTACTCTGGTGGTCGTGCGTGTGTTTGCCTGCAGCTGCGTGCGTGCTTGGCTCGTTTTCATGTGTCCGTACTGCCCTTGGTGACACTGATTGTTCGTTACTGCTGCTGATTTTGCTGGTCCTTAGTACCTATACAGTAGATGGAAGACGATTGCCGCTGATTGTTTGCTATCGCCGCTGGTTGCCATTGCTGCTGGCTGCTGCCGCTGATTCCTATTGTCGTCGCTGCTGATTTTGCTGCTCTTTAGTACAGATACAGTAGATAGAAGACGATTGCTGCAGCCGCTGATTGTTTGCTATCACCGCTGATTGCCATTGCTGTTGGCTGCTGCCGTTGATTGCTATTGTCGTCTTTGCTGATTTTGCTGCTCTTTAGTACCTATATAGTAGATAGAAGACGATTGCCGCTGATGCTGATTGTTTTCGTCCGCAGCTGGTTGCCATTGCTGCTGCCGCTGATTGCTACTGTCGCCGCTGCTGATTTTGCTGCTCCTTAGTACATATACAGTAGATAGAAAACAATAATATGCATTCCCAAATAAAAAATATAGAAGATCTGTATGTTCTAAAAGTCTTGCAAATTGAACCTACTACTTGTTATCTCTTCTCTAATCTTTCTCTTGATTAGCTTCTCTTTTATACTCTTCATTGCAAAAATTATTCAATATGTACAATGCGTACAACAATAATCATGGAACCCTCTAGCTCCTTATTGATTCCACAGTCCCTTTTCCTTACAATTGTTAGTATTATTTGTTCCACCAGTATCTCATCATGTGATTTTTTTCCCTTGCAATTTTTGTGCCTGCAAGATGTCAGCTAACAGTCCGTCAGTCTTTTTAAGTCTAGACACTTGTAGCAACCGTGATGTTGTTATGAAACTTTCCTACAGGTCAGGTTTCGAACTGTTGACAATAGATGCGCAAATAGGTAAGATTATGTTAAAATATTTACCCTGCCTTGGCTGATTGTGTGAGGGATTAACTTTCTTTAATAGTGTGGAGCTTCAGGGGCAGATGGAAATGTGCAGCTTACGACGTAATCACAGAAAGTGGGGCAACCCATTCCCTTACTTGATAAACCTCCCCTGGTTCAGGCCACTAAGGTTTTCATTTCCTTATCTTCTCCTCATGATGTAGCATTCTTATTTATTCCATATCCGCCATTTTTACACTAATTGTTCCAATGAGTCTCTTAGTTAAGTGTGCCCATATATGTCAGTCTTAACTTACATTCGGGCCCATATTTTGTAGATTCATATATGTATTGATATTCAGTTATTCGGTGACATGACAAATGGTACTCCCTCCATCTCAAAATGTAAGACCATTTTTTTCACTATCATAGTGTAAAGAATGATCTTACATTTTGGGACGGAGGGAGTACATGATCAGGGAGCTGAGTTGCGACAAAAGATCAAATTGTATTCGTTATATGATATGCCACGTTGGCAGCAAAGGCACATGGGTAGTGTTTCTTAAAATTGGGTAAGTACTGATATAAAATTGTTCATTCATTACATAGGTTTGCTTTTATTTAGATTGTTCAGCCATCACATAGGTCACCGTTGGAGCATTCTTAAATGTGTATTCAGCTTTAGAGTTAGGTTGGTCTTGAAGAATTAAATAGTGCCACATTAAATTATTTTTATTTCCCTGTAAACACCTTGGATCCTACATTGTCTAGAAACAAAACTCCACTATCTTTTCCTACAGAAGCCCAAGTATAATGATTTGTTTCTTTTTCATGTTGTTTCTTCTAGTGGTTCCAAGAATCTTATTCTTGAATTGAGAAATTATAATGTGACATTGTAGTTCTCAACTACAAAGTTCTGTGTGATGTTGACTAGTTAATGATTTTTTAGCTGTTGGCATTGAGTTATTTTCCCCTAATACATCATACCAAGCATGAAAAGTACGTGAGTAATGGTGACACAAAACTATTTAATGTTGAGACTTTTGGAAAACGAAAATATCCAATTTTGTATAGTCGATTTTATTGCTTACCTATTCATCATTTAGTTGGTTGATCCACTCATCTCATTGCTGATATAATACAATCTTGGATATTTGTTAGTAGTGAATACATGATGCTGGTTGTTCACAGTGAACAGGCACATCTGATTGGTCAAACATAATTAGTGTTTTAACATGTACTACTAAGTTAGTTTTCGGACATACATAAGCTTAGGTCTTTCCCCGCAACAATATTTTCTTGCACCCTTGGTAATTTTTCTGTGGTTCCTTTTAGGAACAGTGTATAGTATATATATTTTTAAACCTCATTTTGAATTTATTCCTAAATGGTATTATGACTTTTCTTTGTAGTTTGAGAATTTCAATACAAGATGATGACTTGGAGCTTGGAGAACGAATGCTGATTCTTGTATTTGGAGTGGAAACAAGACAGATCTCTGAATGTTTAGAATTTTTTTAATTTTTAATTTTATATATTTTCTAAGAAAGTGATGTACTCCTAATTGATGATGCTTGCATTGTAATGTAACAGATTGTTCCATTGAATCAATATATCACTTTCATTTCTACTCTTTTTGAGTTTTACTAAAGTTCTAGCTTGTACTGCCATTTGAACTACCTACTGTTATAAATGATTATATATGGAGGTTACTCTATTTTGCAAGCACCGGTGCAAAGAACAGCAGTGTTATAAATGATTACATATACCCACAAAAAAATGATTATATATGGAGGTTATTCTATTTTGCAGGCACCAACGCATAGAAGCGTTGCACGAATCCGTTGTCGCCTTGCAACACATTATTTCCCAGATTACCAACGGAAATATATACGTTGTTGTAGACCCCTGCAACGCCACCAACGGCAACGCATATTAATCCGTTGGTGTAGACCATAGCAACGCTTATATGGACAAACGACAACGTATCTATGCGTTGCTGAAGGGGGGTTCTTGTTGTAGTGCCAAAGAGAGAAACGTAAGCTCCTCCGATCCCTCCAATTAGTTTTTGCAAACTTGCTTCCGATTCGACGCATTATTTGCTTCAAATCCCTCATATTTTTAAACTTAGATTGGATTTTTTTTTGTACCTAAGATTGTTTTAGCTTGATTGTAGTTGTAGTTCTTAGTTCTTTAGTAAGTAGTGGTATTGAATATAAACTCTAATCAATAGTTCATGTGTTAGTGTGAAGATGAACCCTAGTTCATAAATTTTTTTTGTTAAAAAAATTATGACGCAATGCATGTGGGAGGACTTGATAGTAGTTTTATGATGCATGTTGATATGATGATATGAAGATGTTGTTTGGAGATAATACATTCAAGATGAATGATGATATGAAGATGTTGTTTGACACATCTTGATATATGTATTTTATTTATTTGATCCATATGTTTAGGTCTGCAACAGTGGCGCAACCATCGCCCATTCATCTCCAACACGACCCTTCTGCCTTGCCACTTCCGTGCGTGTACGAGTCCTTCCCCGAGCTTCTACAACCGGTGGGAGCTTTTTCAGACAAGTTCCTACAGGAGACGAGGGCAATGCGGTGGCACGAGAGGGCAGAACGGATCGCCGACGATGTGAAGTGTTGGTCGCACAGTGTGAAGGAGTGGAAGAGAGTGACTGCAGAGATGGAGGGAGATCCAACTATCTCCCGTGAACGCCGGAAGGGACCATTGAAGCTGCCAAGCAGCACTCCAACTGGGAGCTGCGCAATTTGGGCCGGAGGATCTACTTCGAGAGCAATGCGGAGGAGAAAGCCAGGATGCCGCCCCCAAGTGCATCGGCGTTCGATATCATCAGCTGGGGAAGGGCGGAGGCAAAAACTCCAGCTGGCAAGGCAAGGTGGGAGTGCTTGAACGGTCGGATGCCGACCAGCATTCCGCCTCCGCCTGAACCGGTGGATCTGTTGCCGTATCTGTCTCCACGGCCAGGCCTAACATATGAGGGGGGGTGGTTTACCCAACCTATAAACATGTCTATTGGATATGCATCTATGTTTTAGTAGGGGTTGTCAAACTATATGGACAAGTTTGCTATTTGATATTTCGTACTTATGAATCTATGTGTAAACTGTTTGATATTTGCTATGTGGAACCTTTACTAATATGTGAGCTCATATTTTGCTATTTGTAAAACTATGTGAAACTTGTGACAAAACAAACAATCAATAAAATTTGTAAAAACCTAAACCCACAGGACCCATCCTATAAACTTGTCTTAAGAACTTGTTGTACCGTTAGTTGGCTTTATTTATGGGTTCATATTTTGCTTTCAAACTATGTGATAAAACTTTATAAAAGAAACAATCACTAAAACAATATGTGAGCTCATATTTTAGGGTCTATATCATTGCTGTGATATTGTTTTTGAAAAGAAGCAAAAACTAAACTTGGAAACAATAAAACATAGGACCCTACCGCCAAGAACCCTGGCGGTAGGACGAACCTACTGCCAGGGCACCTCGATATTTCGTTACAGAAAGTTTGCGAGGCAAAACCCCAGCCACACCTTACCACCAGGGTCCCTGGCGGTAGGCTACTTGTCCACGTCAGCTCGGGCAAACGGCGGCCGTCACCCTCCGTCGCACCCTACCGCCATGGACCCTGGCGGTAGCCTGTCTAATCCTACCGCCAGAACCCGTGGCGGTAGAGAAAGGGTCAGATCTCGAAAAAATTCTGAACTGGGGTGAGATCCTGAATTTGTATCGCAAAAGAGTCAAAACACGAAAATAGGCCTCGATCTGATCCAAGCTGCCATGCTTCCACTTTTTGCACACTCCGATTACCTCGAGAGCATGCCTGCAGACAGCCCCAGACACGTCCACATGTGCAGCCAATGGCCCTGTTTGGATCCTCTAACTTAGTTAGAGGTTAGAATTGGTTTCTAACTTGTGACTAACTCTGAACTAACTCTAACTTTTATGGTGTTTGGATAAGAGAGTTAGATTGACAATAAATGCACTTTCTCAATCATTTGGCCCTCTTTTCAGCCGGATTCGTTGTGGTCGGCTCTTGTGTGGCCTTCTCCTTTTTGTTCCAAATAAGTCACCAACTTATAAGTCGAAAAGTGAAAAAAATGACTTATTTTGCCAAATGGACCCAACTTATAAGTCACTCCAACTTATAAGTCATAAGTTGCTCCACCCCAACTTAAAACTTATAAGTCACCCCCTTTTGCGTGGGTCCCACCACCTTCACATAAAAAAACAAGGTGGAAAGATGTGGTCAGGTGACTTATAAGTTAGATGACAACCAAACAGGCGTGACTTATTGGTCACTGGTTTTAAGTCACCTGACTTATAAGTCAGGTGACTTATTGAAACCAAACAAGCCCTAACTCTGAACTAACTCTAACTTTTATGGTGTTTGGATAAGAGAGTTAGATTGACAATAAATGCACTTTCTCAATTATTTGGCCCTCTGTAAAATGCAT
Organism: Aegilops sharonensis; assembly: GCA_904067115.1. Classification (NCBI taxonomy): domain Eukaryota; kingdom Viridiplantae; phylum Streptophyta; class Magnoliopsida; order Poales; family Poaceae; genus Aegilops; species Aegilops sharonensis. The sequence continues at coordinate 779,633,182 of LR880971.1, forward strand.
CAATGGTTTTCTTTTAACCATCACTGCCCATTCTGTTAACAAAAAATAGTACAGAATCTAGCTATTACCTAATCAGAAGTTCCGCCAACAAATTAGGATGCAAGAATCTAGAACAGCAAGAAATTTCCTACGGAGAGAAGGAGGGCAGACTACTCTTTGCTGACTTGCTCATGCATGCATCAGCCACATGCACAGCCATTGCTCTTGCTCATGCATGCACCAGCCACATGCACACAGCCGCCGCCTAGTCCTCAATCACCGGCCACTCACTCCACCCAAGCCCCAGTTGCCGGCTCCGACGGATCCAGCCGCCCCGCCGGCTCAAATCTCGGCCACGAGCCGTTGCTAGAGAGATGGGCGCGTAGGGTGAGGGAGAGCACGAGTACAGGAGGAATGAATGAACTCACCTCTCGCTGGATCTCTGGTAGATGCGCCGCCGCCACGCACGACAGAGAGAGAGAGAGAGAGAGAGAGAGAGAGAGAGAGAGAGATTAAACACATAGCTACTGGTACAGACCCTCNCTTAATCACCGGCCACTCACTCCACCCAAGCCCCTGTGTTCGGCTCCAACAGATCCAGCCGCCCCGCCGGCTCAAATCCCAGCCACGAGCTGTTGCTAGCTAGAGAGACGAGCGTGTAGGAGGAGGGAGAGCACAAGTACAGAAGGACGAACGAACTCACCTTCGCTGGATCCCCGATAGATGCGCCGCCTCGGACGAGAGAGAGAGAGAGAGAGAGAGAGAGAGAGAGAGAGAGAGAGAGAGAGAGAGAGAGAGAGAGACGACCGGTGACGGGGAAGTGGGACGATCTTCGGCCGGAGGAGGGCGAGCGGCCGGAGGAGGGCGCGCCTGGGGTTCCGCCGGCGCGGCGCTTGGGCGGCGGCGTGACGGGGAACGGGAGAGGAGTCGCGAAGGGGGGTGGGGTGCGGGACGGAGGGATCTGGTGCGGGAGGGAGATTTTTTTAGTGGGCCCCAAAAAAATTAACCCAACTAGCACCTCTTCACCGGAATAGTTTTTTTACATGGGTTAGATCCAACTAGCTGAAACTAACCCATGTGTTTGGATCCTTTAGAGCTAGTTGAGGCCAAACTAACCAAATCTAACTCTAACTGAGGGATCCAAATAGGGCCAGTGTGTTGCCAGATATGATGGAGAGGAGAAACCGCGGCTCCATTGATGATTGTTGCAGCGGCGAGGGCGAGCATCTGTCCTGTCATGTCGTGTCCGAGGGCCCTGTAGATGTGCGGCCTCGATCGATCCTCCACAGAGGAATGTAATCTCTGTTCCGTCGATTGACGAATCAAGTTGTGGAGGTAGGCATGTGCAGGGACATGGTACCACTGCATGCACTGATAATAATATGCTACCTGCTCGATCGCTGGCCATGCATGCTATGCCCTATGCCTATGCTAGGAGGAGTACGAACTCTAGCTCGCCTGGAGAAATTTAAGGCGCTTCAATTCCGACTGGAGGACGTACGTACGGGTAGATATGTCACTGGATGGATTTTGAGGATGAACAGTACAAATGCTAAAAGGCCACAACTTTGTTTTTTTTGTGTAACTCTCATTTTCACGTATTTAGAGTTGAAAATTTACACACATGTACATTATGTCTCATTTTTTCAGATTTTTTTCAACTATTTTTTTGGAATTTTGAAGTTTTCAAATTCCGCCTCAATGGAGCCCGGTCTCCATTTGGCATTTTCGAGAATGAATTTGTGACAAATGTATTTCCATTTAAGAAGAAAGAAAATGGAAAATATTAAAACATATAATGGATTTTTTCCACATAATTTACATCAAACTTATGTTTTATTTAATAATATGTAAGAGTAAGCATATATTATTGGAATTTCCACGAAAAGAAGTTTCCTAAGAAGGAATGGATTATTAGCATTGGTATTACCCTTAAAGAGAAAAAAGAAAAAGAAAAGGAAGTTTTTAAGGAAGAATGAATCAGCAGCTTGGGTATTACCCTTTAAGCAGAAGAGAAGAAAACAATCGAACAAATAATGACCAAAATTACAGAGAAACTCTGTTTTCCTAGTATGCACGAATAAACAGATAATAGTTGATTTTTCCCAAAAGGAGACTTTCGTATGAAGGAATGAATTAGCGGAATTCGTATTACCCTAAAAGAAGAAACATAATCAAATAAAAACTAAAAGAAAATCAAAATAATGAAGTGTTCTAAGAAAAAAATAAATTAGTGGTACCGGTAACCCTTTAAGAAGAAAGAAATTGAAAAATTAAAACAATAACAACAAAATTTCCGCATAATTTACACAAAATTGTATTTTATAATGCAAGAATAAGCATATAATATCGCTAAAAAAGTTTCATAATAAGGAATGAGTCAGTGGCATTGATATTACTATTGAAAAAGAAAGAAAATAGAGCAAATCTAAAACAATGAAGTTTCTAAGGATGAATGAATTAGTGGCATGGGTTTACTCTTTAACAAGAAAAAAAATTAAAATAAAATAAAAACTTGAACATAACTTTCTATTGAAATTGCACTTTTTGTAATATAAAGAATTAGCATATCGTACTTCAATTTTCACACACTAATATAATGTACACACATATTGTATAGTACTTGCGCCTATACATTCATACTCACCCAACGTCCCAAAAATACTCGTATAGAAAAAAGAAAAACTGACTAAAAAATAAAAGCAAAAACAAAAGCAAAGAAGTTACAAAAAGAGAAAAATAGGAAATGGGTGACAAGCATCAAACCCAAAAAAATCGAATGAACCCAAACAGGGGCAAGTCAAAAATTCAGCCAAAGAAGTAATGAAATAACACGTGAGAAAAAAAATCAGCATGAATCTTGCAAAATAATACATGTTCGGAAAATTGACTTACCAAAATTTAAAAATCAAGCAACTTGCATATAGCTAAAGTGTAACTTATTTTACTTGTTAGCTGGTCATGCTCAATTACCTAGAGGGAAGAACCAGTTCAGCTATATATAAGTTACCTAATTTTTAAATTTGGGCAAGTCAATTTTCTGATGATGATTTTTTTGTCAAGGTTCGTGTTTTTTCTCCTTATATTCTTTCATGACTTCTTAGCCTGTGACACATTGGGTGTTTTTCGTTTGTATGGATTTTGCTTTTTATTTTTCAGTCGGCTTCTCTTTTTTCTACATGTTTTTTTGGCATGTTGGATGAGTGGAAATCTACACACGCAAGTACTATATTATATGTGTGTTAATTATGATGGAGTGTGAAAATTTCCCTATGCATGCTTATCCTGAGCATATTTAAAAAATGAAGTCTTTGTGCAAACTTGTGTGCAAGTTTTTATTTTTCTTACTTTCTTTACATTAAAGGGTAATACTAATACCACTACTTCATTCTTTCTTAAAACACTTTATTATCTTTATTATTTTTCTAGTTTTTATTTCATTTTCCTAAGGGTAATACCACTGCCACTAATTTATTCCTTCTTTGGCTTTTTTGCGAAATTCAACTATTATATCCTTATTGTTGCATATAAAATAAATTCAATTTCTATGTTAAATTATGTGCAATTTTTATCATTATTCATTTTTATTTTATTTTTCTCCCCTAAGGGTAATATCAATGCCATTAATTCATTTTTTTCTTAGAAAAGATCATTATTTTGATTTTGATTTTAGTTTTTATTTCATTTTATTTCTTATTTAAGGCTAATACCAATGTCATTAGTTCTTTTATTTTTATAAACTTCTTTTGCCAATATTCCACTATTATATTATTGTTCTTGTATATGATAAAAACACATTATCTCTGTAAATTGTGTGTAAATTTTGTCATTATTTCTTTTAATTTTTAACTTTCTTTCTTCTTAAAGGGTAATAATACCAATACCACTAACTCATTTTCCTTAGAGACTTTATTATTTGACTTTGTTTTAGTTTTCTCTCATTTTGTATTTTTCTTTTTGAGCGTAAAGTATCAATGCCACTACATCATTGCTTCGTCAGAAACTTCTTTTTTGTGAGAATAACACTTTTATATGATTATTTTGCATATTATCAAAAATCGGAGTTTCTGTGCAAATTTGGTCATTGTTTGTTTGATTTATTTATTTTCTTCTTAAATATTAATACCGATGCTAGTAATTCATTATTTCTTACAAAACTTCATTATTTTGATTTTCTTTTATTTTTTATTTTCCTCATTTAGAAAACTACACATATTATAAGCCTACTTACACCTTCGATCATCATCATCATCATGTGAAGACTAATGGAACGCTAACTTCATATATATACACAGACCAAATACCGTAATTAAGTTCCATTAGATTGACCAATCAAAAGTTATACATAGAAGATATATGAACTGCACTTGTGTGTAGTTTCCAGGAGCTACTCAACAAAATATAAGACTATAGCTAACTAACTTGTGCTATGAGGGGAGAAGACGCATGTCCAAAGCCCTCTAGTAAAAAAAAGGTGACTGGCCGAAATTCTAAATTCATTATTTCTTAGAAGAAAAAAGTGATTTGTCGTTTTTTCCCACATCCCTCATTGTTTTTAGTTTTATTTATTTATATTCATTTTTGTATTACCAGGTAGCAGGTCAGTTCCTATTATGTTTCAGACCAAGCCCAAGTATCCACTAGACTCTTGTTTTGTGGTTGCGAAGGTCCGAGTGCTTCCCTAAAAAAATTGACTTACCCTAATTGGTGCAAGTCTATTTTGATTCTGAGAAAATTTGACTTACCAAATTGGTGCAAGTCGATTTTGATTTTGAGAAAAAAATCCGACTTACCCAAATTATTTTTTCAGGTGACTTGTCCCTTTTTTCGACAAATGATGTATTTTATTGACTCAAAATGAAGTTCAAGGACAAACACAATAATCGCACAGTCGGCCTATGCACAGTTAGGATGAACACAAGCAACAATGCACACACCAATAAAAACATGAGCAAAAAGTGAAGTTATACAAGACCAAAGCTATGCCTAAGCGAGAAAAAAAACACAATTCAATTCTATCTGAATTCAGACTCCGGTAGCCAGCGCTATATACTTAGATCACGCGCCCATTATTTCCTTGCAGCAGCTTTGCTGTCCAAGTTGCGCATGTCCGGTGCAAATTAAGCGGGGCTTAAGAACCTGCTTTCAGTTAGGTTTCAAGGCATCGTGTATTCGCCTACCTCTTAATACTAGTTCATTAGTTGACTTTCTTACCAGTTAATGCCCTTTTTTGTTTCTAGAGGGAAATCTAACAACCTTGATGGGGCGTTTTATTTTAGACATTTGCATATAGGCCCAAGCCTTTTCAATGATCACATAGAGATAGAAGATCTTCACTTCTTGCTTCCTGTTTCTTGTTTCCTGTTGCTTTCTAGAGTTAATCATCACTTGCATATGTGGCAATACACATGTGGATCGTCTGACCTGAACATATCGCGGTGGGCTAGGAGACAATAAATAGCTGAACAGGGAAAACGTCGCCATTGGAGACCAGAAGAAGATCGGTCCATGGACACATATATGTCATTGCGTACGTTCGAGACCGGTGAACTACATATTGCTCGGACTGGAACCATGCAAAGGTAGATGATAACTCAAACCAGCCAGCACTATTAATGGTGCATCACCGTGACAACTAACCACTAATGTCGATGCTATAGACTAGTCACAGTGGGAAGTAACTTAGAGTGGTAACATGCATATTGTAGAAGTGCATGCTCTAGCCAATGCAATCAAAAGACTGATATGATGAAAAAGACTAGACATCACATTATACGTCAACACTCTCCCTCACGTGTGGCTTCCTCAGGCCTAAACATGGACCGAAAGTGGGCTGCAATTTTAATTGCGCCAGCCGGGTCTTGAACTCAAGACCTCTTGGCTCCAATACCATGTAGAAGTGCATGCTTTAGCCAATGCAACCAAAAGACCGATCTGATGGAAGAGACTAGACATCACATTATATGTCAACACATATGTTACTAGTCTATATTACTACCTCTATAGTGGTGAGTAACATATGGGTGGTGTCATGCATCACTTCATTTAATTTTTTTGTTGCAAATGATCACTTCATTTATTAGGTTGTAGGCTCATCTTTTCTTGATATGTGTGATGTTAAACTAGCTATGTTACCACATGGCTCTCTTTCTTCATTAATTACATGCCACATCATCTATTTTGCAGATAAGTGTGATGTTATCACCTATGTTACTCTCACTATGGATAGTCTATATGCATGAGTCAAGTGGTTATGTGTGAGTGTGTGACTCGCTGTGCGTATTGACTCTTGGGGCTAACAGATGGGACTCTTGGGACCAAGAGAAGGGATCATCTCATTTTCTATTTGGTTAGCTTATTATTAGGAAAAGCTATCTAGCTACCTAGGCCCCAGTAGGCCAGCACGTGTATATACTTTCGTAAAAAAATAGAAGTAAGTAAACTCTATGCATGCATCTTTTGGTTTTTGGAGGGAAGCATGTTTTTAAATGCAGTTCGAAGCTGATTTCAAATTTCAACAAACTAAACTACATCTACCAAAAGAATTTCAACAAAGTGATATTTTTGATAGTCTAGGTTGAACCAAGATTTGACTGCCAGCGAGCTAGGTCTAGGTAGTTGGATCGAAGGTGCGCCACAAGTAGACACCATAGACTCGAGGCCGGTGGTGTCCTAAGCATTTTGTGCACGAGGTCCCGAGTTGAAGGAGTGACGACCAGGGCTGCCATGTGCTGGATCACAAATCGGGCTCGGTAGGTGCCCTCTGGCTAGGTTGATTCAGCGGGTCCTCTTCCACTGGTGGCACTTGGCTCAGTGCCTCTGTCTGCATCCATGGTCCCATGGCGGTGAAGTGGCTTTGTCGTTCGTGCACTTTCATTTGCAGGCATGTGATAACGCGCTGACGGGTACATCTAGGTCATTTGATTCTAGTGTTGCTTGTCTTCTCCTTCGTCAAGAAGTGGATACTCGTATTAACAGTCAGAGGACTACCAAGCTGGCCTTACATATAACCTAAGTATTTTGGTGCTTGTTTACGAGGTGTTGCATGATTGCCTACTTTGTGTGGCTATTTGTGAAGAACACCATGGAGGTTTCAAAGCTGGGTACTGGGTGACACGGCTCCTGGAAGATCGATCGTCTAGATGACGATGAGAACGCATCTTCATCTTATGGTTGAAAATCCATGATCTGGCCTTTATTGGTTAGAATCATTGTGTTGTCACTTTTAATGAAGGTTTTAATTGCGCGCCATTATTCTAGCCTTGATTTGTTGGACTAGGCACCCTCGATATAACCGTCTCCTGGTTATCTTGGGTTGGACTCATGGCATCGGTGTACTTGCATTCTTCACTGTTGAAGGCGGTTCCACGAATAAATGACGACTTAGTCATAGATGTGTTTGTCATATATTGTTATTGCTATCTATTGAAGTCTATGTGCTTGGGAATAATTTGACCACGTTAGCTCGTATATACTGTTATAAAATAATACAAGTATATATGTACCCATGGATGTAGAGACTTTAAAGCATGACCTAGTTTTTTTGAAAGAAAACATATTATTGGGCGAAGCTCGATCAATGATAAGGAAAAACAAGCACTTTAATTCCATCTCAAAGATGTACCAGTAGGCAACATCCACTATACTTAAGTACACCAATGGACCATGTAAAATCGGGTCAAATAACGCTAAACTTTGTCGATTTTGTCAATATAGTGATTTTGTCCACAACTTGTATGTAGAAATGATGAACAGTAAATAAATGTTCTACAATTGCTTAGGAACCTATGCCAACCCAACTTATTCATAAAAATGTGAGGCCAAGCAGACCTACGAGTATGCTAATTGAGGGAAGATTAACAAGGGCTCAAAAAGGTTAAGGAAAACAACAAAATTTGAATCTATCCGCATGAGAAAGCAATAGTACATCAAACGGCTTCGACCATGGGTTCAGTTGGACCATGGTTCTGAACCTCTCCTCCCTTTTACCCGCTAAGTAGTGCATCATATTTGATTTTTCTCAAAAATGGTTTCGCTCTACATCAACAATCTTATAAAAAATTATATGAATTGCATATGTAATCCTATTATAAAACCATAATAGTTATTGTTTTATAGCATTTTGTTTGAAATAATTTTTTATTTTTAATTTAATGACATCGTTATGAAAGTGTACATTTTCTAAGACTAGATATTCATAGTGATCGAATGAAAGGCTAAGATTTGTTTCTGGAACCTTTTAATAGTTCAATTACGAAATTCAAATGTAAATATAATCCTTTCTCAACCATGTTAGTTGATACCTAGAACTAAAGATTTACATACACTATTGTGTTAAGAAATTTTGAGGTTATTGTATTGTTTTTGTAATATTATTAATAATGTGATAAGTTAACAAGATTTCAAAGGAGAAGTTATTTGTTTCGACGAACACTACTATGTTATGAAAAATCTGAGGTTATCATTTTTTTAATAATATTATTAATAATGTGATAAGTTAACAAGATTTCAGAGGAGAAGTTATTTGTTCCGACCAACACAAGGTAAGTTATGAGTCATGTCATATCGTGTGATAATAATCTTAGGTTTTAAAGTAAGCACAACATACACTGCACGAGCAAGAAATAGATATTTGTCACGTTCCCGCAAACGAAAATAGATATTAATTTGTCATGCATGTTATAGAATGAACTATGTATCTTTATGTATCTCCGATTGCTCAATGTGTGCATGTATTCATTTTACCCTCATTAGATGTGAAAGTTCTAACTTGTTGATCACGAGCTGACATGCACCCCGTGGTGAACAGTAATTTCAAATAAAACACACAGATAGTCTATACGTCAAAGATCAGAGACTCTTCAAGGCGAGCTCCGATTTTGTGTTTTTTCTAGCGAGCTCCTCGTATGTCCTCTCACCACTAAAATTTGCATGCACCTACTAGATTCTCTCATCTTTGATGTATAAAAATTTGTGTTTTTTTATTCTATTTTTTTGAGTTTACTATTCCCTCTCGGCTGTTGACGCACTTGATCACCAAAATTCCGCTCTCGCAAGCTATATCATTTCAAACATCGACTTAGTCGTATAAAAACCCAGGTGATCTAGCATTATAAAACCATTTTATATGCATATATTTTTGTGTTTTTACCTTCTGATATTGAAACGTTGTTGCAGATAGCTTCCGTGATATTTAGCATAGCTTTCAGTGCTCTTTGTGAACCATGTTACTAAGCGGTGAAGTCCACGATCTAAAACATTGCTTAATACTCTTTCCGTTTCTTTTTGCTTCGCATATTAGTTATGTTTTAGGTTAAATTTTCTAAAGTTCGACCAAGCATATAGAGAAAATACCATTATTATTGTATCCATCGTGGATATTTTTAATATTGTAAATGTTTATATTATTTGATATTAATTTAGTCGAACCTTAAAAGTTTGACTTAAGACAAAGCTATATGTGATGTAAAAAAATGGAGGGGGTATGAAAGTAAAGCACCTGCTAGGCTGCTAGTACGTAAGAAAAAAGAACACTGAACGGAAAATGTTTACCATCCGCGCAAAACCTCGGCCAATCTCAGCTCCATGGATCGTTAGACTTGGTACCACTGATAATAACTTATGTTCTACCTGTTAGCTGGCCTGAGCATGATCATCTGGAGGTAAAAGAACACACTTGAATTCCATCTGAATTCAGACGTACGGGTAGCCAGCCCTGTACTCAAGTAGGCGCGCCCACCGTTCCCTTGCAGCTTTGCTGTCCAAGCTGCCCATGTCCGGTGCAAATTAAGTGGGTTTTAAGGACCAGCCTTCAATTAGGTTTCAAGCATCCGGTCTGTCAACCCGTTCCTATTAAGGCCTTGTTTGATATAGAGGGATTTCCAGCCCCAAAGAGGATGGGGATTTCAGAGGATTGGGTGAATCCCTCTCTTCCACCCAATCCCCTCAAATCCCTTTGAATCCTTAATCCCCCTCCAACCAAAATATTTCAGAGAATTGGGTAGTGCTGTTTCCTCCTGTCTCGCCAAGAAGGAGCTGCTGCGAGGGGCAGCAACGAACGAGCTGCGAGGCGGCGGGGGTCTTGTTCCGCGAGGGGCTATGCGAGGCTGTTGAGCCGCGTGGGTCGGGAGGGGTTGGTGGGGATTAGAGTGGTTTGGCCCGTTTAAGGGCATGTACAATGGTTGATAAGATAGTCTTATCTTTAAGTCTTGCATGTAATTTAGAAATGACAAAGAAAAATGTCTACAATGGATCATCTCTTAGTCTTATCTTCAATAACTAGTTATTCCTAAAAACATGGCGAGACATATTGTGCTAAGAGATCACCTATTGTCTTCATTTAAATAAGAGAAGGCAAGCCTTTTCTTATGAGTTCTCTCTCTTCCACCTCATCATTTATCCTACGTGACACTCTTAAAATAGCACCATTGTACATGCCCTAATACCTGCGAATCAAATGGGCTGATGTGGTTTCTGGGGGATTCTGGGTCCTGCGGGGATATTCCTCTCTAATTCTCTTCAAACCTCTTCCATCAAACGAGGCCTAATACCAGTAGTTCGTTAGTTGACTCTTGTACGAGTTAATAATGTCTTGTTTGTTCCTAGAGGGAAATCTAACTACCTTTCTTTTTTGCGGAAAAAATCTAACGACTTTGATGGTGGCTTGATCTTTTGTCTTCTTCTTCTTCTTCTTTTTTTTTGCAAAATGTGGCCTGATCTTGTCATCCATCTATGTGCAGGATAATATACTATATGTACATACATATATGTGAGCCCTAGCTAGCCTTTACAACTATCACATCAGAGATAGAAGACTCTGCCTCTTGTTTCCTGTTTCTTGTTTCTTGTTTCTTGATGCTTTCCAAAATTAATCACCATTTGCGTACGTCCCAACACACATGTCGATCGTCTGACGTGAACATATCACGGTGAGCCAGGAGACAATAGATCGTCAAACAGGAAAAAAATCGCAATTGGAGACCGGAAGAAGATCGGTCCATGTACACATATATGTCATTGCGTACGTTGAGACCATGTGTATATGTAGATGGCACTATCGAGGCCGGTGAACTATATATTGCTCGACCTGGAACCATGCAAGGGTAGATGATAACTCAAACCAGCCGGCACTATTAATGGCGCACCATCGTGACACCAAACAATTGATATGGATGCTATATGCATCGGTCAAGTGGTGATGTGTGAGTGTGTGACTTGCTGTGCGTCTTGACTCTTGGGGCTAACAGATGGGACTCTTGGGACCAAGAGAAGGGAGCATCTCGTTTTCTAGTTGGTTAGCTTATTATTAGGAAAAGCTATCTAGCTACCTAGGCCCCAGGAGGCCAGCACATGTATATACTTTCATAAACAAGATTAGAAGTAGTAAGTAAATTCCATGCATGTATCTTTGGGTTTTTAGAGGGATCATGTTTTTAAATTCAGTTAGAATCTGATTTTAAATTTCAACAAACTAAGCCTCATCTACCAAAATACTCCCTCCGTTCCATAATGTAGCGCATATAGATTTTCTACAAAGTCAAACTTTATAAACTTTGACCAAGTTTATAGAGAAAACTATTTATATCTATAATACAAGATGTATATAATATGAAAGTATGTCTTGTGATGTATCTAAGCACATGTATTTGGTATTCTAGATGTATATGATTTTCTCTATAAACTTGGTCAAAGTTTATAAAGTTTGACTTTTAGAAAAATCTATATGCGCTACATTGTGGAACGGAGGGAGTAATAATCAAAAAGTGACATTTTGGTATTCTAGGTTGAACCAAGGTTTGTATCTGCTCACCCCAAAGTACAGATGCCCTAATATGGGCACAGATACAATGTAAACAATCAAACAATGTGTAGATATTAGTTTTTAGCCCCTTTTTTCTCAGTCAGGTCCAACTCGGTCACTCTGTGTGTTCGGTTTATTCGGTTTACATGGTTCGGTTTATACGGTTTGTACGGTATTAATACTTCGGTAAATATGGTATGAAATTAAAATATGGTTCGGTTTCCGTATATACCAAATTATTTCGGTATGGTTTCGGTATATACCATAAAAACCAAAGTNGTCTTGTGATGTATCTAAGCACATGTATTTGGTATTCTAGATGTATATGATTTTCTCTATAAACTTGGTCAAAGTTTATAAAGTTTGACTTTTAGAAAAATCTATATGCGCTACATTGTGGAACGGAGGGAGTAATAATCAAAAAGTGACATTTTGGTATTCTAGGTTGAACCAAGGTTTGTATCTGCTCACCCCAAAGTACAGATGCCCTAATATGGGCACAGATACAATGTAAACAATCAAACAATGTGTAGATATTAGTTTTTAGCCCCTTTTTTCTCAGTCAGGTCCAACTCGGTCACTCTGTGTGTTCGGTTTATTCGGTTTACATGGTTCGGTTTATACGGTTTGTACGGTATTAATACTTCGGTAAATATGGTATGAAATTTAGATACGGTTCGGTTTCAGTATATACCAAATTATTTCGGTATGTTTCGATATATACCATAAAAACCAAAGTTGACGCGAATTTGAAAATGACATATAATAGTTTGCAAATTTATGACTCAAAACACATATCTTTTTATACAGAGAGTATATAACTATATGAGAGTGTACATGCATGCATGGATTCGATGGTTATGGACGTGCTTAGCATTCTTTTGAAGAGAAGTGTGATTACGTTATAAGAAAAATGGATGCGCTTAACAGGAAATCTAGCTTATGTACAAAAAATGACTACTTGAGTGGTTGTTCTCCCCAAGATATATACATATATTTTTACTTCGGTTTATTCGGTAAACCATTCGTTTTTTACATATACCATAAAAACCAGAATTTAAAACGGTATGAAAAGTTCATACCATGCCGAAACCATAAACCATAAAAACCATAAAATTGGTTCGGTTTGGTTTAATTTCGGTATGGTTTTTTGGTTCGGTTTTAAAATGCACAGTGTGACAACTAGGACAAGCATGCAATGCAGGCAAAATCCATGCGAGCAACCAAACACGCCCTTAGGGGCCTGTTCGGCAACGCTCCAGCTCTTAACTTCCATTAACTCCGCAGTGGAGCTGAGCTGAACAAGCAAAAATCGAGAAGCTGGCTATTCCCTTAGTGCAAATTTGAAGGAGTTGGGGGAAGCTGCCTTTTACTGGCTCTTGCGTAGACGAAGGAGATGGAGTTGAGCGTTATTACGACGTGCTGCCATCTCCAAGTGACCTTTGCGTACTGGTTCGATTGGTCTCTCCCCCAAACAGACCATATATATATCTCTCCTCTGTAGCCTCTCCATCACCGTGGATGTACAATTTTTTAAGGAGAAAAAAGGTTCTGTTGTATGCCTACCGAGCTGGGTTTGCTCCCTTCCCTCTCAAACGGGCTTCACCCCATCTATATGGGTTGTCAGCCCATGCCAGCAATGAGAAGCAGGAGCTGCACAGCCGAACGTGTTTTTCATCGCTGTGAGAAGCTGGAAACCGGAGCGAGAAGTAGAAGTTGAGGAGTTTGGGAAGCTAGGTTGTTGCCGAACAGGCCCTTATTCTACCAGTTAGCAGTTAGTTGGCCTGAGCATGCATCTGGAGGAAAAAGAACACACTTGAATTCCATCTGAATTCAGGTGTACGAGTAGCTATCCCTGTACTCACAAGTAGGCGCACCCACTGTGGCCTTGCAGCTTTGTTGTCCAAGTTGCCCATGTCCGGTGCAAATTAAGTCGGTTTTTATAACCTGCTTTGAATTAGGTTTCAAGCATCCGGTCTGTCATCCCGTTTCTCTTAATACTAGTAGTTTGTTAGTTGACTCTTTTACGAGTTAATGTCTTGTTTGTTTCTAGAGGGAACTCTAACTCCCCTGCAAAAAAAGAAGAAAAGAAAACAGGGAAATCTAACTACCATTTCTTTTTTGCGGGAAAAATCTAGCTAGCATGATGGTGGCTTGATCTTGTCTCCTTTTTTTCTTTTTCTTTTTTGGAAAATGGGGCCTGATCTTGTCTTCGATCTATGTACAGGAGAATATACTGTACGTACATACATATATGTGAGCCCTAGCTAGCCTTTACAATGATCACATCAAAGATAGAAGACTTTGCTTCTTGTTTCTTGTTTCATGTTGCTTTCCAGAATTAATTACCATTTGCATAAGTCGCAACACACATGCCAATCGTCTGACCTGAACATATCACAGTGAGCCAGGAGACAATAGATCGCCCAACAGTTAAAACGTCACCATAGGAAACCGAAAGAAGATCGGTCCATGGACACACTTATGTCATTGCGTACGTTGAGACCATTTGTATATGTAGATGGCGTTGTCGGGGCCGGTGAACTATATATTGCTCAGACTTGAACCATGCAAAAGTAGATGATAACTCAAACCATCGTGACACCGAACCATTGATACGTATGCTATATCTATATGCATCGATCAAGTGGTGATGTGTGAGTGTGACCTTCCCTGTGCGTGTCATCTCATTTTCTATTTGTTTGTCTTATAACTAGAAAAAGCTATCTAGCTACCTAGGCCCCAGGAGGCCAGCACATGTCTATACTTACATAAACAAGCTTAGAAGTCGTAAGTAAATTCCATGGATGTACCTTTTGTTTTTTAGAGGGAAGAAACTTTTTGAATTCAGTTCGAAGATGATTTCAAATTTCAACAAACTAAACCACATCTACCAAAAAAAGAAATCAACAAAGTGACATTTTGATATTCTTGGTTGAACCAGATTTTACTGGCAGCGGGCTAGTTCTAGGTGGTTGGATCGAAGGTGCGCCACAGGTAGACACCATAGGCCGGAGGCTGGTGGTGTCCTAAGCATTTTGTGCATGAGGTCCCGACTGGAAGGAGTGGCGGCCGGGGCTGTCATGCCGCTGGATCACAAATCGGGCTAGGTAAGCGCCCTCTGGCTAGGTTGATTCAGCGGGTAATGTTCCTTTGGCTAGGTTGATTCAGTGACTCTAGCTGCATCCATGGTCTCATGGCGGCGATATGGCTTGGTCGCTCATGCACTTTCATTTGCAGGCGTGTGATGACGTACCGACAAGTACATCTAGGTTGACTCTAGTGTTGTTTCTGGCGTTGTGTCCTCTCCTTCGGCAAGAAGTGGAGACTCATATTAACAGTCAAAGAACAGCCAAGGTGGCCTTACCTGTAACCTAAACATTTTGGTGCACATTTGCGAGGAGTTACATGATTGCCTACCTCGTTTGGCTATTTGCGGAGGACACCGTGCCGGTTTCGAGCGGAGTACCGGGTAACGCAGGTCTTGGATGATGACGAGAACACATCTTCATCGTATGGCTGAAAATCCATGATCTGACCTTTATTGGTTAGATTCATTGTGTTGTCACTTTATTGAAGGTGTTATCTTCGTGTCATTATTCTAGCCTTGATTTGTTGGACTAGACATCCTCCATATAACCGTCTCCTAGTCATATTTTGTTGTAATCGATGACATTGTTGTGATTGGATTCTTCACTGTTGAAGGCGCGGTTCTACGGATAAATGACGACTTAGTCATATATGTGGTTTCATATATTGTTATAGCTATCTATTGATGTCCATGTCCGGAAAAGTATCGTCCGAGTGGAGTTGTGAGACCGAGACAGCTCCTCTCTCCCCCGCTAGGGTTCCCCCGCCGCCGGCGGGCCCTATGCCCTTCCCGCCGCCGCCGCCCGCCCGGCGCGGCGCCCCGCTCCTGCCTCCCCTCTCTCCCCTCCTCCCGTCCTGCCGCCTCCGCCGTCTCCCCGGGAGGCGGCCAGGGCGGTGCGCGACCCCCTTCCGCCTCGACCACCCTCTCTCCGTCCTCCCCCCCCCCCTCCCCCGCCGCTGCCGGCGGTCGCCCCCGGATCTGGCCGGGTGGTGGCGGCGGCGGCGGGCCGTTCCTTACCCGTGGGCGCTCCACCTTCCCGGGGTGGGGGGAGGCAATGATGGTACTCGGCTGGTGGCGGTCCGGCGTCCTGGTGCGGAGGCCGGCGGCGCTCGGCGTGGTGGTGCCGCCTCTTGGCGGCGGGGCAGTCCGGTGATGCTGGCCGGCCGGTGGCGCGTCCCCGGCCCAGATCTGGGCCCGTAGGGTCCCCTCTGGGTCCTTGCGGGTCGGTTCCGGCGCGACCGCGATGCCCTCTGTACGGGGAGGCAGGGGTGCGGCTTGGAATGGGAAGCGACGCCGACGGCGTGCCAGCTGCTGCACGGAAGCAGGAGCTGTCCGGGCCTTTGAGGGCCCGGCCGGGCCTGTGGGGCCACGGGCCCGGTAGGCTCCTGCTATGGCGTCCGGTCGGCTACCATCGTGGATGGTGGAGGTGGGGCCCTCCCCTATGCCGACAGTGCTGATGCCCTTGTCCCGGCTCCTCTTCTTCGTTGCACAGACCATCTTCGCAATGCCGTGGTGAGACAACGTGGGAAGCTTCATGTCCGTGTTGGCGCAGGGTGGTGATCGGTTTGGTGACGAGCTCCGAAGTGCCTGAGGTAGAGGCCGGGATCGGGAGAAATCCCTGTTGACTTGGCCGAAACCGACGCGGTGGCGCCTGAGGTGCCGCCGGACCTTCCTGGAGGGCGTCGGGGCTACCCTTCCTCTCTACTCGCCGTGTACCAGAGGAAACCCTTGGCAGCAGCGTCGTCATCGTTGCGTCCCTTCTTGGAGGTGTTGATTGGTACCGGCGCTTCGGAGTCTCAGAGCTTGGTGGTCGATCTTCGGTGGACGCAACGGTCACGAAGCTTCGTCGGTTTTGTCGATCCACTGTTATCGGCATTTGTTTCTTTTCTTTTTTCTCTTCATTTCTTTTGGGCGTGATTGTGCTGCTTTCGCCCAAGCTCCTATCGTTGGTTGTATCGGGGAACCCTTTTTCTTATTGATGTCCATGTCCTTGGGTATAGTTTTACCACGTTAGCTCGTATCTGCATTCTACTGTAACAACATAATACATGCATGTACCCACAGATGTAGACACTTTAAAGCATGGCCTTAGTTTCTTGAAGGAAAACATATCGTGTCGCGAAGCTCGATCAATCATGAGGAAAAAAACACAGCTCAATTCCATCTCAAAGACGTACTAGTAGGCGGCATCCACTGTACTTAAGTATGCCAATGGACCATGCATGTAAGCTACTACCAATTAGGTTTCGAGCTGCTGGTCCTTATCGCATTCCTCTTACTATTACTACTAGCTCATTGACCTACTCCTTTTAGTAGTTAATATGTTCTTCATTTTCAGAGGGTAATTTAACCAACTTTTTTTTGAGGTTTTTTTTTTAGGGTGTAATTTAACCAACTTGATGGTGCCTTGATCTGTCATCCAGATATATACAGGAGCAACGGATCATATCTGCATATAAAATTATAAATGCAAGGCGAAGCCTTTCCAATAATCACACCAGATCTAGAATACCTTGTTTCTTGTTTCTTGTCGCTTTCCAGAATTTATCACCATTTTGCATACCTTGCAACGAAAAGATCGATTCATGGACACATCACACATCACACATCTATCATCTGACCTAGACATATTGTGGCATTGCATGATCGTGGTGAGCTAGGAGACTAAAAATCCACCATCGGGGAAAACGTCGCCATTTGCAACGAAAAGATCAATTCATTGACACATCACACATCTATCTATGTCATTGCGTTTGCGTAAGTTAAGACCACATATAAGGCTAGCGATTGTCAAGGCGAGTGAGCTATATATTGCACGAACTTGAGCCATGCAAAGGTAGATAGCTCATGCCAGCAGGCATAATTAGTGGCGCATCGCCTTGACACCGAATCACATGGATAAGGATGCTATGTACATCGGCCACATGTAATGATTGTGACCTTTGCTGTGCTCATTGATTCTTGGAGCCAAGAGAATGGGCCATTTTCTCGTGATTTTTTGTTCAAAAAGACTACCTGCCTAATGAAAATGGCAAAAAAGACTACCTTCAGATAAAATTGACAAAAGAGACCACCCCAGACGTGACGGCAGGCGTGCCAACCAACGCGTGGCACCTGCCGCCATGCTGACACATGCCCATGCGGCAGCAGCCGCGTAACAGGCAGCCAGCGCCCAAGACGGAACGGGGGATTGTATGTGCTGCTTGCCGCCTAGTGGCGTGGTGGCAACACTGTTTGCATGTATTGCATGCTGCTACATTTCGTTTAGTTTGCGTTTTGTTTCGTCTGCATTTTGCTTTGTCTGCGTTTCGTTTCGTCTGACGAATAATGCCCACAAATTCGTATACCTTATTGTTGATTCCTTGACATGCAGCACGCAGTTTTTTAAATAATAATTGTTTATTTACAAATAATAATACGAGCCTCCGTCACCGGCCTGATCGTCGGCCTCCTCGCACCGGGCGATTCACCGGTGGACCTTCACCGTCGCGGGTCTTATCATCGACCTCCTCGCGGCGGCCTCATCTCCGCCCGACGGACCTTTGTCACCGCAGGCCTCATCGCCGGCCTCCTCGCGCCAACATCATCGCCCGACGGACCTGCTCCGTTGTGGGCCTCATCGTCGGCCTCTTCGCGCTGGCCTCAACGCCCGGGCGATGATGTCGGCGGGAGGAGGCCAACGATGAGGCATGCGGCGGTGAAGGTACGCGAGGAGGTAGACGGGCGTTGAGGTCGGCGCGAGGAGGCCGGCAATGAGGCCTGCGACGGAGCAGGTCCGCCGGGCGATGATGTCGGCGCGAGGAGGCCGATGATGAGGGCTGGCGGCGAAGGTCCGCCAGGTGATGAGGCCAACGCGAGGATGATCGCCGACGATGAGGCCTGCGACGGAGCAGGTCCGTCGGGCGATGATGTCGGCGCGAGGAGGCTAACGATGAGGCCTGCGGTGGCGATGGTCCGTCGGGCAATGAGGCCCGCGGCAGAGCAGGTCCGCTGGGAGATGAGGTCGTCGCGAGGTGGCCGATGATGAGACCCGCGACGGTGAAGGTCCACCGGTGAATCGCTCGGTGCGAGGAGGCCGATGATGAGGCCCGTGACGGAGGCTCGTATTATTATTTGTAAATAAACAATTATTATTTACAAAAACAGTGTGATGCATGTTAAGGAATCAACAGTAGGATATACGAATTTGTGGCATTATTCATCAGACGAAACGAAACGCAGATAAAACAAAACACAGACGAAACAAAAGTTAGACTAAACCAAACGTAGCAGCATGCAAACGGTGCATGCAAATAGTGTTGCCGCCACGCCGCTAGACGGCAAGCAGCACATGCAATCCCCCGTTCTGTATTGGGCGCTGGATGCCTGTTACGCGGCTACTGCCGCCTGGGCATGTGGCGGCACGTGTTGCCGCCTGCCGGCGTGGCGGCAGGTGCCATGCGTCCTGACGCGCCTGCCGTCACGGTTGGGGTGATCTCTTTTATCAATTTCATTTGAAGATAGTCTTTTTTGCCATTTTTATTGGGCATGTAGTCTTTTTGGACAAAAAATCGCTTCTTAGCTACTTAGCTAGCTAGGGGCCAAGAGGTTAGCAAGATGTTTATATTTTCATGAACAATATCAGAAGTTGTGACTGAACTACACGTCATGTATTTTTTTTGTAGAAAATGTGGGTCGAAGCTTATTTCAACGTGTCACCAAACTGAACCACATTAACTAACGAAAAAGCAACCCGACAAATTGGCGCTTTGACAATTTGAACCAATTAAGATCTGATCAGGAACTCATCCCACTGGCCATTAGTAACATATAACGGGTTAGAACCAAGTATGTATTTATTTTTGTTAAAATGACGGCACCTTAGATCCATTGATCAAAGCAGCAGTACAAACAACCCTGAAGAATAAACAAAATACGAGATCCTTGGGGCCAATCATCTTCTGTGTCCTTTTCTCTTGCGCGAATACGCGCGGAGGCGTATCATTCCATTGATAGATAGGAGAGAAAATAAGGGTTTGTGGTTACCTCAAAGGCGTACACAGCTAGGGCGCCTTCGGGGTTACCAATGAGCATAGGAAAAGGGGTTGCTCAGCCCGACAAGGTAGGGATCAGGTTACAGGAATAATTCTATCTAAACCCTTGGCACCGGCGCGTGCCCATCGCTTGGCTTCATCTTTAATGGCACTCGAGAGGCGGCCGTTGGATGGCTGCTCTCTGTCGAAGATGACTGCGTTTCTGTGCTTCCAAATGAACCAAGCCGTGATGATCACTAGAGAGGCGAATCCCTTGTGCTATTGGGGCGGGACCGTGGCGGTGCACTCCAGCCACCAGTCAAAGAATGTGGTCTGTCCAACCGGGATGGGGAGCGGCAGTCGGCACCAAGACAGGATCTCGTGCCAGGTGATCTTCGAGAAAACGTAGTGAGCGAGGAGGTGTTGTAGGGATTCTTCTTCCTGAGAGCATAAGCAGCAGACGGGCGGGTGCTGGAGGCCACGCTTGGCCAAGCAATCTGCCGTCCAACAACAGTTTTGAGACGCGAGCCACAGGAAGAACTTCACGTTGAGCGGGGCCCAGCTGCGCCAAATGATCTTCCAGAATGGCGCCGTCGTAGATCCCTCGAACATGGTATGGTAGCAGGAGCTCGCCCAATATTGCCCATTGGCAGTCCAACAACAGGATAGGGTATCCGGTGCCGTGGAAAGAGAGACTCCTTGGATGCGCCTCCAAAGATCCATATACTCGATCGTGGCGAGAGGACCAAGGCCTCCGGTAATGTCAGAGATCCAGGAACACTGGGTAAGGGCGTCGCAGACCAGCCTGGCTCGATGTCGGCGGCGCGGAACTAGGGAGACCAGAGTGGGCGCAATCTCAGCGATGGAGCTCCCATCGAGCCAATGATCAGTCCAGAACCGACACGATTGGCCATGGCCAAGCCTCCAAACCGTGGAGGCATAGAACAACTGCTGCGCCTCGGGCTCACGGGAGAGGGGGAGGTGTCGCCAGGGGCGGCTAGGAGCGGTGGCTTGTAGCCATAGCCATCAGGTGCGAAGAGCGATGCCGGTGCGCGGAAGATCGCGGACCCCAAGACCCCCAAGCTTGATGGGCCGGCAAACCTTGGCCCAACTGACCAGACAGCAGCTAGCATGCGCGTCTTTGTAGCCCTGCCAAAGGAAGTCACGAATGATCCGGTTGATCTTCTTGAGGATGGTGGGTGAGATTGCCATGGCCAGGAGGATGTGAGTCGGCATTGCTGTGAGGACATGACGCACAAGGGCTAGCCGCTCGCCGCGGTTGAGGAGCGCGGCCTTCCAGGTGGCTAGCTTGAGGAGTAGCTTGTCGACGAGTGGCGTGAGCTCAGAGGAGGGGGTTTTGCGGACAGAGAGCGGCAGTCCAAGGTACTTGATGGGAAAGTCCTTGACCGGGAAGTTGAGCATGGCTCCTATGCAGGTGGCCGTGGGCGCCGAACACCGAATCAGGGTCGCGGAGCACTTGGCAAAATTGGTGCGGAGGCCCGAGGCCTCGCCAAAAGTGTCCAGTAGCTGCCGGGTGGTGAGGAGCTCAGAGATGTCTGGATGACAAAAGACGACGACATCGTCAGCGAAGAGAGAGATGATGAACTGCGCGTGTCGAGAAGTGAGCCGGTGCAACACGCCCTGGCGAACAGCATGCTGGAGCAGAGAGTTCAGAGCATCGATGACGATCGCGAAGAGCATCGGGTATACGGGGTCGCCCTGACGCAAGCCGCATCCATGGAACATTGGCGGCCCTGGGTTGCCATTCACCATGACCCTAGTGGACGCGGTCGAGATGAGCGTGCAGATCCACGCGCACCACCTACGTCCAAACCCCAGATGGACGCGCACCTACGTCCAAACCCCATTTTATGTGTCCTCGACGGGATGATTCCGCACCACCGCCATTGTCACTCCATCTTTAGAGCCAGCCAGTTGTTATTGACGGCGTACGGGAAGTCATCAAAGTCGCGATCTTGCCGGCCAGCGTTCTGCACAAGAAATCGTTGAAGTCGTCGGCTTGTCGCCGCCCGAGATTCACCCAGATCATTTTCTTTTCAGCCGAGAGGTAACGTTCCTGTTGATAACAAGTTGTTTTTAGCGAATTCATCAATCACAAATCTCAGTCATTATAGTTTAAAAACATATGTGTCTAGGTTGTACTTGGTGTTTCTCAAATATATGAAATAGTAATGATTTACAACAAAAATTACTCATAGTTAAACAATTGGCACCCATTTAAATAAGTAAAAACTAGAGGCTAACGCACGCTTCGTTGCACTGTTCGTCACTTGTGGGATTAACATTTTCCCTAGCAGGTTATTGTGGTCGGGTTTTTGTTTCGGTTTTATTTACGTTGGCTTGGGTTTTAAGTATGGTTTGATGATGTTTTATTTCGCTCGCTCATTGTATTGGGCTGCTGTTGGAGAGGGTATTAGTTCTGAGAGGAGAGTGGAGTCATACGGTGTGTGGTTATTGTGTCCTTGCATGTTTCGATCTC
Organism: Aegilops sharonensis; assembly: GCA_904067115.1. NCBI lineage: Eukaryota > Viridiplantae > Streptophyta > Magnoliopsida > Poales > Poaceae > Aegilops > Aegilops sharonensis. The sequence goes on from LR880971.1 coordinate 779,655,564, forward strand.
GATGTCAGCCAATGGTGGTTGTGCGAGCCCCATGTGAGCTCTTATTCCACACTAGAAGAACACCCGTAGGTTGCAACGGGGTCATATTAACTTTAAGACTTTAATATCAATTATGTTAATATTACATTTAATATTCTCATACATATCATGTGACATTGGCGACCTTTTTTATCATCAAATTCTCACACACTCTCTCCCTCCTCCT
>LR880971.1:779666070-779682150 GCA_904067115.1 Aegilops sharonensis
ACAGGAATAGTTATACTTTTAGTACGTAAAATATTAGGATTACCAGATAAATAGTAATCTAGCCATCAATGCTTATAAACATACATACGCAGCCCGATGCAGTGTTTTATTGATGTACGGTAAAAAATGTTATTTATTTATTTTTCATTAAGGTACCATGTTTTCTACATTTCTCTTACTGCATATTATAATAATTCATGGTGGCTATTGAAAGGACATGCGGTGCCCCCATGTGTGGTTTTGGTAATTGATGACATTCTCTATGGACTAATGGTTGAGTTATATTTGAAGGATTTGTCCATAGGCATTTCTTGAAGTCCATGTGTTGGTTTCAAGGAGTTTATGTGTTGACCAAGGTGCTATTAAGGAATTATCCAAAGATTGGTCATGTGAGTGTTGAGCTTATTGCAAGCATGTCTTGAAGAAGAAGATTGTGTGATCATTCATGTTTACCTTCAAGACATCATCCAAACTAAGAGAGTTGGAAAGATTCAAGGTTGATCAAGACGAAGTCAAGAGTGAATCAAGTTGATCAACTCACAAAGCGTAAAAGATGTACCGAGAGGGATCACGTGATCCCATGGTATGGTAAGCATTATCCATTGCACTTTGTGTACTAACCCATGGTCTATGTGAGAGTTCTATGTGGGGTTAGGTACATGTCCATGGGCTTGCGTCAAGAGGAAGATATCATACAACCCATGGAAAGGATGACATCAAGTAGTGATCGTCATCAAGATTGTCGTGTGCAAGTTCAAGTGTAGCATCACGAAGAGATCAAGTGCTTGAAGCTTGCCATCCATTGTGGTGTCAATGGACTTGTGAAGATGTGCTGAAGAGTGGCTCACCCATAGTGGAGTATGGGGGAGCAATCATCTAGTCTCCATCGACCCAACGCAATCAAGAAAGGTGGTCCATCTTGCGGAGGACAAGATCATCATCATCTAGCTCAAGTGGATCATGTGCAAGGCAAAGGTTTGCCCTTGATAGGTTTTCTATTTTACCGGTCTCATGGTGGTAGTTGGGAGACCAGGTTATATGATCGATAGCCGTACTATCAAGGGGGGCTCTCAAGTGAGTAGCTTGATCGTATCGTTCGTCGAGAGCTCAAACCATTGCATCCTTGCATCATGTTTCTTGTTCTTGTTTGGTTCTCTTTGTGAGTCTTAGAGCTTATGGTCATCTTGATGACAAGCTTGAGTTCATCGAAAACGGAGTTTGCATGCGTCTTCTATGATGTTTTAGGTGTTGGAGGTTTTACCGGTCTTATCCGAGGAAGGGTTCTCACCATTTTCTTTTGGGCCTTTTCTCATTTGCTTATTATTGGTATTTATATCAAGATTGTGTTAGCCCTTGTTGCTAGCTTTCCAACAAACTTGGTTTCGTCAAATTCGGAGTCCGTTTGCAGAAGTTGTGGTAGTTTTGGTGTTCTGAAAAGGCTGCAGCGGTACTACCGCGGGTAGGAGCAGAAGTAATTTTTTACTACCGCCCTTGGGAGCGGTACTACTGCTCCTGAGAGCGGTACTACCGCTTGGAGAAGTACTACCGCGGCTACTTCCGTGGCTACTTCCGCTCGGGACCAAAAACTCGTCACAAGTCCAACGGTGGTAGGCACGGATGTAATTTTTTAGTACCGCTCGCAAGCAGTAGTACCGCTACCCTTAGCAGTAGTACCGCTACCCCTAGCGGTAGTACCGTGATGTCATACCGCTCCGACGGTTCTTCTGGCTTTTTTGCCTCCTCGCTGTTGCGTCTCAAAGGGCTACTACCGCCCTAGCGGTAGTACCGCTCCTTGGAGGGGTAGTACCGCTCGGTGCGGGCTGTGAGCATAACGGTTGGATTTTTCCCACCTATAAAAGGGGGCCTTCTTCCCCATTGAACCTTATCCTTTTTAGCTCATGTTCTTCCCCCATTGTTGACCTTCTTCGAGCTTGCTAACTCTCAATCCCTCCAATGATTCTTGCTAGTTCTTGAGGGAAAAGAGAGAGGAGATCTAGATCCATGTTTCCACCAATCACTTTCTCCTCTAAGTGAGGGGAACCCCTTGGATCTAGATCTTGGAGTTCTTCGTGTTCTTCTTTCGTTCTTCCTCTCATTTTCCTCCCTAGCATTAGTTGCTTTGGTGGGATTTGGGAGAGAAGGACTTGGGCACTCCGTGTGCCCTTGCCATTGCATTTGGTGCATCGGTTTGAGTTCTCCACAGTGATACGTGGAAGTGAAGTTTGAGAAGCTTATTACTCTTGGGTGTTTGGGCACCCTAGAGCTTGTTCCTCTTGGGTGCCTTGGCGCCCTAGACGGTTGGTGGTGTTCGGAGCTCAATCATTGTGGTGTAAAGCTCCGGGCAAGCGTCGGGGTCTCCAATTAGGTTGTGGAGATCGCCCCGAGCAATTTGACGGGTACCGGTGACCGCCCCCAAGGGTTGCCAAAGTGTACGGGTTCGGTGACCGCCCCCAAGGGTTGCCATTTGTACGGGTTTGGTGACCGCCCTCAAGGGTCCCTTAGTGGAATCACGGCATCTTGCATTGTGCGAGGGCGTGAGGAGGTTACGGTGGCCCTAGTGGCTTCTTGGGGAGCATTGTGCCTCCACACCGCTCCAAACGGAGATTAGCATCTGCAAGGGTGTGAACTTCGGGATACATCGTCGTCTCCGCGTGCCTCGGTTATCTCTTACCCGAGCTCTTTACTTATGCACTTTACCTTGTGATAGCCATATTGGTTCTTGTCATATATCTTGCTATCACCTAGTAGTTTATCTTGCTTAGCATAAGTTGTTGGTGCACATAGGTGAGCCTAGTTGTTGTAGGTTTTGTGCTTGACAAATTAACCGCTAGGTTTACTCCGCATTTGTTCAAGCCTAAACTGTAATTATTTTAAAAGCGCCTATTCACCCCCCCCCCCTCTAGGCGACATCCACGATCTTTCAGCTATGGAGCATCAAAAGACAGCAACGATTTGGACATGAAAACTCGGTACATTATTAGTTAGATTATCATTTTTGTGCATCTATGTCGGTTTCGTTTCCTGCTCTAGGAAAATGTTGGCCGCTGATGTAGATAGGGGCAGAATATGGAGTATATCTGGTGGGGAGAGTCGATGGTGACTGGGATCAGCATGGCTGGAGGGACTATAACTAAAAGTTCAAAGGGGAAGAAACTAAGGATATAAGGGAAGCATGAACAAAATTTAGAACGGCTGACTAAATATATAGCTAGAGATTAAACATACCAAAATAAAACGCCAGGAATGGGAATTCCATGGACAAAGATCAATCAAGACCAGATCTTGTCATCTCCGTGTTGATCCCTTCGTTTCTTTTGCCTGTAGGTAGTTCACCTGTGAAAAACTACTCTAGGCTAGAAAGAGCGTCTCGTTTTTCCTAACCTTTTCTCTAGCCAACCTCCCACTGACTTGACTTTGTCTGCCAGTACTTCAATTTCACCAAGTTGCTTCAGAGTTTCATTCATTATGTTAGATGAAGGACACAAATAGATTAGGTTATTTATTTTTGTGCTTACATTGAATTAGAGCTCTAGGGTTTACCACAAAACTAAAGAATAACCAGTGGCAGCTAATAAGAAGCTTGTTCCGCTTGGAAGTAACAAAACAGGGGCAACAAAACATGAACCTTGGTGTAAGGGTGGTCCATGTCCTGGAGATAAAGACTGATTAGATCATAATTTAAACAATGGTCTGGTGGAGCAACAACTTCAGCTATATATATGTCCAACTATTTTCTACCGGTTCGTTGCAGTTTGAAAAAAAAGTATTCAAGTGACTGAAGCTTGAGTTGCTGAATGATAAAATGATTAAAAAAGCCTTGTTATAGGGAAAAAATGGAAACAAAAAACTAAAAAAAGCCTTGTTATAGGGAAAATGGAAACAAAAACTTACAAGTTACATGGGGAAATATCTGGTACTCCCACTCCTAGGGTGCTCCCGGTGCTCCAAAACTCGGTAGCACATTTTTAAATGTTTGAAAAATTCTATAAAAATCCAGCATGTTGACACAACATCAAAGTATGTTGTCAAAAAAATTGAAATCAAAATTCGAAACATGGCTTGAGAAACATAAATGACAAATTCGACAATAAACAGTACACAACATAAGTTGGGCTTTAGATTAGGCCCATTATCATATTGATGTTCATTTTGTCATTTTTGTATCTTGAGCAATGTTTCGAATTTTGATTTTATTTTTTTAATAACATACATTGTTGTTGTTTCAATGTGCTGGATTTTTTTCAGAGTTTTCCAAACATTGAAAAATGTGCTACCGAGTGTGGAGCACCGGGAGCACCCTAGGGGTGGGAGTACCAGATATTTCCCCCAAGTTACACAGGCAGAAAATGTTTCACATGGAAGATAGAATGACATGGGTAGAGGCATAAAGCATAGATAATCGATACCATAGATTAATGTATAAATAGGAAGGGCAAGATAAATAAGGAACCATCGTATGTCTATTGCCTAAGCTGATCACCAGATATGCAACTGAAGAAACAACAGTTATCGATAAGGAATTACTAAGAGTGAAGTAAAGAGCATAACAAGGAAAGTATTTTATTCTTCAGTCAAGCCTAACTGTGGCAGAACATATATGTACAATGAACGTTCTTACACAAAGACCAACAACACTAACCATCAAGATTTTCCATATATAAGTATCTTTGGTAAATCTCTTGGGGTGAAATAGGACATATCAAGGAATAACTGCCCATGAGATTTCTTGAGATATACGCCAACAGAAAACAATACATAGACCTACCTGTTACTTCTTATCCACTTGTAGCCACAGTTCCCGACCCAAAACTTAAATGTCATTATTTAGTATTCGAGGATGATGCATGAGAGACTAACTCAGCCACTGTTCTTCAGTACATAAATGCCATTATCGTTTTGCCTTTAATGACGCCCATATATGTTACCTCTTTGGTACCATCTTGTTCTCACTATTGGTAAATCTTGTTCTCACTATCGGTACAGAAATCTTCAGGAACATCATTTGGAGTGGGTAATTCTCTGAGCGGAGTTGGCCTATATGTTCATTCTCAAAATTATTCATGCATTTGAAACTGCGGTTCAACTGTTGTAAATTGTGCAAATGTGATCATGAATGGTGCTGCAACAGGATTCAGTATGTTTGTCCGTGGCAAAGCCATATGGCACATTTCTTTTTCCGTTTACGAAATTCCTTTTCCTCCTGGTGATACTAATTGACACTTGTAAATAGTTAGTATGCATATGTGTATGTACTATTGTACAAGGATCCATGATGGATCGTGTTCTGAACAAAAAGGTGTTCGGGTATACTTAGAAGAAATAAAAAGTAAAAACATAGTGAGCACAAGAAAAGTGAATAAGGGCATTGATGTCTAAGTATATTTGTTACTTTCTGATTTCAGATGGGTCAACAACCTGCATTGAGATTCAAATTTTGTCAATAAAATATTCTTAATCAAAGGTTATTTTATTTTTGTCCCAGATCATTTTTTATAACTTGTCGTGTTCTTAAATTTTTTTACCTGTAAATGTTTATGTCGCAAATTGCATATATGTACCTAGAATCCTAGATTGATTGGTACTGCAGGCATGTATTGTTGCAAATAGATATGGCCTTTGTACATGGCCTTGGTCTAGGAATCACAAAAAAAGCATGGGTCTTATACGAAAACACATCAAGGATATTAGTATATATGCATATTTGTGCAAAATTTGACTTTGGGTAAGAAACGTTGTACACCATGAATGATTTTAAGATCACTATCTAGCCAACGGGCAATAAACAATCCCAATTATTACTAATAAGGACAACCGGCTAAACATGCATGACAAGGATGTCATGCATCAAATGTACATGCATAATGGGAAATGTGGAAGGTAAAGTACTTTATTCTACAATATTCATGATAAATATCCATCGCCGTGGATTTTCTCAACTACCAATCATATGCAATACACGTTCTATACATTATATGAAGCAAGCGCCCAATGTTAAAGTCCAGAGCTTTATTTAGTTTTTTTTAGAGTAGTGTGATCTTAACACATTTTTAATATTATCACATAAACAATATGACACCCACAAAGCTTCATACCAATTTCTAGTTAGCAGAAATTATACATTTTGGTTAATATACGGATGAACATGGTTGAAATATGAACCACGTCCCTAAATGACATTTTAATAATTTTAGTAGCATGCATGGTTCCAAAAAACTTTAAATCTTGATCTGATTAATATGAGAAGCTAAGATTGGAGAGCCTTAAAATTCATGCTTTTAAAAGTAATATGGTATGGTATTATTATGTATTAAATATATAATTAAAAATAAAATTGAGATGATACGTCCCTATGGATAATCAATATGTTGTTATTAGGAGATTAAATACACAATTAATATACAATTTTATGCTATTCTTGTCTTGAGTTAGGTAATCAATGATGCAAACTCATATTTACATGCTGTATTTTGGGGATAATTGGAGAAATAAAAAGAGCTACTTAGATAAGTATAAGTCAAACAAAATATATCATTAATCCTCCATAAAAACCAGATTAAGAACACGAGAAAGGTAACAAAAATAGTCCATGTTCCATTTCTCGCCGGAGAGTGAAAGAATTGATTAGAAGAATTCTTACTTAAAATTCTGTCGAGGGAAGTAGAACAAAACTAACTCGAAGAAGATTCGCAGTGATGTCAACAACAAATATGAGCACGGAAAGACCTTAGTTTCCAATCATTCAAGAAATATTTTAAGTTAACTATATAATTTTTTCTGTTATTAAACCGATAAAAGTTGGTGACACATTTATATATGTTTCTCAATGCATCTTTTAGAATCCAATGCATTGCCATGTAATTTACTCATAAGATCTACTTGCAAGTATGTTGTGCATTCAAATCCCAACTTTTGAGGTGCCTACGTAACTCAAAATTTAAGTTTTTACCATCAATGATGAGAGCATCACTACTAATGTTACACCCACAACCTCTACCGCTACACATGTTCAAGTTTCATAAAAACATGGACCAAACACTAGAGGTCACGCATGCCAATTAAACTATTAGGCACTTTCGTTTCTCAAAATTACTTTCAGTGATCGTGAGAATAGGACATTTCCTAAATTAGATGTGTTTGTATTGCTTAGGAAATCATTTTTTAGAGAGGTTTACGAACGACAATGATACTTGCATGTGCAGAAGAAAATCATGGTCAAAGCTAGAGCAATACAGAGGACATGACTCCAGTCACTTACCAGCAAAGCAAAGCCCTCCACCTAAAACTCCACTCCCAACAAAGCCCTCAAGGTGTTCGGTCATAATTCGAAATCGGTCGACTCTAGCAACAGAATCAATCGGGCGAGCTCGAGACCTTGTTTGTGGCCTAGGAGGACAAGGTGCTGATCACGACCGCCATGACTTAGGAAGAGGAGGTGTTGAACGCTATCATGGCTGCCTCCACCACCAAGGCCGCCTTTAAAGCCAAGAGGATGGAGATTGTGGCTGCCTACTGATGTCTACTACACAACCTTCTTCTTGTAGACGTTGTTGGGTCTGCAAGTGCACAGGTTTGTAGGACAGTAGCAAATTTCCCTCAAGTGGATGACCTAAGGTTTATCAATCCGTGGGAGGCGTAGGATGAAGATGGTCTCTCTCAAACAACCCTGCAACCAAATAACAAAGAGTCTCTTGTGTCCCCAACACACCCAATACAATGGTAAATTGTATAGGTGCACTAGTTCGGCGAAGAGATGGTGATACAAGTGCAATATGGATGGTAGATAAAGGTATTTGTAATCTGAAAATATAAAAACAGCAAGGTAGCAAGTGATAAAAGTGAGCGTAAACGGTATTGCAATGATAGGAAACAAGGCCTAGGGTTCATACTTTCACTAGTGCAAGTTCTCTCAACAATAATAACATAGATAGATCATATAACAATCCCTCAACATGCAACAAAGAGTCACTCCAAAGCCACTAATAGCGGAGAACAAACGTAGAGATTATGGTAGGGTACGAGACCACCTCAAAGCTATTCTTTCGGATCAATCTATAAAAGAGTTCGTACTAGAATAACACCTTAAGACACAAATCAACCAAAACCCTAATGTCACCTAGATACTCCATTGTCACCTCAAGTATCCGTGGGCATGATTATACGATATGCATCACACAATCTCAGATTTATCCAACCAACATAAAAGTACTTCAAAGAGTGCCCCAAAGTTTCTACCGGAGAATCAAGAACGTGTGCCAACCCCTATGCATAGGTTCATGGGCGGAACCCGCAAGTTGGTCACCAAAACATACATCAAGTGGCACATGATATCCCATTGTCACCACGGATAAGCACGGCAAGACATACATCAAGTGTTCTCATAAAAGACTCAATCCAATAAGATAACTTCAAAGGAGAAACTCAATTCATCACAAGAGAGTAGAGGGGGAGAAACATCATAAGATCCAACTACAATAGCAAAGCTCGGGATACATCAAGATCGTGCCATAGAGGGAACACGAGAGAGAACACGAGAGAGAGAGAGAGAGAGAGAGAGAGATCAAACACATAGCTACTGGTACATACCCTCAGCCCCGAGGGTGAACTACTCCCTCCTCGTCATGGATAGCGCCGGGATGATGAAGATGGCCACCGGTGATGGGTTCCCCCTCTGGCAGGGTGCCGGAACAGGCTCCCGAGAGGTTTTTGGTGGCTACAGAGGCTTGCGGCGGCAGAACTCCCGATCTATCTTCTGTTCTGGAAGTTTTACGATACGTGGTATATATGGGTCCAGGGGGTACGTCGGTGGACCGAAGGGGGGGCCACGAGGCAGGGGGCGCGCCCCCTACCCTCGTGAGCACCTCCCTTCTTTCCTGACGTGCACTCCAAGTCCATCGGGTGGCTTTCCTTCCAAAAATAACTTCTCCAGTTGATTTCGTTCCGTTTTGACTCCGTTTGATATTCCTTTTCCTCGAAATACTAAAATAGGCATAAAACAACAAATCTGGGCTGGGCCTCCGGTTAATAGGTTAGTCCCAAAAGTAATATAAAAGTGGAAAATAAAGCCCAATATTGCCCAAAACAGTAGACAATATAGCATGGAGCAATCAAAAATTATAGATACGTTGGAGACGTATCAGGCATCCCCAAGCTTAATTCCTGCTCGTCCTCGAGTAGGTAAATGATAAAAAGTGAATTTTTGATGCGGAGTGATACTTTGGCATAATTTCAATGTAAATCTTCTTAATTATGGTATGAATATTCAGATCCAAAAGATTCAAGACAAAAGTTCATATTGACATAAAAATAATAATACTTCAAGCATACTAATCAAAGTAATCATGTCTTCTGAAAATAGCATGGCAAAAGAAAGTTCATCCCTACAAAATCATATAGTTAGGCTATGCTTCATTTTCGTCACACAAATATGTTCACAACTTCTATACCCCCGATGACAAGCCAAGCAATTGTTTCATACTTAAATAATTTCAAACTTTTTCAACCTTCACGCAATACATGAGCGTGAGCCATGGATATAGCACTATGGGTGGAATAGAATATGATGATGGGGATTGTGTGGAGAAGACAAAAAGGAGGAAGTCTCACATTGACGAGGATAATCAACGGGCTATGGAGATGCCCATCAATTGATGTCAACATGAGGAGTAGGGATTGCCATGCAACGGATGCACTAGAGCTATAAATGAATGCTAAACAAAAGAAAACTAGTGGGTGTGCATCCAACTTGCTTGCTCACGAAGACCTAGGGCATTTGAGGAAGCCCATCGTAGGAATATACAAGCCAAGTTCTATAATGAAAAATTCCCACTAGTATGAACAAGACAACTTATGAGACTCACTATATGAAAAACATGGTGCTACTTTGAAGCACAAGTGTGGAAAAAGAGATAGTAACATTGCCCTTTTATTTTATTTTTTTATTTTTCTGGGCCTTTATTTTTTTCTTTTTGGCCTTTCTCTTTTTTTGGGCAATGCTCTGATAATGATGATCATCACACTTCTATTGATTACTACTCGAAACTAGAACAAGATATGACTCTATATGAATGCCTCCGGCGGTGTACCGGGATGGTGCAATGAATCAAGAGTGACATGTATGAAAAATAATGCATGGTGGCTTTGCCACAAATACGATGTCAACTACATGATCATGCAATGGCAATATGACAAAAGTAAAGTATGTCATGATGATGATGAACGGAACGGTGGAAAGTTGCATGGCAATATATCTCGGAATGGCTATGGAAATGCCATAATAGGTAGGTATGGTGGCTATTTTTGAGGAAGATATAAGGAGGTTTATGTGTGATAGAGCGTATCGTATCACGGGGTTTGGATGCACCGGCAAAGTTTGCACCAACTCTCAAGGTGAGAAAGGGCAATGCACGGTACCGAAGAGGCTAGCAAAGGCGGAAAGGTAAAAGTTCGTATAATCCATGGACTCAACATTAGTCAAAAGAACTCATATACTTATTGCAAAAATTTAGAAGTCATCAAAAATCAAGTACTACGCGCATGCTCCTAGGGGTATAGATTGGTAGGAAAAGAGCATCGCTCGTCCCCGACCGCCACTCATAAGGATGCACAAGCCAGGTACACTTCATGTTTCAAATTTGTTACACAACTTTAACCATACGTGCATGTTACGGGACTTGCTAACTTCAACACAAGCATTCTTTAAATTCATAATCTCCCAACTAGCATGACTTTAATATCACTACCTCCATATCTCAAAACAATTATCAAGCATCAAACTTTTCTTAATATTCAACACACTCATAAGAATTCTTACAAATCTTGTATGCTTAGCATATTAGGATTATTTAAGAAAATTACCATGCTATTTAAGACTCTCAAAATAATATAAGTGAAACATGAGAGGTCATCTATTTCTTCAAAATAAAACTACCACCATGCTCTAAAAGATATAAGTGAAGCACTAGAGCAAACAACAAACTACTCGAAAAGATATAAGTGAAGATCAATGAGTAGTCGAATAATTATGCAACTATATGAAGACTCTACCATTTAATAATTTCAGATCTTGGTACTTTATTCAAACAGCAAGCAAAGCTAAATAAAACTACATTGCAAGGATAGCACAACTCATGTGAAGAAGCAAAAACTTAGGCTCAACCGATACTAACCGATAGTTGATTGAGAAGAAAGGTGGGATGCCTACCGGGGCATCCCCAAGCATAGATGCTTGAGACTTATTGAAATATTATCTTGGGGTTCCTTGGGCATCCCCAATCTTGAGCTTTTATGTCTCCTTAATTCCTCTCATATCATGGTTTCTCTTTTTATCAAAAACTTCATTCACAACAAACTCAACAAGAACTCGTGAGATAGGTTAGTATAAACCAATGCAAAACCTTATCATTTTATATTGTAACAAATCACTAGAATTATTATTCGACATTGCATACTAAATGCCTCTGCACATTTAATACTCCTATCCTTAAATAGAATCATTAAACAAGCAAACATATGCAAACAATGCAAACATAACAGCAATCTGCCAAAACAGTACCTTCTGTAAAGAATGCAAGAGTATCAATACTTCCCTAACTCCAAAAATTATGAACTAAAATTCCCACTGTAATAAATTTATCAGATCTCATTATGCAAAAGGTTTCAACATTATATAATTCTCTTAATTTTCTAGGGAATTTTTGCAACAGCGGTAAACTTTCTGTTTTCAAACAGCAACATGCATACTTGCAAAATAAGCATGGCAAAGGCTATCCTTGACATTTTTATTGAAGCTATAGATGAAAAACACTAATATAAATAACAGCAAGCAAATAATAACAAAATAAAATGACGCTCCAAGCAAAACACATATCATGTGGTGAATAAAAATATAGCTCCAAGTAAAGTTACCGATGAACGAAGACGAAAGAGGGGATGCCTTCCGGGGCATCCCCAAGCTTAGATGCTTAGTTATCCTTGAATATTACCTTGGGGTGCCTTGGGAATCCCCAATCTTAGGCTCTTTCCACTCCTTATTCCATAGTCCATCGAATCTTTACCCAAAACTTGAAAACTTCACAACACAAAACTTAACAGAAAACTCGTAAGTTCCGTTAGCGAAAGAAAACAAAAGACCACTTCAAGTTACTTTAATGAACTCATTCTTTATTTATATTGGTGTTAAACCTACTGTATTCCAACTTCTCTATGGTTTATAAACTATTTTACTAGCCATAGATTCATCAAAATAAGCAAACAACACAATGAAAACAGAATCTGTCAAAAACAGAACAGTCTGTAGTAATCTGTAACTAACGCAAACTTATGGAACTCCAAAAATTCTAAAATAAATTGGTGGACCTGAGGAATTTTTCTATTAATCATATGCAAAAAGAATCAGCTAAATATCACTCTCCAGTAAAAAGTTCTAGCTATTCTCGTGAGCGCTAAAGTTTCTGTTTTTTACAGCATGATCATAAAGACTTCACCCAAGTCTTCCCAAAGGTTCTACTTGGCACAAACACTAATTAAAACATAAAAACACATCTAAACAGAAGCTATATGTATTATTTATTCCTAAACATAACCAAAAAGCAAGAAACTAAAATAAAATTGGGTTGCCTCCCAACAAGCGCTATAGTTTAACGCCCCTAGCTAGGCATGATGATTTCAATGATGCTCATATAAAAGATAGGAATTGAAACATAAAGAGAGCATCATGAAGAATGTGACTAGCACATTTAAGTCTAACCCACTTCCTATGCATAGGGATTTTGTTAGCAAACAACTTATGGGAACAATAATCAACTAGCATAGGAAGACAAAACAAGCATAACTTCAAAAATTGAAGCACATAGAGAGGAAACTTGATATTATTGCAATTCCTACAAGCATATATTCCTCCCTCATAATAATTTTCAGTAGAATCATGAATTAATTCAACAATATAACCAGCACCTAAAGCATTCTTTTCATTATCTACAAGCATAGAAAATTTACTACTCTCCACATAAGCAAAATTCTTCTCATTCAGAATAGTGGGAGTATCATAAGAGACTTGAATACTATAAATTGTTTCCTCATTAAAAGAGTAATGTTCAGAGAAAGGGTACTGATAATCATGACAAGTTTTATAAATATAATCATCACTACTCTTTATAACATAAGTTTTATCACAATAATTATCATAAGTAGCAACTTTGTTCTCATCATAATCGATTAAACCGCTTCCAAGATAGTGGATACATCACTAAATAAAGTCATGACCTCTCCAAATCCACTTTCATAAATATTATAAGATTCAACATCCTCCAATATTGTGGGATCACTACTTCCTAAAGTTGACACTCTTCCAAACCCACATTCATCAATATAATCATCATAAGTAGAAGGCATGCTATCATCATAACTAGTGCAATCATCATTAGCATCATGGATATTCAAGGAGTTCATACTAACAACATTGCAATCATGCTCATTATTCAAAGATTTAGTGCCAAACAATTTAATGCATTCTTCTTCTAACACTTTGGCACAATTTTCCTTTCCATCATACTCACGAAAGATATTAAAAAGACGAAGCGTATGAGACAAACTCAAATCCATTTTTTTAGTTTTCTTTTATAAACTAAACTAGTGATAAAACAAGAAACAAAAAGATTAGATTGCAAGATCTAAAGATATAACTTCAAGCACTCACCTCCCCGGCAAAGGCGCCAGAAAAGAGCTTGATGTCTACTACACAACCTTCTTCTTGTAGACGTTGTTGGGCCTGCAAGTGCATAGGTTTGTAGGACAGTAGCAAATTTTCCTCAAGTGGAAGACCTAAGGTTTATCAGTCTGTGGGAGGCGTAGGATGAAGATGGTCTCTCTCAAACAACCCTGCAACCAAATAACAAAGAGTTTCTTGTGTCCCCAACACACCCAATACAATGGCAAATTGTATAGGTGCACTAGTTCGGCGAAGAGATGGTGATACAAGTGCAATATGGATGGTAGATAAAGGTATTTGTAATCTGAAAATATAAAAACAGCAAGGTAGCAAGTGATAAAAGTGAGCGTAAACGGTATTGCAATGATAGGAAACAAGGCCTAGGGTTCATACTTTCACTAGTGCAAGTTCTCTCAACAATAATAACATAGATAGATCATATAACAATCCCTCAACATGCAACAAAGAGTCACTCCAAAGCCACTAATAGCGGAGAACAAACGTAGAGATTATGGTAGGGTACGAAACCACCTTAAAGCTATTCTTTCGGATCAATCTATAAAAGAGTTCGTACTAGAATAACACCTTAAGACACAAATCAACCAAAACCCTAATGTCACCTAGATACTCCATTGTCACCTCAAGTATCCGTGGGCATGATTATACGATATGCATCACACAATCTCAGATTTATCCAACCAACATAAAAGTACTTCAAAGAGTGCCCCAAAGTTTCTACCGGAGAATCAAGAACGTGTGCCAACCCCTATGCATAGGTTCATGGGCGGAACCCGCAAGTTGGTCACCAAAACATACATCAAGTGGCACATGATATCCCATTGTCACCACGGATAATCACGGCAAGACACACATCAAGTGTTCTCATAAAAGGCTCAATCCAATAAGATAACTTCAAAGGGGAAACTAAATTCATCACAAGAGAGTAGAGGGAGAGAAACATCATAAGATCCAACTACAATAGCAAAGCTCGGGATACATCAAGATCATGCCATAGAGGGAACACGAGAGAGAACACGAGAAAGAGAGAGACCAAACACATAGCTACTGGTACATACCCTCAGCCCTGAGGGTGAACTACTCCCTCCTCGTCATGGATAGCGCCGGGATGATGAAGATGGCCACCGGTGATGGGTTCCCCCTCCGGCAGGGTGCCGGAACGGGCTCCCGAGAGGTTTTTGGTGGCTACAGAGGCTTGCGGCGGCGGAACTCCCGATCTATCTTCTGTTCTAGAAGTTTTACGATGCGTAGGTTTATATGGGTGCAGGGGGTACGCCGGTGGACCGAAGAGGGGGCACGAGGCAGGGGGAGCGCGCCCCCTACCCTCGTGAGCACATCCCTTCTTTCCTGGCGTGCACTCGAAGTCCATCGGGCGGCTTTCATTCCAAAAATTACTTCTCCAGTTGATTTCGTTCCGTTTTGACTCCGTTTGATATTCCTTTTCCTCAAAATACTGAAATAGGCATAAAACAGCAAATCTGGGCTGGGCCTCCGGTTAATAGGTTAGTCCCAAAAGTAATATAAAAGTGGAAAATAAAGCCCAATATTGCCCAAAACAGTAGATAATATAGCATGGAGCAATCAAAAATTATAGATACGTTGGAGATGTATCACCTACACACACATAAAAGCGAGATAGACTCTTATGAGATAGGCAAGGTCATGTTGGGGATTTCATTAGTGGGAACTGGAGGGAAGAGTACAAAAGTTACTTGCAGTCGTTACAACTGAAGAAGAAATAGAGTTCGAGTAGAATAAGAAGAATATATGTTTAGTAATATGTGTATCGTGCATTTGAATCCTATCTATGTTTAGTACTATATTCATCATACATTTGGACCCTAATGCTTAGTAGTATAATCTATTTGGATCCTAAGGTATGTTTGAATTTGGGTTTAAAAAATTCAATATTATACATTTAAAATGTTATTGACTTGTGTGATACTGGAACATATTGATGCAAATCTAGAGTTGAAATGCAGTTATTATACACATGTAACGAGACAAACTAGAAAAATGTCCCGCGCAATGCAGCGGAATTTTTGAAAGAGGAATTTGAAAATTTCAGAACTTGTATATATTATAATTGTAACATTGATCTAGCGAGTTTCATAGGTAAGTTGCAAGGAAAAGGCTGAATGATTAAAATTCATTGTATATCAATTGGCAAACAATATGGTTATGCAAATTGGGAATGTCATAAGATAATTGTATAAGAAAATTGGAGGGGGGAACAAATTTTAAAAATTACAGTGGTAAAGGTAATTGTGCTACTACATAATATGTCGATCAAAGAGTATGTATCCTACAAATCTAATCAACAATGAGAAGTGTAATAGATTGTTTGGAATTGAGAG
>LR880971.1:779682462-779706682 GCA_904067115.1 Aegilops sharonensis
AGAGAGATGGCCATATTTTCAAGAAGGAATATTGAATACGGAGCAACAATGGTCCAAATTCATGCGATTGGCCCTCTAGTCTATGACTATTGCAAGGAATTTAGCAAGTGTCAGCGAGGGAAGAAAAATGGAACCAAGTGCAGATGCCTTGTTCAATTATGAGGCTACTTGGATGCACTCGGGAGGCAAAACAGTCGCAAAGTACACTGAAGAAGATTTATTTGATTACCAACCACACAATTAATCTAGTGGTTAGATTTTATGCGGCACTCGAAAGGCTATGAGAGCAGGGGGTCCAAAACCTCTAAAATGGTTCTAGAGGTTCATCTAAAATAATTTTAAAGTGTGCCCTACTAGAGAATTGCTAGAATTTCTTCAACTCATGTTACGTATCAAATTGATGTCCAAAACCGAAATCTTGAGATGCGCGGGCACCGTATGAACTAGGACGGATATATATATATTTGTATAAATAAATTAGATGACAATGTATTCATTTTTTTAATTGCACTTAACAACATTTATAAAGGTGACACATTTTTTTTTTGCTAATTTAGTAATGAAAATTTATATTGCTAACAAATAAAAAGATGAATCTGTGACGATTGAAGGGTCTATTAAGCTTTTCCCATGACCGTCTTTCATATTGATGCGGATGTGGCTTATTCGATTTGGTTCTCTCTTTATTATCCCTAATACCCTCTTAAGTAATGCTCCTATTTAATACTTTTCGTTGCCTCCGAGGAATCGAGTCTGCATGTAGGTCCATCGGTCATGGTATTTCTGATGTTTCTTTTTTAGTGTATTTTTTTATTTCTAAGTCGCTATTTTTATTTCATATTGTTATTTTTTAGTGTGTTATTTCTTATATATTATATATAGACGAGAAGCTTGTAAAATTGTATATTAATTGCATATTTAATCTCATAATAACAACATATCGACTAACCTTAGTTGCATCTCAATTTAAAGTGTGTTTTAATGTTATGTTTAATAGCTAATGACATTGTAGAACTTATAGAAGCATGAATTTACAATTGTCCAGTCTTAGCATTCCATTAACAATTGGACCAGTGACTAAGTTTATTTTGACGCTTGCATGCTATTAAACTTATGCAAAATAGTGCGAAGCTTTGTGTGTATTGTATTTATATAAAAATATTAAGAATGTGCCAAGATCACACTACTTAAAAAAGTAAATAAAGCCCAGGACTTTAACGTGTAGAATGAGTTCAAATAATGTATACCACATACAACACATGAGTATGGTTGGTAGTTGAGAAAATCAATGACAATGGACATTGGTCATGAATGTTGTAGAATAAAGTACTTCACATTCCATATTTCTCACTCCTCATGTCCATTTTGTGCATGAGATATTTGGCATGCATGCTTAGCCAGTTGTCCATAGTAATAATTGAAATTGTCTATTGCTTATGGGTTGTCTAAAATGTTTTACATTTATCTTTCTGTGCCCTTAGATAAACATCCTACTATTCTCTTGTTATCTTGATTCATACATATGGATTGAAATCCATACCAACATTATATACTAAAAGTATACATTTTAAGGAGTGCAATTTTAGGGAATGGGTGTGTATTTTTAGATTATGTTTTCCAGAAGTCTAGAATTAGCAAAAGCATAAACAATAATCCTTTGTCGCAAAATTTACCCAAAGTAAAGAGTGGGAGGCTAGGTCAATGATCTTAAAAGCAATGGTTTGTATGATTTAATGCTCCCCACCCCTTCTCATTCGGTCTCCACCCCATCCCGCTCCTACTTGCTCTTTGCCCGATGCTCGTTGGGTGTTTGAGCATATGTCAAACTCCGACGACAGGGTATATTGGAGGTGATCAACACCTTATTTTTGACCGAGGAGGACGAGGTGTAGACTATGGCTACTGCCGCATCCAAGGCCATCGCCACAACCAAGGAGGAGGAAGAGGCGGCCGCCTCTATAATCGAGGCCACAACCAAGTCCAAGCGAGAGGACGAAAGGATGAGGTTGTGTCTGCCTTCACTGAGTTACAGGTTGAGATATATAGACAAGGAGGAGATGGGCATGGTCATCATAGTGATTTCCTCAGACTATGACGATGATGAAGATGGCTACACGCGGAGGTCCCGACGATGAGAACCGAAAAAACATGTAGATTGTCCCCAACGGGCACAAAGATAGAAGCACAAGAGGTACCTGGAATCATATCAAGAAGAAATAGAGTTTGAGTAGAAGAAGAACAATCTATATTTAGGACTATGTTTATCATTCATCTGGGCATATCTTTGCTTAGTAGTATCATGCGGTTGGAACTTATGTCATGTTTGAATTTGGAATTGTATCTTTAAAAATTATAAATTTGAAATATTGTTGAATTGTGTGACACTGGAATATATCCATGTGGAATCGGAGTTGAAATGGAGTCCATATACACACATACTAAGATAAACAATAGATGCAAAAATATAGAGGCAATAGTTTTAAGGAATTCGATAAGGCACAAGAATCGAAACCTCTAAAACCATTTTAGAGGGTGGCTTGTCTAGGAATCTGTGGGAGTTGCTCTTGCCCAATGTTTCTTAAATAAAATTGAATAATAGGCAGAATGGTGTCCCTGAAGTAATTTCAATTTGGGTTAATTAGACTTTGAAGACCTGACTATGACATGCGACGAAGCTCCACCTTAGGAATCACTAAATCAACTCCGAGAGGTTATTGACCATGTCGGGGCACAATAATATGACCTTGATGGTCTAATTCCTGCAAGCAATAGAAGACCAAGCAATACTTATATTTGCAATATGGATATTGTTGATAAAGTGGAAGTATTGATGAAAGTTGGGGTTCCATAAGCGTTCTTGGCTTGGTCGTTGGACACAAATGAACAAGTTGCAACAATCGAGAACTTTTAACTAAACCAAACCCCGAGTGTATGTGATGGCCAAGGGACGATATTTATGGAGGGACAAATGGGGATTTTGATTATCTCTGTGAGGGGGGCAAAATCAGCATAAGGTGGTTTCCTCCACCAATACAGATTCTAAAAATTGTGTATGGTCACACATTTCAAAACTACATGGGCTTGGCCCAAATTAGTGGTGGCCAATACCTATAGAGGCTATGGACAAAATATGGCATGTCATATTTTATATTTCACTCATGTCTTCATATGTCAAGGTGGTGTCAATGTCCTAAAATCTCGACATGAAGCTCCATTTGTTGTTCCCTGCATGCCCATCTTGATCTCCATGCGTGATCATGCTCCACTGCCCATCTCTCATCTCCATGAAGGTCCTTTATTCCTAAGTAATACAAAAACATATAATTTAGGTAGCATTATATTCTCATGAACATTAGAAATAATTCTTCAAAATGAACGTACCTAATAGTTTTATTGGCGTATGCAGCCTCTATTGTTTGGTCCCAGTTTGTATGGGCTTGAACATGTGTAGCGGTAGGGGATGTGGGTGTAATAGTACTAGTGACGTTCTCATCATTGATGGTGAAACTTAAACTTCGAGGTGTGTTGGCACCTCATATACTGGGATTGGATGTAGTGCATATTTGCAAATAGAAGTTACGAGTAAATTACATGGAAATGAATTGTATTTAAAAATATTCACCAAGAAACATATATAAAATGTGTGACCAAGTTTCATTTGTTTAATAATGGAAGAAAAATTATATAATAACTTCTGATGTTTCTCAGAGGATTGGAAGCTCTCCTACCGTCTCTATCTGCTCACGTTTATTATTACGTCACAGTGAATTTTCATAAAGTTAGTTTTGTTCTACTTCCCTATCGATTGAATTTTAAATAAAAATGCTTCTATTCAATCCTTCCCACTCTCCTGTGAGAAATATAGCATGGATCTAGACTAAAATTTCATGATATTTCTCATGTTATCAGTCTTGGTCTTTTTATAACCGAGCAATGCATTTTGTCTGGTATATTGTTATCAAAATAGCTCTTTTTATTTGTTCAATTATGCTTCTATTAAGATTTGGGTGTATTGCATCGTTAATAGTCTAGCTCTACACGAGAATCTCATAAAATTGTATATTAGTTGTGTATTTAATCTCCAAATAACAACATATTGATTAATCTGAGGGGTATCTCATTTTAATTTTTTTTGAATATATACTTAATACATAATAACATTGCACCGTAGTACTTATAGAAACATGTATTTTAAGGCTCTCCGATCTTAACTTCTCATATTAATCGTATCAAGAATTAAAGTTTTTGGACCATGCATGCTATTAAAATTATAAAAATATCATATAAAGATGCGGTCCATTTTTCAACCATGATCATCCATTATATAAACCAAGATTTATATCTTGTGCTACCTGGAAATTGGTATGAAGATTTGTGGGTGTCATATTCTTTATATGATAATATTAAAAATGTGTTAAGATCACACTATTTTGAAAAAATCTAAGTAAAGCTCTGGACTTTAACATACGAGACTTGCTTCATATAATGTATACAATGTGCATCGCATGAGTACGATTGGTAGTTGAGAAAATCCACGGGCGATGGACATTTATCATGAATGTTGTAGAATAAAGTACGGTTACCTTCCACATTTCCTATTATGCATGTACATTTGGTGCATGAGATCCTTGTCATGCATGTTTAGCCAGTTGTCCTTATTAGCAATAATTGGGATTGTTTGTTGCTCGTGGGCTAGGTAGTGATCTTAAAAATCATTCATAGTGTTCGACGTTTCCTACTCAAAGTGAAATATTGCACAAATATGCATATACTAAAGTCCTTGCTGATTTTTCATATAAGACCCCTTTTATTTTGTGTTTCCTACACATAGGCCATGAATATGAGAACAAAATTCTATTCACGACAATATACCTACCGGCGATGTGTAGGAAACACTTAAGGTTTAAATTCGTATGAGGTAGACAAATTAGAATTTTGTTCACAACAATATACCTGTAAGTATTTTGAACAAATTGGAACATGAGTATGCAATTTGCGACATAAACACTTACAGGTTCAAATTCGTATGAAGTAGACAAATTAGAAGAAAAAATTGATCGGAACAAAATAAAATAACCATAGACATAATCTTTGATTAAGAATAATTTGTTTACAAAATTTTAAGTCTCATTACAGGTTGTTGACCCATCTGAAATCACAAAGTAACAAATACACGCAGACATCAATGCCCTTGTTCACTTTTCTTGTGCGCGCTCTGTTTTTACTTTTTATTTCTTCTAAGTATAACCGAACATCTTGTTGTTCATAACACGATCCATCGTGTGGATCCACGTACAATCGTACATACACATATGCGGGCTAACTATTTACAAGTGTAAGTTCGTATCAACAGGACGAACAGAAAAATCGTAAAGAAAAAAAAGACCACCATACACATACCACCTTGATTTAAAATAATTTTCTACGAGTTTGTCTTTTTAACTCTGAAATAATCAATAATAATTTAGGATCCAAAGTAAAATCAAAGCATTGGAGGTTAGAATGGGAAGGCGCCTCCCTGGCCCTGTAGGTCGTTGACCCATCCGAACTTCTCCGTGTAGGGGTTGACCATGGTCTCCGGCGGGTAGTCGTCGATGCAGTCCTCCCAGGCGCCGGCGTCGTCGAGGTCCTTGCTCACCTCCCAGTAGCAGCTGTTGCACTTGAAGCCGGAGCCGAAGGTGACCATGAGCACCCTGTCCCCTGCTTTGAGCCGCCGCTTCGCCTCCATGTAGGAGAGCACGTACCACAGGCTGCTCGCCGACGTGTTCCCCCACCGGTGCAGCGTCATGGTCGCCGGCTCGACGTCGTAGCTGTTGAGCCCCAGGTTCTTCCTCACCGCCTCGATGACCGCCGTCCCGCCGGGGTGGAGGCAGAAGTGGTCCACCCCCGTCTTGAAGTTGATCTTGGGGCCCTCGAACTTGAGCTTCCGGCGCATGAGCTTGCGCGCCAGGAGGCGGACGGTGAAGCGCGCGAGCTCGGCGGCCGGCAGGATGCGCGGCGCGAGGCGCTGGAGGTTCTCGCTGAAGGCGCGCACGGCGGCCTTGGGGAGCGCCTTGCTGAGGCTGACGCCGAGGCGGCCGTCGGCGTCCTCGCAGTGCACGGCGGCGGCGTGCGCGTCGTCGTGCGCGCCGATGTGCGCGCGCACGAGGCAGCGCAGCTCCATCTTGGCCCGGGACCGGTAGGCCGGGTCGTTGGTGAGCAGCGCGGCGGCGCCGCCGCAGCGGAAGAGGCAGTTGCCGAGCATCATGGACTTGTCGGTACCGTTGTACCAGTTGGGGGCGCAGGACTCGGAGGTGACCACCAGCGCCATGGTGCGCGGGCGGGTGAGCATGACCTGCCGCGCGAGATCCACGGACACGAGCCCCGCGCTGCACCCCATGCCGGACAGGTTGTAGGCCTGGACGTCCTCCCGCATCCCGAACCGGGCCACGACCCGCGCCGCCAGCGACGGCGCCGGCGAGAAGGACCCGACATTGAGCACGACCAAATCCACGTCCCGCGGCGACACGCCCGTCTTGTCAAACACGGCGCGCACGGCGTCGTCGAAGAAGGCGTCCATCTCCTCGAGCGCGTCGTAGTGGGTGGCGCACTCCTCGCGGCCGTCGAGCACGTTGCGCGGGCAGTAGGTGTGCTCGCCGATGCCGGAGTTGACGATGACCTTGAGCAGGAAGCGGTAGTCGGGCATGCCGAGGCGCTTGTTGCGCTCGATGACGGCGCCGGCCATCTCGGTGGTGACCTTGCGGTCGTCGGAGGGCTTGTGGCAGGCGAAGTCGAGCAGGTAGCACCGCGCCCGCCGCCGCCGCGCCAGGGCCTGCCAGGCCAGGTACGCCGCCGCGTGCGCCAGCAGCAGCACCGTCAGCAGCGGCAGGAGCTCCATGGCTGTGCGTCCGTCGTCGGCGCGCTCTGGTTGGGTCGGTCGAGGTGGTGACTGGCGAGTGTGAGGGAGTGTGGCAGTGGCAGTGGCAGGGGCTGGCGTGGCGGGGGCGGGATATATAGGCGGGCGGGGCGCGGCGGTGCGGCACGGCACGCGGTTGGTGGCGCGGTGCGAGATGTACGTGTGCGTACGTGGGCGCGCGCACGCGAGGGACGCGGCTCAACTACTGGGGGTGGTGGTGGTGGCGAACATGGCCGCGTCGCGTCGGGGGCGGGTCGCCGGTGAGGTGGGGATTAATGCGATCGGGGCGGGCACCAGTGGCGGCCTGCGGTGGCCAACGCCCAACCAATTACTCCCCGCGGTGGCATGCATTGGCGAGCTAGCTAGGCCTGTCCGTCTCTCTGGCACTGGCACACACGCCGGCCGGCCAGCCAGCCAATCGCCGACGGGATAGGATAGCAGGATGAGGGCGACGCGAAAGGTGGTGTCCCCCGTTTTTCGTTCACATTACAAAATCAAGGCAGAATCCCTGTGAGCTGACACCATCTATGATTGATCGCTTGCCTCGTTAGCATGCATGCTTGCTAACGATGCCAACCCGTTCGAGTCCGTCGACTGTTGAGTCGACGGCCTTTCATGTGAAGCGGAAACAGTGAGTGTCAGGTGCATGGACGTAGTTAATTACTACTACTACCAGTAACGTTCATCGTGCTATGCAGCACTGGTATGGTGAATTTGTGGCCATGTCCGGTGCCGGTGGTGCCTGCCGCGGTGCGCCACCGCTGGCCGGCACACGTACTCTCCGTGAGGGAGCGCCACTGCAGTGCGCTGATCCCGTCGACGGGTACCACGGCTTTTGTCCTCAGTCCTCACGCGTGTCCTCTCACCGGTCTCACGCGTCGTAGTTACTGCCCGCGAGCCTTTTGCAGATTGACACCGATCTCATAATACGTACGTACGTACTACTACTGTAGGCGTTACACTGTTGCACGTCGTACGTGCTCTCCGTGCCAATGCTACTGTCGACCATGTGTCCTAGCTACTGCTCGCTGTAACGCGTATGTGTCATGTGCAGTGTGCGTGCAGTGCTGAGATTTCATTTCAGAGCGTGGCTGGCTGCGGTGCAGTGCGTGTGCATACGGTGTTAATCAATGGCTACGCAGAGGGTGAGTATCGGACGGCCTAGATGCATGCATGAGCATCATGGGAGTGATTCGCATGGTCCGTAACGCAGTAATGCTACACCTACGTAACTGATTAGGTGGCATGTTTTGGTTAGAGAAAATAAGGGAAGGGGCCCCACCCCGGTTGAAATCAGGAGGGCGAAGAGATTAGATAAGGCAAATTACGTAACATTACGTAGGTCGTAGGTAGATCTAGCATTTTTGTCCGTAACGTATCTACCAGACGGTTGACTCCTGGTGTCAGGAGCCGCAGGATAGAGCAAGGACCAAGGGAATTTCACACCCGGATCCAAAGATCGGAGTAAATGAACCATTGCTGGATATATTCATAACGCGCGGTTTTATCCCTACTTCAGCGTAGCTGATCAAATGTAATAGTCCCATCGTGTACATCAATTTCTTTGACAAGTAATTTCGAACGGAGAAAAAAATTTAAACATATTTTTCTTTACATAATTATGAACAACAACCGCAAACAGAGGACGGACCTCAATAATACACTCAGGAAATTGCAAAAACAGCACTATAATGTTTTTCGAATCAGATGATTTGCATTACGATTCGTGCTTTCAGCTCCCTCTACATTGACACTCAACGGCGTGAAACCAGATTTCCTGATCTCAGACTTCAACTGTTGGAGACTATTTGAGTTCTCTCGCCAATTCTGGATTCAGGACCTCCAAAAGTATGGTTAGCGATGGAGCTCGTTGGTTTTGGGTCGAGGTAGACAATTTCTAGGCCTATGCTTGCCAAACCTTGGGGGGATGACGGGGTGGCATTGAACCGTTCGGGGTAATACTTGCACGCTATAGAACAAAACATTCAGACGTTGATTTATGTCTCTTTGTTTGCATTTAAAACTTACACTTGGATTGACCGTAGTTTTGAGTTATCTACAGTTGTTTGGTAATTAAATACTTAGGGCATTTCTAACGGCGGCCCGTAAATTTCCTCCTGCATCTGTTCGTGGACAGGGGGACCAGCCCGCAGACACGGATGCGGGAGACCGCCATCCAACGGTGCCCGCATACATCTGGCCTCCCTCAATTTTTTTTAAAAGTCCACACATTTTAATAGCCATATACATAGAGTACATACTTTCAAATATCCGCATACAACACTAGTTCAGATTTAAAAAGTGCAAATTTTACATTCCAACATTGTTGTCCCCTTTAACCGCCCACTCATGCTCTATCAGATCTTCCTTCAGCTGCTCGTGAGTTGGTCGATGTCGAATTTGTTGATGCATTTCAATAAACTCTTCAAGTGTGGCTGGATTTTGGTCTGGAAGTTTGATAGAATCACCTATATTCTCAAATTCTAGAGTTGTGGCAGCATCCTTGCCCTCATCCTCAACGATTATGTTGTGCATGATCACACAATATTCATCACCTCCCACAAAGTCTTCGGATCCCATTGTTTAGCAGGTTCACGAACAACAACAAAGCGAGCTTGCTGAACTCCAAATGCCCACTCGTCATCCTTTTTAACTGCTTCTTGTCTTTGGGCAAAGTGAGACTTTTTCTAGCCAACTAAGTTTTAAAGATGGTGCTGACAAAGGTAGCCCACGGAGGATAGATACCGTCAACAAAATAGTAGCCCATCTTGTACTCATGTCCATTGACAGTATAGTGGCAAGGAGGAGCCTTGCCTTCAGTCAGCCTCGCAGACAACGGTGATCGCTGCAACACATTGTTGTCATTGTGAGACCCGGGCATGCCCAAGAAAGCATGCCAAATCCAAAGATCATGTGATGCAACTGCTTCAAGAATGATGGAGGGCTTCTTAACACGACCCTGATATTGCCCTTGTAAAGTCTTCCGGCAGTTCTTCCATTTCCAATGCATGCGGTCAAGAGATCCAAGCAAATCTAGACACCCTCTTGCTTCTGAGATTGCTAAGAGTCTCTCAGCGTGTTTCATAGTCGGCCCTCTCAGATATTGAGGTCCAAACACCCCGACTACTAATGGTACCTGGTGGGATGGTCAAAGGAGAGGGGTTGAACAGCGACGGAGGAGAAGCGAGTGATACGTCCATTTTGCATCATGTTTACCCACTGTTATTTTTGATGTTTTTATGCATAATAATGCTTTTGGGAGTAATTCTAATGCCTTTTCTCTCACTATAAGGTTTACATAAAGAGGGAGAATACCGACAGCTGGAATTCTGGACCTGGAAAAGCACGCCAGAGCTACCCATTCTGCCATCTCCAAATAAGCTGAAACTTCACAGAGATTTTTTATGGATTATTTAAGAATTATTGGAGCAAATAAGTACCATAGGGGTGCTACATCTTGTGCTTGCGTTGTTTTTTCCTTGAATAGGAAAGGGTGATGCAACAAAGTAGAGATAAGTATTTCCCTCAGTTTGAGAACCAAGGTATCAATCCAGTAGGAGACAACGCACAAATCACCGAATACCTGCATAAACAATCAAACAAACTTGCACCCAACGTGATAAAGGGGTTGTCAATCCATTCACGGTTACTTGCAAAAGTGAGATATGATGGAGATAGATAAACGATAAATTAAATAATTTTTGTATTTTTGGTTTATAGAACGGAAAGTAAAAGATTGCAAGAATAGTAGATTGGAAACTAATATGATGGAAAATAGACCTAGGGGCCATAGGTTTCAATAGAGGCTTCTCTCAAGATAGAAAATAATACGGTGGGTGAACAAATTACTGCTGAGCAATTGATAGAAAAGCGCAAAGTTATGGCATTATCTAAGGCAATGACCATGAATATAGGCATCACATCCGTGTCAAGTAGACCGGCTCCTGCCTGCATCTACTACTATTACTCCACACATCGCCCGCTATCCAGCATGCATCTATTGTATTAAGTTCATAAAGAACGGAGTAACGCATTAAGTAAGATGATATGATGTAGAGGAATAAACTCAAGCAATATGATGTAAACCCCATCTTTTTATCATCGATGACAACACTACAATATGTGCCTTGCTGCCCCTACTATCACTGGGAAAGGACACCGCAAGATTGAACCCAAAGCTAAGAGCAACTCTAACAGATCCCGCAAAATGGGCACACCCGCAAAATTGCGGCGAGTATACGGGCTCGGCCCAATTTTCTGGCCAGAACAGAGCCCGTATACTCGCCCGGCCCATAAAAAAATTTACCGCGGCCCACAAACCGCCCCCGACCAGTATATCTACGGGTTTGCGGTGCGTTTGCGGGTCGAAACCATGTCCCCTCGCCGCCACGTCTCTCCGTAATTCACCACCCCAGTCCTCACATTTCTCGCCGCCGGCGAGCCGCATTCCGCCATGAGCCGCCATGTGGGGCCGCATGTGCGGCTCCAACCACGGCTCCGGGAGTACATCCGGCGATGGCGGTGACCCCGAGCACGAGCGGCGTGTCCGCTCAGACGGCGCGAGGAAGCACGGGGCGAGGAAGTGGATGAACCGGCCCTCTCGCCGTGGACAAGCTTACGTGTCCGCGAGACGGAGGAATACGATTGTTGGCACGGGTGTATGCCCTCCTCCGTCGCGGGCTCGTCCTCCGGCGCGAGATCTTCCCACGCCGCGAGCTCTTCCTCTTCCGGCGCGAGCCTTCTCCCCGTGAAGAGGGAGTGGTCGGAGAAGCTGGAAGAGGTCGTCGCCGTCAAGCAGGAGCCCGAGGAGGTTGTGCACCATGGTGTCATCGGGCCCGAGGACTTTGTCGCAGCTTGCGTGAGGGAGGCGGAGCGCCGCCGCCACCAGGAGGAGCTCGAGGACCTCGTGTTCCAGCAAGCGGTCGCGGCGAACCTTCTCGCCAAGGAGAAGGACGACGAGTGATGGCGCATCCGCGAGGAGCAGAAGCAGAAGTACATCGACCTCGGCAGCTCCGACGAGAAGGATTGAGCTCCTCCACCGTGTCGTCCATGGCCGCGAGCTCGCCGCTGTGAGATCCCCACCCCCTCTAGTACTAGTAGTGAACTAGTATGTAGTATGAACTAGTGTTTGTAATGAATTAGTGTTTGATCATGTAGTATATGTAGTATGTGATGAACTAATACGGTTGCAATTTCTCCCGCGAAACTTTTTTTCAAATTATGTAGTTCCATATATGGTTTATGCTCGAGTGCGCATGTTTTTGACTCGCAAACGAGATCTGCGTCGAGCTGCAAACGCGTTTTGCGGGTCGGGATTTTGTGGGGTCTGCTAGAGTTACTCTAAGCACTTCTCCCATTGCAAGAAAAACCAATCTAGTTGGCCAAACCAAACCGCTAGTTCGAAGAGAATTACAGAAATATCAAATCATGCATATAAGAATTCAAAGAAGATTCAAATAATATTTATAGATATGCTGATCATAAATCCATAATTCATCGGGTCTCGGCAAACACACCGCAAAAAAGTATTACATCGAATAGATCTCCAAGAACATCGAGGAGAACATGGTATTGAGAATCAAAAAGAGAGAAGAAGAAGCCATCAAGCTACTAGCTATGGACCCGTAGGTCTGTGGTAAAGTACTCACGCTTCATCAGAAGGGCAATGGTGTTGATGTAGAAGCCCTCCATGATCGAATCCCCCTCCGGCAAGACGCCGGAAAAGACTCGTACATGAGATCTCATGGGTACAGAAGGTTGCGGCAACGGAAAAGTGTTTTCGTGGATGCCTCTGTTGGTTTGGGGATATATGGGAATATATAGGCGAAAGAATTAGGTCAGGAGGGTCACGAGGGCCCCACAAGGGTGGGGGTGCGCCCTACCCCCTAGACGTACCCTCCGTCCTTGTGGCCTCCTTGTGGCTCCTCTGACTTCATCTCCAAGTCTCCTGGTTGTCTTCTGCTCCAAGAAAAATCAGCGCGAAGGTTTCATGTCGTTTGGACTCTGTTTGGTATTCCTTTTCCGCCAAACTCAAAAACAGGAGAAAGGGGGAACTGGCACTGGGCTCTAGGTTAATAAGTTAGTCCCAAAAATAATATAAAATAGCATAATAATTCATATAAAATATCCAAAACAGATAATGTAATAGCATGGAACAATCAAAAACTATAGATACGTTGGAGACGTTTCAAGGGGGCCCACCAGGTGCGCACAACCCACCTGGGCGCGCTAGGGAGCCCAGGCGCGCCCTGGTGGGTTGTGCCCTCCTCGGCCCACCTCCGATGCCCCTCTTCTGGTATATATGTCATTTGACCCAGAAAAAAAAAGAGGACTTTCGGGACGAAGCACCGCCGTCCCGAGGCGGAACTTGGGCAGAAGCACTTTTGCCCTCCGGTGGAGCGATTCCGTCGGGGGAACTTCCTCCTGGAGGGGGAAATCATTGTCATCGTCATCACCAACAACTCTCTCATCCTTGGGAGGGCCATCTCCATCAACATCTTCAACAACACCATCTCCTCTCAAACCCTAGTTCATCTCTTGTGTTCAATCTTTGTACTGAAACCTTAGATTGGTGCTTGTGGGTGACTAGTTGTGTTGATTACATCTTGTAGTTGATTACTATATTGCTTATTTGGTGGAAGATTCTATGTTCAGATCCATTATGATATTTAATACTCCTCTGATCTTGAGCATGATATCATTTGTGAGTAGTTACTTTTGTTCTTGAGGTCACGAGAGAAGTCATGTTGCAAGTAATCATGCGAACTTGATTTGTGTTCGATATTTTGATGATATGTATGTTGTGATTTCCTTAGTGGTGTCATGTGAACGTCGACTACATGAAACTTCACCATATTTAAGCCTAAGGGAATGCATTGTGGAGCTGTTATTAGATGATGGGTTGCTAGAGTGAGAGAAGCTTAAACCCTAGTTTATGCACTACTTCGTAAGGGACCGAATTGGATCCAAAAGTTTAATGCTATGGTTAGATTTTATCTTAATACTTTTCTCGTAGTTGCGGATGCTTGCAAGGGTTTAATCATAAGTAAGAGGTTTGTTCAAGTAAGAAAAACACCTAAGCACTGATCCACCTACATTTCAAATTATCAAAGTAGCGAACACGAATCGAGCCAACATGATGAAAGTGATATGATGAAATTCCCGTGTACCCTCAAGAACGCTTTGCTTATCATAAGAGACAGTTTTGGCCTGTCCTTTGCCTAAAAAGGATTGGGCTGCTTTGCTGCACTTTTGTTACCGTTATCGTTACTTGCTTGTTACAAATTATCTTGCTATCAAACAATTAGTTACCTACAATTTCAGTGCTTGCAGACATTACCTTGCTGAAAACCACTTGTCATTTCCTTTTGCTCCTCGTTGGGTTCGACACTCTTACTTATCGAAAGGACTACGGTTGATCCCCTATACTTGTGGGTCATCAGCGAGGTGGAGTCGGGCTAGAACGCTGGAGGTGATGTACACGTAGAGTTCCGGCAGGGATGTGGTATGGCGCCTGGGGTGGTGGAGTGGCAGCGAAGTCAAGATATTTAGAAGGAAGGAGAGAAAATGGGTAGGATGGAGGCGCGGGGTCCGGGAAGGGTTTTTGGTGGGCCGGGGTGTTGGAGTCCTATGTGCTTGTTGTCCGAACTCAAGCAAAGTACCCCCCCCCCCTCGCACGTTTGTCTCGGTTTTGCTTGAATAAGTACGTCTGAACCACCCGGACTTATCTGGGCGGTTTGCAGGTCCACCTTGGAGATGCCCTTAGTGCATTAGAGTGGTTTTTTAACTCCGGATAAAGGGGCATCATCACGAAGAATAAATTCAAATAATCGGGAAAATAAGGAAATTTTGTGACATCTACTATGCTCAAACTTTGTAGGTGCTTCCAAGATTTCATGCTGAAAAATATCCAAGGAGCTCGGCACAAGAAAAAGATTTCATTTCTCAAGGTTTTGTGGACTTTTAGCACTGATTTTTGTTTCTCGTGTGTACATCTTTCTCTACATGATATTTCTCGACGAAAATTTGCAAGCACGTAAAACATTTGAGCATATTTGATGTAAAAAAACTTATAATATTTTTATTATTTAAAAAAATTATTGTTCATGAGAGTGTCCCTACACCCAGGAGCTACCATACCTTTCTCAGCTTTTTATCATTGCAATACTGAAAGCTAGTATTTGTTGCAACCATAATATTCAAAGCAACCCGGTTTGGTGGCCCCTTTTCTAAATCCTTTGTCACCTTATAAAATCTTTATGTAGATACATGAACTATGAACTTACTGGGGGTGTTGTTTCATCACACCCTTTTAAATAAAAAAATTGAACAAAATACAGTGGGGATGACCCTTACCGTGACTCATTTTTCATTAGTATGCTGGATGTGGTACAAGTGGATGTTTACAATGGGAACTGTAAAGATATAATTACATATTGTTTAACCATGAATTACCCTCCTTCTGACCGGGTTCGGACTTTTTCATGATCATACAAAAATGTTTCTTGAAACTAAAGAGACACCCTAATGTAAATCTCTTTGTTGTCAAATATATATTTATTTATATGTTTCCATATAGTCTAGCACCTAGTAATACTAGTCTCTTTGCAGCATATGATATTTTGCTTGTTCATTGCTTGGATGATCATATCCAGAATCCAGACCAATGTCAAATTTGGTGCCCAGACTCGAGCAAAAGTTTTGAAATAATTCACATGAGAAAAAGAGATGTACCGTAATTTCAATGGTGCCCTCCTCACATATGACATGATATACATTATCAACAAAGAAATTGTTTCTGTTCATCAAGTCTCTAGCATAAAGCCTATCATGTACACGGAGCAGAAGATTTTGTTTCTGTTTTTATTTGGATAGAAATGTAGACTTACATATCCTTTTGCAAGGGGCAAGAGTAGGTTGAGGATCACCAATAAGAACTTGGTAAACTCTTCTAGTGCAATATTTATCATTTCTCCAGTGAGAGGTCCAACAGTCACGTTGGAGAGCATCATCCTGATTGTTCAAAATGTGTAATAAACACTTTAGTTGTTGAATGGCAAATGGGGAGGTTTGTATTCCCAAATCTGTTGGTGGCTAAGGTGTGCTTGATTTGATAAATAAGAATAAGGAACTTTTATTCAAACACCTATAGAAGTTCTTTAACCATCATGATCTGCCCTCGGAAGACTTGACCTGGATTGCATATTATGATGGTGATACCATGTTATCCATGCCTTCTAACAGTGGTTCATTCTGGTGGAAGGATTGTTGCTCTGTTATTCATGTTCTTCAAGGAGATGAATAATATTAAGGTTCATGGTGGTACATCTACTCTAGAATGGCTCTACAGTTGGCATGAACAATCATTAATAACACATTTCCAGAATAATAGTCATATGCTAAAGATCATAATATTTAAGGGTGGTCATTAAGCTCGTCCTTCAATAAAAGAGTATTCTAGAATAATAAACACAAAAATGATTTACGTTAAAAACACTGGAATAATTTTCAAAAAAATTATTTTTCTTGCATAGCCTTCGAGGGTAGGTTCCCATGCAATCCACATGAATTTTAGTTGGTCCTTGGCCGCAACATAAGATGAAATAAAAATTGATGTCATGTCTTTTGATTCAACCATCTATTTCTCAACTCAGCAACTTGAAGCATTAATCTTATATTTAGGATACAAAGAAAGCACATCAGATCATAATATATATCAATACCCTCTAATATATATCAATGGAGTTGGATGCCCTATGCTACAGTTATTCATGTAGATCAGCCGATCAGTTCTATTGCTCCTCTTGAAGTTGATACTCATGTAGTTGCACGCCTTACCTTTATTCTGTGATTTGCGTATACAGAGGTATTTGCTTCTTGGTAGGTGTTGTTGTTTAAATAATTAGTCCATATTTGTTGATTTATATGCGTGTATAAATATATGTATTGTTAGATGTTGTAATGATTGAATAATTAGAAACCAAAACAAAACACCCAATTTTATATATATGATTGATGAAATTTTCATCTAAGCATCTTATAAATTTTTATATTAATTACATATTTAATCTCAAAATAAATCATATCAATTAAGTATTCTCATAATGTATTTTGGAATCATATCCTAATTTCTCATTTATTTTTCAATAAAACCATATCCTTTTATATAGCATAAATTTTGTTGGAACCATCTCATCCTAGATGTCCATAATAATCGAATCTAATAACTAGTTTTCAGACCCTCATATTATAATTAATTGGACAATTCAATTAAACACTAAAATATGATATAGTCCATTTTATTAAAACACGATCGTCAATACTGAGAGCTAAAAGTTAGAATTTGCATTAACACAATGATGTTAAGAATAATTGTTTGTATAGTAGAATGACTATAATAATGTGCTAGGTTCGCAATATTCAGCAAGAAATCTAAAAAGTTACCAATATGGTGATTACTATAGGAGACATAGTTTAAATAGTTGACACAACACACACTGCAGGTGTACAATCATTAGGTACGGAAACAATGCAAGGCCATAGAAAGATATTTGTCATGTGAGGTCTCGAATAAACTACATTGACAATCTGTCTGTCTTCAAAACCTTGACGTTTACGTGGCTACCAAGGCAATGGATATGTACTAGCACAATATAATTACAAATATAATCAAATTATTATGTTACGTAATATTTGTTGGCACATCTATCAATGTGGTTTTTGCAGGTGCATTCAAAAGTTTCCAAAATACTCCCCCACCCACCCAAAAAATAATAATACAAAATACAGTACATCTTTTCTTTTCATGTCAAAGAATGATAAAGTGCTGGTTGTTTGAGGGCCCTTTCAGTTGCCAGATGTTTTTGGGCGGGCCATATCTCCGTCTGCCTTTGCTGGATACCACCCACCGGCTGGCGTTCTTCAATTCGCTGCAGTCCGGCAGCTACCGCGAGTGTGCTCAGCTCCATCGGGCATGCTGTTGTGCCTGCACCCCCATAACTGCGACCAAACAGTAGCAACCCCACCAGCAGGCACTGTAGCACAAAATTTGAATAGAAAACCGCTGCAAGTGCAAATGGTGGGCGCGTCCGAATTGGGGATGCCCGGGTGATGTTTCTTCCAGCTCGTACAGGCCGGAGGCACGTAGGAGGAGAGGATCACTGACCGAAATGTTGCGACCACTGAAGCTCCGTTTGGGAACAAAGAGGGTGGTAAGGTAACTCGGCAGGAACCTTGCCAAGCCTGCACACGGTCCGTGACCGTGCCTCCGTCTCCATGGATGATAACTCCGGCCTCCGGGTGCTGCATTTACGACGCACTGCGGCTGCATGCACGGGGCCCTTGCGGTCGGGATTGATGGCCGTGGCCCCGGCGGAGCACCGGGGAGGATGGGCTCGGCAAGTGGCCGCCCGCAGATCGGTCCGGCCGGCCAGCACCCTCGTAACCGAAAAACTGAAAAGAGATCGGTGCCCATGCCGATCCTGCAAATTCCTCGACCGTACGTCGTCCCTCGCCTCGCTTGGTGCGGCGATCAATGCCGGCTGTTGGCGAGATGAAACCGCAGCATGCATGCATGGGCCGGCGGCCTCGCGGCGCTGTCGACCCGGCCAACCGGCGGTTGCGCTGCCGTTTCCTCCCCTCCTTTTTTTTTCATTTTCTGCCCGTGCATGCTCTTGGCTTGTACTTGCATCTCGGGCTCTCGTCCATCTTCCTCCTTTCCTTGCTTGCAACTTGGGCTGGGACAGGTGGCCGCTGCTCTAGCTCAACTAGGTGGTGTTCCAACGCTCGCATTGATGGTATATCCATGGCGGGCGAGGCCGGGGCGGACCATCTATTGGGGTCGACATGCATGGTCACACACGCTCATAGTGTACTCGCACACACACATACATACTGGCATGCATGCTGCATGCATTCAAGTTTGAAGGGCTGGCTCTGTGGCATTGGTTGCGTCTGTCTGTCGACCCCTTCATGCCGATCTGTTTGCTTGTCTGTCGACCCGTACGTTCATGCCGATTTGTAGCTAGCTTAGAGCAACTCTAACAGACCCCGCAAAAATTTGACCCGCAAAACGCATTTGTGGTTTCACGAAGATTGCGTTTGCGGGTCGAAAACATGCGCGGCCGATCAGATACCGTATCTAAACCTGCATAATTTGAAAAAACACTTTCGCGGGAGAAATTGCACAAACATAGTTCATCACATCACATACTAGAGTGTTCATACATACTACATGATCAACAAATTAAGCATAGATCATACTACATGCTACGTTAACTAGTAGTAGAGGGGGTCGGATCTGACGGCGGCGAGTTCGCGGCAAAATGGACGACGCCGTGGAGGCCGAGCGACGCTCGATCCTCCTCGCCGGAGCTGCACAGGTCGACGTACTTCGCCGCCTGTCGGAGAAGGACGCGCGCCGGCGGTCGTACTCCTCCGTCTCGCGGCGGTTGAAGCTCGCCGGCGGCGACATCCCGTGGTTGGTCCACTTTCGGGCGCTGCGCTTCCTCGCGCCGTCCGACCGGACGCGCCGCTCGCGCTCCGGGTCCCTCTCACGGCCGGATCTGTTGCCGGAACCGCGTCCGGAGCTCCACATTCGGCCCCACATGGCGGCCGGAGGCGGGGCGGGTGGTCGCCGGCGGCGAGAAATGTGGAGAGGGGAAAGGGGAATCGGGTGGCTCGCGGCGGCGGGGGATAGGGTTTGGACCCGCAAAAGGGTCGCGGAACCGCGGTTATAGTGCTCGGGGCGTGCGGTTTGCGGGCTGCGGCAAAAAAAAATTACGGGCCGGGCGAGTATGCGGACTCTGTTCTGACCGAAAAATTAGACCGAGCGTGCATACTCAGCCGGAATTTTTGCGGGCCGGATGTTTTGCGAGGTTTGCTAGAGCTGCTCTTAGCTGGTAACCGATCTGGAGTGTACGTACCTTGTCGATCGACCATCCATCCAGTTGGTGCAAAGGAGCGGCGTGACTAGCCAATTATTGGGCGCTTCAGCTAATCTCAGAGACCTTCTTAACACCGGTTGACTAGTTCCTGTGTTACTAGTCATGATCGTCAGTCCTAGCCAACCAGCCAGCTAGCCAAGGACCGACCTGCGTTACGATCGACCACGAGGGTCAATAATAGCAACCTCGCAGAGAAGGCATGCTTAACTTCTATGTGAAGTCAAGCTCTCCTGCCTCGCTTGTTTTGTTTGGTGTAGGTGTACTGTGTGCATGTCATGTACGTTGTGCTCGTTTGACTTTGGCGCCGATCAGGTCACGACAAACAGTGCAACGAACACAGCCACTATGGCGTGTTTGGTTCCCAGCATGCAACTCAACCAGGCCCGCACGGGATGTGCGTGGCTTGTTTGGTTGGCTGGGCTGCATGCGATTCGTGGCCCGCACAGACCTTAAATCAGGCCTGAGCCTGGCTCGGCGGAAACTACGGAATCGGCAGTTTCTCGCGAGCCTGGCTCAGCGCGGCCACGCATGCGAGGGGGTTGCACGCCTCGGGCAGCGCGGGAAACGGAGGGGAAGTCTCATAACTCCCCCCCCCCCCTACTCTCCTGTCACCGCCCCGCATTGTTCCCGCCACTCCTCTCTGCCTCACCGCCCCTCCCTCTCCTCTCCTCTCCTTCGATGGCTCCGCCTCGCCCACCGCCGCGCCGTCCTCTGACCCCCGTCGACCAGCGCATCGCCAGGATCCAAGAGCGCTGGGTAGCCGGGCTCCAGAACCCGGGCAGGGACCTGGCGTCGGTGTTGCGAGCGTCGTCTCCCATCTGTTGCCGGCAAATGCGGTGCCGGTCGTTCCTGCTCCGCCGCCGTTTTCGGACCTCGTGGTCGTGGGCTCGGCGCCGGCGCCGTCCACGGAGCCGTCACTTCTTGGGACCCCATTGGGCATGGGGGTTTTCTTGACCCCCGTCCAAGGGTATTCTGCTGTCGGCGCGCCGTCCTCCTCGACCTCCGGCATGGCCATGAGCACGGGGCCGATGCCGCCGGCCGTCGTCATGGTCGGCTCCTCCTCTGCTCCGCTACCTCTCTCCTTCCCGTCAGGGTTTTCACCCCGGCCTCGATTCGCTGCGACTGCGCAAGCTCCGGTGAGTCATAGAATCCCCAATGCTTGCTCGTAGATGTAGATTAGGGGTTTCTTTTCTTAGGCATGTGCTAGTACTTAGTGGATTCGATAGGATTAGATGGGATTCGAGTAGATCCGATTCGATGCGATCCCAATCAAATCGAATCCGACCGATCTGTTCTTGATTGCTGCAGTGTGTTCTAGGATAATGTTCTTCTGCTAGTGCTTTCCTAGGATCTGTGTTCATGCTAGGATCTGTGTTCATGCTAGAATCCCCAATTCTAGTGTGCTTTGCTAGGATCTGTGTTCATGCTAGGGTCTTACTAGGATCTATGTTCATGCAAATGGCATGTTCATGTTCAATCTAGGATCATGTTCATGTTGCTGTTCATGTTGCATGCTCTAGATTGTTATACATGTTCAAGCTAGGGTTTGTGTTGCATGCTATAGATTGTTATACGTGCATGTAGTAGGACCATTTTTGGATGCTGCCAAATGTGCATGGGTGCACATGGGTGCTATTTTTAGATGTTTCCATGCTTCGGATAGTGCACTGATGAGTGGCAGTTGTAGAAGACCAGATGCCACTGATAAGTGGCATTTGCTCATGGGAAACTACCACTGATCAGTGCCACTTGTTGTTGGGCAAGTTCACTTATCAATGGCACCTGCTCTTGGGCAAATGCCACTGATCAGTGCCATTTGCTCATGGGCAAAGAGATTGTGCACTAACTAGTGGCATTTGCTCTTGGGCAAATGTCTCTAATCAGTGCCATTTGTTGTAATGCTAGTGCAACTGATCAGTGGCATTTGCAGAAGAGCTAATGCCACTGATCAGTGGTTGTTCATTTTGCAAGCACCTCTAATACTTGTCATCTTACCTGACAAGATATTAAAGAGTGACTGGGACGTGGTAGGTGGAGGAGCTCAGGTGGTGGCCGGAGATGAGGGCGCCGAGGATCTCATCCCCACGAACAGGTGGCTCAAGAGGGTGGACCTGCCTGGCAGGGTCGCCTGCCTAGTCCAAGGGGATGATCTCCGAGGACCGGCCACGAGGAGGCGGCCCGGGAGCCGCTGCGTTTCTACCAGCAGATCAAGGACGCCGAATACCTCGCCATGCTCGTCATCCCTCGCAAGTTCGTGTAGGTGATGAACGAGTGGTTGGTCATCAAGAGGCTCTCGCGCGTGGTCAGGCCGTCGGCGAACAAGCGGTGCAAGTTCTGGGTGCAGGTCGAGAATTTCGAGGGGCACATGGTGCTTGGCCGGGGCTGGTACTACTTCTGCCGCCGCCACCGGATCATCCCCGGTGACCTCCTCATTATGCGCATCTTAGGACTCAGACTGAAGGTCCAAATCTACAACCACGACTCCTCGATCATGTGCATGTTTCGTTGCAACAAGCACAGGTGCGTTGGTGACATTGAGCATGCAATGTAGTTAACTTAGGTGTTAGTGTTGAACTTGTTATGGTCTGTGGCTAGAACTTATGGTACTTGTGTTGTGAACTTGTTAATATTTTGGCCAGGAGCAGCACCCTGGCATGGAGCAGGGAAGGAGGATGCCCCTGCTGTTAATCTAAGTAGTTTGTTGTCATTTCTGTTGCTTGCTTTGCTTGATCTCATTTGGTTGCTTGTTTTGTTTGATGTCAGTGCTTGCCTCTTTGATCTGCTGTCAGTTGTGCTGATCATGCGATGGTAAGGCCACCACATTTGAATGGGGTGAGCAGAACACAAACGATGTTTGCAACCAAACAACTGAAGTTTACATCTGCTCAAACCCTAAGCACAAAAACGTCAACCAAATAGCAGGGGGGTAAGTGCCCCTTCATGTGATGCAGGCAGCCAAACAGGTTGCATCTGCTGCATATGAGGCTGCATATGAAGAACCAGTCTGGCTGGATATGGACATGCAATGCGGGTACTATAGAGAACTACAACCAAACACGCCCTATATCACCCGATGACTACTCGTGCCTTCTGCATGTTTCGCACGTAGTAATTTCAAAATATTCCTATGCACACGCAAGATCATGGTGATGCATAGCAACGAGAGGGGAGAGTGTTGTCCACGTACCCTCGTAGACCGAAAGCGAAAGCGTTATATCAACGCGGTTGATGTAGTCGTACGTCTTCACGGCCCGACCGATCAAGCACCGAAACTACGGCACCTCCGAGTTTTAGCACACGTTCAGCTCGATGACGATCCCCGGACTCCGATCCAGCAAAGTGTCGGGGATGAGTTCCGTCAGCACGACGGCGTGGTGACGGTGATGATGTTCTACCGATGCAGGGCTTCGCCTAAGCACCGCTACGATATGACCGAGGTAGAATATGGTGGAGGGGGGCACCGCACACGGCTAAGAACAATCACGAAGATCAAATTGTGTGTCATGGGGTGCCTCCCTCCTTCGTATATAAAGGGGGAGAGGAGGAGGGGGCCGGCCAAGGGGGTGGCGCGCCCTAGTTGGGGGAAACCTACTCCAAGTAGGTTTGCCCCTCCCTTTCCTAGTCCAAGAAAGAGGGGGGAAGGAAGGAGTGGGAGAGGGGAAAGGCAAGGGGGGCGCCGCCCCCCTTCCTTGTCCTATTCGTACTCAAGGGAAGGGGCGCGCCTCTTGCCTTGTCCGGCCCCTCTCTCTCTCCAATAGGGCCCAACAAGGCCCACTAGTTCCGCGGGGGGAGGGGGGGGGTTCCGGTAACCCCCGGCACTCCGATATATATCCGATAACCCCCGGAACTATTCCGGTGTCCGAATATAGTCGTCCAATATATCAATCTTTATGTCTCGACCATTTTGAGACTCCTCGTCATGTCCGTGATCACATCCGGGACTCCGAACAACCTTCGGTACATCAAAACTCATAAACTCATAATATAACTGTCATCGTAACGTTAAGCGTGCGGACCCTACGGGTTCGAGAACTATGTAGACATGACCTAGAACTGTTTCCGGTCAATAACAAATAGCGGAACCTGGATACTCATATTGGCTCCTACATATTCTACGAAGATCTTTATCGGTCAAACCGCATAACAACATACGTCGTTCCCTTTGTCATCGGTATGTTACTTGCCCGAGATTCGATCGTCGGTATCTAAATACCTAGTTCAATCTCGTTACCGGCAAGTCTCTTTACTCGTTACGTAATGCGTCATTCCGTAACTAACTCATTAGCTACATTGCTTGCAAGGCTTATAGTGATGTGCATTACCGAGAGGGCCCAGAAATACCTCTCCGACAATCGGAGTGACAAATCCTAATCTCGAAATA
>LR880971.1:779749357-779768644 GCA_904067115.1 Aegilops sharonensis
TCCATCACGTCATTCTCCCAATGACGTGATCCCGTTGTCAATGACATCTGATGTCCATAGTCAGGAAACCATGACTATCTGTCGACCAACGAGCTAGTCAACTAGAGGCTTCACTAGGGACGTATTGTGGTCTATGTATTCACACGTGTATCACGATTTCCGGATGATACAGTTATATCATGAATAAAAGACAATTATCATGAACAAGGAAATATAATAATAATGCTTTTATTATTGCCTCTAGGGCATAT
Source organism: Aegilops sharonensis (assembly GCA_904067115.1). Taxonomy (NCBI): domain Eukaryota; kingdom Viridiplantae; phylum Streptophyta; class Magnoliopsida; order Poales; family Poaceae; genus Aegilops; species Aegilops sharonensis. The sequence continues at coordinate 779,749,609 of LR880971.1, forward strand.
TTCCAACAGAACTCACGATCCAGCAGAGTGTCGAGGGAGTGCTTTGTCAGCACGACGGCGTGATGACGGTGATGATGAAGCTACCGGCGCAGGGCTTTGCCTAAGCACTGCAACGATATGACCGAGGTGGATTATGGTGGAGGGGGGCACCGCACACGGTTAAAAGATCAATGATCAACTTGTGTGTCTCTGGGGTGCCCCCCTCCCCGGTATATAAAGGAGTGGAGGAAGGGGAGGGCCGGCCCTCTCTATGGCACGCCTAGGGGAGTCCTACTCCCACCAGAAGTAGGATTCCCCCCCCCCCTCTCCGAATAGGAGTAGGAGAGGAAGGAAGGAGGAGAGAGGGAGGAAGGAAAGGGGGGCCGGCCCCCCTCTCATTTCGGATTGGGCTTGGGTGGGCTCTCTCCCTCCTAGGCCGCCTCCTCCTCTTCTCCCACTAAGGCTCAATAAGGCCCATACACTCCCCAGGGGGTTCCGGTAACCTCCCGGTACTCCGGTAAATGCCCGAACTCATCTGGAACTATTCCGATGTCCAAACATAGCCATCCAATATATCGATATTTATGACCATTTCGAGACTCCTCGTCATGTCCGTGATCACATTCGGGACTATGAACGAACTTCGGTACATCAAAACACATAAACTCATAATACCGATCGTCACAGAATGTTAAGCGTGCGGACCCTACGGGTTCGAGAACCATGTAGACATGACCGAGACTCATCTCCGGTCAATAACCAATAGTGGAACCTGGATGCGCATATTGGTTCCTACATATTCTACGAAGATCTTTATCGGTCAAACCGCATAACAACATACGTTGTTCCCTTTGTCATCGGTATGTTACTTGCCCGAGATTCGATCGTCGGTATCTCAATATCTAGTTCAATCTCGTTACCGGCAAGTCTCTTTACTCGTTCTGTAATAGATCATCCCNGAGAACCATGTAGACATGACCGAGACTCATCTCCGGTCAATAACCAATAGTGGAACCTGGATGCGCATATTGGTTCCTACATATTCTACGAAGATCTTTATCGGTCAAACCGCATAACAACATACGTTGTTCCCTTTGTCATCGGTATGTTACTTGCCCGAGATTCGATCGTCGGTATCTCAATATCTAGTTCAATCTCGTTACCGGCAAGTCTCTTTACTCGTTCTGTAATAGATCATCCCGCAACTAACTCATTAGTCACATTGCTTGCAAGGCTTATAGTGATGTGCATTACCGAGAGGGCCCAGAGATACCTCTCCAACAATCGGAGTGACAAATCCTAATCTCGATCTATGCCAACTCAACAAACACCGTCGGAGACACCTATAGAGCATCTTTATAATCACCCAGTTACGTTGTGACATTTGATAGCACACAGAGTGTTCCTCCTGTATTCGGGAGTTGCATAATCTCATAGTCATAGGAACATGTATAAGTCATGAAGAAAGCAATAGCAACATACTAAACGATCAAGTGCTAAGCTAATGGAATGGGTCAAGTCAATCATATTATTCTCTAATGATGTGATCCCGTTAATCAAATGACAATTCATGTCTATGGCTAGGAAACTTAACCATCTTTGATTGAACGAGCTAGTCAAGTAGAGGCATACTAGTGACACTTTGTTTGTCTATGTATTCACACATGTACTAAGTTTCCGGTTAATACAATTATATCATGAATAATAAACATTTATCATGATATAAGGAAATATAAATAACAACTTTATTATTGCCTCTAGGGCATATTTCCTTCAGTAATGTCATACATGTTTTTAACCTAATTTCTCATTTATTTATTCATTAAAATCACATCATTTTTATATAGCATGAATTTTGTTGGAACATCTCATCCTAGATGTCCATAATAATTGAATGTAACAACTAGTTTTATACTCTTCTATTATGATTAGTTACAAAATTCAATCAACACTACAATATGATATAGTCCATTTAAAAAAAGGTGATCATCAACGGCTGAACACTAAGAGCTAAAATTTAGAATTTGAACTAACTCGGAGAAAGAAATTTTGAGGATGTCATATTGTTTCTATAGTACATTTAGTATAATAGTAAGCTAGGTTCANTCAAATGACAATTCATGTCTATGGCTAGGAAACTTAACCATCTTTGATTGAACGAGCTAGTCAAGTAGAGGCATACTAGTGACACTTTGTTTGTCTATGTATTCACACATGTACTAAGTTTCCGGTTAATACAATTATATCATGAATAATAAACATTTATCATGATATAAGGAAATATAAATAACAACTTTATTATTGCCTCTAGGGCATATTTCCTTCAGTAATGTCATACATGTTTTTAACCTAATTTCTCATTTATTTATTCATTAAAATCACATCATTTTTATATAGCATGAATTTTGTTGGAACATCTCATCCTAGATGTCCATAATAATTGAATGTAACAACTAGTTTTATACTCTTCTATTATGATTAGTTACAAAATTCAATCAACACTACAATATGATATAGTCCATTTAAAAAAAGGTGATCATCAACGGCTGAACACTAAGAGCTAAAATTTAGAATTTGAACTAACTCGGAGAAAGAAATTTTGAGGATGTCATATTGTTTCTATAGTACATTTAGTATAATAGTAAGCTAGGTTCACAATACTCAAGAACAAATCTAAGAAAGTTTACCAATACAATGATTATTATAGAAAACATACTCCCTTCATTCCCTTATACAAGGCCACAAACTCAAATTACAGGTACCAAGGTAAAATTTAATGACTGCTTTGCCATCCCACTTTTCTTTTTGTTAACCGGGATCATTAATACGCCCACATGCATGCAGCGAAAGAATGAGAAGGAAGTAACACAGTGTCATTATGACTACATGCATGCAAGTAAACAAGTTGGTAGTACAAGGAAACATCATTAAGTTTTGCCTTGATTAGAGTTAGTGGCCTTGTATAGATGCAAAATGTACTTTTCATAGTGGTCTTGTATAAGGAAATGGAGGGAGTAGTTTAAATAGTTGACACAACAGACACTGCATGTGTACGTTCGTTAGCTAGGTAATAAAAGGCAAGGGAATAGATAGATATTTGTCATGTGAGTTCGGGAATAAACTACATTGACACTTTGTCTAGTCTTCAAAAACTCGGCGTTTTAGATTATTATGTTACAAAATATTTGTTGACAGATCTATCAAATTTTCACATGTGCATTCTAAAGTTTTCAAAATACTCCCCGCAAAAAGGTTTTCAAAATACTACCATCTTTTCTTTTATTTCAGTTTGATATAGTGCAGGCTATTTGAGGCCGCTTTCCGTTACAAGGGGCGTGTTTGGTAGCCTGCACCCTTTTATGCCCCCCTTGCATCTGTGACTCAACTGGGATAGGCTGAGCTAATGCAGGCTCAAAACAATGTTGTGCACATTGTTTGGTAGCCTACATTGCACCAATGCCCAGATTACACATGTTGTTTGGTGGCATGTATTTGTGCTTCAGGGCTGCGCAGATGCAAACCAGAGTTGTTTGGTTGTGTGCACTTGTTCTGCTCACCCCTTTCAAATGTGGTCGGCTTACCACCCAAATGCAGCACACTTTATAGTAGACATCACATATACGAATGGCAACACAATTAACACTACTTCTACACCATTAACACGCAATTTAATAGTGCATATCACAGATTAAATACTACCACCTTCATTAAAGACGACAGAGGCATCCCATGCCCATGCACAACCCCAGGGTGCTGATCCCTGAGCAAAATATACAGTTTAACAACAAATAGACAACAAGTTCAGAACATTCCAACATTACACAGTTAATTCGGAAACTACTAGATAGGAAGAAAAGCATGACCGGTGTCACCATGGCAGCAATGCTTGGTGCACCTGACCCTGGAGATGGTGGATGTGTCGGCGATGTAGATCTACACCTTGAAGCCCAACTCCGAAAGCCTCTGGACAAGCAGGTCACCGAAGATGATCTTGTGCTTCTTGCAGAAGTAGTGACAACCCCTCCACAACACGATCTGCTCGTGGAAGATCTGGACCTGGACCCAGAACTCACAACATTTGTTTGAAGACAGTTTGAGGACACGAGGAGGCTACAGGATGAGCCTCTACTTCATCACCGGATGTAAGGCCTCGGGGATGACGAACATGGCAATGTCCTCGACGTCCTTGATGGCACGTAGAACCTGAGTGGCTCCCGTGCCCCCTCCTCATGGCCAAGCCAGGCCAGCGGCCAATCCCCAACGGCTCGCTCATCTTGGCCAGACTGCCCAGCATGTCCACTCGCCTGAGTCATCGGTTCACTGGGATGATGTCCTCAACCACCTCGACGACAGCTATGACCTATACCACTCGATCGGCGGTGCCCCACTACGTCTTCGTGACCTTGTGAGTTCAGTTGACGAGAGTAAGTAACCAGTGTCCCACTACATCTTCATGACCTTGTCAGTTCATAGCAATTCCCAACTGCATTCTGCCATGATTAGTACACCATTGCTATGATCAGTCCTCAATGCCCAACTGCATTCTGCCATGATCAGTGCACCATTGCTATGATCAGTGTTATGGTCTTGTGATCATAGCAATGGTGCACTGATCATGAAAGAATGCAATTGGGCATTTCTATGATCTGTTCCCAGTTGCACTGATCATAGCATCTGCCACTGATTATGGCAGTCGCAATTGGGCAGTGCTATGATCAATATATCATGGAACTATATAAAATGCATGCACATGCATTCTCCTACTATGATTGTGCAAGAACATAGCCCCTACTATATGATTGTGCACACAGACTACAATGATCATAGCAACAGCCTGGAAACCATTCTGATTATAGCTACACCCTAACCAACATTGTGATCATAGCACGAACACCCTAACTAGCATTGTGATCATAGCACCAACACCCTAACTAGCATTGTGATCAGACTAAGAACACCCTAACTACCAATGTAGCATTGTCATGATAGCAAGAATAACCTAGCCAGTGTAGATCATTAGCATTAACACCCTAAGCAGGCACACAACATGGCTCCGAGTAGATTGGATTCAAATCAATCTAATCGAAGCCAATCAAGTCCACTCAAATCCAATCTATTTAGAATGAGGCAAAAACCTAACTGCTAACTTGATCACGGGGAACAAATAGCTTACCGGAGCGGTTCCCGGTAAAAGGAATGCTAGCCGTGGAACGTGGATGATCTGACCATTCTAGGGCCCAATCCGAGGATCCTCTCCACTACATCAGTGTTCCTCGTGACACACGCGATGGAGGAAAAGGGCCCAGTCATTGATCCTCCGGCCGCGCCTTCCTCGGCTTGGACCAAAGCAAGGGAAGAAAACCCTCACCCGAGGTTACAAAAACTATTGGTCACGCCCGTCAATGTGCTCTCCTCCGCAGCTGCACGGATCGGCATGAATGGCATCAGTGAGTCAATGGCCGCTAACCATGGCCTGGTGTAGATGGGGGACGACACCCGGATAGCCGGCATCAAGTCAATGCCGGTTCAAGTCAGGTCAGACACCCACCAGTCGTGAATGGGGTTGGTGCTGGCAATGATGGGAGTGGGGGCAGAGCAGGTCGGCCATTGGAGAGTACCAAGGGGCGGTGTGTGTGTGTGTGTGTGTGTGTGTGTGTGTGTGTGTGTGTGTGTGTGTGTGTGTGTGTGAGAGAGAGAGAGAGAGAGAGAGAGAGAGAGGTGGAGTGAACGGGAGTTGGGCAGTGACGGGGAGAGTGGGAAGGAGTTATGAGACGTCGCGTCAGCTCCCTCTTCCCAACGTTTGTAGGGATGTGCCACGTGTGGCTCGAGTGAGTCTAGCTCATGAGAAACGACTGAATCAGCCGTTTCGCTCAGCCTGGCTCGGGATTGTTTTAAGTTTCGTGTGGACCGAGAAATGCATGCATCCCAGCCTACCAAACACCCAAACCTGCATCGCGTGGGCCTCGTTGGGTTGCATGCGCAAAATCTATATCTCGCTTGTACCAGGTGTAGCTTCGGCCTCGTTGGGTTGCGTGCGCAAAATCTATATCTCGCTTGAACATTTTTTATGCACGTTTAACATTTTTCAAATACATGATTCACATTTGCAAAATCCGGTTGGCGTTCAATTCGCTGCAGCAGTCTGCTAGCGCGAGTCAGCTCGATCGATCGGGCATGTTGTGCGGTTGTGCCTGCACCCCCCATAACGGCGACCAAACACCAGCAGGCACTGTAGCACGAGATTTGAATAGAAAATCGCTGCAAATGCAGATGGTTGTACTCCACTCCAGCAGGACATAACTCGCGCATCCAAATTTAGGACGCAGTGTGATGTTTCTTCCTGTTTGGAGCTCGTGCAGGCCGCAGACACGCAAGAGGATCACTGACTGACATGCTTGCATATGAAGGAAGGAAATGTTGCGACCACTGAAGCTCCGTTTGGGAACAAAGCTCACAGGAAGAGAAGCTCCGTTCGACTAGTAAATTCCCCAGGAAACAAAGCCTGCGCATGCACGGTCCGTGACCACGCCTCCATGGATAAGTCCGGGCGCTGCATTTACGGGTGCATGCATGCACGGGGTCCTTGCAGGTGGGATTGATGGCCATGGCCCCGGTGGGGATGGGTGCGGCGGTGAGGATCCACGCCGCAAGTGGCCGCCCACAGGTCGTCGTCTTGCATCCACCCAACGCCGTGGCTTCGTCCTGGTTGGCTGGCGGCTTGGTGGTGTCCGACTCCGGCGTTCCCGTAACTGAAAAACCGAAAAAAAGTTGGCGCGTCGGCGTGCTTCGCCTCACGTGGAAAGCCGGCCGGTGTGATCACATCCCGTTCCGGCCCTGCGCAACCCCGAACCGTCCCGGGCGGTTGCTTGGTGAGGAGCGCGGCGGTGATCAATGCCGGACCGTTGGCTTGGCGGCGGAACCGCAACCTGCATGGGCGGCCGGAAAAGGGCGGCCTCGCGGCGCTGTCCGCCCGGCCAACCGGCGGTTGCGCTGCCTTTTCCTCGCCTCCCTTTTTCTCATCTTCGGCCACGCACTTGGCTTGTACTTGCGGGATTGTGCCTTGTGCTCCCAACGATCTTCTTTCCGTGCTTGCAACTTGGTCCGGGCCTCCGGGGCAGGTAGCCGCTGCTCTAGCTCACCTAGGTCTTGTTCCAGCGCGCGCATTCATGGCATTGCTCGGCGCAACGCATCGACCTCGACCACTCGATCTACTCCTACCCATGAGAGGCGAGGCAGGGCCGGACCAGCTTATGCGTGGTCATATACGTACTCCATATATTGGCATGCATGCATGCAATCATTCAAGTTTGAAGGGCATTGGTTGCGTCTGTCTGTGTGCGTGTTTGTCTGTCGAGTGTCGACCCGTACGTTGATGCCGATCTGTAGCTAGCTTAGGCTTAGCTTAGCTGGTGACCGATCTGGAGTGTACGTACCTTGTCGATCGACCATCCATCCAGTTGCTAGCAAATTATTGGGTGCTTGATCGAGCTAATCCCAGAGACCATATTAACGCCGGTTGACTAGCTCATCTCATCTGTAGGTGGCCAGTAGGCAGCTAGGCAAGGACGGACGGAGGATCGAGCAAGAGGGCCAATAATAGGCAGCAACCTCATCGCGAACACGACATGCGTAACTTCCATGTGAAGTCAAGCCCGCGTGCTTGGCTTGTTTTGTTTCGTGTGGTGTGGTGTGGTGTATTGTGATGTGTGCGTGTCCCGTACGTTGCGCTCGTTTGACTTGGGCGTCGGATCATGATAAATGCACGCGATGGGACATACACCACCATGCATGAAAAAGACGCGCTCGTTCATGCATGAAAAAGACGCGCTCTGCTGAACTGCATTGACGCATGGAAGAGATGAGCAGAAGTTGCAAGCACCGAAACCGCGTCAGGTTTTACTCCTCCTGCGTAACCGAGCAAGTACTCGTACGCAGGGCGGGCAGATGGATGGACGCCGGCACGGGATTGGGTCGTGCGACGTACGTACAGACGCAGGCATTGATGCCGATATTCTTTTCCACGGCACGATCATGGCTCATGGCAGGTTGATGGACCCGGGCGGTGCCGGTGAGGAGGCGGAGGCGCGGGATTGGGCGGTGTGGCTCCGGCATGCACCGGGGCATTGATGCGCTCCAGGTTTGCCAGCCTCGGACGCAGCCGGGAGAGCCGACCCGACCCGACCCGAGGTCAGCATGACTCTGCAATGCTGCTGAAGATAATAATCTGCTCCATTGCAGGCGGAATTGAAGGCGGCAGCAACCGATGATCGATGGGTTGCAAGAAGCAGCGGTGTCCAGCGAGACGGTTTCGGTCTACTTTACGCATATATGCAAACAGGGACAGGGGCAGCGACAGCGAGAAAACACGAGGGACCATTGTAGGAGTATTGCACTGCTACCAACCACTACTACTCAGGACCATTTGGCTCCGTCTCCATGAACTGACGAGACAAGCCGTGTGTGGAACAAGGGGGGAAAAGATCTGTATTTCTACCCAAACAAATAGACTTCATTATGTCTCAGTCGATGCTGTAGTCCTTTGATCTTGCATGGAGATTCGTATAAAAAATATCTTTTCAGTTTTTTATTTCTCTTCTTATATACTACTCCCTTGTTTCTAAATAATTGTCTTTCTAGCCATCTTAAATGGACTACAACATACAGATGTATGTAGACATGTTTTAGAGTGTAGATTCATTCATTTTGCTCCATATGTAGTTATTTGTTGAAATCTCTAGAAAGACAATTATTTGGGAACGGAGGGAGTATATCACTTGATTGAGACTTGGTTAAATCTCAGTTGACTAAGAACTAGCCACACCCAACAAATAAACTGCACTAGGTAGCGGCAGTGCTGATGCAGGCACGGGGGCACGAGATCGGATGGCTGGTGTTGGCAAGCACTGCAGCCGGCAGGCAGCCTCCTTGAGATCCGTGAGAAATTTGACTGTTTTCAACTCTTTCATTCTTTTTCTTTTTATTTCTTTTAGCAAAAATTCTTTTTAATAATTAACTATTTCATTCATGTCAACTTCCTTCTAGGACCCCCTACTTTCTAAACAGGGCCACATCAGGCGTTTGGTTTCTAGGTGTATATACGGCAGCAGATTTTTGGAACCCGGGTGTATCGGAGGATCTTATTTTAAATACCTTAAAAATCACATTTAAAGTTTCAAAAAATTCCGAAAATAATTCTACATGATCATATGGATGTACTCCCTCCATTCAAAAATAGATGACCCAACTTTATACTATTTTGGAACGGAGGGAGTATATTACATATGTGTAAAGTCTGGTGATGAAATAAGTAAACATGTAAGCTATACAAAAATGGCAAAATAGTGATTTCCAAATAGTGAATAATACATGACGGTTTTGTCATTTTTGTATAACTCACATGGTTACTTATTTCAGCATCAAATTTGCACATCCATATAAACATGTTGATTTATTTTCAGAATTTTTTGGAACTTCAAAATAGCATTTTGACATTATTCAAAATATAGGGCTCCAACGCTTTTTGGTGTATATACGCCCTATATTAAAACAAGAACAATTAAATAGTCAAAAATATCTAAAATATTTTTAGAACAAACTTAACATTTTGATTGTACTCGTAAAAAATAATTCCATGGAAGAAAAAAACCATGAGTTCAGGGCCAAAAAACCAAAAAAAAGCAGGCCATGAAAGCATGAATGTGACTTCTATATAGCAATAAATTATTATTTTTTGCCCTGAAGTCAACGGCAGTTTTTTATTCACAAAAAAATATATACTAAAAAAAAGTGAAGTCTATTAAAAAAAACTTATGAACTTTTTTGACTCTATTACTATTATTTTCCCCACATCAGGTGTATATACACCCAAGAACCAAGAACCAAAGGCCAATTCCCGTGTTGTTCATATATATCTACCTCAGCTTTGTCTGGCCCACGAGTGAAGGCCAAGGCCCAGACAAAGACCAGAGGCCACTAGAACAAACAGCAAAACTTGGGAAACGGAAACCTGAAGGCACATGAGCAGCCTATAATATTCAGGGACTGGCATGACATGCAGGCCATAAATGGGAAAACATTTCAACTTCAAGGGCTTATTTGGGTTGGAAATCATGACAATACCCACCATTTCTGTACAAACTGTTCCACAGAAACTTATTTCTACCATCATCAAATACACCGTATCACCCTTTCAGGTCAAATGCCAAGCGCAGCAGGGCTAACGAACCGAAACAAGTCGTCTACGTGTACACAGTTCCCTTCGCCACACCGGTATAGTTTTGGTCCAAAACATTGCAGGGATCTTGCTTACAAGTTCGTCTTCGGCTTGGATGGCGGGCTCACGCGCCTGGTCAAGGTCCGCATCGTCACAAACTCCTCCGCCGCAGAAGGGTGGATGCCGACCTGCAAAGCCAGCCAACATGGTACCATTGTTATAACCTGAAAAAACAATGAGACCAGAAACTCTGTCGTAATGTGGTGGCAATCTCTTTCAACTTACGGTGCTGTCGAAGGTCGCCTTGGTAGCTCCAGCCTTGAGCGCAACAGCAATGCCCTGCATTTTTGACACGTAGAAGCTCAGGTATAGAATACAACAAACAAACAACAGAAAAAAAATCATCTTAAAAAAAAAAAAGACGAGAACTTCAAATATGTGTACCTGCATAATTTCAGCTGCATCTGGTCCACACATGGCTGCACCGAGTACCTTATCGGTCTCAGCATCAACCACCAGTTTCATGGTAGACTTCTCCACGCGTCTTCAACATAAAAGAAAAACAAAATCAGAAACCTTCCCCACGAGAACAAGGAACTTAGTATCAAACAGAATGTTGATAGAGTGCAGTGGTGCACAAACCAGTGAAAACACTGAGATATCTTTCTTAATGAGCACAAAAGGTGAAAAGCGAGAAACTACTGTGTAACAGATAATCTCATGATACATAAGATACTTACTTGGATATGCTGTTCTTCATTGGGTTGAAACTTGATGTGTAAACAAGAAGATCATTCTTGGCTTCTGCCAAAGCCTCTTGTTCGCTGAGACCAACGACAGATAGTGGTGGAATGCTGATTTGACAAAATCCATGATCTCATATTATAACTCTGAGGGGATGATAGTGCAATAAAGTAGCACATTTCAAAAAACACAGAAGCTAGTGGTAGTCCAGCAGAGGTATTTAGGGTAAATGACAGCATGTTTCATCGACACAAAAGGAGCTATCCTGTCATTCTACTCTCTCACTGTAGTGGCCTGAACAAATTTCCGAACCACATGTTTCTCAGAGAAAAGCTTGAAACTAATTACTAAACCTAAGTATAAACTAAGAAACTTTAACTAAATTAAGGTAATTACTTACCAGAAAACAGCACAAGGTACATCTTTATAATCAGGCTTAACTGTCTGGCCACCAAACACAGTTTTCTGCAACAAAAAGATATGGAAGAATAAACAGTGCTGATTTTAAAAACAAAGACTGCAAGCAGAACGACCAGAACGAGTTACTGTGAAAGGATTAGAAACAACAGCTATCACTTACAGCGAAGCAAGTAGCCTCCATCAGAGCAACAGGTGTTAGGTTAATCCGATTTGTTACATCACCCACAGCCCATATATTCGGAACTGATGTACGGGAGTATTCATCAACCTAAACAGACGTGAAGTTAAAAATTAACAACTGTATTATTCAGGGTGCCAAAATTATACCATCAACAAATTAATAGCAAACACAGTGCATAATATGGACACAGATCCAATCAACCCAAACAGACATGGAGATGGAGTTAAAATTAACAAATCGTATTATTCAGAATGCCACCCAAAGTACACAATTAATAGCTAATACAATGCAGAATATGGAGACAGACCCAAGTTCACAGGTGGGTTTGTAAGGGTAGAATTAGAAATGTGAGAAGTAATTATTATTCAGATTGCCTAGAGTATACAATGCAGAAATTAATAGCATGTCCAATGCATAATATGGACACAGACCCGAGCTCACAAGTGGTTTTGTCAGGGTAGAAACAGAAATAAGAGAAGTAAATTTCAGATGTAAGAATATATAATATCAACTAGGAGGTACAGTAAGGACGAATCAAGAAAGAACATAAACCTTGATGGCTCCTATTTGATCAACCTCAACACCAACAGCTTCCAAGTTCAGCCTATTGGAGTTCGGTGCACGACCTGCACAAGTTTAAAACCAGGCATAAGAATAATGTGTGAACTTGCATATTCAATGCAAACACAAAATTTACAGTAAACATTACATTCTAAACAGAACAAGGAAACCAGAAGTGTCTGATTCTTCCACATCCAGCCACAACAGAATAATAAGTGACAAACAAATAAGTGGATAATTATCTTTTTAAAATACAAAAAAGTACAAGTTTTAGAATACAGTACAAATTTTTGCTCTACAGACACAACATGTTGTCCCATTATTGATTGCGTAATGAAATGCTTAAATGGAACAGATAGTGCCAAAAAAAAATCATGGTAATTACCTGTAGCAAAAAGAACAACATCTGCAATGAGCTCATCCCCCTTATCTGTCACAACTTTAATGCCTTCGGCTGTTTTACTCAACTGGTTTACATAAATGAAATTGATCAAGACAAACTGCAGCCAGAACATGAGGAAAGCGAACTGAACTTTATGAATTTAGCATAAATCACCTCAGTCAAATTTGTCCCTGGATGCAATCGGATTCCCCTTCCTTCAAGGTTACTCGCCACAACTGTTCTCATCTCATCATCAAAACCCCTGCAAGTGGCAGTGTATTGTTATGTTCACCTTTCTGTAGATACTAATGTTTGGAGAACTCCGCGACGTGAAATATATAAGAATTTCAAATACTAAATGCCAATGGCAGAATTTATTTTTTACGCAGACGTGTTAAAAAATTATAATCAGAGCAAGGGGTTGGGTTTTACTAGAGTCTGCAACAACCTGGGTAGTAACTATTGGCATGAAGATGTCCAAACATCACAGCGCAGGGATTGGGAGTAGACCATAGGGTTGGGAGGATGAATAAGGGAGATAATAGATTGATAAGTTGTTCTCTTATTGCTTGACTGATTATGGGTACACATGTTGTCCCTTATATAGGAGGACTACTTGACTATAAGTAATAACTTGAAGGATATCAATCCAAGCTCTAACTCTAATCTTATCTCTTTCTTGTTTAAACAATTATCTTTCCTGTTTAAACAATTATCTTTCCTGTTTAAATAAAATTCTATTTCTAATTAGATACTTCCTAATGCAATCCATGCACATAACAGGTTCCAAACAATGTCAATCACTACTTAACGGAAAAGCTAAAAATCACACCATCCACTTTTCAGTATAATGCTAAACCACACAAATACATTGCTTGGGTGCCTTTTTTACTTTCATGTGCAAGTGGAACATCATAATGGTCTAGGAAACTAAACTGAGTGCCTTAAGAAAACAAGTGACACTTCAGCTAAAAAAACAGGACACTGCCGACTTCAGGCACATGGTAGTGTGACATGACATCTCTAACTGCACAAACTACATGAAAATTCTTCTGAATTTATGCAGTATATTAAGGACCAGAAATTTTGAGCAGTGCCCATGCTGACAGCAGATCAACCTACATACCTTAGAGGAAGTTCTTTCCTATAAAATAGATCTACTTCAGCACCCAAGCCCTTCCAGATAGAAGCAAATTCAACAGCAATATATCTGCAATGACACGCCAGATAAAAAAGTTGGTTAGGAAGAATTGGTAATAAAAATAATAACAGTATGGTACAGGGCACTTAAATAAATCTAGAACCATACCCGCCACCAAGAATCACAGCACGTTTCGGTAGCTCCTCCAAACTTAAAGCCTCATCTGAAGTAATAGCCAGCTCCTGCAATTGAATATCCCCATTGGTGTAGGGAAGAATGATCAAGAATACAGAAAACGGTGAAATGTAATATATTTTTTCTCGATAACCCAAAGGCAGACGAAGATGGCTAACTAAGCATGTTCCAAACCAAAAGAATTGTGCATGTAAAGCACTAAGAGAATACAATCACAATGAGTAAATCACATGGTCAAAAATTAAACATTCTGAAACCACAGAATCACAGGCAGAGGAAGACAGAGGAGGTAAGAAAACATGTTAGCACTAACATCACCCAGTAATAGATGTAACATAAAAAAATTCTCAAGGGGAACTTCCCAAACCTTTCCAGGAATGTCGACCAGAGTTGCCCGGCTACCAGTTGCAATCAATATGTGCTTGGTCGTGTGCCTTTGCTTTGAACCATCTGGTTGGGTGACTTCGACGGTATGAGCATCAACTATACTCCCTGCCCCTTCGATCATCGTCACACCAGAACCACCAAGGATTCTCTTGTACACTCCATTTAATCTCACAATTTCTTGAGTCTGCAGGACAAAGAATCATGATCTTGGGTCACAGGCACCTATACTAGTGCCCAGTATGAACGATGAATGTGCTCAGCCAAGGTGATGTGTATGTGCCTGACCTTGTTTTCCAGCAACTTTTTCCAGTTGTAGTTGATGTCCCCGTTGATCTCCCACCCGAATTGCTTGGCGTCCTGCACTCGTCACACAGGTTATGAAAATGAGCACGCCAGAGCACTGCTCCCAATGTAGATTACAACAAGCTCTAGAATAAAACAATTGTTGGATCTCATGCCGGCAGCTACAATAGTCGGATATAGCTTAAGGTGGAGGCTGTGCAGCAACAGTCTGACAGTTTGGTCAACCGGGGAAGGAATAATGTTTATTTTAACACATAATACTCCTACTTGAGAGGACAACAACAGCTAGCTTGCATAAGGCCACTTACATCGAATTCCCCCCGGAAAGATGCCCCGTAGACGAGAATCTTCTTGGGGACGCAGCCACGTATCACACACCTGAAGGCAGCGAGCACGCGTACACAGATTCAGAATGTAATTCCAGCAGCAGAAACTTCAGAGAAGGGAAGTAATTCGGGATTGCGCTTACGTTCCGCCGTGGCCTCCCAGCCACTCGGAGCTGATGGGGTGGAACGGGAGCTCGCAGATCGCAACCTGAAGAAAACCACCTCAGAATTTCAACCAACCGAATCTCAGCTGAACAGGCCCAATTTGTGGGGGGGAGGGGAAACAAGCAAGCGGAGGGGGGCGCAGACCTTGGTCCCGAATCCCGCGGCGGTGCGGGAGCCGCGGACGCCGCCGCTGCCGGCGCCGATGACGAAGAGGTCGTAGTCGTAGCTCCCCTCGCCGTCGGCGTCGGCGGCGTCGGCGACGGCGGGCGCCTCCCCGTCCTTGAGCATCTTCCGCGCCATGGTCTGCACAAAACCCTAGGTCGACGCCGGAGCAGAGGAGAGCAGGTGGGGGCGGCTAGGCTGGCTGGCTGCTACGGGATTGGAGGCGGATGGATGGACGGACGGATCTTATACGGAGAGGAGAGGAGGAGGAAGAATGATCGGAAACTTCTCCCCTCGGGCTTAAATTCGTTCCCTGACGGGAGACGTGGAGCCGGCCCGCTTCGCGTCTTCGCGTCGCTCGCCACCGGTCCTCCACGGCTCCACGGGATCGTACCGTTCTCAGAGCATCAGACGCCGCTTATGTTAGCCAAACAGTAGTGGTAGACAGTTTTAAGGGAGAAAAAAACGTCTGAACTGAGTGCCTAATGATCGCGCGCGTTTACATCAGCAGTGACAACTCGCGCGAGGGAGGCATCAGCGATGACATAGTAGCCACATCCTCTCGGATCTCCTGTGGAGGCGACGTGTTCAGGCGGCCGGTGAACGAACAAAGACTAGAATTTAAAAATGCAACCATATACTCCCCATAAAGTTGAGTCGTCTATTTTTAAAACGGACCGAGTAACTATTTTTCTTGAAACAAAGACAAAAGCTTTGCCTCATCTCATCATCAATCAAGCAAAAAAAAAAAGGTTTAACAGGGTTCTTAGCGAGCTCGTCACGCCTCGCAGACAAAAAAGACTACTCTCGCGGCTTGACGAGTAAACTCGAGTGCTTCGCGTCTGCGGAGATCCGATTCTTCGCCTGCTCATTATTGACGCGGGCAAGGATTATTGGCGGCATAGTAGACTTGTTTTTGAACACCCTCACGTTTCTCTCATTCCACAACTCCCAGACAACAAACATGAGGAGTGAGGCCATCGCGTGTCAACCATGCCCACCGCGCAGGAACCACGGCTTCCTACCAAGCGTTAACCGAGTGGAGCGCCTGCCAGGCAGCGGTGTCGATCTCTAGCGTGTTGATCCAAGATTTGGCGGCGTTCCAAATTCTAACAAAAAACCTACACTTGAACAACATGTGGTCCACTGACTCAGGATCCCTCTTGACATAAACTGCATTTGGTCCACCCTCTTCTCTCCAAACAACTAGCCTTCCAAATTGTATTCTTGTGGATGGGGCAGGCAAAGAATTTGCATTTGGGAGGTGCCCAATTGCCCCAAACCACCAACACCATGAGGGTGTCTGTCGTCCCATGGAACTAAGCCTAGTAGATGGACGCTGTGGAGTACTTAATGCTAGCGATCAACTTCCAAACAATGCCGTCGGCAATGTCCTCGCCCCAAAGGGCGCATAATTGTACAATTTGGTTGACCGAGAGGCCTCGAGCCATGTCAATCTTCCTGAGCCAAGCAAAGTCGTGGAAAGCGTCCCGCGCGGAGAGGCTCGTGCTAGTGGAGATGACAAAAATCAGGGGCACGATATCCCTAGGCTTAGCCCCAGGAAACCACGACGAGTGCCAAAACTTGGCGATCAGGCCATCACTCAAGGTAGCGACAGCGGCGTAGAAGAGGTCCATGACCACCTTGCTACAAGGCGTCCCCAATCGAGCTCAAGCCTGACCAGGATCCTTCCATTCGTACCATGGCTAAGAAAATCGAAGCACCCAAGCATACTTGTGCATGTCCAAAATCCCCAAGCCACCCTACTTATTCAGCCTACATACCACGTTCCAGCTCGCCTTGCATTGACCACCGAAAACTTTGTCGGATCCCGCACAGAGAAAGGCACGCTCAAGCTTCTCGAAAACCATGGATTTCAATTGGCAGGATTTTTGTTACGGTGGCCTTGAATCACATGAATGGCTAAAGGAAGGGGGTTGACCGGTCGAGGGAACATATAATCAATTATTTTCTTTGTGGAAAGAAACATATACTAATCAAGTTGATGTGCAATGTCTCAATCCACGCCCACAACAACATTGAAATAATTCTATTGTAAGTTTGTATGGTTTCTACACAACATATTTTTTTTTCTTATGTACTCTTGAATTGAAAAGGGAGCCACTAGCGCCGCCAGCCAGGGGATGACAATGTTAGGTTTTGGCGACTCGGAGGCGACTCCCCCGCTGCCGCCGCCGCCGCCACCGCGGGACCTTGGTCCCGTCGCTGCTGGCGATGTTGCCATGCGCGCCGCCCGGCTGTGCTATGGCCCTGCTGCGGCCTCGTCCGCCCTCGCACCGCGGAACCCTCGTGTTCCTGGCGGTCCTGCTGAAGATCAGATTTGTTTCGGCGACTCAGGGGCCACCCCCTGCCGCCGCTGCGGGACCTTGGTCTCGTCGCTGCCGGCAATGTTGCCATGCGCTCCGCCCGGCTGTGCTATGGCCCTGTTGCGGCCTCGTCCGCCTTCGCACTGCTGAATCCTCGTGTTCCTGGCGATACTGTTGGAGATCAGATTGGTAAGGAACGTATGGGCCGCGCTGTGTTCGATCGACGGCATGGGTCTGTTAAGGGAAGTGATGGGAAGGACACAGCCAATTCAAGAAATCCTAGGGCGATCAAGGAGCCGCAAGCCAAGGCATGTGATCCTCCTGACCGAGCTCGTGCACCAACCCGGCGACCTGCAACACTGAAAAGGGCAGCGGCGCTGACCACTCCCATGCTACCTGTGGGGATCGCGTCCGGAGCGTCTGTGGCGAACCTGAAGGCTGGTGGGGGCGATCACGGGGCTCCCTATGTGGACGCTACCCGCCCGAAGCCGGTCAACGGGGAACCTGTGGATCCTGTGACGGTGAACCCGGATGTATTGGTTGTCGCCATCACTGTTAAGAGGATGGCTGAGGCACTGCAGCTGTTTAGGGAGGAACCCGAGTGCAGCAAGGTCAGAAGAATGCTAGGCAAACATATTGCAGCAAGAAAAATACAAACAGTGATGGTATCTAGTGAAAGAAAGGATAAAGAGATGACTGCAGCTGTTTTAGTGTTAGGCAAGCGTAATACAGCAGAAAAAGAACAAACAGTGGAGATCATGGTTCAGGAGCAGGAAATCATCCCATTTGAAGAAGGGGTGGCTGGGGGTGGTCAGCAGAGAGGCAAGGTGATGGCAGACATGCAGGTTGACGCCATGGCTGTGGATGAACAGATAGAAAGGGAAGCAACCGGTCTTGGGGCTGCCGGTGTCCTGACGGGGCCAAGTGTGGCGCCCCGTCAGGTGCAATGAATTGTTTGGCTTGGAACTGTCGGGGCTGAAGGAAATATGCCCTAGAGGCAATAATAAAGTTATTAATTATTTCCTTATTTCATGATAAATGTTTATTATTCATGCTAGAATTGTATTAACCGGAAACATGATACATGTGTGAATACATAGACAAACAGAGTGTCACTAGTATGCCTCTACTTGACTAGCTCGTTAATCAAAGATGGTTATGTTTCCTAACCATGGACAAAGAGTTGTTATTTGATTAACGGGATCACATCATTAGGTGAATGATCTGATTGACATGACCCATTCCATTAGCTTAGCACCCGATCGTTTAGTATGTTGCTATTGCTTTCTTCATGACTTATACAAAGTTCCTGCAACTATGAGATTATGCAACTCCTGTTTACCGGAGGAACACTTTGTGTGCTACCAAACGTCACAACGTAACTGGGTGATTATAAAGGTACTCTACAGGTGTCTCCAAAAGTATATGTTGAGTTGGCATAATTCGAGATTAGGTTTTGTCACTCCGATTGTCGGAGAGGTATCTCTGGGCCTTCTCGGTAATACTCATCACCTAAGCCTTGCAAGCATTGTAACTAATGAGTTAGTTAT
>LR880971.1:779789988-779809060 GCA_904067115.1 Aegilops sharonensis
ATACGTATTGGGCCTTATTGGGCCATACGGGAAAGAAGGAAAAGGGCCTCAAGGGTGGCCGCACCCCTCCCCTTGGTCTGGTCCGAATTGGACTAGGGAAGGGGGGCGCCCCCTTCCTTCCTTCTCCTTTTCCCTTCCTCTTTTCCTATTCCATATGGGAGGTGGAATCCTACTAGGACTAGGGAGTCCTAGTAGGACTCCACACTTGGTGCGCCCCCTCCTAGGGCCGGCCTCCTCCTCCCTTGCTCCTTTACATACGGTGGCAGGGGGCACCCCATAGACACACAAGTTGATCTACGGATCGTTCCTTAGCCGTGGCGGTGCCCCCCTCCACCATATTCCACCTCGGTCGTATCGTCGCGGAGTTTAGGCGAAGTCCTGCGCCGGTAGAGCATCATCATCGTCACCACGCCGTCGTGCTGACGGAACTCATCCCCGACACCCTGCTGGATCGGAGTCCGGGGATCGTCATCGAGCTGAACGTGTGCAGAACACGGAGGTGCCGTACGTTCGGTACTTGGATCGGTCGGATCGTGAAGACGTACGACTACATCAACCGCGTTGTCATAACGCTTCCGCTTTCGGTCTACGAGGGTACGTGCACAACACTCTCCCCTCTCGTTGCTATGCATCACCATGATCTTGCGTGTGCGTAGGAAAATTTTGAAATTACTACGTTACCCAACAGGGGCGCGGCCAACAAACCGACGGTTCGAGACCTAGTGGGCCTCACGAGGACCACTAAAGCAAAATTGGTCTTTCTTTGTGAAACTAGAGTTAAAGCAGAAAAAGTTCGTCGTTTACGTGGTAGATTGGGTCTTAAAGGTTTTGCCGGATGTGATAGTAAGGGCCTTAGCGGTGGACTAGCACTCTTCTGGTGTGATCAAATCTTTGTGGATGTTGAGGAAATAAATGATAGATACATTGATGCTTATGTTCGTCTGTCTGCAAATGATCCGACTTGGAGATTGACATGTGTGTATGGTGAACCATGGGTAGAGAACCGACATTTAATGTGGGAGAAAATGCAGAATCTGAAAACTCAATCACGGTTGCCGTGGTGTGTGATTGGTGACTTTAACGAGGCGATGTGGTCCTTTGAGCACCTCTCTGTTACGCAAAGGGGAGAGCGACAAATGCTTGACTTCAGAGATGTGCTAGAGATGTGTGGCCTGACGGATTTGGGCTTCTTGGGTCTCCCATTTACTTATGATAATAGACAGGCTGGACGACGCAATGTCCAAGTCCGTCTAGATCGTGTAGTGGCTGACAATAACTGGCGTGATATCTTCTCCGAGGCAAGGGGGTGCATCAGGTCAGCCCATGTTCAGACCACTGCCCAATTGTCCTCCAATGTGAAAAGGAAATCCAGCACAGACCGAAAGCTTGGCAGCGGTGTTATGAGGTCATGTGGGAAAGGGATTTCAGCTTACCAGAGAGAATCAAAGAAGCTTGGGCGAAAGCGGGTCAGAAAGTACATCTGGGTGATGTGCGACGCGGCTTACGTGATCTGATGGCCGAACTGCACCATTGGAGCAAGTCCAAGTTTGGGAGTGTGGTCCGCGATTTGGAGCAGTCAAGATCGAGGCTTGAGGAGCTGATGAAGATGAACGCCGACAGAAACGAAATCAGGAAAGTACAGGACCATATGAATGAGCTTCTTTACCGTGAAGAATTAATGTGGTTACAAAGATCTCGCGTGGACTGGCTGCGTGCTGGAGATCGAAATACAAATTTTTTTCATCAAAGGGCTGTGTGGAGAGCAAGAAGAAATAAAGTTAAATTCCTCCTAGATGATTCTGGTACACGAGTTGACAAACAGGACGAGATGGGTGGTCTAGTGGACACCTTTTTCCAATCGCTCTTTACTTGTGACACTACCCTCGACCAGGAACCTCTTGTGCAACTTTTTGAGTAAAAAGTGACGCCGGCTATGAATGACAGACTTTGTGCTGAATTTTCTGAAAAAGAAATCTCTGACAGTCTCTTCCAAATAGGTCCACTAAAGGCGCCGGGTATTGATGGGTTTCCAGTGAGATTCTTTCAAAGAAATTGGTTAACTCTGAAGGATGATATCATACACGCGGTCAAGGAGTTTTTCCGCACAGGTGATATGCCGGAGGGTGTCAATGATACGGTAATTGTGTTAATACCAAAAGTTAATGATCCAGTGAAGGTAACTGACTTCAGGCCCATAAGTCTATGCACTGTCATCTACAAAATTGTGGCAAAGTGTTTAGTTAACAGATTAAGGCCCATATTAGATGATATCATATCACCACAACAAAGTGCCTTTGTTCCTGGACGCTTAATCACTGATAATGCACTCCTAGCCTTTGAGTGTCTTCACTGCATTCAACATGAAAAAAGAGTGGAAAATAGTTACTGTGCATATAAGCTTGATTTATCTAAAGCCTATGACAGAGTGGATTGGGTCTTCTTGAAGCAAACGATGCTGAAGCTTGGCTTTGCTCACCAATGGGTACAGTGGATTATGGCATGTGTGNCAGATTAAGGCCCATATTAGATGATATCATATCACCACAACAAAGTGCCTTTGTTCCTGGACGCTTAATCACTGATAATGCACTCCTAGCCTTTGAGTGTCTTCACTGCATTCAACATGAAAAAAGAGTGGAAAATAGTTACTGTGCATATAAGCTTGATTTATCTAAAGCCTATGACAGAGTGGATTGGGTCTTCTTGAAGCAAACGATGCTGAAGCTTGGCTTTGCTCACCAATGGGTACAGTGGATTATGGCATGTGTGACCTCGGTGAGATACTCCGTGAAATTCAATGGGGCCATCTTAGATTCGTTTGCACCGTCACGTGGTCTTCGGCAAGGTGATCCATTATCTCCATTTTTATTCCTTTTTGTGGCTGATGGTCTTTCTGCTTTACTCAGAAAAGGCATAGAGAATCAAAGTCTTCAAGCTTTAAGAGTTTGCCCAAGGGCCCCTGCCATATCTCATTTGCTATTTGCGGATGACACACTTTTGTTCTTTAAAGCTAATGGTGACCAAGCTCAATACATAAAAAGTGTGATTAATAGTTATGCACGTGCCACTGGGCAGCTCATCAACCCACAAAAATGCTCCATCCAATTTGGTGATGCTTGCCCCGTAGAGGTGCAGCAAGCTATCAAGCAAGTTTTGCATGTTACTAACACTGAATTTGAAGGCAAATATCTTGGGCTTCCAACTCCAGATGGAAGAATGCATAGAGGAAAATTTCAGATGCTACAAGCTAGTCTTACTAAAAGGATTATGGAATGGGGTGATACTCTATCCCAAGNGATGGTCTTTCTGCTTTACTCAGAAAAGGCATAGAGAATCAAAGTCTTCAAGCTTTAAGAGTTTGCCCAAGGGCCCCTGCCATATCTCATTTGCTATTTGCGGATGACACACTTTTGTTCTTTAAAGCTAATGGTGACCAAGCTCAATACATAAAAAGTGTGATTAATAGTTATGCACGTGCCACTGGGCAGCTCATCAACCCACAAAAATGCTCCATCCAATTTGGTGATGCTTGCCCAGTAGAGGTGCAGCAAGCTATCAAGCAAGTTTTGCATGTTACTAACACTGAATTTGAAGGCAAATATCTTGGGCTTCCAACTCCAGATGGAAGAATGCATAGAGGAAAATTTCAGATGCTACAAGCTAGTCTTACTAAAAGGATTATGGAATGGGGTGATACTCTATCCCAAGCTGGAATTGAAACAATGATCAAGGCTGTGGCTCAGGCCATTCCAACATACATCATGGGAGTTTTTAAACTGCCGGCCTCGGTGTGTGATGACCTCACTAGGCTGGTTAGGAACTTCTGGTGGGGATCAAGAAATGGGAAGAGGAAAACCCACTGGAAATCATGGGAGAAAATGACACAACCAAAAGGAAAAGGGGGTCTTGGCTTTCGTGATTTCAGAATTTTCAATCAAGCCCTATTAGCTCGTCAAGCTTGGAGGCTCGTCACGAAACCAGACTCACTGTGTGCTATGGTCTTAAAGCCGAAATATTATCCTAACGGCTCCCTAGTGGACACTGTTTTTTCAGGTAACGCTTCACCTACCTGGCATGCGATCCAACATGGTTTGGAACTGCTGAAACAAGGGATCATGTGGCGTGTGGGAAACGGAGAACAGGTGCGTATATGGCGTGATCCTTGGCTCCCTAGACCCCCCTCATACCGGCCGATCGTGGGGCGGGGGGCAATGCCGTCTGCATCGCGTCAACGAGCTACTGGATGGGAATGGCCGCTGGATCCCGGAGCTAGTCCAACGGCATTTCCACCCAATTGATGCTGCATGTATATTCACGATTAAAGCCTCGCCACAGCGTCAGGAGGACGTCTTGGCCTGGGCGCCGGATCCTCGGGGCATCTTTTCCGGCCGCAGCGCGTACCACCTCGGAGTCAACCTATCTACCAGCACCAACGTTGGTGCAATGAGCAGGCCACCGGACGGCACCCGTGCCGTCTGGAAGGCAGTGTGGGGGTGCCCTGCTCCCCCGAAGGTACGCATTTTTGCGTGGCGTCTAATCACAAACTCACTAGCGACCATGGAAAATAAAGCCAAACGAAAACTGGAGGTCACTAATATTTGTGTGCTTTGTGGCATGGAATCCGAGGATACATTCCACGCTATGTGTAGGTGTCCGAAGAAAATGCTATGGCAGGCGATGGCGAAGTTCCAGTCTATGCCGCGTCTTCAGGATGTTCTTAATTCGGGCACGGAGTGGGCTCTTCACCTGCTAAACCAATGCACGGATGAGCAACGTCTTCCGGTGATCATGACGCTTTGGAGAAACTGGCACGTCCGTAACGAAGTAGTGCACCACAAACCGGCACCCACCATTGAAGCTTCCTGCAGATTTTTGTGCAGCTACATCGACAGTCTGTACTGCATTCAACAACACCCGAACGATGATGTGACCAAAGGGAAAATGGTGATCAAGCCAAGCTGTTGTAGCTCGCGTATGAAGTCACCAATAGAACGGATGGAGTGCACCAGACCGCCGGAACAATGGTCCAAACCACCGGAGGGCTGGGCCAAATTGAACATCGATGGCGCCTGGAGAGAAGAGGATGGCACGGGCGGCGCAGGCATGATTCTTCGCGACCAAGATGGCTCCATCATTTTTGCATCTTGTAGGTTCCTTACGACATGCACGAGTGCCCTTGAAGCCGAAGTAGCTGCTTGCATGGAAGGAATTTCCCTCACGCTAGCACGGACTACACTGCCGTTTATCCTGGAGACTGACTGTCTTACTGCAGCAAACATGATCAGAGATGTTGACACCAATAGATCCCCAGTGGCTGCCGTCATCGGTGAAATCAAGCATCTCCTGGCACTTGGACGTGAACATGTGATAGCACATGTGAGTAGAAACAAGAATAAAACTAGTCATGCACTTGCCCAGATGGGTATTTCTGAACTTCGTACAGCCGTTTGGCTTCGTCATGGACCTGATGAAATTGGCGCCTTATGCCATCAGGATTGTAATAATCTTCCTTGATTAATACAAATCCTTTCTTTTCGCAAAAAAAAAAAATCAAATGATTTTTTTGTAAGCCACTCTACTTTTGCTAGTATACGTGTTACTAGTTTTTTTTTTCCTTATTTTGGACTGCACGCGTAGACTTGCACGCACTTTTCCAAGAAGAAGCATGTCGCCAAACTGGCTGCGAGACGCAGGCTGCTCCGCGTGTCCGTCCGCCGTGTTCAGTGAATCTAGACGTGTGCGTGTACCTGGCTGCACAAAAACGCATTTTTTTTTTCGCATCTCTTGCTTTCAGACAAGGTGGTTGGTGGAGGCAGGCTCCAGAAGTGGAGACGGATTGATTATCGATCGACCCATGCGGATGTGGGCATGCCGCCCGATCGATCACCCGCTGCAGCAACACAGCACACACACAGCACAAAGCGTCTGCCAAAACGTGTCCACTTGACAGTCGACCAGTGGGCCAAGCGCTAATCCGAACGACCATTGGAGTCTCGAGGTGCTTGCGGCCCAGTTCTCTGCAGCAACAAACAGTTCCTGGGGCCAGCGCACCTACGGATAAACATCTCAGAGCTAGAGAGCAATCCTGAGGTCGAGAGTTCGAGCCTCTCTCGCCCCAATTCCCTTTTTCTTCCCTATCCGTCTTTCCTTCTGCCGTATAAGAAAGCTTGAATCATTCACAATACACCAGCGGGGTGGTGGCGCAGTTGGCTAGCGCGTAGGTCTCATAGCTAATGTACGCGAGTGATCCTGAGGTCGAGAGTTCGAGCCTCTCTCACCCCATTTCTTTTTGTCCCTTTTTGTGCAACCTCTCTTTTCTTTTCTTCACCTCACTTCAGTTGAATCAATTTTATCTTCTTCTAATAATCTTCACTGTCGGCCAGAAGAAAATAGAAAGGAAAACTCTCCTTCCCTTGACATGGTTTTTCCTCAAAGGCTTGTTCTTCTTTTCAAATCCAATTCCCATTTTATCTTCTTCTAATCTTCACAGCCGGCAGGTGGAGATAGGAAACTAAATGATCGCACTCAGGGCAAAGAAGATGGTGACAGAAAATATACTTCCTCTATTCTAAAATATAGGTCGTTTTAGCAAGCTGTTTTAGCTTGCTAGTAACACCACTTATATTGTGGAACGGAGGGAGTACATGAAAGAGATTCCGTGTTACAAAGGTCCCCACTCTTGCGAAAGAATGAAAGCTAGCTAGTGGGCTTTTCTTACTCCCTCTGTTCCATTCAAAGGTCCCCACTAGTACTTTTATAAGACGTTTTAGACAACTGAAATTGAACTGTTTTGGGTCTTGTCTTAAATGTCTAGACGGTCTTACAAAAGTGAACGGAGGGAGTGGTAAAAGCGTGTGACCATTTTATTTCATTATTATCTATTCCATTCCAGAAAAGTACTAGTGTATGACCTTTGCAACATGTGTAAAAAAAATTCAGCTCTTGGTTCCACACAAAAAAAAACAATTCTCACAGAATCTCAAGCCTTTTGGATATGGAAAAAGGCATCCAGATGTGAGTGAAGAACATGAATGAAAATTTAACACCTCATATATATCTTCTCTTGTAATTGCAAAAGAACCTTTTTGTGCAATGCCGACAAGAGGAAGCATATGCAAAGCAGCCACAGGCCACAAGGATATCAACATAACCAGATGCCAAGTACAGTAGCCACTAGACACAAGGATCTCACATGACCAGACGCAAACCTGCTAAAAGCTTCTAAACCAGAGCCCACTGCCTCTAGTTACTTACACATTCCACAACTGTCACTCATGAGTCAATCCAGGTAGCATAGTCTGTATAGATATACCATGCTTTAGCAAGCACAAAAGGAGAAGTGTTCAAAAAACACACAAATTACAGAAGATACGCTTTCCTTGTTCATTTACTTTGGCCCGGGCAGGTTGAAATCCTGGGAGCGCCTCGCTCAGCCCGAGCCCGATTTCTTACGTCTGATCTCGATGCCCTGCACGATGAGGCCGCTCTTCCACCTCCCGCTTTTGGTCTCCGTCAGGCTGATGGACACCTCGCCGTCGTCGCCCCCCTCGCTCAAGAACTCGCCCAGCTCCAGCTCCAGCCACCCGTCGGCTCTTTTCTGAGGGAACGTGACATTCTCTTTGCGAGATACTACGCGCCGGTCCGTCATCGCCCGATAGTACTCGTCGTCGTCCTCCTCCTCCTCCTCATCGTCCTCATCCTCCTCATCCTCCTCCTCCTCCTCCTCGTACTCGTACTCGTACGCGTCCTCGTCCCTGTCGTCAGCTTGTAGGCAAACCTTGCGGGTCAAGTTGGTTGCTCCGGAACTGACCGATGCCTCCTGGGCAGGAAAATTCAGCCCATAGGAATTTTCGTCCATCTTGAAGACCATGTAGGCTGCATAGGTTGTGCCTTGGGAGAGCATCTTGCCATGTATCTTCCCATGGATCTCGAACCAGCAAACATTCACGAGTTCAGCACCTTCGGAGAACCTGTCGCAAACACATGGTTACAACTTGTAAAGAAGACGAAAACTAATCAACAACATGAGTTGAACTGAAACTCAATACTCAAAAGAAGTCTACAGTAAACAAGGTGCACCGTAGAGTCGTATTCTTTATGCAAAGTGTCATTTATGACTATAGTTGTAAAGGGCGTGCGCTTTGCTTTTGAAAGTAATGAAAATAAAAGCAAATGCTTATGTGTCAAGCAACAAGGACTTATCATGTACGTACTCTGATTTCAGTTAAACTGACTGCGACTTAACCTCTTTGAAATAATTGAAGATCATTGAAAACCGATATCAAGCATTATTCCAAAATTTGCTAGTGAGGAACCATGTTGAAATCCCCATTCTGGGTTTTTATCCACAGGGTAGTTTTTAATCTTCCATCCTACAACTTACATTGCTGCGGATTGCACCAATTAACCCCGAAATGAATTGCAATCGAGTGAGACCACAATGCAACAGCAAAATCAAATGAAATGCAGTTGCAGTCAGATAAGAATAAGATAACAGCATAGAAACAGTCAGACAAGAACAAGATAACAGCACAAAATACTCAAAGAACTCTAGTGTGAACAAGATACATCGAGTCACATCCTTTACACAAAGTGTGATCTATGTGCTGCCTATAGTTCATATAGACAAAGTTGAAAAGGCCCTTGGCTTTTGAAAGTAAGGAATATAAAACTAGCACCTTCGCTTATGTGTGAAGTAACCAGGACTTTAGAATGTTACATCGGATATCCAAATGAAAGTGACTTCAACTTAGTCCCTTTCAAACAGTTTCAAGATCACCAAAAACTGATTTCATGCATTGTGCTTATTCTAAAACTTGCTACCCGGGAACTATGCCGGAATCCCCTTTCTGGGGTTGGGGTTTTGGTTCACAGGAACATCCTACAGTTACTGTTGCAGGTTGCAGGAATTAACATGGTCAGATTGATTGCAATCGAAATGGTGCGAGCACGAAGCAACAGCACAATCACATCAAGCCTCAAGTGCAATTGCAATTAGATGAGAATACCATCACCAGGCAGCAACATTCAGACACACAAGCTATGTATGTATGGATATGGAAGAGCGAACGAACCGAGAGTCCTCGAGCGGGATCCAGGTCCAGTACTGCGGCGTGTCGCCCCACACGATGAAGAGGTTCCTGGCGGAAAGCATGTAGCACTTGGCGCCGGACTCCCTGTCCAGCCACACGCTCTGCGGGCGCGCGCACAACCACCAATTGGTCAGCGATCGGCCGAGGAACCGAATCTGGTAGAGGAGTTTGGGGGATGGGCGTGCAGTTGCAGGCACGTACCACGAGCCTGTCGTGGAGGAGGGCGGGGCCGGCGGAGAGGCGGAGGAAGAGCTCCTTCTTGGACGAGGGCGGGGCGGGGGCGGCCAGCTCCCCGTCGGCGAGCGGCGGGAGGCCGCCGGGGGGCAGGAAGGCGGCCCAGACGGCGTCGGAGTCGGCCGCGGCGCGGAAGGCCGGGGAGACGGCGGCTGCGCGGCAGGCGTCGCGCGGGGTCGTGCGGGCCAGCGCCGCCGAGACGAGCTCCTCCGGCAGGCGCGCGATCTCGCAGGCCTCCTCCATGGGCTCCTCCGTCCGTCCGTCCGGTGTCTTGTGGATGGTTCGAGATTCGTCGTCGGAGGAGAGTGCGAGGGAGTTGCGACTGGTTTGGGGATGGATTTGATTCTTGTACTTGTTCGGGTGCGGGTGTGGAGAACGGAACGCGGGCGGAGGCTTAGCGACGAAGCACGACGGAGAAGCAGCGGTTTGATTGTGGATTAAATTTGGGTCGAAGCAACAGATGGCAGGTCGGGGGCGACGCGGACATCAGTTGACTCTCTTCTTTTTCTTTTTCTTTTTTCGGAAAATATGGAGATTTCATAACTCAAGGTGGCTTTTCAGCCATACACAAGCTTACAACTTCGTCTGTGCTCGTGCCAAACTAAATGGCATACGGGGTGTACTACGCCCGTAGGCTGCGAGGCTATGGCTAACTTTATTTATTTTGAGTGCGCTTGATACGTGTAATCGAAATCTCCCGTGGGTCCTCTAACATCAGTGACTGGATGTCTCGCACAAGTGTCATGTATCTCGAGCGGTCCCCATGACTCGCGTTCAACATCAAGACTGCCTGATCACAGTCCAACTCAATGGCAACGGGTAAGACAGTGCGGTGAAGAGCAAGATCAAGGCCTTCCTTACACGCCATCAGCTCTGCCTCTAGTCCATCATCACATGTGGTGATTTGTCTGCATGTAGTAAAAATAATAGCGCCGGTGTCATTTCGAAGCACCATTCCACCACGAGCCGCCCTTATTTCCTTGATATAGCTTCCATTAGTATTTAATTTCGTCCATCCATGGGCAGACAGTGACGAGGGAATCTCCTCTTGTTGGTTTCCTGCGTTAGCTGTCAGTTGCCATGTGTTTCTGCAGGGTACATGGTAACTGCCCTAGCTTTGCTTGTAAGCAGATGGCAACTCTCTTTTACCCGAGTTGCCATGTGTTTTTGCATGGTACATGGCAATTGCCCTAGCGTGTACGTAAGCAGATGACAACTCTTTTCTTTCACATGACAACTGCCCTAACGTGCTTGTGAGCACATGACAACTCTCTCTTTTATCCGAACATGTTTTTTTGCCATGCCTTTTTTGTAGTGCTACATGGCAACTGCCTAGTGTTAGTAGGTAGCAACTCCTAAAGTTTTGAAATCATGGCAACTGCAGTAGACCAGACCATACATGTCAACTGCAGTTGAGCAACCATGGCAACTGTAGTTGTCCGACATGGGAACTGTAGTTCAGCGACATGGCAACTGCAGTTAAATGAACATGAAAGAGGTTCCAAACCATGGCAACTGCGGGGATGCGTGGTGGCTGTCAAGCGGGGCGTGCGGGACCATAAGGTAGGAGGCCTGACGTACGGGCGTGTGGGCGTTATCTATTTTGCCCACACGTAGGCATATGAGAGGGACCGCGAGAAAAAAAAACATGTGAGCATTACTTGTTTTGCCCACACGTAGGCATAGGCATGTGAGCTGATCCTCTTAAACACTACACAAACTGTGTGGGCAAACCCCTTAATGCCCACACGTGTGAGCGTTATCGGCGTCAAAATAAGTTCGTTCACAGCGCACGACCTCTCGCCACATCCTCCTCCCGCGCCGTTCGCCACCTCCGCAAACTCCCGCAGCCGTTAGCCACAGGTCGCTGCCGGAGCCGCTCGCCGCTGGTCGCCCTCTGCCAGAGTGGGGGAGGGAAGCAGCTGCAAAGGCTGCGCGCCCAAGAGGTCGTCGTCAAGATAAAGCTCTGAGATATCTTGATCCCACGTAGGTAATTCAGATCCAGCTACATGCAGCAGCACGCGGCTTGCTGCCAACCAGGTCACCACTGTTGGCTGATATGGAGGCCAGCAGGTGCTTCCTTTTCTACTAGATCGGGACCGCGCCTTGGCGCAAGGGTGCCGGTCCCAACGATATGGTCAAGCAGATAATGATCATTCAGTAAGAAGCAAGATATTATCGAGTTCAATATCGTCATGAAATTATAAACACTCAGTTAGTTCATTAGACCACAAAAGCTAATAACTAAACATTAAGTTCAATACTAAGAGCACGAACACGAGAGAGGAAGTACTAATAGCAGGAACATAATAAGAAAGCAAAAGCCAGGCATACTGACGGTAGAGGCGGTCAAACTACAAAGCAATAGCTATTAGGCATACTAATTAGTAGCTCTATCCAACTGGCTTGTCGGTCAACTTCATAGGCGCGCTTAGATGATCAACCGCGTGGCCTGGTGTGAAAGCAACTGGCGCAAGCACATCATGCTCTTGTGCCTGAGACCGTCTTTTTATTTGAATGATCTCAGCCCTTGTGGGAAACTAAAGCATGATGGCACGAACTTTAGAAGATGTCATGTACTCAAAGATGACTTGAATTCGATGGTTCTACAAAACAGATAAAAATAAAGATCATTATTCTATTGATAAGTAAGGAAAAGGGAACAAATAACAAACATCTACTTCGGATTAGCTAGTGTTAATAAACCATTAAAGATTACTGAGTGTACAAAAAATGATGTGCGGTCAGACTATCGATACTCTTTAGCCTATATAACCTAGGTGTACATCATCCCTTTCTCTACAAAGTACAATTTAGCGATCCTTTATTGTTATTGTTGAATCAAGAAAGCAATGGAAAGATAAATGGATACATTGAACTTACACGAAAGGCCATCAGATATCTCAAAGAAAAGATTGCTGATGTAAACATGTCTATGCCAACCTGTGGATATTTATTTGAGTAGATGTCACTAATTTCAAACGTTAATATCTGATATAGGGGAAATTCATGTAGGTAGTAAAAATGTGGTGGCGGAACTGAATTATACAATGAATGCATATGCATATATGAAACACAATCTCTGTCTGTTGTCCAAATATATGAAATCTGCTTATAATCTTGATCCAGAGCAGCCAGTAGGTCTCTAAGCTGCTTTTTTTAAAAGGAAGATAACCAAAAAACTAATAATGATTGTAGCTACATCTTTAATCTGTGAAGTGATACACATAGCCAAAGGCCCTTGAAGATCACATGGATAAGGAGCATGTCAATATCAGCTTTTATGCAAGTAGAAGCAGCACATTTCATTCACACTGCACTATGATAGCAGTATGTATACATTGTGTAGATACCATTACTGAAGTATAGTGATAAGAAAAGAAACATGATTACTGCACATTATTTATTCCTAATTTATTATATTTGAAGCCCCATAGAAAAATAAATAAGTTGTAAAGATCACCATGTATGTTGCCATGTTCACTAAATCTTGAACTATAGTCCGTTCATAATTTAAAAGCATTATCTCAGGGGCTTGAACTAAGAAAAAAAATGAAGAACCAAATATTAACTACATGGGCGGGTTCACAACATATATATAGCAGCAACTCTTATAGATCCTTCCTAATACAGAAAATAGAAATATTTTGGAGAGGGTATTGAAGATAAATTAAATTTATTTGGTTTCTAGCCATTTATGTGGGGTTACATGATGTATTCAACGGCCATGAGAATAGTGCAAGGAATTTAAGGATACAGAGCTATACATGGAATTTAAGGATAAAGAGTTACTTGTCTGCTAAGTGGGTTCAGAGCGACGGACGTGAATGGTGTCAAGGAGGTCAACAGTCACACTACCAGATCACTGCAGTTCCATTGCTCGACACCATAATCGACGGTGGCGTCCTCTACTGGTTTGATTCAAACTATCAATGGTATGCCTCCTTCACTGTATAAACATCTGGGGATAAATTCATCTACAGGGTCAAAACAGATGCTGGATTAACACGTATTCAGAACCTGGAACCAAGGAAATTTTTGCATAACTGTGGAGTAAGCAAATTGAATTTATATCATAATGTGTTTTGTCACTTGCATGATATCTGCAACTGAGTTGAATGTATATCATAATGCGCGGCATGCTATCTACAGTTAAATGTATATCATAATGCGTTTCAAGCCGACGCATCAAAAGGACAGTGCATTGAATGCCATCTACAACAAATAGTTAGAAATTAATCACCAGGAAAAGAATAATCAGGAGAGGACAAAGCAACCTCGAAAAGAAAAACTACCAACAGATATATGAAAGAGAGACAAATTACATGCAATTAGCATGATGCGGGTAGTGTATGGATATACGCCCCCTCTCCCTACATGAAATCATTTATTATTCAAGCGAAAGCACTATTCCAAGAAGAAGAAATCGACTATCTCGTTTTATGATTATACCAAAAGGATATGCACAGACGAAGGCAGCCGAACCCAAAACAAACAAAAAAGGCACCACACTGCAAAATATAAGACCATGATGGTACACAGATATCTCAAAAGGCCCCAGCAGAAGCATACCCCTAAGGGTAAACGATATTCTGTGTTTCAATACTACATTCTACAACTTTATCTTCAGTAAGTATTTTTAGCAATTCTCTTAATGCACATGAGACAGAACATCATATAGTTGTCCATGAGTAAACATATGATCTGCTAGCTTTTTGGATAATAAAAAATCAGCAGGCCACAATTCAAAAGAGTGAACTGGGAGGACTATTGCAATTGCTATATCGGAATCCTACATCCAAGAAGAATAGTGGGCACCAAGATTATTGGAAGAACACGTCAGCAATGAAAAAGACACTAAAAGGATTTATAATATCACTTGGTCGCTGTCTATATGGTCGTATCATAGTTTTGGTTACCTTGCTAACATTTAAAATAAAAAGTGTGTAGTAGATAACCCCCTAATCATGCATAAGACATAAACTGCTCAATAAACAGAGGTATGAAATACTTAGACCAACACCCGAATTGCTTCAGAGTCATAAGGGATGATACATTATGTATGTGCCTGATATCTGAATCTTAGAATAAAAGGTAGACTTCCTTTTATCTATTTGGAGTGCCAAAACAGTAGGAATTTGTTAATTGGAAATCATATGAAGTTACATCATGAAATTTATTATAAGCATTCTTTCTTGCAGAAGCGGGTGGCAAAACGTAATGGAATACCAATTTCAAACCCAGTAAGGTTTAAAAAGTGTATGTGTGGTAAGTAATACAATAGATTGCTAAAGAAAGAGATCAATTGTTAAAAGACTCGACAGTAAAAAGAAGCAGAGCACATGGCCATTTGAGGAATGATAGTACGTCTAATGGGAGCCATTATTCAGTCTTTTCTCTAGCCGGCAGCCTAATTGTATGTCCGTTGAAACCATTTTCAAAAAATAAAGGCTTTGTCATACTCAAAAGAACATGACGTTACTACCAGCTAATACATGACCATGAGATCTTGTATCATAGCCATATTGTGATTTGGTCCTAAATATTGCCATTTTATCTTATGAACATGAAATCTAATCTTTTTGTCTTGTAACAGAGCAAGCACACGCATGCTCTTGCCGTCTGCGGACTTATAGCAAATCCAGTGCCTTACATGAAACAGTCCAAGAACCATATTTCAGATTGCACAACTAAAAGAAGAGAACCATGTAGCAAAGTAACAGTATCAATACATGGAAACCAACAGAACAGATGATAGGTGGGTATAAAGTAAAGGTTGGTACCTGAGAGTCATGGAAACCAGCAGAAAAGAGGGTTCAACTCTAAATCTCTGTTACGGAGGCCTATCCTTGAATCATCAAAGGTAAAGAAGGAGAAGAATAAGGGGTAAAGAAGAAGAGGCACAGTTAACTAACAATACCTAACAACATCAATAATGCTGGTGGATCAAATCGTGTTTTATTAATATAAAACAGAAGCACATTTGCCGTATATATACAAACAATAATCATGAGGCAGTAGTGGTGGCTTATCCCAAAAGAGGGGACACATAGAAACCAAATCAAGAGCTCCACATTCATAATAAGTCCAGATGAAAATTATAGTACATGCATGATGACAATGGCAGAAGGGGGAAATCATAGACAAACTAATTAGTTACTCTGGTAGAACAACATCGTGTGGAACGCAGAGCTGGTGATAGGACATTTGTTCTATGGCAGTAACCCATGACAAATACAATTACTTCAGTTCATATCCAGTATATATCTCATGATGAGCCAATGAGATCCAAGCTGTGAATGAAAATACATTAATGTGATAACAAATGATCTGACAAGGATTTTTTTTTCATCTTCTCCGGTAACAACACTAAAAAGAGATACAACCAGTTCTCGTTGATGTATATATCTAGCAATTAAAATCATTCTTATAGTACTGTAAGAAGGAACCAGATTTGGAAAGAGCAGAGTAAGATTTGTACTGGGTACCAAACATGCTATTCTTAAAAAGTAAACAGAAAATTGAATCCCATAAATAGACCTGACAATTGCCGTCTCCGTTGAATTTGATCTCAACCAAGCCGTACAACACCAACCTATGTAAGAGATCATATTAGAATAAAATGGCAAAGAATCAGGAAAAACTACCACATAGCATAGAAAAACAGATTTATTGGACAAATAATATTCACCAATGCAAACAACTATATATTCTCTCACATTATTAGCACTTCACTACAGTATCATAAAAGTTAGTATGATGTTCAGTACAGTATCATAAAAAAGGATTGATCGTAGGTTCATAACACAAATGCCGAAACACATGCAAGTGAATGAAAATTTATCAAAGAATGGGTTTCTTGATCATCGATGGAGAGTTAAGAGATGCAGATTATGAACCTATTGTAACCAAGCATGATTCAATCAAACTGCCCTTTTACCCGCATCGTAGGACCTATAGACATAAACACATTGACATATTGGCATGACAACAGAAAAGCGAAGAAAAGAAACAGGAAAAAGAATCATAGTAGAGCATATATTTCATATCCACACATAATTTATATATGTCAATAGAGCGTAGGTGGAGAAACCTCACCGTCTATCATAACTGAGAGGAGCTCAAGTAGACCTTAGAAGTTAGAACTTCCCACACCGCCATGGAAGCTTTACCCTTTTATCTCGCATACACACTCGTACCTCTCCTTTCGGAGCCGCTGCAGGAAGGAGAACATCAATGAACATATTGTTTGCTGTAAAATGTAAACACTTCCATGAAAACTAAAACAAAAATAATAAATCAACATCATTTGCATTGCTAAGAGCATATAAAACATAGCTTTTAATGTAGGCAGTAAACAAAGACAAATTATATTAGAGGTGCAGACCAGACATAGTACTAAAAGAAGAAGAAAATCATCAACTCCTCCAATTAAGAAACATGCTTGACTCCTTGGCCACCTAACTATTCCAATGTTTCTCAGCTCTATTCGCAAAAATTTCCACTATATTTGACTATAGTGTTTTCGGAACTACCTGCAATAGGAAGATCCCCATGGCTATGGCCATTTCTTCATCATGACAAGCAAATAGTCCAGCCATAGTCACACCAAAAGGAACAACAGTGATGAATCAGCTATGCTGATAACTGCTTGCAACACATGCACACTGCAAAGAAAAGTTTGCATAATAGTCAAGCATTGCAAATACTTGGGATGCTCAGGTGAATCTGAGAATCACACAATTGTCCTCACCTTCTGCAGTATTGATTCATCTGCTTGTGTACCCTGTCACTTCCTCCTGTCAGTCACTCGGCACATGCTCAAAGATGGGCCAACGTTAAGGGGAGAAGGAACCAGCAAGGCGAGAAAAGTCCAGTTCATGGCCAAATGAAATGATCAGCATAATTTCTGCCACTCATGCAAAAACAGGACGACGTCAGCCGCATATAAAATGACAGATGCGATGTGCAATCAACATATGGCCAAGAATGAGAAAAGGAAAAATATAAACTCACTAAGAGCAATGATTGAAGCAGGAGGTATTACATATATGAAAAACCATAGTTTCATACATACTTCTATAGAAATTATGCATCGCAGATTTACCATCAATTAGTTGGTTGCTTAAAATGACATAAATGGATGGATTCACTTAGTAGTAGTACATCAAGTGGGTCCACCATAACATGAAAGATCATTCTGCCTGGGATTCACAGTCTACTGTGTGAAGCAATTACACGATTTTCTGGTTTACCTGAACAGCTAAACACAGTTTTTTGTTGCTAGATGGCACATGTCCCGATGAACCATGGTCAAGGATCTCGGCGGTGTCCATGGAGGCTGAGAAATTAAGATGTTTCTTGACCTAGCAAAAGGGAACCAGATTATTCAAAAGAAGGAAGCATTTATATATTCAAATATTCTTCAGCATACCCGCCATGATATTAAGATGTTTCTTGATTAAGTAAGGAAACACACAATTAATAAACAGGGGAAAAAGGCATGGATAAATTGTAGTACCATCAATCCATCTTTAGAAAAGATTCAGGGTTTCAAGTCAAAGATAAATTCATATTGCTAATGTAACTACTACTGTACTTGTCTTAGAAGCATGTCTCAATCGATCAAACCTGATTATAAATATTTATTAGGATAAAATTTTCAATATACAATTTCAAAGTTATATTTCCTTCTAGATCCAAATCATCAACTCCTAATATGCCAAGTGCATCAGATCATCACATAGCAGCTAAAGTAGATGGCCATAGATCCATGGTGACGGGAAGTTTAAAATTTCCCCTGAAGCAAGTAACTATCTATGTATACAACACAATCAGTGTGCCACTTCACCCGTGCCCACCTCCAGAGGGGGGCTCCCAAACAGCTGGTAGCAAGATTTAAACCAGTCAGTGCCCAATGCTAATTGAAACTAAATGACATCTAACGTGAAGACTCTCACTGAATTTCTATTTCAGATACTACTATGTCATCACTTTGACTGGAGCCATCATTATATGCATCTCATAAATCCGTCCGGATGAATGCTTCTAATTGAAAATTATCTTTCTAAATTTTCTACTTACTCACTGCATTTGATCCTAACCTTTATTCCCTGTTATTAGAATTCAGTATGTGAAAAAATGGACACTACAATGCTTTCTAAAGCACCGGCTATCCATGCCACACTGCCTACATCGTGTTTACCAGGGGCAATGTGGTCAAGCAGCAAAGAACAACATCACGTTTGTGATAGCCTGGCTTATTAGGGATGATAGACTACTCATATTAATAAGGAATTCCTTCTTTTCCGGGAGCCCATTCGGACAGAACTCCAAAGTTAAGCGTCCTCAGCTTGGAGTAGTGTCAGGATGGGTGACCGACCGGGAAGTTGCTCCCGGGTGCGCACGAGTGAGGACAAAGTGCGCAGAAAAGACTAGTATTGATCTGTGGGGCCAGTCTAGATCCCGCCAGGAGTAACGACCACCGGCGGGTGTGTCCGGGGCGTTACAAGTTGGTATCAGAGCCGACCCTCGCGGTTACACGGATGGTTGCGGACAGGTGCGTGGTCATGTTGTTCATGACGTTTGTGACCCGTCGTGGCACCCGACATGGCACATGTACCGGACTGGAAGCACAGACGTTTGTGCCAAGAGGGAACGTTCCTGTGGCCCGACGAGGACGTCGGTTCCTCTGAGTGGGGGTGTATGTGATAGCCTGGCTTATTAGGGATGATAGACTACTCATA
>LR880971.1:779819247-779835981 GCA_904067115.1 Aegilops sharonensis
TTTGTTACTTCGCAAATCTTCTCAAACACTTGGGTTTCTTCCTGGGTAGGATGAGATCCTCCCTTTTGGGGTAGTGTTCCCACTATTCCCTCTATAATTTCATGCGCAATACTGGGATCAATTTCAATAAAATTTCCCTTGGCAATGCAATCCAAGAGTTGTCTATGCGTCATATTTAACCCAACATAAAAATTGCGAAGAAGAATTCTAAAGTTCACCTCTAGGGTGCACTTACGATAAGATTCCATCATCCTATACCAAGCATCTTTTAAATTTTCTCCTTGCCGTTGCTTGAAGTGAAGAACTTCAAACTCGTGAGAGATAGGAGCGGATAAGGAATTCGACATAGCGACAAGCAAGCAAACTAACACACGAGCAAACAAAAGGCAAAAGGAAAAAAAGAGGAGGAGATTGGGAAAGAGAGGGCGAATAAAACGGCAAGGGTGAAGTGGGGGAGAGAAAAACGAGAGGAAAATGGCAAATAATGTAATGCGAGAGATAGGGATTGTGATGGGTACTTGGTATATTAAATTTTGCGTAGACTCCCCGGCAACGGCGCCAGAAATTATTCTTGCTACCTCTTGAGCACTGCGTTGGATTTCCCCGAAGAGGAGAGGATGATGCAGCAAAGTAGCATAAGTATTTCCCTCAGTTTTTGAGAACCAAGGTATCAATCCAGTAGGAGACCACGCGCAAGTCCCTCGTACCTGCACAAAACGATAGCTACTCGCAACCAACGCTTAGGGGTTGTCAATCCCTTCACGGTCACTTCGAGGGTGAGATCTGATAGAGATAATATTTTTGGTATTTTTGGTATAAAGATGCAAAGTAAAAAGTAAAAGCAAAGCAAGTAAATAAAGTGATGGAGATTGATATGATGAGAATAGACCCGGGGGCCATAGGTTTCACTAGTGGCTTCTCTCAAGAGCATAAATATTCTACGGTAGGTGAACAAATTACTATTGAGCAATTGATAGAATTGAGCATAGTTATGAGGTTATCCAGGCAATGATCATGTATATAGGCATCACGTCCGTGACAAGTAGACCGAAACGATTCTGCATCTACTACTATTACTCCACTCATCGACCGCTATCGAGCATGCATCTAGAGTATTAAGTTAAAAACAGAGTAACGCCTTAAGCAAGATGACATGATGTAGAGGAATAAATTCATGCAATATGATAAATACCCCATCTTGTTATCCTCAATGGCAACAATACAATACGTGCCTTGCAAGCCTTTCTGTCACTGGGTAAGGACACTGCAAGATTGAACCCAAAGCTAAGCACTTCTCCCGTTGCAAGAACTACCAATCTAGTTGGCCAAACCAAACGGATAATTTGAAGAGACTTGCAAAGATAACTCAATCATACATAAAAGAATTCAGAGAAGAATCAAATATTTTCCATAGATAAGTTGGATCATAAACCCACAATTCATCGGTCTCAACAAACACACCGCAAAAAGAAGATTACATCGAATAGATCTCCACGAGAGAGGGGGGGAACGTTGTATTGAGATCCAAAAAGAGAGAAGAAGCCATCTAGCTACTAACTATGGACCCAAAGGTCTGAAGTAAACTACTCACACTTCATCAGAGGGGCTATGGTGATGATGTAGAAGCCCTCCGTGGTGGATGCCCCCTCCGGCGGAGCTCCGGAACAGGCCCAAGATGGGATCTCGTGGATACAGGAAGGTACGGCGGTGGAATTAGGTTTTTGGCTCCGTCCCCGATCTGTTGGGGGTACGTAGGTATATATAGGAGGAAGGAGTATGTCGGTGGAGCGTCAGGGGGCCCACGAGGCAGGGGGGCGCACCCAGGGGGGAGGGTGCGCCCCCCACCCTCGTGACCGCCTCTGGCACTCCTTGGAGTAGGGTCCAAGTCTCCTGGATCACGTTCGGTGAGAAGATCACGTTCCCGAAGGTTTCATTCCGTTTGGACTCCGTTTGATATTCCGTTTCTTCGAAACACTTAAATAGGCAAAAAACAGCAATTCTTGGCTGGGTCTTCGGTTAATAGGTTAGTCCCAAAAATAATATAAAAGTGGAAAATAAAGCCCATTATAGTCCAAAACAATAGATAAAGTAGCATGGAGCAATCAAAAATTATAGATACGTTGGAGACGTATCATTGCTCAACTGCAGTTGGCATGTATGGTTTGGTCTACTGCAGTTGCCATGATTTCAAAACTTTAGGAGTTGCCACCTACTAACACTAGGCAGTTGAGAGAGTTGTCATGTGCTCACAAACACGCTAGTGCAGTTGGCATGTAAAAGGAAGAGTTGCCATCTGCTTACGTGCACGCTAGGACAGTTGCCATGTACCATGCAAAAACACATGGCAACTCGGGTAAAAAAGAGTTGCCATCTGCTTACGTGCACACTAGGCAGTTGCCGTGTGCTCTGCGAATATACATGGCAACTGACATGTTCTGGGTAAAAAAAAAGAGTTGCCACCTGCTTATAAAGCACACTAGGGCAGTTGCCATGTACACTGCAAAACGCATGGCAAGTGGCAACTTGGGTGTGGGAGCTGAGACGGGCGTGTGGGCGAGATGGCAAATGCCCACACACCAGCCCTT
The DNA here is from genome assembly GCA_904067115.1 of Aegilops sharonensis. Lineage (NCBI taxonomy): Eukaryota > Viridiplantae > Streptophyta > Magnoliopsida > Poales > Poaceae > Aegilops > Aegilops sharonensis. Next base: position 779,821,833 of record LR880971.1, read on the forward strand.
GTGCGTTAGTGGAAAATGGCGTGTGGGCGAACTACTGAACGCCCACACACCAGCCCCTCCCGTGTGGTGAAACGGCCGTGTGTGCGACCGGGGAAATGCCCACACACCAGCCCAGTCCTACGTGGCACTAAAAATATATCAAGATTCGTGCGCTAACAAACGGACGCGGATCCACGCGTGTGGGCAAGATGCAAACGCCCACACGTGTGGGCGTTAGTGTTTTTGTAACTTAAACTAGCAGCCGCGCCAAATACTGAGAGCAAAAGAAAACCATTTTTTTTTTTTGCAAAAACTGAATACATTTTAGAACGCAAATATTTGCAAAGTTGTGAACAAAAAATTTAAATTCGAGCACTTAAAAAAATATCAATTTTTTGTTATTTGTTTAACTCGAATATTTTTTAAAACATAAACAATTTTTGAAAACTAGGAGGCACTATACTGATTTTCTTAATTTGCGAACGTTTTTATAAAACACAAAAAATTGAACTTTGATTTTGAAAAGGCAAAGATTTGTTCAAAAATAAATATTCATGAAATGGGAGGAACTATAGCTAATTTTAAATCTATACCTACTTATAAAACGGGGTGAATTTTTGAAATTCACACACGAATGCATTGTTTTAGTTAAATTTAATAAACTAGGGGTGTGAAAGGAATCTTTTCTTTGTCGCCTCCTCACGTACGACCAGCCTAGCTCGGCCCAGTGGCACCAATCACAATGCATGATGAGTCCAATTACGACTTCATAGTCTATCTGACACAAACTACTCAATTTATATGATAGCACATGCATATATTATGTGCACTACTTTTTCCTAATATATTACTCGGATGATAAAATAATCTTTGTTCAACGCTCATCATCTTGCTGGACACGGAGGAGGCCTCAAGGACCTAGCCAGCCTTGGTTAGTGACAACTGGTACTGCGACCGTCGTCGACAAGGACAACAAAGAGGACAAGCGGAAACATCTGTCTAATGTCATATTGAAATGAAGAATGTGGAGCTGAGGACGAGGTATTAGTCATATTATTATGTTAGAGGAATGAGGGTGAGGTCTTTAGGCACGCTCAGTGGGTAAGGACGTGTGGGGGATGTTTCCTCCCGTTGCAGCGCACGGGCAATTTTATTAGCTAATTAAAAAGTATGGTCAAACTTAGATCTTTTCCAATATGTAGTTGCCTAGCGCGACGGTACGAGGAGATTGCGAATACGTGCCGCCTTTCCCCCAGCTTATAAATCCTACTACTGGTATTCGTCCACCACCACCTCGTCTTTATCTGAATTTGAAAACTTGATGTAACACGCGTTCTTATTTTCTTTGCAACTCCCAAACTAGAACCCAAGGGCAAGTTTTTCTTTTTGAATTAACGAAGAGGGAAACTATGTCTTAAAAATTCCATCAGGTTCATGGGAAGATTATAGAGATGTTCTCCCTCTGTTTTGCTGATTGGTTTACTTGCTTAATTATAGTACATAGTTTATTTTCGCCTGCTCTCTTATAAGGAAGGGCAATATGTTTTGCAAAACATCTGGTGGTCTAAAGAAGCATGTAGAGGAATCTGGTGGTCCACCTTGCAGCTACCAATGGGCTACCCGATTCTATCCATGTGTTGGACTTGATGATATTTGATGATTTGAACCTTGCACCAGCAGGGTTTCCACAACACTATGTATGATCTAACACTTCTGCTTCGATACAACCCCCTTAAACACATCCACGCATGAGATTTCTTCATACCCCTTCATAATAAAAGGTAGGATAGTCTTTTTTTTTAAATATGTCCTGAACATATACACCATGAGGCACCCTCTACTGGGCCGGCTCATTGGTGACGAAGGCGACCCGAGATGTAAAAAGTCACAAAATAAGTGCATGCACCCGCTAAGAATCAAACCACATACCTCTTGCACATAAAATTGAGTGGCTCACCAATCGAGCTGACTAGTGTTTGTGAATAATAGGAGCGTGCGAACTTAGGCTAGCCATAGTGGGGGTAACATAACTAGTATCATATACTTGGGACTCGCAAACATGCTTACGTGGCAAAAAATTAAATAAGAGAGAGACGGTCATAGTAACATAGGTAGATACTATAACATAATAAATGTTATGATACTATGTGTCATGCATGACAATAAATGAGATCATCTATATGATACTATTTTATGATACTATGCATTATGGATGTAGTATCATACATTATTATCATATGCATGATACTAGTATATGTTACTCCCCACTATGACCAGCCTTAAGAATTCCCTCCGCCCGCATTTATTAGGCCCTTGAGCCGAAAAGGGAAGACCAAGAAAATTACACACGCAGAGAAATTGGAAATAAATCTCTTTATAGCTAATAACCACTATTAATTAGGCCTATTAACTAACCGTGCATGCAATGCCTACTGCCTGATCCAATCAAAGAGCCCCATGCGCTAGCTTCCATGGAGAGACGCCGGAATCAAGGGAAGAAAGTGACGTGCTTAAATGCAGTAACCTTTTTTTTTAGAAACCATGCAGCAGTCTAATAGACATGGTAGTACTAACATCACGGTAGAATTCAAAAACGTACTTAGAATCCAGGCATCTTTTCAAATTTTCAAACTTTTCTTGAAAATTCTGAATGAATTTCCAAAAATTGTATAATGTTTCAAAATCCAACATTTTTTGAACAACTTGAGCATATTTTGAAAAAAAATCATTTTGCATAAAAGCATGATTTTTTTTGAAAATTTTGAACAACATTTTTTAAAAGCATGAACATTTCGAAAAATTGAAGGAGATATGTTAGTTCAAAATGTTAAGAAACTTTTGTTCGAACAACATTTTGAACACTTTTAAAGAAATATGAAGAGCCACCAAAACTTCCGTTGAACATGGTCTAGTTTTGGACACCTTCCATTTTGGCCTACACGGACACCTTCCGCTGAACATGGTCTAGTTTTGGACATTCTTGAGATGACACCAATTTTTGCTAGCAGATGGGCATGCGCATGGTAGATATCCATGTCAGTTTTGAATGAATTCTGACACCTTATGCACGTTGCGTGACGTCTGGCCATTTATCAGTCATTTTCACGAAGAAAACTCCAGAGAATGTAAGAATTGTCAAAAACTTAAATATCTTGGGTTGGTGCCTTGAATTGATCATATAAGCTCATGGATAAATTTCGGGATCATTTGAAGATGCAAAAAAATTACTCTCATACAGACCCATGTGGCCTACCCGAACACCCTTCAGTGAACATGATATATTTTTGGACATGCATGAAATGACCCCAAGTTTTGCCAGCAGGTGGGCATGACCATAGGGATCCATGCCGGGTTTGAACGACACTATATGCAAGTTGCCATCACGTCCGACCATTTATCAGCCATTTTCAACAAGAAAACTCTAGAAAATGTAAGAATTGTCAAAAACTCAAACAACTTGGCATGGTGCCTTGAATTGGCCATTTAAGCTTTTTTTCAAATATAAACTATAAAAATTGATCCAGAATTTCACAAAATGTCCCTGTACTCTCATACGGACCCTTCTCGCCTGCCCGAACAACTGTTGAACATGGTTTATTTTTGGACATGCATGAAATGACTCCAACTTTTTCCATCGGGTGGGCATGCACATGATAGGCATTCATGGCAGGTTTGAACGATTTTCGACACTGCATGCAAGTTGCGGCACCTCCGTCCATTTATTGGTCGTTTTTCACCGAGAAAACTCCAGAAAATAAAAATTCAAGAACTCAAACAATTAGGCATATGGTGTCTCGAATTGGTTATATATGTTCATGGAAAATTATTGGGGTCATTTGACGATGCAAAAAAAATGTGCTCTCACATGGACCCTTTTGGCCTATCGGAACACCATCCACTGAAAATGTTCTATTTCAGAAATGGTTATTGTTTTGTGAAAACTATTCACAATGTTAAAATGTTCCTGCTTAGAATTTTCTTCTCAAAACTAAAAAAATGTTCGCACTTTTGAAAAATTGTTCAGAACTTAGAAAATACTCCCATTAACAAGTTTCGTTCTGTAAATTCCAAAAATGTCCTCGTGTTTTCAGAAAATGTTGATTTAAAAAAATGGTTCCTGTCATAAAAGGCTTGTTTCTAGAAAAATGATTTTTTCAAAGTTGTTAGAGTTGTTGAAACAATTGTTGGATTTTCAAATATTATTCATTTTTTTTAAAATATTCACGATTTTCAAAGAACAAGATAAAAAGTTCAAAAACTACCCGGATTCTCCGTTGTTGTTAGTTCTTAAAAAGGCGCGCCCTTTATTAATCAACAACGTGTCTCAGGTTAGTTGGTTAGCAGCTGGTCTTTTTGACCTAGGGGCGCAGAGTTCGAACCGTTGTGAGGTCGCTCTTTATTCCCCTTTTTTTGCGATTATTATCGCTGCCTGTAGGTTTTTCTTTTTTTGAGACACATCGCTGGGAGCTCCTACTGGACGCTCGTTGCGTCCAACAGGGCGCCGACGCACAGGGGGCGACGCGAATTTCGCACGCGTTGCTGCGGTGCACCGATTGGGCCGGCCCGTTGGAGTGCGCTGCAAATACAAGGTGATAATTTGCAAAAAATAGCAGGGTGTGATGGCTGGGAATCGAACACAACACTGCCAACTTGCACTCGCACCCTACGAGCCACTAGGATGGGAGCACTCAGTTGACCATACTACAGCGGAAACATACAAGAACTAAAGAAGGTATCAGACTGTTTGAAAAACATCCTTTACGATTTTCCAAATAGCAAAAACAAAACGTGAATGTTTTATCAAACGTGAACATTATTAGTTTCTTTTACAAATTTTGAGAAAACTCAAACATTTTCCAACACACAAACCAATTTTGGAGACACGGACATATTTTTTAGAACGTAAACATTTTTTAAACTACCCAAAAAACTGAACAGGAACAATTTTTCAAATTTTGAAACAAAATTTGGAAACACAATCAACTTTTGAATTTCCCAAACATTTTTGGAATTTGTGACATTTCTTTAGATCACAAACATTTTCTAAATCTTGAGAACAAATTTTGAAACAGAGATCAAATTTGGAAGCACAGACACATTTTTAAAGCACAAACATTTTTTGAATCTTTAGAACAAATTTGGAAATGGAGAACAAATTTTGAGCGCGAACAATTTTTAAAGCACGAACATTTTTTGAATCTTGAGAACAAATTTTGAAAACTCCCAAACAAATTTGGAAGTGCAAAACTTTTTTTAAAGCACAAACAAATTTTGAATCTCGAGGACGAATTTTGAAATAGAGAACAATTTTCCAAAATCCCTAACAAATTTGAAAGCGTGAACAATTTTTTAAAGCACAAACATTTTCTTGAATCTTGAGAACAAATTTTGAAATAGAGAACAATTTTGAAAAATCCCGAACAAATTTGGAAACGCGAACATTTTATGAAATCCGGTATATTTTCTGCATTTCGAAAGTTTTGAACTTTTTGTGTAATGGGAACAAATTTTTAATTGGAGAAGATTTTTTCGAAAATTGGAAATTTTATGAAAATACGAACAAAATCTGAATATCTTGCATTTCTTTTGAGAAAAAGAAAGAAAACAAAAAAAATCAGGAACTTTTTTCGAAATTGTGAACAAAATTTTGTATAGGTGAACACTATTTTAGAAATATGAACATTTTTTGAAAATTCTGAACCATATTTGAACTTTTCGAAAAGCTTACAAATAAAAAGTAAAAAAAAACAGAATAAGACAAAGAAAATGAGAAAAAAGAAAGTCAGAATAAGACGGAAGATAAAACAGTAGAAGGAACAAATGGTTTTTTTCCTCGGTTTTAGTTTCTTTAAGTTTAGCATTGCTGTTCTTACAGATCCACGAGCCAGTCGCGGTGGCTAGTTTGTTCCACTACTGGAGGTCGTAGGTTCGATCCCTAGCGCGATTGTTTTTGCGGTTCGTCTCGCGAGGCAAAACCACTCAAATAGGCCGGCCTAGGGTAAGCTGCGCCATGTGCGAAGCGGCGACTACTTGCCGTAATAAGCGGCGAATAGGGAATTCCTATACGAGCGCTCCAGCGAGCCGGGGGGGGGGGGGGGGGGGGGGGCGGGGGGGGGGGAGGGGGGGGGGAGGGTGGAGTGCGGGGGGGGTGGAGGGGGGGGGGGGGGTGGGGGGGGGGGGGGGGGGGGGGGGGCGGGGGGGGGGGAGGGGGGGGGGAGGGTGGAGTGCGGGGGGGGTGGAGGGGGGGGGGGGGGTGGGGGGGGGGGGGGGGGGGGGGGGGCGGGGGGGGGGGAGGGGGGGGGGAGGGTGGAGTGCGGGGGGGGTGGAGGGGGGGGGGGGGGTGGGGGGGGGGGGGGGGGGGGGGGGGCGAGGGGGGAGGCGTGCGCGCCTGGGGAGATCCTATGTGACGCTGCTTGCGTCGAAGAGTCACCTGGGCTGGCCCAAAATGGTTTCCGCGAGATGAAAATGCGGAAAAAGAAAACCGCTCAAATGGGATTCGAACCCACAGCTTACGGGTGATACGCGGGCTGCGCTAACCACAAAGGCCGACAAGCTCTTCTGATAAAATGGGCAGCGCAACCGTAGAAGAAAAAAAGACAGCGATAAAACTTAAAATTTTCTAAAAATCCCAAAAACTAAAGTTCCACTCAGGGATCAAAACGATCACCTCCTGATAGGGAACCAGGTCACTAGCCACTATAATTTCCAGGGAATTTGTGTATAAAATTGCAGCCCGGTGTATATGAACTGTAAGCTGCAGCCAATTTAAGCATTTTGGAAATTTCAAACCTGATTTATTTTGAAAGAAGTTAATATTTTGAAACAAGAACATTTCCAAAATTAGGAACAAAATTTGAAAAACTCAAACATTTTATGAAAACAGAAACATTATTTGGGATTCTTAGACATTTTCTTGGAAAAAGGAAAGAAATTGCAAATGAGATTATTATTCAAAATTAAGAACAATTTTGTAAAAAAATGCACCTTTTTTGAGAAAAGGAACAAATATTGAAAAAAGGAACATTTCTCAAAATTTTGATCAATTATGTCAAAACTCGAACATTTTTTAAATTTCTAAACAATTTTTAAAACAGGAATAATTTCTGAGGTTTTGAATAATTTTTAAATAACCTTCCGAACAACTTTTTGAAAAACACTAACAAAATTTGAAACCAAGAACATTTTTTAGAAAAATTACGAAACAATTTTTGAAACTCCTGCAAAAATGGAAACATCAACATTTTTTTGAAAGCAGGAACATTTTTTGAAAGGAGGAACATTTTTTGAAAGGAAGAACATTTTTTAAAGCAGGAACATTTTTTAAAGTCGGAATTTTTTTTGGAATTCCGAGCAATTTTTCAAAAAGTTGTGAACATTTTGACGAAAAACGTTCCAAACAAAATTGAAAAAATGATCATTTTTTAAAAATTGCAAACAATTTTTGAACTCCTGAAAAAATGGAGATTTTGAGAACAAGTTTGGATACATGAACATTTTTTAAAATTTGTGAATATAATGAGAACATTTTTTCAAATTTTGAACATTTATTGAAGGTACAAAAAAACAAAATCCTGGAATTTTGTTGAATTTATGAACAAAGCAGTAAAACACAATGATTTAAAAAAAATAAAAATATTAAATTGAAGAAAAAAAATTGAAAATGAAAAAATTAAAAGAAGGAAAGTGAAGGAAAACGAAATAGAAGAGTGATCCGAGAAATAGTGTGCAACCTTCTTCATGGTGATGTAGATTCCATAAACAAGCTTCTGATAATGCGGATATCTCTGCTTAGATGGAGTCAAAACTTCAGAGAGATAATACACTGGGCATTGAACTTTATAAGCTTTTCCTTCTTGCTCCCGCTCGACCGTGAGTACTGTACTGACAACTTGTCTAGTGGCTGCAATGTAAATCAGTAAAGGCTCTTTGCTGATCGGTGTAGCAAGCACCGGCTGGGTGGAAAGCAGGGCTTTGAGCTCTGCAAACGCTGCGTCAGCTTTATCAGTCCACTCGAACTTATTAGATTTCTTCATCAAAAATAAACAGAAAAGGGAAAAAGAGAGATAAGGAAAAAAAAGGGAAACAAAAAAAAAACAGAAGAAAAAAAACTGCATCGGGAACCTTCTAGAAGTTCCCAAAACCAGAAAAAACCCGCTTGGAACCTCTAGAAGGTGTTGGAAATATGCCCTAGAGGCAATAATAAAATTATTATTATTATATTTCCTTGTTCGTGATAATTGTCTTTTATTCATGCTATAATTGTATTATCCGGAAATCGTAATACACGTGTGAATACATAGACCACAACATGTCCCTAGTGAGCCTCTAGTTGACTAGCTCGTTGATCAATAGATAGTCATGGTTTCCTGACTATGGACATTGGATGTCATTGATAACGGGATCACATCATTAGGAGAATGATGTGATGGACAAGACCCAATCCTAAGCATAGCACAAGATCGTGTAGTTCGTTTTGCTAGAGCATTTCCAATGTCAAGTATCTTTTCCTTAGACCATGAGATCGTGTAACTCCCGGATACCGTAGGAGTGCTTTGGGTGTACCAAACGTCACAACGTAACTGGGTGACTATAAAGGTGCACTACAGGTATCTCTGAAAGTGTCTGTTGGGTTGACACGGATCGAGACTGGGATTTGTCACTCCTATTATGGAGAGGTATCACTGGGCCCACTCGGTAATGCATCATCATAATGAGCTCAGAGTGACCAAGTGTTTGGTCACGGGATCATGCATTACGGTACGAGTAAAGTGACTTGCCGGTAACGAGATTGAACGAGGTATTGGGATACCGACGATCGAATCTCGGACAAGTAACATTACCGATTGACAAAGGGAATTGTATACGGGGTTGCTTGAATCCTCGACATCGTGGTTCATCCGATGAGATCATCGAGGAGCATGTGGGAGCCAACATGGGTATCCAGATCCCGCTGTTGGTTATTGACCGAGAGCCGTCCCGGTCATGTCTACATGTCTCCCGAACCCGTAGGGTCTACACACTTAAGGTTCGGTGACGCTAGGGTTGTATGCATATGAGTATGCAGCAAACCGAAAGTTGTTCGGAGTCCCGGATAAGATCCCAGACGTCACGAGGAGTTCCGGAATGGTCCGGAGGTAAAGAATTATATATAGGAAGTGCTGTTTCGGCCATCGGGAGAGTTTCGGGGGTCACCGGTATTGTACCGGGACCACCGGAAGGGTCCCGGGGGTCCACCGGGTGGGGCCACCTATCCCGGAGGGCCCCGTGGGCTGAAGAGGGGAGGGAACCATCCCCTGGTGGGCTGGTGCGCCCCCCCTTGGGCCCCCTGCGCCTAGGGTTGGAAACCCTAGGGGTGGGGGGCGCCCCACTTGCCTTGGGGGCAAGCCTCCCCCCTTGGCCGCCGCCCCCCTTGGGAGATCTAATCTCCAGGGCCGGCGCCCCCCAGGGGGACTATATAAGAGGGGGGGGGGGAGGGAGGGCAGCCGCACCCTGAAGCCTTGGCGCCTCCCTCTCCCCTGCTACACCTCTCCCTCTCGCAGAAGCTCGGTGAAGCTCTGCCGGAACCCTGCTGCATCCACCACCACGCCGTCGTGCTGCTGGATCTTCATCAACCTCTCCCTCCACCTTGCTGGATCAAGGTGCGGGAGACGTCATCCGCTCCGTACGTGTGTCGAACGCGGAGGTGCTGTCCGTTCGGCACTTGGTCATCGGTGATTTGGATCACGACGAGTATGACTCCCTCAACCCCGTTCACTTGAACGCTTCCGCTTGCGATCTACAAAGGTATGTAGATGCACTCCTATCACTCGTTGCTAGATGAACTCATAGATGGATCTTGGTGAACGTAGGGAAATTTTTATTTTATGCAACGTTCCCCAACAGTGGCATCATGAGCTAGGTCTATGCGTAGTTCTCTATTGCACGAGTAGAACACAATTTGTTGTGGGCGTAGATGTTGTCAACTTTCTTGCCGCTACTAGTCTTATTTTGCTTCAGCGGTATTGTGGGATGAAGCGGCCCGGACCGACCTTACACGTACGCTTACATGAGACAGGTTCCACCGACTGGCATGCACTAGTTGCATAAGGTGGCTAGCGGGTGTCTGTCTCTCCCACTTTAGTTGGAGCGGATTCGACGAAAAGGGTCCTTATGAAGGGTAAATAGAAGTTGACAAATCACGTTGTGGTTTTTTCGTAGGTAAGAAAACGTTCTTGCTAGAACCCTATTCAGCCACGTAAAAGATGCAACAACAATTAAAGGACGTCTAACTTGTTTTTGCAGCAATTGCCTTGTGATGTGATATGGCCAAAAGTTGTGATGAATGATGAATGATATATTGTGATGTATGAGATCATGTTCTTGTAATAGGAATCACGACTTGCATGTCGATGAGTATGACAACCGGCAGGAGCCATAGGAGTTGTCTTAATTATTGTATGACCTGCATGCCATTGATTCAACGCCATGTATACCTTTGCTTTATTGCTAAACCGTTAGATAGTAGTAGAAGTAATAGTTGGCGAGCAACTTCATGGAGACACGATGATGGAGATCACGATGATGGAGATCATGATGATGGAGATCATGGTGTCATGCCGGTGACAAGATGATCATGGAGCCCCGAAGATGGAGATCAAAGGAGCTATATGATATTGGCCATATCATGTCACTACTATATAAATGCATGTGATGTTTATTATGTTTATGCATCTTGTTTACTTAGAACGACGGTAGTAAATAAGATGATCCCTTATAATAATTTCAAGAAAGTGTTCTCCCTAACTGTGCATCGTTGCTAAAGTTCGTCGTTTCGAAGCACCACGTGATGATCGGGTGTGATAGATTCCTACGTTCACATACAACGGGTGTAAGACAGTTTTACACATGCAAAACACTTAGGTTAACTTGACGAGCCTAGCATGTACAGACATGGCCTCGGAACACAAGAGACCGAAAGTTCGAACATGAGTCGTATGGAAGACACCATCAACATGGAGATGTTCACCGACGATGACTAGTCCGTCTCACGTGATGATCGGACACGGCCTAGTCGACTCGGATCATGTAACACTTAGATGACTAGAGGGATGTCAAATCTGAGTGGGAGTTCATTATATAATTTGATTAAATGAACTTAATTATCATGAACATTAGTCTAAAATCTTTGCAAAATGTCTTGTAGATCAAATGGCCAACGCTCATGTCACCATGAACTTCAACGCGTTCCTAGAGAAAACCAAGTTGAAAGACGATGGCAGCAACTATTCGGACTGGGTCCGGAACCTGAGGATCATCCTCATAGCTGCCAAGAAACAATATGTCCTAGAAGCACCGCTAGGTGAAGCACCCATCCCAGAGAACCAAGACGTTATGAACGCTTGGCAGTCTCGTCCTGATGATTACTCCCTCGTTCAGTGCGGCATGCTTTACAACTTAGAACCGGGGCTCCAAAAGCGTTTTGAGCAACACGGAGCATATGAGATGTTCGAGGAGCTGAAAATGGTTTTCCACGCTCATGCCCGGGTCGAGAGATATGAAGTCTCCGACAAGTTCTATAGTTGTAAGATGGAGGAAAATAGTTCTGTCAGTGAGCACATACTCAAAATGTCTGGGTTGCACAACCGCCTGTCCCAGCTGGACATTAACCTCCCGGACGAGGCGGTCATTGACAGAATCCTTCAGTCGCTCCCACCAAGCTACAAGAGCTTTGTGATGAACTATAATATGCAGGGGATGGTGAAAACTATTCCTGAAGTATTTTCAATGCTGAAGTCAGCAGAGGTAGAAATCAAGAAAGAACATCAAGTGTTGATGGTCAATAAAACCACTAAGTTCAAGAAGGGCAAGGGTAAGAAGAACTTCAAGAAGGATGACAAGGATGTTGCCGCGCCCGGTAAGCCAGTTGCCGGGAAGAAGTCAAAGAATGGACCCAAGCCTGAGACAGAGTGCTTTTATTGCAAAGGGAAGGGTCACTGGAAGCGGAACTGCCCCAAATACTTAGCAGACAAGAAGGCCGGCAACACTAAAGGTATATTTGATATACATGTGATTGATGTGTACCTTACCAGTACTCGTAGTAACTCCTGGGTATTTGATACCGGTGCCGTTGCTCATATTTGTAACTCACAGCAGGAGCTGCGGAATAAGAGGAGACTGGCGAAGGACGAGGTGATGATGCGCGTCGGGAATGGTTCCAAGGTCGATGTGATCGCCGTCGGCACGCTACCTCTACATTTACCTACAGGATTAGATTTAAACCTCAATAATTGTTATTTAGTGCCAAGTTTGAGCATGAACATTGTATCAGGATCTCGTTTAATACGAGATGGCTACTCATTTAAATCCGAGAATAATGGTTGTTCTATTTATATGAGAGATATGTTTTATGGTCATGCTCTGATGGTCAATGGTTTATTCTTAATGAATCTCGAACGTGATGTTACACATATTCATAGTGTGAGAAAGATGTAAAGTTGATAACGATAGTCCCACATACTTGTGGCACTGCCGCCTTGGTCACATTGGTGTCAAGCGCATGAAGAAGCTCCATGCTGATGGACTATTAGAGTCTCTCGATTATGAATCATTTGACACATGTGAACCATGCCTCATGGGCAAAATGACCAAGACTCCGTTCTCCGGAACAATGGAGCGAGCAACCAACTTATTGGAAATCATACATACCGATGTGTGCGGTCCAATGAGCGTTGAGGCCCGCGGAGGATATCGTTATGTTCTCACTCTCACAGACGACTTAAGTAGATATGGGTATGTCTACTTGATGAAACACAAGTCTGAGACCTTTGAAAAGTTCAAGGAATTTCAGAATGAGGTAGAGAATCAACGTGACCGAAAAATAAAGTTCTTATGATCAGATCGTGGAGGAGAATATTTAAGTCATGAATTTGGTACACACTTAAGGAAATGTGGAATCGTTTCACAACTCACGCCGCCTGGAACACCTCAGCGTAACGGTGTGTCCGAACGTCGTAATCGCACTCTATTGGATATGGTGCGATCTATGATGTTGTTGGGGAACGTAGTAATTTCAAAAAATTTCCTACGCACACGCAAGACCATGGTGATGGCATAGCAACGAGAGGGGAGAGTGTCTGTCCACGTACCCTCGTAGACCGAAAGTGGAAGCGTTATAACAACGCGGTTGATGTAGTCGTACGTCTTCACGATCCGACCGATCCAAGTACCAAACGTACGGCACCTCCGAGTTCTGCACACGTTCAGCTCGATGACGATCCCCGGGCTCCGATCCAGCAAAGCGTCGGGGATGAGTTCCGTCAGCACGACGGCGTGGTGACGATGATGATGCTCCACCGACGCAGGGCTTCGCCTAAGCTCCACGACGATATGACTTCACCGACGCAGGGCTTCGCCTAAGCTCCGCGACGATATGACCGAAGTGGAATATGGTGGAGGGGGGCACCGCACACGGCTAAGGAATGATCACGTAGATCAACTTGTGTGTTTTGGGGTGCCCCCTTGCCCCCGTATATAAAGGAGCAAGGGGGGGTGCGGCCAGCCCTAGGGGGGCGCGCCTGGAGGAGTCCTACTCCCACCGGGAGTAGGACTTCCCCCCCTTTCCTAGTTGGATTAGGATTGGGGAGGGGGAAGAGGGAAGGGGGGCGCCGGCCCCCCCTCTCCTTGTCCTATTCGGACTAGAGGGGGAGGGGGGCGCGCGGCCTGCCCTGGCCAGCCCTTCCTCTTCTCCCTATGGCCCATCAAGGCCCATTGACCCCCCCGGGGGTTCCGGTAACCCCCCGGTGTTCCGGTAACGTCCTGTTCTCATCCGGAACCTTTCCGAAGTCCAAACATAGGCTTCCAATATATCAATCTTTATGTCTCGATCATTTCGAGACTCCTCGTCATGTCCGTGATCACATCCGGGACTCCGAACAACCTTCGGTACATCAAAACTTATAAACTCATAATGAACTGTCATCGAAACGTTAAGCGTGCGGACCCTACGGGTTCGAGAACTATGTAGACATGACCTAGAACCATTCTCGGTCAATAACCAATAGCGGAACCTGGATGCCCATATTGGTTCCTACATATTCTACGAAGATCTTTATCGGTCAAACCGCATAACGACATACGTTGTTCCCTTTGTCATCGGTATGTTACTTACCCGAGATTCGATCGTCGGTATCCA
>LR880971.1:779844479-779856069 GCA_904067115.1 Aegilops sharonensis
GACCCTACGGGTTCGAGAACTATGTAGACATGACCTAGAACCATTCTCGGTCAATAACCAATAGCGGAACCTGGATGCCCATATTGGTTCCTACATATTCTACGAAGATCTTTATCGGTCAAACCGCATAACGACATACGTTGTTCCCTTTGTCATCGGTATGTTACTTACCCGAGATTCGATCGTCGGTATCCAATACCTAGTTCAATCTCGTTACCGGTAAGTCTCTTTACTCGTCCCGTAATACACCATCTCACAACTAACTCATTAGTTGCAATGCTTGCAAGGCTTATGTGATGTGTATTACCGAGAAGGCCCAGAGATACCTCTCCGACAATCGGAGTGACAAAACCTAATCTCGAAATACGCCAACTCAACATGTACCTTTGGAGACACCTGTAGTACTCCTTTATAATCACCCAGTTACGTTGTGACGTTTGGTAGTACCCAAAGTGTTCCTCCGGTAAACGGGAGTTGCATAATCTCATAGTTACAGGAACATGTATAGGTCATGAAGAAAGCAATAGCAATATACTAAACGATCAAGTGCTAAGCTAACGGAATGGGTCATGTAAATCACATCATTCTCCTAATGATGTGATCCCATTAATCAAATGACAACACATGTCTATGGTTAGGAAACATAACCATCTTTGATTAATGAGCTAGTCTAGTAGAGGCATACTAGTGACTATCTGTTTGTCTATGTATTCACACATGTATTATGTTTCCGGTTAATACAATTCTAGCATGAATAATAAACATTTATCATGATATAAGGAAATAAATAATAACTTTATTATTGCCTCTAGGGCATATTTCCTTCAGATGTCTCTTACAGATTTACCGCTATCATTTTGGCGATACGCTCTAGAGACAGCTACATTCACTTTAAATAGGGCACCGTCTAAATCCGTTGAGACGACACCATATGAATTATGGTTTGGGAAGAAACCTAAGCTGTCATTTCTAAAAGTTTGGGGATGCGATGCTTATGTCAAGAAACTTCAACCTGAAAAGCTCGAACCCAAGTCGGAAAAATGTGTCTTCATAGGATACCCTAAGGAAACCATTGGGTATATGAGGGAGTCCCGGATTAGGGGGTGTCCGGATAGCCGGACTATCATCACAGCCGGACTCCAAGACTATGAAGATACAAGATTGAAGACTTCGTCCCGTGTCCGGATGGGACTTTCCTTGGCGTGGAAGGCAAGCTTGGCGATACGGATATGTAGATATCCTACCATTGTAACCGACTCTGTGTAACCCTAACCTATCCGGTGTCTATATAAACCGAAGGGTTTTAGTCCGTAGGACGAACAACAATCATACCATAGGCTAGCTTTTAGGGTTTAGCCTCTCTGATCTCGTGGTCGATCTACTCTTGTACTACCCATATCATCAATATTAATCAAGCAGGAGTAGGGTATTACCTCCATCGAGAGGGCCCGAACCTGGGTAAAAACATCATGTCCCTTGTCTCCTGTTACCATCCGCCTAGACGCACAGTTCGGGACCCCCTACCCGAGATCCGCCGGTTTTGACACCGACACTGGTGCTTTCATTGAGAGTTCCTCTGTGTCGTCGCCGTCAGGAAGGATGCCTCATCACGTCTTTAAAGACGATACTATCGCCAAAGGAGCCTTGGCCACTGGCCAGACTCTCCGGCTAGGTGGTTTTCTTATGACCGCCAGTTCGGCCGTCGCGCCGACGGTGACTTCTCGAGTCATCGAAACCAATCTTCACGTCAATTCGGAACTTGCCGAACAGTTAGATCCGATCGAGCTCTCCTCCGTAAACGAGCTCTTGGATCGCATCGCCGCCCTAGGAGTCGCCACAAACTACGACCAGATCGGGCCTAAAACCGATCTGAGAGAGATCAACTCTCCCCAAGCTACCCATCACGTTGCTGTGATAGAGGAACAATGCGGCGATTCTTCTTCTATCTTAAGGACTAGCTACGTCCGGATTCCCGATCCCTCCATGCCGGATTCCCGCAGAGGGACGGATGTCGATCAAGCCCTGAACTTAAAGTCAGGCGGCGGGTTGGACTCATTGGATAGTATTCAAAAATCCAAGCTTCCGAGTTCGGAAACTTCTCGGCCCCTGAGTCTTAAATTGGACAGGGTTCCGGATCTAGTTCCACCCGCCCACCCAAACATTAGCGATCTATCCCGAATTCGGCAAGAGCCAACTGAAACAGTACATCATTACTGGGCCAGATTCCTCCTGGTTATGGACAGGATAAAGGACTGCCGAGAGGAGGACGCAATCTCACTTTTTTGCAATAATTGCACGGACAAAGGAATCCTAAACGCCATAAGTCGTCGCGAAATTACACGCTTGGATGACTTGGTGACCATAGTACAAAAGTACTGTGCGATGGAGAGTGCTTGGAAAACCAAAAGTCAATTTTGGGATAATCCGGCCCCGAATAGATCCCTAGTCCGGAATAAAAGGGCGCATCATCACCAAGCACCTGGATTAAATATCAAAAAGCAAAAACCCCCTAAAGGGTACGGAACCGTACTGGAGGGTTGGCTAAACGGATCCTGCAAAATTCATAGCACAGAGGGCGCCACTCCAACTCATAGCCTCCGAGCATGTTGGATACTACGACAGGTGGCCAAAAGTGGCGAAGAGCTTCTGGCGAGGAGCTCTATGCGTAGCGGCTCTAAGCCGCTTTATTTCCCGTTTGGGAGAAAAGGCGTTAGCCCTTTACCGCCTCCTCCGGCGCACCGAACACTTCGAGTGGACGGATGCCGCCACGGCCGGACTCGAAGAAATAAAAGCCATATTGGCAACAAATCCGGTCCTGGCCGCGCTCAACGTGGGCGAACCAATGCTATTATATATCGCCGCAACACGTCAAGTCGTCAGCGCGGTGCTCATCGTCGAACGAGAAACGGACGGACACCGGTTCCCTCTTCAAAGACCGGTTTATTATGTGTCCACTGTCCTCACTCCATGCAAGTCCCGGTACCCACATTATCAAAAGATAGCACACGCGGTGTTCATGGCATCCCGGAAGATGCGACACTACTTTCAAGAGTGTTCGGTAACGGTAGCCTCCGAAGTACCTCTTAACGACATTATAAACAACCGCGACGCGACGGGCCGGATTGCTAAATGGACCATAGAGCTCCTTCCATTCGACATAACCTATAAGCCACGGCGAGCTATCAAGTCGCAGGTTTTGGCCGACTTCGTGGCCGAATGGACCGAAGCCGAACTCCCTAAAGAGTACGGCGCATACTCCAATTGGATCATGCACTTTGACGGCTCCAAAATGTTGGCCGGCCTGGGGGCTGGCGTCGTCCTGACGTCCCCAACCGGGGACACAGTCCAATACGTCCTTCAGATAATGTATACGGACTCCAACAACGCAGCCGAATACGAGGCCCTTCTGCATGGCCTCCGGATGGCAGTCTCCATGGGCATTAAACGCCTAGAGGTGCGCGGGGATTCGAACCTCGCGATATCTCAAATAAACGGAGACTTTGATGCCAAAGATCCGAAAATGGCAGCATACCGCAATGCGGTCCTAAAAATGTCAGCACAGTTTGAAGGGCTCGAATTCCATCATATAGCCCGGGATAACAACCAGGCGGCGGACATATTGGCACGCATCGGTGCAAAACGCGATGCCGTCCCGCCCAACATCTTTCTGGAAAGGCTGTTCAAGCCATCCGTACTATGGGAAGGGGAGTCCGGCAATAACAATCCGGACCCAACCGCACTGCCTAACGCCGAACACTCTGACACAATCGGAGGCTCTATCAACGAGATAACACCCTCCGCCCACGAAATAATGGTGGTTATCGCCCCGTGGACGGAACCATTCTTAGCCTACCTAACTAGGCAGGAACTCCCCGAAGACCAAAATGAGGCTCGCTGCATAGTAAGGCGATCTAAAGCCTATAAAGTCCATGAGGGAGAGCTTTATAAGAAAAGCACTACCGGAGTCCTTCAAAGGTGTATCTCCGAAGAGGAAGGGCGAAACCTCGTGGCTGAAATTCATGCCGGACTGGGTGGGCACCACGCCGTAGCCCGGGCCCTTGTAGGCAAGGCCTTCCGTACAGGATTTTATTGGCCGACGGCCCGGGCAGATGCGCAGGACTTAGTCCAACGATGCGTCGGTTGCCAGCTTTTTGCTAACCAAAGCCACATGCCACCCACCGCCCTCAAAACTATACCCATCACCTGGCCGTTCGTGGTCTGGGGGCTTGACATGGTTGGACCCCTTAAGGGAGGAACCCACAAGCAAAAATACCTATTGGTCATGGTGGATAAATTCACCAAATGGATAGAGGCCAAGCCTGTTAAAACGGCCGAATCCGGACCGGTGATAGACTTCATATCAGGGGTAGTGCACCGTTACGGTGTCCCACACAGTATCATCACTGATAACGACACCAACTTCACGGCCGATGAGGTCAAATTATGGTGCAAAAACATGGGCATCAAGCTCGATTACGCCTCAGTCTATCACCCTCAAACCAACGGTCAAGTCGAGCGAGCAAACGGTCTAATCATGAGCGGCATTAAACCCAGACTAGTGCGGTCCCTCAAGGAATCTAACATGCACTGGGTTGAGGAGCTCGACTCCGTACTCTGGGTGCTGCGGACCACGCCAAATCGTACTACCGGATTCACACCATTTTTTATGGTGTACGGCGCAGAGGCAGTCTTGCCCTGTGACATAATACATGACTCACCTCGCGTGTGCATGTATGAAGAAAGAGAAGCCGAGCTCGATCGGCAGGACAGTTTGGACGCGTTGGAGGAGGAGCGCGACGTGGCAAAAGCTCGTTCCGCATTCTATCAACAGTAGGCTCGAAGATATCAAAGCAGGGAAGCACGGCCAAAGCTTATAACGTTGGCGAACTAGTTCTACGCCTGCCGGACAAGAAAAAGGACAAACTCAAGCCCAAATGGGAAGGTCCCTTCATCATCGACCAGGTCCTGACCGGCGGAGCATACCGTCTGCGAAGCGCATCGGATAACCGACTCAAGCCGAACCCATGGAACGTAGCCCGTCTACGAAGATTCTACGCCTAAGCGCCGGACTCCAAGTTCGTCTCCTTCCTCCGTCCACATTTTTTATTTTTGCTGTCTTTTATTTCTCTCCTTCCTCCTCCTCCTTCTTGAAGCCTTTAGAGGCCCGTTTGCGCTTTATTCACGCATACTTGACGCGCTGTACGTGCTCATTATACCTGGGGGCTTCTTTACCAGAAGCTTATTTATACGGGCCTTATGCCCAATACATGCGTCAAACTTCCGCATGTACCTTTTATTCACCATTATATGCATCGATATGACTTAAGTTTTGGCCAAGCTGGGTTGCCTGGCTCCTGTGCTTACCCCTACGTTCCCGATTGTTCGGCTAGGTGGTAAAGGGAGCACCTCTGCGATTGTTACTGCCGGGTCAGCCGGATGTGTACCTCAGACTGGGTGAAGCCGAAAGCTAGCGTTCTTAAGGGAATATTCGGTCGGTGAACTGAAAGATGATTTTTAACTATTTACCCATCTGCCCCCAGATGATTTTCTGCTTTCCTAGAAGTTTTGACATGCACTTTAGGGCATATGCACCCTAGCGAAAGGAACCCTTAACGGAACTATTCTCCCTGGAAGATGTTTCTTACTATCCATGTAATATAACATAACTAGTTGGGCACTTGTCTGATACAGCAATAATGACCCCTACGCCTTGTCTCCATGCATACCCCGGTTCTTATATAACCACAACGGTATTCGGACACACTCCGGACTATTGGGTCCTGAGGTCGAAGCGAAAAGGTCCGCTATGACAAACGATCTACAATCCGGCTAGAAGACATTTTTCATGTCATATTTAATCCGACTCATTGTATTCCTCCTCAATGCCATCTAATAGGCTATCTGATTTACAATCTTGCTGGGAATACTTGGCGGCCAATTCTACTTGGCCGTAAACTAAGCTCACAGGGATCTCCTTCCCATCAGGCCCCACAGGTCCGACCTCGGCCATGTGGTTTGGGTCAGCCTTCGTGTACCGCGTCTTTACCATGGCCCAGGCCTCCCTGGCGCCTTGACGGCAGGCCGATATCTTCCACAGTCGGAAGCGCCGCCGTGCTCCTTGAAGCCGCTCTGCCAGCTCCCCAATGCCTTCGGGCAGGGAGATAGATGGCCACAAGGCCTGGCCGACGCCTTTCATCACCTGCCGAACTCGTTCGTGCAGCTGACGCAGTTCGGGAAGAAGATCACCCGAAGAACTGGGCATCTCCTCTTCAGGACGACCTGTGAGCAAACCTATATACATGTTTATGTTAGTCGCCTTCCTCGCCGAACTCTTTCAAAGTTCGCTCAAGCACTTACTGAAAATGTCACGACGAAGCCGTCGATTCTCCTTTACGGAGTCAAACAACTGGGCACGAACATCTTTTAGTTCCTCACCCATTCTGGTGTTGGCATCTTGGAGGTTATTTTTCTCCTGCCGCACCCTCGTAAGCACGCTCTCGCCGGCCTTTAGCTGGCGCAAGAGCCATTGCTTGTCCGGATCTAGTCCGGCGCCATCTGCAATATTTTTGTCAGATTTACACACCCGCCGCACTTCATAAACTATTTATCTTTTGAAGCATATATTACCAGAGGGGGTCTCTGTGGCTCCCCCTGTAGCGGCTAATGCGGCCTCAAGTTGGGCCTTGCATTCCTCAAGCTCCTGGGACAGTCGGGTATTCTTTTTTGTAAGATCCTGCATAACAAATGATCCTTAAATCAGTTATTCTAACTATTTTAAGTCTCGGGGCTACTGGCATATATAACTGTCAAATTTCCTTACCTGTATGTCCTTTACATACTGCTCCGTGGCTCTGGCTAGACCATCTTGAGCGGCACGGAGGTGCGCATCTCCCGAATTGAAGGCATTCAAGGCCTCTTGGGAGAAACATGCGTCACAAAGAACTGTCCGGCGGCGCCTGTGATTCATGGCGCTCTCCACCTCGGAGTTGGTGGCGGACAATTTGTCGGCATCCTCTGTCGGAGGAGCATCCGACGCACACTTAGTGCTCGCCTCCGCTTCCGGACCCGGCTTTGGAGCCTGGCCGGCGGTGGCTCGATGGGCAACCTCTCCGGACTCAGTCCGACAAGCGCTCTTTTTCCTGAAATAAGCACCAGCATTAGTACACCTTCCAGGAACCAATCCTGGGAATATGGTGACGCGCCATACCGTTGCGGCGGAGTTTCGATCCGGACCGCACTTCTTTTTAGCCTGCGGGGCCGTACTGCCCCTTGTTGGCCGGCCGCCGCGGGCTCGGCTTCCTGCCTCAAAGGTACCCCCTGCGAAACACCATTTGTATACGGTGATCAAGAAATTAGCATGGATGGGTCGTTATCAGAGCATTGGGACCTTGGTCTCAGTTACCTGTGAGGCTGGAAGTATTCCGGGGTAATCGGCCGTAATGGCAATCAAAGCATTGTCGATGCTAAGTTGGTGGAACACCCCGTCGATCAACTCCACCTTTATATCCGGATCCTCTTCGGAAGCCGGATCGAGGGACCGTTCCGGATCCTCGGGTTGTGGGGGTGGGCTGTGTATCTTCTCCACAGTCTGGCGCAGTTCCTGCGCAGAAACCAAGAAATGAGATATTTAATCACGGGAACATGGAACGGACAGGCCACAAAGATGTTTGCTTACTCAACTTCGAGGATTATTTGAAGAAAACTCGCTCAGTGGGTTGACGCGGAGAAAATCCTCCTCCTCCCCTTTATACATGGCAGACAAGATCTTCACCAGTTCGGTGACCGATCCCGGCCCTTGGCGGCCGTGGCGGGTGGCATCGTCCTCCCCGTTGTCACATGGGGTGGCCCCTATATTGGAGCGGCTGCACTCCCCTCATAATGCAGATTGCCATGACTCCAATCATGGTCAATCCGGCATGAGCCAGTAACCTTATTCGGCTCATCAAGTAAAGGACATCCCGGTCATTTTCCCTCTGGGGGCTCCGCGGGCGCCAGCTTAGGCGCTTCTTCAGAGGAGCGTTGCTAAACTCCGGAAGACCGATCCGAACAGGATCCGGCAGGGGGACATCGTTCATGTAAAACCATTCCGAAGGCAAGTCTTCGGACGCCTTCTTCGGGGTTCCGGATAGATATCTGGTCCCGACGATGCGCCATAGTTCGGCTCCGCCCACTTGATATATTGACCCCTCATGAGAACGGGGTACTAGGCAGAATAATCTCTTCCACAGCGTGAAATGAGCCTCGACGCCCAAGAACAGCTCGCAAAGGGCCACGATGCCCGCGATGTGCAAAATGGAGGCAGGCGTAAGGTGGTGCAACTGGAGGCCGTAGAACTCCAAGAGCCCCCGGAGAAACGGATGGATTGGGAATCCGAGTCCTCTTACTAGATAAGAGATGAAGCATACCCGCTCTCCTTTAGAGGGATCGGGGACACTCTCCGCTTGCTTTCCGCCCTTGTAGGTGGCGAGTCCGGCTCGAACCGGAACCATGAAGGCCGGGGGAAGAAATCCCTTGGTTTGGAGTATAACTAGCTCGCTATGCGGGACTGAGCATCTCTCCCAATTTCCAGGCTGAGGGCTGGGAGCGTGAGAGGAGGAGCCGCGTCGACTGTCCATGATGGAATGGGCTTTGGTCGGAGGCGCTCCGATGAAAGCTCGCGAAGGGGGGATGGTGTGACTCAGATCTAGATCCTCGCCCCTTTTTATAGGCAGCTCATTTGCGCAGCTAGGGGGGTAAGTGTAAAAATACCCTGGCTTTTCGCATTCGTTCAAACACGTGGAAGATGGCCATTATTGGGCGTAGAAGCCAAGGAGCGCAGCATTTATCAGAAGCCGGACACTATTCGACAAGTATATGGAATTTGGAGAAGAACCCGCCTCGCAATGCCGAAGACAATCAACGCGCCGGACTCATCGTCATTGAAGCCTGGTTCGGGGGCTACTGAGGGAGTCCCGGATTTAGCCAGACTATCATAACGGCCGGACTCCAAGACTATGAAGATACAAGATTGAAGACTTCGTCCCGTGTCCGGATGGGACTTTCCTTGGCGTGGAAGGCAAGCTTGGCGATACGGATATGTAGATCTCCTACCATTGTAACCGACTCTGTGTAACCCTAACCTATCCGGTGTCTATATAAACCGGAGGGTTTTAGTCCGTAGGACGAACAACAATCATACCATAGGCTAGCTTTTAGGGTTTAGCCTCTCTGATCTCGTGGTAGATCTACTCTTGTACTACCTATATCATCAATATTAATCAAGCAGGAGTAGGGTATTACCTCCATCGAGAGGGCCCGAACCTGGGTAAAAACATCGTGTCCCTTGTCTCCTGTTACCATCTGCCTAGACGCACAGTTCGGGACCCCCTACCCGAGATCCGCCGGTTTTGACACCGACAGTATACCTTCTACCTTAGATCCGAAGGCAAGATCTTTGTTGCCAAGTACGGATCCTTTCTGGAAAAAGAGTTTCTCTCGAAAGGAGTAAGTGGGAGGAAAGTAGAACTCGATGAAGTACTACCTCTTGAACCGGAAAGTAGTGCAGCTCAGGAAAATGTTCATGTGGTGCCTACACCGACTGGAGAGGAAATTAATGATGATGATCAAGGTACTTCGAATCAAGTTGCTACTGAACTTCGTAGGTCCACAAGGACACGTTCCACACCAGAGTGGTATGGAAACCCTGTCCTGGAAATCATGTTGTTGGACAACCGTGAACCTTCGAACTATGAAGAAGCGATGGCGGGCCCAGATTCCAACAAATGGCTTGAAGCCATGCAATCCGAGATAGGATCCATGTATGAAAACAAAGTATGGACTTTGACAGACTTGCCCGATGATCGGCGAGCGATAGAAAACAAATGGATCTTTAAGAAGAAGACGGACGCGGATGGTATTGTTACCATCTATGAAGCTCGACTTGTCGCTAAAGGTAATCGGCAAGTTCAAGGGGTTGACTATGATGAGACTTTCTCTCCCGTAGCGAAGCTGAAGTCCGTCTGAATCATGTTAGCAATTGCCGCATACTATGATTATGAGATATGGCAAATGGACGTCAAAACGGCATTCCTTAACGGCTATCTTAAGGAAGAACTGTATATGATGCAGCCGGAAGGTTTTGTCGACCCTAAGAATGCTAACAAGGTATGCAAGCTCCAGCGATCCATTTATGGGCTGGTGCAAGCATCTCGGAGTTGGAACATTCGCTTTGATGAGATGATCAAAGCGTCTGGGTTTATGCAGACTTATGGAGAAGCCTGCGTTTACAAGAAAGTGAGTGGGAGCTCTGTAGCATTTCTCATATTATATGTAGATGACATACTTTTGATGGGAAATGATATAGAACTTTTGGACAACATTAAGGCCTACTTGAATAAGAGTTTTTCAATGAAGGACCTTGGAGAAGCTGCTTATATATATTAGGCATCAAGATCTATAGAGATAGATCAAGACGCCTCATAGGTCTTTCACAAAGCACATACCTTGATAAGATATTGAAGAAGTTCAAAATGGATTAGTCCAAGAATGGGTTCTTGCCTGTATTACAAGGAGCGAAATTGAGCTCGGCTCAATGTCCGACCACGGTAGAAGATATAGAAGAGATGAGTGTCATCCCCTATGCATCATCCATAGGGTCTATTATGTATGCCATGCTGTGTACCAGACCTGATGTAAACCTTGCCGTAAGTTTGGTAGGAAGGTACCAAAGTAATCCCGGCAAGGAACACTGGACATCGGTCAAGAATATCCTGAAGTACCTGAAAAGGACTAAGGACATGTTTCTCGTTTATGGAGGTGACGAAGAGCTTGTCGTAAAGGGTTACGTCGACGCTAGCTTCGACACAGATCTGGATGACTCTAGATCACAAACCGGATACGTGTATATGTTGAATGGTGGGGCAGTAAGCTGGTGCAGCTGCAAGCAGAGAGTCGTGGCGGGATCTACATGTGAAGCGGAGTACATGGCAGCCTCGGAGGCAGCGCATGAAGCAATTTGGGTGAAGGAGTTCATCACCGACCTAGGAGTCATACCCAATGCGTCGGGGCCGATCAAACTCTTCTGTGACAACACTGGAGCTATTGCACTTGCCAAGGAGCCCAGGTTTCACAAGAAGACCAGGCACATCAAGCGTCGCTTCAACTCCATTCGTGAAAATGTTCAAGATGGAGACATAGAAATTTGCAAAGTGCACACGGATCTGAATGTCGCAGATCCGTTGACTAAACCTCTTCCGCGAGCAAAACATGATCAACACCAGAACTCTATGGGTGTTCGATTCATCACAATGTAACTAGATTATTGACTCTAGTGCAAGTGGGAGACTGTTGGAAATATGCCCTAGAGGCAATAATAAAAGGATTATTATTATATTTCCTTGTTCGTGATAATTGTCTTTTATTCATGCTATAATTGTATTATCCGGAAATCGTAATACACGTGTGAATACATAGACCACAACATGTCCCTAGTGAGCCTCTAGTTGACTAGCTCGTTGATCAATAGATAGTCATGGTTTCCTGACTATGGACATTGGATGTCATTGATAACGGGATCACATCATTAGGAGAATGATGTGATGGACAAGACCCA
>LR880971.1:779857838-779885016 GCA_904067115.1 Aegilops sharonensis
GTGGGATGGTGCGCCCCCCTTGGGCCCCCCTGCGCCTAGGGTTGGAAACCCTAGGGTGGGGGGCGCCCCACTTGCCTTGGGGGGCAAGCCTCCCCCCTTGGCCGCCGCCCCCCTTGGGAGATCTAATCTCCAGGGCCGGCGCCCCCCCAGGGGGCCTATATAAAGGGGGGGGGGGGGGAGGGAGGGCAGCCGCACCCTGAAGCCTTGGCGCCTCCCTCTCCCCTGCTACACCTCTCCCTCTCGCAGAAGCTCGGCGAAGCTCTGCCGGAACCCTACTGCATCCACCACCATGTCGTCGTGCTGCTGAATATTCATCAACCTCTCCCTCCTCCTTGCTGGATCAAGGTGCATGAGACGTCATCCGCTCCGAACGTGTGTTGAACGCGGAGGCGCTGTCCGTTCGGCACTTGGTCATCGGTGATTTGGATCACGACGAGTACGACTCCCTCAACCCCGTTCACTTGAACGCTTCCGTTCGCGATCTACAAAGGTATGTAGATGCACTCTTATCACTCGTTGCTAGATGAACTCATAGATGGATCTTGGTGAACGTAGGAAATTTTTTATTTTATGCAACGTTCCCCAACAGAAGGTTCCCAAAACCGGGCGCGTTGAAACGCTTAAACGGGCTGGCCCAGCTGGAATGATCCCTCAATCTCCTGTGCGAAACCTAGACAGTTTGCCGCAACGTTCGGCGAATAGGAAATTCCCACATCGCTGCCCGTAGGTGCGACCGCTACTGCAGCCACCTTCTTGGGCCGGCCCAATCAGGGTACGTACAGCGTACATACAACTTATCATACGTCATACCATGTGAAAAGTCCAGATTACCCTTTATATGTTTTGCGTGGGGGCTGTACCGAAGCGGGACTCGTGATCTAAACAATGGGTGAAAATATTTATTGGAGCATTTGTTTCAAACAAAAAATGTTGTGTTGAAAGATATTTGTAATATTTTAGTGTGTGGTAAATTTTAGATAGTACTACTTCAATATTGTGTGCTTGACTGTTATTGCAGTTAACAAAATATTTAAAAAGTTAGCGAAAATGTACAACATCCAATAATATAACATAGTTATTAGCATTTATAGTGGTTATTAAAATTAATATTTGTCAAGAAGTGCGTTGCACGTGCACGTTACTAGTTGTACCAAACAGGGGAAGGCAAATCCTTCACATTGATGCATTGTTGGATGAAGCTCAAGGGGCATACTGTCTGGATGAACACTGTCGTCTATGGATAGTGACTCAAATATGGTTGAATTTGGGATCGATGAATTTGAATAACATGCTGAACATCCGGTCATAACAAATATAATATTTATATTTAAATATTGTACTCGAATATTTGCATGCTATTTTGATGAATTTTTCTATTTATATAATTATTTTTAGTGCTTCGCACATAGCAAAAAAAAAAAGGCGACCATTTGATGCATAGGGTTGAATGGCCGCCCCCCATTATCCGATGTCCGCGAACGCGTCAATGGACATTTCGTGTGTCTGATTTGATGATCTATATTGGAGTTTCCCTAACCTGTTATTACTTTTCACGCTGAATTTCCGATGCACAATGCCACCGGCCTCACCCTCTATGTAACTATGGATGCAAGAGAAGTCTAGCATTGTATCTTGCCGCGGATTTCCATCCAGGTAACACCCGGGAGTTGAGCGACTTCTGATGCGATTTCGTAGAAAACCGTTCCCTACTGGCACTCTCATTTCTTATTTGAATCAATCAATTTTATGTTCCTTCCTTCACATACTTTTACCCTCAGAAGGCTTGTGCTTCTTTTTGAATCCGATTTTATCTTCTTCTAATCTTCATCATTCACAGAAGGCCGAAAGAAGAAAACTAGATGCTCGCAGCCAGGGCAAAGAAGAGTGAGTGACACGAGATTCTGTTACAAAGATCTTTCGTAATTCTTTCTAAGAATGAAAGCTATCAACACCACCTGATCTTTCCAGAAAAAAGCAGTGCATGAGCTTTCTAACATGTAACATCTATTCTTACATATACGCAAGCGTTTAGCATATTCTCAGAAAAAAGGCATCCATGTTAGAATAAATTCGAGGCATACCGTTGATCATCCGAGGACCAAGCAATCACACGAGCACGACACCGAGATTTGTTAACGAGGTTCATCGATATGGCTACATCCCCGGAGCTTGACTATGGGCGCTCCTCCCCACGACACCACTACAATACCGCACCCGGTCGCCCTGGACGCCGGCACAAGCCGCCGGCTTCCCCTACGTTCCTGTGCTATTATGTTGGCTTAGGTTACACCGTGTGTCTACCTCCGCTATATATGAGAGGCCTAGGATACAAGTGTCCAACTAGGACACGACTCCACATCCTAGTAAACACAATACAACTAAGAGTCCAACTGTAATCTACCTTGTGCACAATATTTGACACAACTCTAATAATCCAGATGTGAGTGAGAATGCATGGCATTTTGGCACCTTATCTATCTCTCTGCAGATACACAAAAGAACCTTTTGTGCATTGCCGACAAGAGGAAGCATATGCAAAGCAGCCACATGCCACAAGGATCTCAACGTAACCAGATGCGAAGTAGCCACTAGACACAAGGATCTCAACCTAACCAATGCAAAGCTGCTAAAACCAAAGCGCCACCAACGTCTGAATCAATTTATCGTATAACAAACCAAATGTCTGTCACTCATGAGTCATCTGTACAAGAAGTTGCGCCCAGAATTAGCAGCAAAAGGAGAAGTGTTCAAAAACACATTACAGAAGATATGCTTTTCCTTATTATTCATTTACTTTTGACCCGGGCGAGTTGAATGAATCCTGGGAGCGCCCCGCTCAGCCCGATTTCTTACGTCTGATCTCGATGCCCTGCACAATGAGGCCACTCTTCCACTTCCCACTTTTGGTCTCCGTAAGGCTGATGGATACCTCGCCGTCGTCGCCCCCCTCGCTGACGAACTCGCCCAGCTCCAGCTCCATCCACCCGTCGGCTCTTCTCTGAGGGAGTGTGACATTCTCTTCATGAACTACGCGCCGGTTCGTCAGTGACCGGTAGTACTCGTCGACGTCCTCCTCCTCCTCCTCGTCGGACTCCTCATCGTCGGACTCCTCGTCGTCGCCCTCGTCGTAATGCATTTTCTCGTCCGCCTCGCCAGCTTGTAGGCAAACCTCGCGGGTCAAGTTGGTTGCTCCGGAACTGATCGATGCCTCCTGAGCAGGAAAATTCAGCCCGTAGTAATAATCGGCCATCTTGAAGACCATGTAGGCGGCATAGGTTGTGTCTTGGGAGAGCATCTTGCTATGTATCTTCCCGTGGATCTCGAACCAACAAACATCCACGAGTTCAGCACCTTCGGAGAACCTGTCGCAACCATATGGTTGGAACTTGTAAAGAAAGACGATGACCAATCGACAACATGAGTTGAAGACAACCATCTAGTTATAAAGAAGATGAAAACCAACCAACAACACTGAGTTGAAAACAACCATCTAGTGTGAAACAGCATAGAAACAGGGAGTCACATCCTTTACACAAGGAGTCATATTCCTTACTTTCAAAAGTTATGAGCCTTTTCAAATTTATTTAAATATGAACTATAGGCAGCACATAGACCACACTTTGTGTAAAGGATGTGACTCCTTGTTCACACGAGAGCTCTTTGAGTATTCTTTGAGCTCTCGTGTGAACAAGGAGTCACATCCTTTACACAAAGTGTGGTCTATGTGCTGCCTATAGTTCATATTTAAATAAATTTGAAAAGGCCCATAACTTTTGAAAGTAAGGAATATAAAACTAGCACCAAGTTCGCTTATGTGTGAAGTAACCAGGGCTTTGGAATGTACAGGATTGGTCCGGTATCCAAATGAAAGTGACATCAACTTGGTTCCTTCCAAAAAGTTTCAAGATCACACCAAAAACGAACACTGTGCTCGTTCCAAAACTTGCTACCCGGGACCTATGCCGAAATCCCCATTCTGGGTTTTGGGTTTTGGTTCACAGGACCATCCTACCAGTTACACTATTGCAGGTTGCACGAATTAACATGGTCAAATTGATTGCAATCAAAACGGTGCGACCACGAAGCAACAACACAATCACATCAAATGCAATTGCAATCACTCCTAGTTAAGAAAAGCATCACCCGGCAGCAACATTCAGTTCAGACACACAAGCTATATAAAAGTATGTATGGATATGGAAGAGAAGAGCGAACGAACCTGGAGTCCTCGAGCGGGATCCAGGTCCAGTACTGCGGCGTGTCGCCCCACACGATGAAGAGGTTCCTGGCGGACAGCATGTAGCACTTGGCGCCGGTCTCCCTGTCCAGCCACGCGCTCTGCGGGCGCGCGCACGGCCACCAATTTCGATTAGAGATCGGCCGAGGAACCCAAGGGGTACTGGGGTCAGCGTGCAGGTACGTACCACGAGCCTGTCGTGGAGGAGGGCGGGGCCGGCGGAGAGGCGGAGGAAGAGCTCCTTCTTGGACGACGGCAGGGCGGCGGCCAGCGGCTCCCCATCGGCGAGCGGCGGGAGGCCGCCGGGGGGCAGGAAGCAGGCCCAGACGTCGTCGGAGCCCGCCGCGGCCCGGAAGGCCGGGGAGACGGCGGCTGCGCGGCAGGCGTCGCGGCGGGACGTGCGTGCCAGCGCCGCCGAGAGGAGCTCCTCCGGCAGGCGCGCGATCTCGCACGCGCCCTCCATTGGCTCCTCCGCCCGCCGGCCGGCCGGTGTCCTCTGGTCCGGCATTCGTCGTCGGAGGAGGAGAGTGCGAGGGAGTTGCGATTGGTTCGCCAGGGATTTGATTCTTTTGTGTGTTCGGGTGCGGGTGTGCAGAATGCGGCCGGAGGTTTAGCGACGGAGCACGTCGGAGCGGCGGGTTGAACGTGGATTAATATTTTGGGGCGAAGCAACAGACGGCAGGTGGGGGACGACAGTTGGAGGAGGGCCGCTTGCGGTGGCCTCGTGGTCGGCACTACGTGGTGAAGACTCTCTTCGCCGGATCCGGCTTGCCTGCTTCCTTCCCATGCTCCCATCCATGCTTCTACCTTATCCTACGGCTGTCTTTTTTCTCCTTTTCCTTTCTAATCTAATCATCCCCTCTGATTTTAAGGAGGTGGGGCCGGGCCTTATTTTGTTCCAATCAAATCAAGCCATGTATACGGGAACACGGATGTGCGCACGTGCAGGGAGCAGGCAAGTCCCGTCCCTCTTCGCATGCGTGTAGTTTGTCTTAAGTCAACGCAACGTACACGAGACGAGATAATATCACATGAAAATCAAGTTTTTTAGAAAATAGTAATAATATGAAAACCATGTTTGAAAGTTTTGAGGAAAACCTGAAAACAATATGTGATGTTAAGAGGGTGGTGTTCTATTGTGATGCAAAATTCCAAGTTCAAACGCATTACTGTTTACGAGCTTTGAAAGAACAAATTCACCCATGAATATTGATCGGGCACTAACCAATGATGATTTTGTTTTTCCATACCTCATTAGTGAAAAATTGTTTAGAGCTCAGAATTTCACATGCTAATAGAACATCACACTTTTAACAACCCATATTTTTTATTTCTTGTGAAACTTCTTTTCTGAAACTTTAAAACGTCATTCCACGTAGTTTTCATTGGTTTTCGTCAAAACTTGGTTTCCATGTGATATTCTCTCCAGCGCCCACATCGCCGTCCAAGTCTCCGTCGTTATGAAATTTGTCAGCCAGCTCCAATCAGCCGTCGGTCTCTGTGAAGGGGTGGAATTCTAGTCGACTCGTTACATGTTATTACAATAACGCATCAGCTCGGCTTGACTTGTTAACATAATGAGTTCACAGTCAAACTCGGCTCGACTCATGTAATTCGAGAGCTAGCTCGTTTAACTCGTTATAGGCGTCAATAGCAATATTTATATTATGTATGTAAATAATCTACGAAAACATATTTACAGACACATACATTTCTTCACAAATTACAACAATAAAAAATTTACACTAAAAGAACACTTGGTAAACTTTATAAGTGACAAGAATATATAACAATATTGGTACTTATCTCACGTCCTTTCTGATTAATGAGCTTAGTGAGCTAAACGGGTAACTCGTTAGCTTGGCTCATTAAACTCGTTTTGTTAACGAGCTTAGATTAAAACTCGGCTCCACTCATTAGTCACCAAAACCGAGTCGAGCCCAGTCACGAGCTACTCCTTTAGCTCGTGAGTTTCGAGTTAAAATCCCATCCCTAGCTCTAGGCCGCCAAGGAAGGACCGCATGTGTTCAATAAGAAGAAAAACCGTACAGCATAGGGGCAACTCCAACAGGGATCATCAAACCATCTTAAACATTTGGAACATTATTTTTCCATCCAACATGGTACCTCAAACCTCCGTGGACGCGTTCGGGCGTTCAAAATCCGTCAACCGGTCACCAACTCGTGAAAGGTTTGTGGGAGTCCAAACCTCTGCCACGTAGGCCTCTGACACCCCATGGCCCACCCAAATCCTCTCTTTCGGACCCCTTTCCCCTCAATTTGCCCCTCCCCCTTGCTCTATATCTACAGCCTCCCATTCCAACGTTTTCGCTCTACCACCTCGGCTGCCGCACATGCATTGTTGAACATTGGCTGCCCCACCCACCTACTTGCCCTCCTTGAACCATGCCACCATTTCACCCTCGGATTCATCCACAGCCTGGTACCCTCCTCCCCTGTCGACGTTGTCCAAAGCGGACACCACGCCCGACAAGTGTTTGGTTGGTCAAAAGTGCGGACTTTGTAGGCATGAAGCAAGGGGCGCGGTATTTTGGCAAAATGTGCACTCTTGGTTTCATGAGAAAAAAACAATTCACGTCCTACAACTTGCATATGATCTATGATCGTAACGTGAAGTCGCTATCTCATCTGTGGTACACTATCTCAAACTCCGTCATGAAGTATTGCGGTGTGATCGCACGGGTGGAAAGAAGGTGGCCACCGGTCGCGTTAATCATGGAGATTGAAGGTTTTGCTTCCTGTTGCTCAACATGTTAGTCAATTCATTGTATCACACTCAATGTTGCAACTTGATGATCACATTATTGTATAGCCCACATGCGCCGCCCCAAACAATGGAGGGTAGTCCCTTCACATTGATGCATTGTTGGATGAAACTCAAAGGGCATAGCGTCTAGATGAACGCCGTCGTGTGTGGATACCGATTCGAGTATGCTTGAACTTGGGATCAATGAATTTGAATAACTTGTTGAACATCCGACCATATCGGGTATATTTATATTGAAACTATTTTACTTTACTGGGCCGCTAGCGGTCAAGCCGAAATGTCATTCCGTTGAAAAAACTGTAAACAAAAAATTAAATACCAATGCAGCCCCTATGTATGTGTCTGTGGGCTGCTAAGTTGGCTGCCCAGTCAGCTTTAACTTAGTCAAAACCGGTTGACCGGCCAAAACCCGAGTCAAGGGTTGCCTTTTGAACTATGTGGTAAGTTCAGGTTGCAATGTGACTGATTTCAATGATGAGGGTTGTAAATCAAACCTATTAGTTAATGTTCATGACATGCTTAATGTGTGGTTGAAGGGTTTTAGTAAGAATAATAGAGATCTGGCGGCTGTTGGTATTACAACTATATTTTGGACGAAATGAATACTATGAAACAAGGATAACAACAAGGTTGATAATCAAAATGCTTCATGACTGGTTTATTTTGCAGATAAGACCGTGAAACATGGGTCGTAAAAAGGGCTGAGGTGATTGTTGGAGAAATCTTCAGACCTGCTCTTGGATGGAGGGCAACTTGTAGGATTGATGCATGATGATAGGAGGACCTCTTCTCGAGGTCGAAGCTCTTCTAGACCTCTTCAGTTCGATCTCCTGGCCCCCTTGCTGGTCGCTTTTGGTTAAGCTTTATTTCCATCCAAAACTTAAATGTGGTTTGTGCACCTTTATTAACATCTCCTGGAGATCTGACATGTGGCTTCCCGAGGATGATGGTAGAGTTTGAATTGTTTGTGTTTCTCTGGGTTATCAGTGCCTACGCTGATATAGATTTCTTTGTGGTTCTGATAGGCAGCTAGGGATAGCCCAGTTTGTTCTGCCTTGATCATGCATCCTCCTTTTCCTTTCTTTGTCGCTGGTAGTTGTAAGAAGACAATGTGGTTTCTCATAATAGAAATCTAAGAGGAAGCTCTCTTTATCTAAAAATAAAAAAAAGACCATTTTCTTAACATGGTACAGGCGCATGCGCTCATATATACGCGACACTCATCCCTATGAACACACACACACACCCTACCTCTATGAGCATCTTCGAGAGACCGAGTCGGCGTATCATCTTGAGATTGACGAAGTCACCAAAGGCGCCTCGTAGTCGACGGGAACGTCTCCTCATATTGAACGTGCATCGCCAGAAATCATGAAATAAATTCAGGAATAAATGCAAGCACCATGACTTGAACCCTGATGGGCTGGAGATACCATTATCTACTATTCATCCAACCACAGGTTGGTTCGCAAAACAAAAACGACCATTGTATACCGAGTACTAAACATGATCATTCTCCGGGCCGGGTCGGGTTTGAGCCGGGCATGGCAAAACCCGAAGAAAAATTCCCAAGCCCGAAGCACATGAACAGTAGCATTTTTTAATTAAATTAATCATATTTGGGATATTATATTAATTTATTAGACCTATATTTTAAATAAAATATACATATATGACTGTTTCAGGATTTTGGGGCTTTCAGGGAGGGTTTCATGCGAGAAAGTGAAGCCAGGCCGAATGTCGGGCTTCGGGTTTGGGCCCTCTGGGCCGGGTTGTGCATGAACAGGTTTACCGAGTACTAATGCTAATCTGCCATCCTCTGAAGATAGGAGTACTCAAGAATCAGTCGAAAAGCAAGTCAAATTTCTACTAATGACGATATTTGGTCATGTAGAAGCACTGATCATACACTTTTGGCCGATGGACGTACATGAAATTCTGAAAATACGTACCTCACCGTCGCCGAGGCAACGTCATGATTTCTTCGCATGGTATCCATACAAGCATGGCCGATTCTCTGTGAGAAGTGTGTATCACTTGGCGACGGCCGACTATGATGAGCACTTCGCCTGTGGGGCGTCTAGCGCTAACCCCGACGGAACCGTGCTATGTGGAATCTGATATGGCGCTCCTCTGTGCCTCTACGTATGAAACATACGGCATGGCATGCGGCGACTGGAGCACTGGCTACTGCTGCTTGCATGCATGCAATACCGGCATCTGAAGACGCGTGGGACGTGTCACTTTGCGGCACTTTTGATGAGGACAGCTACCATGCATTGGTTGCATGCAACCAGCATGCACGTAGCATATGGGAGGCCATGAGACAAGTCTGGTCGCTTCCACCAGACCGGCTCCTTATTAATAGTGGCAAGGAATGGCTGCTAAACTTGCTGCTAAATTGCAATGAAGCTGAGCGTGATAGAGTTCTTATGCTTATTTGGCGTATTTGGCAATTACGGAATGATGTTACTCATGATAAAGAGGTTCCCCCGGTGAACACGACGGTGGATTATTTGGACAGTTATATGAAGTCTATTGGAGATGCGTGCAAGTATAGTACAACAAAAATTATCAAGGGTAAAATGCCGGTTACTGACTCGGCCATACCAGAAGTGAGGATTACTCATGTTCCTAAGCCTTGGCCATCCCCGACCACTGATTACGTTGCTCTTTCAGTTGATGGATCTTTTTTAGCGGAATCCGGTGCGACAGCGGCAGGGATGATTCTTTGATGACATGATGGTTTAGTTATTTTTGCAGCATATCAGTTTATTTTTAATTGTAACGAAGCATTGCAAGCGGAGATACATGCAATTATGCAGGGGATGGCGCTTGCTATACAACATTACAGTCTTCCAGTCATTGTCCAATCTGACTCAAGTGAGGCTTTATCCTGTCTATCAGGCGATGGACTAGTTCGTTCGGAATATGGTCATCTCGTGGCTGAAATTAAGGAGTTGATGTGTGACGGGAAGTTTATTCCCCAGAAATTGACCAGGGATCAGAATAGAGTTGCCGATCGTCTGGCAAATTATAGTCGTATCGAGTATATCACGACTATGTGGATGCATCTGGGACCATCATGTATCGTGGATCTTCCTACTTTCGATGATAACTCTCTCAATTTGGAATAAAACTCCTTTCCCGTGCGCAAAAAGAAAGAAGCACTGGTTCTAAAGGTCGTTTATACTGACATCGCCAATGGCGGGTACATCATCTGTATGCACACAAATAGAATCACAGATGATTGTTTCCTCTGTCTTGCCGTACTGCTTTTTACTCCCTCCGTTCCTAAATATAAGTTTTTATAGAGATTTCATTATGGACCACATATTTTTTTTGAAACGGAATTATGGACCACATATGAATGTATATAAATTTCATTATAAGTCTTTATGTAGATTCATTCATTTTGCTAATTATGTAGTCCATAGTGGAATTTTTAGAAAGACTTATACTCCCTCCGTTCCTAAATAATTGTCTTTCTAGAGATTTTAACAAGTGACTACATACGGAGCAAAATGAGTGAATCTACACTCTAAAACATGTCTACATACATCCGTATGTTGTAGTCCATTTAAGATGGCTAGAAAGACAATTATTTGGGAACGGGGGGAGTATTTAGGAACGGAGGGAGTAGTTCCCTACAATGAATCTGCATGAAGATCCGTTTTGAAAAATAAAAAACTATATGAAAAAGATAGAGCACTACTGTAGCTATCATGCATATAAAGCACTGTTGGATATAGTAAACACACACACACGGGGCGGTGGCGCAGTTGGCTAGCGCGTAGGTCTCATAGCTAAAGCGAGTGATCCTGAGGTCGAGAGTTCGAGCCTCCCTCGCCCCAAATTATTTTAGGTTTTTGCAACCTCTCTTTTCAGTTTAGTTGAATGATGAATTTACCTTCTTATAATAATCTTCACGGTCGTCCAGAGGAAAAATAATCCTATTCCTGCAGAATCTCTCCTTTCTTTCACATAATTTTTCCTCACACACATTTCCATAACTTTGCCGTTTCTCGCTGAAGGCCTCTCTCCTTTCCTTGACACAGTTTTTCCCTCAAAGGCTTGTGCTGCTTTCTGAAATCCAATTTTATCTTCTCCTAATCTTCACAGCCGGCCCAAGGAAGATGGTGACTGAAACATATATGAAGAGATTCTGTATTACAAGGTCCTGAGTATCTTGCGGAAGAATGAACGCTACCAACCTTTTCTTTCCTTATCTATTCCAGAAGAGCAAGCAGTGCATGACCTTTCTAACATGCAAATTATCTATTCTTACAGATATGCAAGCATATGTGAGTGAAGATGTAAGCGAAAATGTATGGCATTTTGACGTCTTACCTACCTTTGTAGATACAAAAGAATCATACATTTTCACTTACATCTTCAATTAAACTTTGTAGATATGTCGACAAGCCACAAGGATCTCACATAACCAGTTGCCAAGGAGACACTAGACAGAAGGATCTTAGATAACCAGAAGCAAATATGCCTAACCAAGGCCTACAAACGGCATGCGTCATCTAGCAAACCGAACACCCCTAACTCATCAGTCATCTAGGTAGCACAGTCTGTACAGATATGCTTTAGCAGCAAAAGGAGAGGTGTTCAAAAACTCGCACTACAGAAGATATGCTTTCCTTGTTCATTTACTCTGACCCGGGCGAGTCGAATCCTAGGAGCGCCTCGCTCAACCTGATTTCTTACGTCTGATCTCAATGCCCTGCACGATGAGGCCCCGCTTCCAGTTTCCACGTTTGGTCTCCGTCAGGCTGAAGGACGCCTCGCCGTCGTCAACCCCCTTGTTGACCCAAATGATGAGGTCAAACTTATTGGAAGGTATGAGGTTAGAGTGGGAGTAAAGTCTCAATTGAAGAGTATGCCTATCACCTCGGAATTGCATTGAAAGGTGTACAAGGATAAAGTTAAGGAATTGTAAGACAAGTCACTTGAATTGTTTGCCACAAAGGTTGAAATTCCTTGGCTACAAATCGACTTGAACCGGAATGTCTCCTCCCCAATGCATGATGATACGTTTGAGGTGTATGTCCCCAATTCTTCTAGCCAACCACCAAGTAGCCAACCAAATGAAGTAGGGATGAATGCTAGAGCCATAGTAATTGAAGAGGAAGAGATTGATGCTATTGCTCATGGTGATGATGATGCTATTGCTCATGGTGATGATGATGCTATTGCTCATGGTGATGATGATGCTATTGCTCATGGTGATGATCGATCATGCTATTGCTCATGATGACGCTCACGCTATTTCTCATGGTGAAGCTTATGCAGAAGATGAAGAGATTCATTATCATGCCATCGGTAACTTGGATGTCATTGTCTTCCAACAAGACATGGATCGTAGCCTCCCTATAGCCGTATGTATTGGTATGGCTTGAATGGCGAGGATCCGGAAGAAGAATTGGATGAGGATGGATTCACGGAGCAAGAAAATCAAATCTTCACGAAGGTGACTGGCAAGGAAGTGGTGTCCCATTGTTTCGTGATCTTAGTCTTGCCTACATGGTCATTGTTTGATGGTGGCATGAGATTGGGTTCGATTAAACCAACACCGTGCTCGAAAGTCGGCGATCCAAGGCCAAAGAATAAGGACGCGTCAAGTTTTGGTGCTTGCAAGAGTTCAAGATGTGAGAGACTACGCCATTCAAAACAATAGGCCATTTGTTGTTGGTCATTCGAACCAAAATGTGCCCGTTTATGATTTTGATTTGATGTGCAGCTAGCGATAGCCCAGTTTGTTCCGTTTTGATCAATTTTTTTTGAAAAGGAGGTTAAAACCACCGGCCTCTGCATCAATCGATGCATACGGCCATCTTTATATATTATTGAACATAGGTCTAACAAAAACATACATCAAACCACCCAAATCCACCACTCACACCTACAAAATTCGATAATATGGAGTGCTCCGACTCCCCATATCTAAAACCGGTGTCGCGCCGATCCGTCCACATAACATATCGGAACGAATAGCCGGTGCTGCAGACCTAAAGCTTACACCACATGCACACGTTTTAGAAGCCGCCATCATCATCGGACCGCTGTCCCATCTTCAGGAGAGAGATCCGCATCATCGTTGCCAGTCCGTCCATCCGTCGACGCCACCACGACGCCCAACGGCGCCACCACCCTGCGATCGTCCATCCAGACGCGAAGATTCTGGAGGATCTGTCGTGCGTAGCACCTGCCGACCAGGCATGACACAGCGTAGCACCTGCCGGCTAGGCATGACTTGACATTTCCATCGAAGCTCCGTGCAAGACGAAGCCGCTCCACCTCCTGCCTCTGTCTTTCAGTGTTGCTCCACTAACGATGCTCCCAAGAGAGAAACGACACCGCAGTACCGCCATCGTCCGATCTGGAAGGCCAGATCCTAGGGTTTCCCCCAGAGCAGCACAAGTGGGTCGACAGAAGTTACATGGTGATGTCTTCATCAAGGTAACGGCGCAGAACACCGCCATTGCCTGCCAACGGCTCGGTTTTCACCGACAACTCTGTCTTCCCGACTCGCAACTGGGACTAGATGACGGAGTTCGAGATCTGGCCATCCAGCCTCAGGCCGACCACCTCCGACGAAGGAGATGGCCCCCATCGCCAGCTGCACCAGCCAGATCAGATTTGACTGGAGGCGCCGCCGAATAGTCCACCAGGCCCTCCACGCCGACGCCGCCGATCCGAGGCCCGATGGCGCGCCGCCGGCGACCGCAGCCACCGCCCTTCGTGGTCAGTGATCCGCCGCACCTGCAGCTACCGCCGCCAAAGGCAGGGCCGGCCACCACGCCATCGTCTGCCGCAACCATCGCCGCCGCGATGCATAGATTGAATCGACCGTACCACCACGCGTTTAGGGGCACCGCACCACCCCTAAGACGCGGGAGAGAGGGAGTCCCCCGCCACCGCCGTCGGCCTCCAGGCTTAGCCCGACGGCGGCGGAGGGAGATCACGGCCCCGGCGGCTAGGGTTTGGGCGCCGCACGAGTCGCCTGAGCGGGGGCGACGCGGGTGTTTCTTTATTGCTTGATCTGGTGCACGCTCCTTTCCGTCTTGATCATGCGTCGTCATTTTCCTGTCCATGTCGCTGGTAGTTGTAAGAACACAATATGTGGTTTCTCATACTAATAGAAGTCGTAGAGGAATCTCTCTTTATTAAAAAAAAAGGACCATTGTAATAACGAGTACTAATGCTGAACTGCCACCCCCTGAAGATACTCAAGATTGTGCCCAAAACCAGAGTCAAATCTCTACTGATGCCGGTATTTGGTCATGCAGAAGCACTGGTTCTAAAGGTCGTTTATACCCTGACATCGCCACTGGTGGGCACATCATCTGTGTGCACACAAACAAAACCACAAAGGACTGTTGCTCCATCTTGCCATACTGCTGCTTATTACTGTAGTTCTCTGCAACCAACAAACGAATATAAAGTAGGTTGGAGATGGAGAGCGAACAATGATGGGGCGGTGGCGCAGTTGGCTAGCGCGTAGGTCTCATAGCTGCACTGAGCGATCCTGTGGCTGGACGGTGGGGCCGGCGCACGTTGAGGATAAATATCTCATGAGCTAGTGAGTAATCCTGAGGTCGAGAGTTCGAGCCTCTCTCGCCCCAATCCCCCCTTTTTTCCCTCCCTCCTCTTTTTCTTCCTTATCTTTCTTCCTTGTATAACAACAATAGTTTAATCATTCACCCTACACCAATGGGGTGGTGGCGCAGTTGGCTAGCGCGTAGGTCTCATAGCTAAAGTATGCGAGTGATCCTGAGGTCGAGAGTTCGAGCCTCTCTCACCCCATTCCTTTTTCCATTTTTTTTCTCTGACTTCTCTCCAGTTCAGTTGAGTCAAATTTATGTGTTCTACTAATAATCTTCACGGTTGGCCAGAGGAAATATGATCCTATATTCCTATTCCTGCAGAATCTCTCCTTTCTTTCGCATAATTTTCCCTCGCGCATTTTCTCGCCGAAACTCTCTTCTTTCCTTGACATAGTTTTTCCTCAAAGGGCAGAGGAAAAAATAATCCTATTGCTGCAGAAACTCTCCTTTCTTTCACATAATTTCCCCTAGCGCATTTTCTCGTTGAAACTCTCTTCTTTCCTTGACATAGTTTCTCCTCAAAGGCTTGTGCTGCTTTCTGAATCCAATTTTATCTTCTAATCTTCACAGTCGGCCGAAGGAAATTGAAAACTAAATGCTCGCAGCCAGGGCAAATAAGATGGTGACAGAAACAAATATGAAGAGATTCTGCAGAATCCTGCGCGAGAAGAACCTCTTGTGCATTGCCGACAAGCCACAAGGATCTCAACAGCATAACCAGATGCCAAGGAGCCACTAGACACAAGGATCTCACATAACCAGACGCAAATCTGCTTAACCCGTAACTCATCAGTCATAGTAGGTAGCATAGTCTGTACACATAGCATGCTTTAGCAGCAAAAGGAGAAGTGTTCAAAGACACACACCACAGAAGATATGCTTTCCCTTATTCATTTACATTGACCCGGGCGAGTCGGATCCCAGGGGCTCCTCACTCAGCCTGATTTCTTGCGTCTGATCTCGATGCCCTGCACGATGAGGCCGCTCTTCCAGTTCCCGCCTTTCGTCTCCACCAGGCTGATGGACACCTCGCCGTCGTCGCCCCCCTCGTTCAGGAACTCGCCCAGCTCCAGCTCCATCCACCCGTCGGTCCTTTGCTGTGGGAGTGTGACGATCTCTTCGTGGGATACTACGCGGCGGTTCCTCCTCCTGAGTCTTAGCCGCGGAAATGGAACCATCGGCCGGTAGTTCTCGGGCACCCCACCCTCGCCGTCGTCGTCATCGTTACCTTGGAGGCAAACCTTGCGGGTTGAGTTGGTCGCTCCGGCGCTGATCGATGCCTCCTGGACCGGAAAATCCATCCCGTAGAAATTATCGGTCGTTTTGAAGACCATGTAGGCGGCATAGGTTGTGTCCTGGGAGAGCATGTTGCTATGTATCTTCCCGCGGATCTCGAACCAGCAAACATGCATGAGTTGGGCACCTTCGGAGAACCTGTCGCAAACATAGGGTCAGAATTTGTAACAAAGACAAAAACCAATCAAACAGCGTAAGTAGGGTCAGAATTTGTAACTAAGACAAAAACCAATCAAACAGCGTAAGGCCCCGTTCGGAAGTGCTCCAGCTTCTCGACGGGGCCAGCTTCACTACGGAGCAGCGCAAGCCAGCTTCCCAGCGAAGCCAGCAGCGTTCGGCAGGCATAGGAGAGGAGCTGCGCTAGTCGCTGTGGTCGGGCCTACCAGGCTGGGCTGCGAACAAAGAGGAAAACGGTTCGGCAGGCACTTCGCGGTGGCAGCGGGCTGTAATTTGAACGAACTCCTACTTCTATATTTCGCGAAGCTGGACTTCCCTCGCTCCACGGATTTGTGCGTCGCGAGGCCACCGCTTCTGAAGCTGGCTCCATGGATCCGACGCGTTCGGCCAGCTCCTCGCCAGCTTCCAGAGAAGCACGGAGCCGGAGCAGAAAACAACCTAGCATAGCAGCAAAGTTCTACAACGAAGGCAAAAACAACGCAGCAGCATAAGTTCCTGAAATCGATCTACCATTGCAGCAAGATTCTGTAACTTAGTACTCCCTCTGTCCCAAAATAAGTGTCTTGAGCTTAGTATAAATTTGTAATAGAGCTAGTACAAAGTTGAGACACTTATTTTGGGACGGAGGGAGTATTAACCAAAGTATGCCTACTGTGAACAAAGTAGATCATAGAAATCACATTGTTTATGCAAAGTATGTGCTGTGCATAGATAAGAAAGAACAAAGTTGTAAAGGGCACGCCCTTTGCTCTTGACAGCAAGGAAGATAAAAGTAGCACTTAGTTGTGTTTATGTGTGAAGGAACTAGCATGTACAGCGGTACTCCACTCTCCAAATGAAATTGACTTCAACTTAAGCTCTTTCAAACAGTTTCGAGATCTTCAACAACTGATTTCAACTATGTTCTTATCATAAATTTTGCTAGTCAGAACTCAGAACCATGCAGAGATTCCTATTCTGAGCTTTTGGTTCACAGCAAAGGTAGTTTGATCTACCATCCTACCACTTACTTACAGTTGCAGGTTGCCCCAATTAACATCGTCGGATTAATTGCAATCAAGCGCGTGAGACCGCAAAGCAACAGTAGAATCAGATCAAATGCAATTGGAGTTAGATAAGCAGCAACATTCAGAAACATTCAGGCTAGATACAATTAGGACAACCTGCACCGGAATAGGAGATAGGGACGAACGAACCTGGAGTCCTCGAGTGGGATCCAGGTCCAGTACTGCGGCGTGTCGCCCCACACGATGAAGAGGTTCCTGGCGGACAGCATGTAGCACTTGGCGCCGGTCTCCCTGTCCAGCCACACGCTCTGCGGGCGCGCGCACGGCCACCAATTTTGATTAGCGATCGGCCGAGGAACCCTAGGGGTACTGGGGTCAGCGTGCAGGTACGTACCACGAGCTTGTCCTGGAGGAGGGCGGGGCCGGCGGAGAGGCGGAGGAAGAGCTCCTTCTTGGAGGAGGGCGGGGCGGGGGCGGCCAGCTCCCCGTCGGCGAGCGGCGGGAGGCCGCCGGGGGGCAGGAAGCGGGCCCAGACGGCGTCGGAGTCGGCCGCGGCGCGGAAGGCCGGGGACACCGCGGCGGCCCGGCAGGCGTCGCGCGGGGACGTGCGGGCGAGCGCCGCCGAGACGAGCTCCTCCGGCAGGCGCGCGATCTCGCAGGCCTCCTCCATCGGTTCCTCCGCCCGCTGCTCGGTTTGGTTCGAGTCGAGATTCGCCGGAGCAGGAGGAGAGCTGCGATTGGTTTGGCTGTCTCAGGAGGAATGGGGATCGCAATCCCCACAAACATCCAGAGGCTTAACGGCGAAGCAGCGGTTTGATTGTGGGATGGATGGATTAATTTGGGGCCAAGCAACAGATGGCATGGCAGGTAGGCGGACAACGCTTCGAGGTGGCCTCGTGGGAGGCACTACGTGGCGCCACGGGGTTTCACCGGGCCCCACCTGGCAGGCTATGATTTTGATATTTTTCTTCCGATCTACTCCCTCTGTTTGGAATTAGTACATCTTTTTAGGGGAAAAGGAGGTTTTATTCCAGAATTACGGAGTTACAATCTA
The DNA here is from genome assembly GCA_904067115.1 of Aegilops sharonensis. Taxonomy (NCBI): domain Eukaryota; kingdom Viridiplantae; phylum Streptophyta; class Magnoliopsida; order Poales; family Poaceae; genus Aegilops; species Aegilops sharonensis. The sequence goes on from LR880971.1 coordinate 779,876,014, forward strand.
GAGGCAAGATTTTCTCAATACATGGGGCCCTCTGTGTGGACGAGACTTGCCTGCTCTCCGCGCGTGTGCCCATCCATGCTCCCGCGTACGTGGCTTGATTTGATTGGAACAAAATAAGGCCTGGCCCCACCCTCTTAAAATCAGGGAGGAGATGATTAGATTAGAAAGAAAAAAAAGAAAAAAAAACCAACCGTATGATGAAGTGGGAGCACGGATGGGAGCATAGGGAGGGAGCAGGCAAGCCGGATCCCCTCTGTGTAGCCATACAGTCATGATACGTTCAATACAACTATATCTTGCCAAATAATCTACTACTCTATTTTGATCATGACGTAGCTTTTATGGAATTAACCAAAAGAGCTTTAAGCTCCAAATCCAGATGACAGTAACCAGAACGGTCGAGATAATCATCAGCGAGAATCGAAAGAGCCATCGACGAATCAGAAGATCCGTATATTGTATTGCAGGCGTCATGCCTTGTATCAATGCATGGAAAATCTGTTTGGAATTACTTGACGCTTAATAATGTTTATTACTTTGAAAACTTTGTGAAAATAAACAAAAATGTACAATTAACATGATAATTGTGTTTAGTATCATAATTTACAAAAACCAATTTGATCCACGGATCTTAAGAAAGGCAGACTTATTGTGAATAATTGCAGTCCAGCAACATACAAATGTCTGTTTTGATGGTCTCTTTCTTATGACACGATGCCTTTCTTTGTTCTAGTCTTGATGCTCCGCACAATGACACCTCTGTTCGCACTAGTAAGCGTACATGTGTAACACATGTCTCGATTACAACCGTATGTGATAATTTACATGCACCAGAAAGTTATTCCAATTACATTAAAACAATACTAAAAATCAACTATTTCCTTCATTCCATAATACACCACGAACTTTATTATGGAACAGAGGGAGTATAATTTAAATGAGTTTCAAGACATGCATAGTTTGACTATAATATTACGCATTTCTCAATGTAGCACAAGCATAGAAGGTGCAATGCATGTCTAGACAGTTATAGAATATTTTTGCGGGTGCAAGGGAAATTACTGTGCACAACAATTAAAGATAAACATATTAGCGTTGTGGCGTTGGGTTCAGTTGAACCCAACGAAAGTTTCCTACCACGCATGTGCATGGGGGTAGTTTTGTATATGAACCCAATAGAAATTGAAGGATGGACCCATTGGATCGGAATTGACAAGCTAGAAGCCTTTTAGTCCACAATTTTTTAACGTGAGTAGCCCAGCTAAGCCCACCAGCATATCACGTACTCACCAGGATGCATGTCTCGTTAATTGACTGTCGCTTCCCCAAGACCGCCGCCTTTCCTCTAGCCTTCTCTCTTTACCCTGTTTGCCGTCACGGTGTCGGCATGTCACCTGATCCCCAGCGACGACCAGAAGGTTGCAACAGCAGGTGGGCATGCAATCCCAATTAAAAAAATTAGATCCCATCATCACATTTTGTTTCTCTTATGCATGTTCAGTTCAGCCTAGTGCGATAATGACCTTTGCCCTAATTTTTAATTTGTTTTTTCTTGAACTTTGATTGATCTGGGCTCATCAGATTAGATAATGATGGAGTCATGAAGGCCGCATATTGGATATAGGCATGGTGCATCAGAATCTCGTTCCTGCAAGTAGTCTCCCGAAGCGCCATCTATAGGGTGAAGAAATAATTTAGATGATATGCCTTACGACTCCGCTGATTGGAAGAGAATTTCAGATTATACAAGAAATCCTAAGAAGTAGGATGAGATAAGGCGGACATATTTAATTGGAGACCTTACATGTCACCGCTTAAATTTCATTACAGCAGAAGGTCAATGAATGGTTTAAGGAATATGATGGTTGGCTTGAGAACAATGACAAGGTGCACAAAGATCTTTTGTTTGTGCTACTACCTTTTAACAGAGTACATCGAGGGACAAGTTGGGAGTGATATATTGGCAAGTAATGCATACGACGATTGAAAGGTTACACTCTGAAAATGTGAGTGACTTTACATGCTTCTTTCAATTTATGGTACTATAAACCTGTCAAACTAATATGTCAATTTTTCCAGTATTTCGAAGAGAGAAGCTAAACCTGAAGTTATTTGATGTGTGCAAGCAAGTAATTTTATAATTCCGTCCAACCAGTATGTCTTGCACTATATTATTTATAAAGTAAAAAATATATATATTGAATATTGTATGTTTAATTGCTATGTTGTATTTGATTGCTATACTATCATTATATGATATTGGGAAATTGGCCACTACAATCAATTAATTCACACTAAATCCTCAAAATAATTAATTCAATGAATGAACCCGTCGACTTAATTGTCTGGCTCCACCCCTGAACATATAGCATTGCAGGAGAGATCCTTGCTATCAAAGAAGGCCTTATGTTGGCCTTCCAATGGAGCAGCCTCTCCATAGACATTGAATCTAATTGTCGTGAAGTAGTGAAGATGGTGCAGAGTCAAGGAATTAACCGATCAAGGTATGCCCTTCTGGTGGAGGTCAAGGAGAATCTGAATGTGATTATTGTATTACTCATATACGACGTTGTCAAAATTCAGCTAGTCATGTTATGGCGAACTTTGGAAGGTCTCAAGCACGAACTGCAGTGTGGCTTGGATCGAGTCCACAGGAAGTCATTGATATTGTGTGTCGTGATTGTAACACTTGATTTTGAGTAATACAAGAATTATTCGCAAAAAAGAACATACAACATTGCAGAACATATGGTGTATCATGTCATGGTCAATTAGTGTACAAAGTACGTAAAAATAAACATTTCTTTTTTGACTCTTAACATAGTAATAGGGAGATACAACCATAACAGTTCTCAGTTCACAAGCAGCCTCTGCATAACTGACATACAAAATGAGATTTGGCTTGATGGTTAGACATGGGTTGTAAACCCTACCTTCTATGTTCTTTTTTTTTCTTCAGGAAATGCCACCATGGCTTGCTTTATTTATCAAAGAACATTTACATCAGCAACTAACAATGGGATAATCGTACTACATAGATCATCAGTCACAACACTATGTTAAGGAATTAAATGCATAAAACAGCCATAATTGTGTAATGACTAGCAAAAAACCATCACAATAGGAATGGTGACAAAATAAACCACACACTACCGTTCACAGTGGCAAAAAAGACCTACCAAAATTATAGTACCCTAATATCCAACGTATGTCAGCTCCAGGAGGACCCCGTGTGCGATTTGTTTGCCCCGGGAGGGTCCATCGAGCGAACCTTTTGATTGCTGAAAACGTTCGCTTGTATGGGCTTGCTCAACGACTAGTTGATCGATTCAGGCCTTAAAAAGTTGGCCAAATCCCTACCCACTCACAAAAAAAGTGCCACACAGTTTTCGCTCTGCCCATAGGCCCAGTTAACTTCTTTAGAAAAAACGCCATCAATAGAAAAAGGACCCTAATTGCCATGATTAGAATTATGAAAAACTGACATGCTAAACTTTAAAAACTACCATGGAAAAAAGGGGAAAATGCAATGGCATTAAAAATTAAAATGCATCCTCTAAATAATAAAAAATGCCATCCTCTATTTTTAGTGGAAAATGTCATCCTCTTAATAATAATAAAAACCATGCTATTAAATATTAAAATGACATGCTCTTAAAATAAAAACTGTCATGTTAATGAATAAAGATAAATTAAAATGACGTACTCTTAATACTAAACTACCACCCTCTTAATAAAAACTAGTGGAGTGACCCGCACATTTGTGTGGTTAGATTTTTACCAGTTATTATAGATATCGTTTCAGAGGATTCCGCGAAATCGAAGATAATTTTTATCATTTTACTTGAGAAATCCAAATATATTCATCACCATCAATTAGTAGTGATGGTCTATTTGATTTGACTCTGCCCCGACCGCGAATTGTTACCACCTACCTAAATGTTGCACCGAAATAGATTGATCTATGATGAATCTACGATATGCTTGATCAATACCTCAATTCAATAAAACCGTTAGTCTTGTAAATTAATATAGGATTCTATCAAACATGATAAACAACATAAATCTAAACTAATTAACTAAATCAAAATCTAACCCACATAGCATATTAACACGCACAGAAAACACATTGCCATCAACTTGCCATTATTCTAATACGATGTCATACATGCTCAGAAGTCTTTGTCACATGTTCATCACTATCATTTTTTAGCGGGAAGTTCAACACATCCTTTCGTTGCCAACCTAGCTAATGAGAATAGGTACACGAATCCAATGATGCCTACATTCTACTCAGGATGATCTGTATTTCATGTTTTTCCTTCCGCATACCTACATAATCAAGAAATGCACATGACCACCAATTTTAATATATTTTTGTTTCTTATTTTCAGTTTCATTTTAAAAGTTGTTATTACAGATTAAGCTATTTAAGCGAGTTCTAGTGGATGTTTCTTAGGACGCTATGTAGTTCGTATGGAAACATATTTTCAAATATATTTAGCTATGTTTGAAATATCATTATTTTTTATCCACCTAGCAAAAGTTTCATCCATAACTTATTTTAAAGTTAGCAATTTAAGTTATACGTGGAGTTTGGACTAAAATTTTCCATTGTTATATTCATTCTGTATCCCTTATTGTACACCAATGTATAGTTGTTTTCTGTTAATAAAATTTTAATTTATTTATGAAGATGTTTTTCACTTGCGCCAATCAGTTTACCAAGTGAATGCTTTACGTATATGTTCTTTAGGAAACCTACGGATATGTATGCATGTCCGTCTGGCCCGACCTCGAGCATGTATTTTTTACTACATCTTAGGTATGTTTATGTTTGTGAAAAAAATGATTTTTCCTAAAGTGAAACTATTTGGTGCTAAGAAAGCGATTGTACTAACATTTTTTATGCATCATTATTTGTCTATCCTTGGCGTAGCGATCAAATTTCCTAATTTTAGCGTGCCGATGCTATATATAAATGTAAATAGTTGCTTCTGTCTTTTTTTATATTTTTCATACGCTAGACTTAATTGCCACCATAATAGGCGCGCGTCAGGAGTCTATATGGTGTGCACCCATGTGTACATAGGCCGGCGGGCAGGGGCATGTATACCCAATCTCCATGTCTGACTTTTTTACTTTCGTGTTGACCACTCTTTCAACCTATAGGATTGCGTAATTCCTTTGTGTCCGATTAGTACTCCAACTCCAATTCTTCCCTCGTGTCCGTGATAGAGTATACATGGATATTATGTTTTATGTCTACTTTTTTCATGGAAAACACATATATGTTATAGCACTTTTTTGCTACGTGTCAGATTCTAAAAATTGTACATGTTATAGTTGTGCGTAACTTTTAGATCTTTTAATCTCAGCCGTTATTGTCTTCATCAACGGGGTATATATTTTTAGCCTATGTGGATTAACGTGATGGCTTGTTTTGCTCTTGTCTTAATTATATAATAGGTAGATGCCATGTTGTTGATTACTAAACTGACATCCTCTTAAAAATAAAAACGCCATGTTATTGACTATTAAAAATGTCATGCTCTTATTAATAAAACTACCATCTTATTGATATAAGACGCCATCTTTTTAGTAGTAAAATTGCCATCCTCTTAATAATAAAAATTTCATGTTATTTGAATATTAAAATGCCATGCTCTTATTAATTAAAAACTGCCATGTTTCTGATAAAAAATGACATTATCTTAAAAATAAAACTATAATAAAAAGACCTATGAATTGCAAGCGACTTATAATAAAAATGCATATAGCAAGGTTAGAAAAATCCCCTCTAGAAAATAGATAATTTTTCTTCTTTAAAAAAACCAGGATTTTGTTTTTAAAATGAAAAACAAATTAAAAAAATAGTTCACCAAAATACATAAAAAAGATTTCAGCACAACTATTACGAAACCTAGCTTCAAACCCAGTGGTGAGCGTGCTTGCTATTCCTTTGGAGGTCACGTGTTTGACTCCCTCCAGCCTCACATCGCTCGTGATTATTTTGAAAAGAATAAAGAGAGGGAATGTTTGCAAGAGATCCGTTCACAGCGAACCATTCCAGAGAGACGACGTGATGTTGGCCTTGCGCCAAAATCCGTGTGGTGAAATGGAAGATGTTTGCTAGGGTTGGCGTCCTGGCGAACATTTGCCAAATAGCATTTTCAAAATTGTAGGCCAACAACTATATTTATAGGCAAGAAACTACCCATGACACAGCCGGGGAAGATGCACGCTGACACATGAAACAAAAATCCCGGTATTTATAGGCCAACGATCAGTTCAAAACCTGCGAACCATGGAAAGGACACGAACATAACATGAAAGTTGTAACACATAGTACACGTCAATGTACCACACTTTTTTTTCTCAATGTGCATTTAGAGTTTGGACGTGAAATTTTTAGGAATTGTAGTCACATTCCTTGTGAACGTTCGTATATTTTGAAACATTTAAAATTAATTTTGAGGAAGTTGAAACCTGGGGAGCACCTCAAGGATGGGAGCACCTGATATTTCCCGATGTATATGGTAATGTGGACGTGTTGTGCTTGGTACTTGATATGAGTGGTTATTATTATTTTAAATGCTTGAACGTTAATTATGAGTGTTGAGACTGAAATCTGGCATGAACAGTGTCATAAAAAGACAAGAGCAACATTTGACACTATTCACATTTAAATTTATCTTACCCACAAAATTTATTTTATCTTTTTTGTTTCTGGATGTACATTTTGTGTTTGGACCTGCAATTTTTAGGAGTTGTAGTCACATTCCTTATGAACATTTATATTTTTTTCAGAAATTTTGAAACATTTAAAATTGAACCAACCTGTGATTGGAGGTTAAAGGAACTGTGGTATCCCCAGCTCACCAAGGTTTAAATCCTGATGCTCGCATTTATTCCTGAAACCAATCTGTGGTTGAAGGTTAGAGGAACTGTGATATCCCCAGCTCACCAAGGTTTAAATCCTGGTGCTCGCATTTATTCCTGAAACCAATCTGTGGTTGGATGGTTACGATGACTTCGTAAATTTCAAAATGATATTGCCGACTCAGTCTTTCGGAGTGCTCATAGGGATAGGGTGTGCGTGCGTGTGTTCATAGGGGTGAGTGTATGCACGTGTATACGAGTTTTGCGTCTGTACCGTGTTAAAAAAAGACCCTAAAAAAAGTCCACAAAAACATGAAAAAGAAGTGTTAAAAAAACACACACTACAGAAGATATGCTTTCCTTGTTCATTTACTTTGACCCGGGCAAGTTTAATCCTACTAGGAGCTCCTCACTCAGCCTGTTTTCTTAGGTCTGATCTCAATGCCCTGCACGATGAGGCCGCTCTTCCAGTTCCCACCTTTGGTCTCCGTCAGGCTGATGGACACCTCGCCGTCGTCACCCCCCTCGTTGAAGAACTCGCCCAGCTCCAGCTCCATCCATCCGTCGGTCCTTTGCTGAGGGAGTGCGACATTTTCTTTGTGTAGCCCATTCCTCCTCATGGTCCAGTAGTTCTCGGGCATCCCACATTCATCGTAGTCGTCGTCATCATTGTCATCATCGTCGTCGTCGTCATCATCATCATCATCATTGTTATGTTGAAGGCAAACCTTGCGGGTTAAGTTGGTTGCTCCAACGCTGACCGATGCCTCCTGGACCGGAAATGCCAGCCCATAGAAATCATCATTTTTCTTAAAGACCATGTAGGCGGCATAGGTTGTGTCCTGGGAAAGAAGGTTGCTGTGTATCGTCCCACGGATCTCGAGCCAGCAAACATGCCTGAGTTGAGCACCTTCGGAGAACCTGCCGCAAACATAGGATCAGAGTTTGTAGCAAAGATTGCCGACTGTGAAAAAGGTACATTATAGTAGCAATCACATTGTTTATGCAAAGTGTCATCTATGTGTTGTGCATAGTTCATAAAGAAACAAAGTTGTAAAGGGCATGCCCTTTGCTCTTGACAGCGTGGAAGATAAAAGTAGCACTTAGTTGTGCCACTTCCCAAATGAAATTGACTTCAACTTAAGCTGTTTCAAACAGTTTCGAGATCTTCAACAACTGATTTCAAGTTTGTTCTTATCACAAAATTTGCTACTAGTCAGAACCATACTGAAATCCCTATCAGAGTTTTTGGCTCACAGCAAAGGTAGTTTGGTCTACCATCCTACCGCTTGCAGTTGCAGGTTGCACCAAATTAACCACGTCAAATTAAATTGCAATTGCACAGCCAGATCAGATGCAATTGCAGTTAGATAAGCTGCAACATTCAGAAACACAGCCTAGATATAATTCGGACAACCTGCACCGGAATAGGAGGAGCGACGAACGAACCTGGAGTCTTGGAGTGGGATCCAGGTCCAGGGATTTTTTTCAAAACTGTGTTATTTTTTGTAGCAATTTCGGAAACTATAGGACGTAATGCAAAAAAACCAAAACTAGTAGCCCGTCGGCCATCTTTAGGCCGAAGTAGTACTTTTCGGCCACAGTTAGGCCGAAGTAGTACTTTTCGGCCACTGTTAGGCCGAAGTAGTACTTTTCGGCCACAGTTAGGCCGAAAAGTGTCTTTTTGGTCAACACTAGGCCGAAATAGACTTTTTGGTCAAGTCTAGGCCGAAAAGTCACTTGTTGGTCAACCCTAGGCCGAAGTTGCATGCTGAAATGTATTTTGTCGCCACCCGTTTCCCGCCCACCCCTTCCCGCCACCCGTTTCCCGCCAACCCCTTCCCGCCTTATGTTCCCGCCACCCGTTTCCCGCCAACCCCTTCCCGCCTTATTTTCTCGCCAATCCCTTCCCGCCTTATTTTCCCGCCAATCCCTTCCCGCCAACCCTTTCCCGCCATACCGCAGTTATTCTTTCCCGCCATTATCTCCTCTGTATCTATAAAACCCCCTTCAGGCGAAGGTGGATAAGCATTCCAGTGCAGTGTAGTCGAGATGTCCCATTATCCATTCGATCGTAGTTTTCACCCTGGGATGAGCAGCACTCTTCTGAGTCTAGTTACC
>LR880971.1:779892177-779902261 GCA_904067115.1 Aegilops sharonensis
TCCATCTGACCTTCACTGCTGTCTGGATGTGTTTTGCTTCCATATCTTTCTTCTCTACTATCTCAGTATACATGAGTTGCGCAATGAGACTTGAAGTCAGGTTCGGATGCTTCACCAGCAGGTTCTTCCTCACACAATTATGTGGGATGACAATGGTGACAACCCAGTGGATGTCATACTTCGGCACGTGCGCGTGCACCTTCCCTGGACAACCTATTTCAACGCATTTCACGGTATAGTTTGTTGGACTTGATATGTGTGTCTTGAAAACCCTCTGCGTAGACATAGCCCACTTTATCACCGCATACTTCAATTTTTTCTTTGTATCAAACATAGCCCCTATTTGTACTTGGTTCAGATTATACTGCCATGGAGTCTCATGGACATCGTTCACCGTAAGGCCGGTGGATATGTCCTGCTCCCATGCAGAAGGAATCGGTACCTCAACTTCATCCTCAGAATTTTCAGAATCCAGTTCCTCCACCAATCCATCCTCGTCCTCTTCCTCCATCACCCTCTGCATTTCATCCCCTTCCTCATCCCCATCAGCAAAACCAGAACCAGCTATTATTATCGAATGGCTACTCTGCCCAGTATCAGGACCACAAACATTGTGTGGCACGTAGTATGACTGTTTCTCGGGTTGGCTACCATCCACATCTTGTGGCTGTGACCCGGATAAAACAATCTCATTAGCCACTTTCACTGCCTTGGCCGGGTTCATGCCCCCTGTGGAGTTGTACGGTATTCTCCTCCTTCGGCACAGGTTGCACAAGTGCATATGGGTGGATTCTTCGGTCTCGGCAGCGTCTTAACAGGGACAACCAATGTTGGCTCCTATCTACCGGCATCAACTCCCACTTGACATTTTTACAAGATTTGGTCCACAATGCATGAATACTGACGGAACATACTTCAGGATCCAGCCCGAAACTAGTTGTCAACCGGTACTTCAATTGTCTAATGTCCAGTCTGTCCGGGTCTGCTAGTGTCATGACGCCATTTTTAAACTCGCTAAGATCAACCCCCAACTCATTATATCGAACATTACCAGCGCCGTAGTAAACATTCAGATTTACTGATTCAGACATTTTCACCTGTCAGACATTGCCATCTTCTCATTAATCACAATATACACTAATATTATCCGCTACACGAACTATGCGCTAAAATGCCTCAAAAAAAATTAACACTAAAATTCACAATATACACTAATATTATCCGCTACACGAACTATGCGCTAAAATGCCTCCAAAAATATATTAACACTAAAATTCACAATATACACTAATATTATCCGCTACACGAACTATGCGCTAAAATGCCTCCAAAAATATATTAACACTAAAATTCACAATATACACTAATATTATCCGCTACACGAACTATGCGCTAAAATGCCTCCTAAATTAAATTAACACTGAAATTCACAACGAACACTAATATTATCCGCTACACGAACTATGCGCTAAAATGCCTCCAAAAATATATTGACACTAAAATTCACAATATGACTTATATACACTAACTAAACTATACAATTTACATAATATTTGTGACGACGTGATTATACCTTTGAAGTGTGTGTCCGCTTCTTGCTTCTCTCTTTGACTCAGCGGCACCGGCCACCTCGCGAAGTACTTGCACCACCGGAGAACGACAACGCCGCCCCCGACGACCGGAGGTTCAACTCCTGTCAGCCCCCAACCTGCTCCTCCTCCTCACCACCTCCTCCTCTGCAGCAGCTTCTACTACCCGTCCTCCTCTCCACCATGGCTGCTCCTCCCCACCATGGCTGCTCCTCCCCAAACACATCAAATACTATCCCATAGCAAAAAAAAACACCGTAGGCCGGTGGGGATTGCTATGATCTACCGATTCTGTGGGTTGGATTTACAAATGTGTGGCAAATGGAGGAGATCGGCGCGGGGGGGCGAGGTACAGAGAAGAACTGAGAGAGAGAGAGAGAAAGGGAAACGAAGAACAGAGCGAACAGCGCAGGGGCGAACGCTTATCCGCACCTTTTCGGTCGAAGCCTGGCCGAAAAGTCCTGCTTCGGTCCCCGGTGGGCCGAAAACGGCCCAGTTCGGCCGCCCAGTAGCCGAAGCTACTATTTTCGGCCGGGCCCCAGCCAACAGCGAGTTTTCGGCCCAAGCGCGGCCGAAAAGCTTACTTCGGCCATGGCCTGGCCGAAAACTCCCTTTTCGGCCCACTCCTGGCCGACGGGCTACTAGTTTTGCGTTTTTTTCATTCTACACTATAGTTTCCGAAATTGCTACAAAAAACATGATAGTTTTGAAAAAAAATCCAGGTCCAGTACTGCGGCGTGTCGCCCCACACGATGAAGAGGTTCCTGGCGGACAGCATGTAGCACTTGGCGCCGGTCTCCCTGTCCAGCCACACGCTCTGCGGGCACACGACCATCAAGGCATCAATTGATTAGAGATCAGCGGAATAGGGGAATTGGGAATCAGTGTGCAGTACAGGCACGTACCACGAGGCTGTCGTGGAGGAGGGCGGGGCCGGCGGAGAGGCGGCGGAGAGGCGTCAGCGAGCGGCGGGAGGCCGCCGGGGGGCAGGAAGCGGGCCCAGACGGCGTCGGAGTCGGCCGCGGCCCGGAAGGCCGGGGAGACGGCGGCTGCGCGGCAGGCGTCGCGCGGGGACGTGCGGGCCAGCACCGCCGAGACGAGCTCCTCCGGCAGGCGCGCGATCTCGCAGGCCTCCTCCATCGATCGGTCCCTCCGCCGGCAGGCCGCTGCTTGGTTTGGTCGGGTCTCTTCTGGTTCGATTCGGGGGTGGGGGTGGAGGCGGGGAGGACGAGATTGGCAACTGGTTTTGGCGGTGTCAGGACGGGGGATCGTAATCCCCACGGATATTCTTTTATACCATGCTCGGAGAGCGCGGCCGGAGGCTTAGGCCCTTCCCAGTGCTCCACGGTGTACAGGTGCTAAGGGTGTCACATAGGCAGAAATATGATGTGGCAAAGCAATTAAAGAGGAGAGAGAGCAATATGGTGACCCCAATAAGAACCAATGCTAAGCACGCGGACCTAGGCAGAAAAACAACCAACCAATACATGAACGAGTTTTATTACTAAACAATTAAATAGAGAAGGCTTAGCTACAAAGCCTAAGCACCAATGCATTGGGGACATTGGTTGCTAAGCATTTTAATACACTTAGCACCTCACTTTAGCACCAATGCATTGGGAGAGGTCTTAGCGACGAAGCACTCGGTGGGGAGGAGCAGCGGGTCCATTGGGGATTAATTTACACATGGCAGGTAGGCGGGCTGGAGCTAGGGACAATCCAACGGTTCAGCTTTCCAAGAAAGGCCGGTTGGGGACTAGCGGTAAGTGGTACTTCCTCCGTCGTCCGAAAAATCTTGTCTCTCAAATGGATGTACTCCTTTGCCTTAAAAAAAATGGATGTACTCCTCTCTAGCATCAAATTAGTGCTAGATACATTCATTTGAGGAACAAGTTTGGGACAAATTTTTTTAGACAGAGGGAGTATCCGCATTTTCAAAGCGGACGCTCAAACCGTCATGTAGAACTCCGACACTCTCGGCTCACTTAATCCTTCTTTCGGTCTCATTCTCTTTCACTCCGCCTCTACTTCCGCTTACTTTATATCCACACCCTCCTCCCTCGACGTCGCCGTTGTACCTTTCCAACGGCTATCCAGGCATTGCCGGACGTCTGCAACCACCACCCACGCGCCCGCTTGCCTTGCAGTACGATGGCCTCCACCCAGGATCCGTCTGCAGCCAGGTACCCTCCACCCCACTGTCCAAGGTATCTATGGCGGTCACCATGCCCGGCAGGTGTTCGTTCAAATGACATTGAGATTATTTTCAAACGTTATGTTGTTCTTTCAGTATACGAAGGATGGCGGGGTACTCGAGCATGGAGGATGAGTTGTTGCGCGATGCGTGGTTGACCGTATCCTGTAGACAGGAGCGAAAGGGGACTCTTCTGGCAGCGCGTGCATGATTCTTTACACGCGCAAAAGCATATTGCGCCCTACGACATGCACATCATCTATGAACGCAATGTGAAGTCATTAGCATATCGATGGTACACCATACAGACCACCGTTGGCAAGTTTTGTGGCACGGTTGATATGCTGGAGGTAAGGTAGCCATTGCGCGCGGCAGCCGTGGAGATTGTAAACTCATCACAATGATTGATTGATCATTCACACAATGTTGCTCTACGCATTTGTGTAGTACGTGATGCCGTGATGTACCACATGATAGAGGGCAAACCATTTACGCACATACACTGTTGGATGAAGCTCAAGGGGCAGTATGTGTGGGACGGCATGATCCGTTCATAAAAAACTTGTTGAACATCCGTTTAATCTAGTTGAATTTGAATTATTTCTCATTGAATTTGAAATATTGTTGCACTAAACTTCTTAGCACCCTTGAACGTTTTTAATGGAAGCACCCTTTGATTTTTTTTCCGGTAAATACTTGCATTACTCATTCAACACCCTTATTACAATCTACTTTGCAGTGTGCCTCCCGAGGCCACCATAATGGTTGTGCCGATCCAATATCTATTTCTCTCGTTTAACGCAACCCTCCGAAATGTTTTGGTCTAGTCATTATGTCCCATGCCACCCAACACAGTTTTCTCCTTCTTTGCATGCTGCCTCATCAAAATTGCCGTATAATTGATGTGATATTCTCATAAAAACCCCTTAATTAGTTGCTCCTGGTCATCGGGTCGAGGGAGAAGCAATGCATATGATCGTTCAACTTTTCAGCCCACGCGCACTCACACACTTGTCCGCTTTCCACACGTTCGCAACCCACGCATCGGTCGCAGACTACCTCCATGTATACGATAATAAACATGCTGGTTTGTGTGCTACTATCTCTCGTTAATTATATCCGGATTGTTGTTTCCCCGGCGACTGGAAATACTTATTTCTGACTCCCTAACAAGAACCACCCAATCTTTGAGAAATTCGTATAGGTATATATAAGTAGTGAGAAATATGATAGAAACATCCGAGCATGTGATTAAATAGTACATCGGCGTGCATGGCTTAAAGAAATAGAAAGTCGTTCTTGCTTTCCCAGCTAATCATGCGATCTCTCTTAAGAGCCACAGTATATTGTTTTTCTCTACCAAACTTATTCTGTTTGCTCTTCTTGATGGGTAGTTCACTCGTCTCGTTGGCAGCGACATTGTTGAAGGAGGACTCCCGAAAGAGCGGGTTGTCATGGATGTGCTTGTCGAAACACTTGCCTAGGAACCGCTTTACAAAGTTGAGCTGTACTAGTCGTGCCCACTTGGAGACCATGAGCACGCATCTCTGCCTCCATGTCGTCGGTATCAATTCCTCATATGAGCACTCGCCTCGTTTCATCATGGCGGCGGTCTGCTGTAACATGACCCTAATTTGGCCGGTGAGCTTCTTGTCATTCCCATGGGTGCCGCTTGAGAGGTCGGACACTTTGATCTCAAGCGTCTCCATGTCCTCAGGAGTGGCGTGCTGCAGCAAGTTGAGCTCCGCACACACTGCGAGCGCCTCGCCAGAGGCCATCAAGAGGGCCTGGTCGTCGGTGTTAAGGAGCTCAGCGAGGTCGTGGAAGGGGATCGTTGCCTCTTTCCAGGCATATGGGTACGTCCTCAAGTCACCAAGGGTGGTGAGAAGCAATGCCCACGCGGACAAGGCGGTGATCAAGACTCTGGGGGCGGTCCTATTGTCAGCTCTGGAAAGCTTGATCACGCCCCAAATTGCCCTAATTGATGGCTCCACGTCCTCGGGGCGACGTGCGGCAGCAAAAGTGACAATGGCGAGACAGTTGAGAGCAGCTACCACCTTTGCGTTGTCGGACGGTGCTCGTAGCGTCTTCATGAGTGTGGGGAGCTGGAGCGTGCTCGTGAGGATTTCCTTGGAGCAGTCGGCGTTGTCGCCAACAGTGAGTGCGAGGAGGCCGATTACGCGGTAAGCGAGCAAGGCCTCCGTTGCGGAACCCGTGTTAAGGGAGGCTCTACACCGGAAGAAAATTGTGAGACACCGGTAGTCGACCCTCTCCATTGGTATGACGCCCTCGAGTAGGCCGACTAGCCCCTCGAGGCCCGCCTCGCGCTTGGATCGCCGCTTCTCGTGGAGGTTGTTGATGCACCTGTCCACGAAGTCCAACTTGTCTGTTCCATCATCTTCAAATTCTACCAAAACAAATAAATGCTAGCATAGTTAGGGTTTGCTATTTGATAGAAGAGACATAACTTTGTTTAGGTCACAGCCAGCGATCATATAGGACGAGAGATAGATAGTTGCATGGGTGCCATGACACGCTTCGTAAAACTGCAAAATAATTTATACTACTATATACTTAACACTAATTATCTATCCCCTCTGTTCCAAAATAAGTGTTGTGATTTTAGTTCATAATGTTATTTTGGAACTGTTCGTTGCTCGTGATGATTTTCAGATCAAAATACACGCCTGTAGTGTATTTTCTACTCCATATAAATTTTGATCCGGTACGATGTACCAGTGTTGAAGTTGCATTGTCTATACGTTGTAGACGTGAATTTTGGCAACCACGGTGCAGAGGCTGTAGATCCGCTGGTGATAGATAGATAGATAGAGAGAGATGGATTGCTTACGAGTTACGACGTACCGGTGCGGGTAGACGAGTCGGCTAGGCCGCGAGCGGGCCGTACAACCTCTTATTTATTTAATTTTTATTTTTTTCTGGGAATCCAGCCTCGTGTTCTTTCGAGAGAAAAACAACTCTTTTTTTCTTCTTTTTCCTGCGGGAAAGAAAGGGAGAGAGAGAGACCAGCCACAGCTTCTTAACCTGCCTCGCCTTCTTTTCTTTTTTCTTTAAAAAGAAGAAAAAAAACCAACTTTGGTCAAGTCGATATGCGCGCGCACACACAAAAATCATTTAACCTACGCGTTAAGAAAAAAAAAAGCAACTTCTCAGATGCACAACGCGACATGCGGCGCTAGTTACCCCGTGACCAATTCCACGACAGTCGGCGAGATGAGGCGCACCGCCCGCTCACGCATTATCCTTTGATCGATGGCCGCCAAAGTCTCTCGATTGGTGGTGGTGGTGCGTTAGTGCAAGAGACGCCGAAGCGAAACAGGCCACTCAACCACGCAAAGAAGGACACTATGACGTCACCGTGCACGCTCCAAATGCAACGTAGAGCCGTCCAAACCAACAACCATGCCATGTTGAATGAAACTTTGACATACAAAAAATGTAGCTAGTTTGTCCGGTAAACTCCTTTCTCCGATACTCCTTCCGTAAACTAAAACTAATATAAGAGCGTTTAGATCGCTACTTTACAAAAAGAGTACATCAAAACGGTACGTCGACCTACCTAACGTCGATGGTTCATGACTCCATGTATCGCACCTTCTCAGGCGGCCAGATAATAACCGTTTGATCCAACCAATTTAGTCCGTCCGATCGTACATCACATGACGTGCTGTTGACTTTAGAAAAAAGAAAAAGCACCTCGGCCGGCCGGGTAATAACCGTTTGATCCAACCAATTTAGTCCGTCCGATCGTACGTCACATGACGTGCTGTTGACTCCAGAAAAAAGAAAAAGCACCTCGGTCAGCCGGGTAATAAACATTTGATCCAACCAATTTAATCCGTCCGGTCGTACGTCACATGACGTGCTGTTGACTCTAGAAAAAAGAAAAAGCACCTCGGTCGGCCGGATAATAAACGTGATCAATCAGTTTGATGGCGCCCCTTGCTGCGCGCTCCCAAAACCCAAACATTTGACGGAAATCACTTTGCCGCTTCGCTTGCTATTCGGTCGCCGCGTGCTCGGTTTTTGAAAACTTTTGAATGAAACCAACAAAGTGTTAGATGAAAACCAACCCCAACCCACCGAGCCAGCTAGCCCAAACCCCAACCCGCTCCGCCGGCGCCATCCGCCGTCTACCCTACCCTCTCCTTCTCTCCTCTCCCCAAGATTCGGTTCCCACGAACCAGTGGCCGCCGGGCTCCTCCGTCCTCTCCCCCAACCCCCCTTCCCTCCATGGCCGCAGATCCACCGGACCTCCTTCCCTCCCTCCCTCCTGTTTCCTCTCCAATCCGGCCACCGCCGACCCCCAACCCCACCGGCGACCTCCTCAGCTCTGACACAACCCAACGTACGCCCTGCTCCTCCTCCTTCCAACCCCATCTCATGTGCGCAACTCCATCTCCACTCATGTGTATGTGCGGCATCATCCTGCTGCAGATCCCATCTCTCCTGTCTTGGCCCGACCACCACCGCGGCAATGGGGACGACAAGGCTACGAGGAGGTGGCCGGACCTTCAGGTTGCCGCACAAGACGACCAAGGTCCACTCTGCTCTACTGCTATCCCTCTCCCTAGCTTTGTTCGTTGCTGCACAAGAAAAACACAGACAAACGAAAACTAGAGTAATTAGCTAAGGATGAGTCCATCTCCTACCTCTAGCTCCCTCTCTGTGCTGCTGTAGTACCATGCTCTGTTTCATGGCCGTGGCTTATTTTGTTTGCGCTTGCTGTGACTTGTGTGTTGGACTCTAATTAGATGCTGTTAGGGAATGACCTACTGGTTAGAAGTAGCAAGATTTTACTCTTGTGCCGTGGAATAGATGGTTCTTGTGTACTCCGATTTACTAGTTGAAATTTGCTCCTTCTAACTCATCAATTTTGCTCCTGCTGCTGTACAAGTGATGCGTGTGATTGTTGATGGACAGGAACTAGCAAAGTTTGTTGTTTTGCAACTGAATGAACACAACTTCAGTTTGTACGTCACCCAGCTTGCTGCTACGGTGGCCGCCGATGCCGGCGAGCCTGCAACATCTCCGATGAGCTGAAGGACCTAGACGCCTAAGGTACGCCCTGCTCCTTCCACCCTCATCTCATGTGCGCCAAGTCCATCTCTCTCATGTATGGCAGCTTCGTGCTGCAGATCTGATGTCTTCCGTCTTCGCCCAACCACGGCCACGGCAATGGCAAGGTGAAGGCTACGATGTGCCGGACGAGGAGGTGGAGAACCATGAGGCTGACCCACAAGTTGACCAAGGTCTGCTCTGCGGCTATCCCTCTATAAGAGAGCTATCTAATGAAGATATGCGTTTGTTGTTGTAGTTGAAGACGCTACCAGAAAAACTGGGGTTGCCGACGGCCCCCGTCGGCATCTATGGACCTATGCCGACGGCCGCGGAAAGGCCGTAGGCTTAGAAAAGTCGTCGGCATACATCAACCTATGCCGACGGGGCCGTCGGCATAGACAAGGCCGTCGGGACCGCCTGAGGTACGCCTACGGGGCCCGTCGGCATAGGGCAGGCCGTCGGCATATCCGTGGCCCACCTGCCCGGTCAGCGCTGACCATTTGACGGCGTTGACCCTACGCCGACGGGCAGTAACGGCGGCCGTCGGCATATCAGTGGCAGAGGTATGCCTACTGCCAAGCCGTCGGCATAGGCCCCTCTGCCACGTCAGCGATCCGTGTGCCACGCCACGTCAACGATCCGTGGGACAACCTCCGTGTGTGCACAGGTATGCCGACGGCCTGGCCGTCGGCATACGTTTATTTTACTTTATTTTTTTATTTTTATTTTTACTCTGTTTTTTTATTTTTACTTTATTTTAATTTTGGTTTTTGTATATGATAATTATGCCTTATCTAAAAAAACATACCCGATGGTATAACGATTGCCCCCCGTTACGAACATCGCTATCGCCGTGTCACGGAGGGGGGAAACGGTCGACACGGAAGGAATTCTGGTTGGTGGGGGGATTCGGGGTGTAGCTATGTCACTGAAACATCGCACGGGTCCCGATGCATATGTGAAAGTGTTCATGCATGCGTACGCCCGTCTTGGGGCTCCGGGGGGTGCCCCCCCTCACGGACGGCGCCGCCGCCGACACCCCGGAGACGCGTGCCGCCTCTTCGGACATGCCACCACACCACCCTGCATGTATGAGGGGCCGGTGCGACGCTCCGGTGGCATTGCTACCCCCCAGGGCCCCCGTCCCGCCTAACCCTGGAGCGGTTGACCACGAGATCTACCCCTTTGACTTCCCACGGACGGGCTTTGACCAGTGGAC
>LR880971.1:779935826-779964662 GCA_904067115.1 Aegilops sharonensis
TTCATGTCATGTTTGTTTCATGCTCTTGGGGCATTTCATCAAACACCTTATGTGCATAAGAGGAACCAAAAGCAAACCTACACCCACTTGTGAAGAGAATGGCTCCAAATGGCTAAGTGTTGGCTGCTGGATGGGTATATATAGGGGAGGGGCTTTAGTCGCGGTTGGCCAGGCCAACCGCGACTAAAGGTGCCCGAAGGCCTTTAGTCGCGGTTGGCCTGGCCAGCCGCGACTAAAGCCCCTCACGTGCACCAGCTGGCCACCGAGCGCCCAGGGCCCAGGCCTTTGGTCGCGGTTCACCTCCAGAACCGCGACTAAAGGTCCCATTAGTCGCGGTTCCTACAGCTTCGCGACTTATGGGCTGGACGGAAAGCCTGTTTTTCCACTAGTGGGCTTGGTCCAATGTCCGACTCCGACTTCTCCGTGGAAAACCCCAATGCCATACCTACAACTGAATTATTTGAGTTGTCCAACCGAGTTACCTGCAACGATCTACTCTTATACTACCTTGATTTGCTTGCAAAATCCATAACAGTTTGAAAGTATATTTTGTTATCCTATTCGTAGATACTTGGCCTTCAAATTTGGTCAAATTTTATACCGTGTGACTTCAAACAAAATTTATAGGAATGAATTTGTTTTCTGTTTCTAGGAAACATGAGTCTAGGGCTCTACCAAAGATAAAAGCAATTATTGTGTAGATCTAGGAAATATGCTAACCATGAATAACATGAAAGTAAATGTTACTTCTAGGAATATATGCTAATCATGTAAGCACAGAGCTGCTAACCAGAAATAAGATCAATGTTGCCTTCCACATATGGATACTCCCGGAAGACCATGTTTACTTTTGTGCACCAATCATCACCTGGCATGTCCTGATCTAGCAGCCTCACTGTCACACTTTTAAGCATCGGCGCACATCTAAATACCACTCTCAATAAATCAAGCTCATGATCCTCCCCTTCAAAACCTTCGATTTCAACCTTCTCAAGATTATTCAAGGAGACAATTTGGGTTTTCCAGCCCTTTGGGTCATCACAAGGGCAATTAAGTGGGCACGCTTCTTTCACCTAATAATGAAGATAAATGTAAATCACGTCAATGCATTATAGATGCTCCACTTAGATGTTCATTGAGAAAGTACAAGACGCATATATTCCATATATATTAGCACGGTGATAAATTAATTACCTCCGATCTCAGTAGGACGATCTTAAGGTTTCGTATATCTGCAAGACGAAGACCATGATAATGTATGCCAAGGAGACGCAACACAAATGCGCCAACCACGTGCCCTCTTGTTGTGAGATGTAGATTCAAAGCAGAGAAGTGGGTGCCCATATGGCTAAATATCTCTGTGGCAAAGCGGCGCTCTGCATCTGATAGAGAAAAAATTGAATCCTGCAAAAATCAATTCAGGTAGACATCATCATGAATATGTTCAATGTAGTCGGTAGTCTATAAATTGGACAGGACAGGAGACATACTTTGGGAGACATGTGCAGGGACAAGACCTCGACCTGAGTGAGCACCCCCGCTCCGTGTCTCTCCGGCGACTCTAAGCCCACCTCCAGGAGATCCAGGTGCCAAAGACCAAGCGCATGGCCATGGATAAACAAGTTGGGGTACGTGCACCTCAAGGAGACCTTCTCCACCATTGGTGCCAAGACGGTGCTCCCAAACTTGTCAAGACGGTGCTCCATAAGTCAATTACTTAAGCAACCTTGCATTTACACGGCCTTGAAGCGGCTTCCGGCGCTCCACGAGGACCTCTTGCAGCGACGCCGAGTGGACGGTGAAGGCGTCCATCGTGAGCACGTGCAGGTGCGGGCAGCACGGGATCAAGGCGGCGAGGTCGAGGTGGCAGCCGGAGAGGGTCAGTCTCTCGAGCAACGGGAACCCTGAGTGGGCTACCTCGAGGTCCAGCGACACCCCATGCAGCTCGATCGAGGTGGCGCGGTGAAAACGGGGCAGCTTTACGCGGGAAGGACCCCGCGTCCACTGGGTGAGGGTGAAGCGGAGCTCCACGGGCGCGAGCGCCGCGGCGGCACAGAGCACGGAGGAGACGCTGTCCGCGCACAGCCTGCTGCCCTCCTCCGGGACACGGATGTCGAGGAGGCGCACCCCTTGCCCGGCGGCGTGGCGGAGCGCGGCCTCTAGCGAGTCAAGCGGGACGTCGTTGAGGGTGACGTCGACCACGGGGAGGCTGGAGCAGACGCGGCGCCACCGACGGGAGAGGACGCTGGTGCGCACAGCCGCGCGGGCGCAGCCGAGGCGGAGGAGGACCAGGTGGAGCAGATCGTCCGGTAGAGAGCTGATGCGGTCGGCTGCTCCGGTTTCGTCCATGGGAAACCCTAATGCTATTGCATGCATGTGGTGCACGGGAGATATGTGGGGGCCGGGGAGGAAAACTAGAGAAAACGAACACCGAAACAGGGTACCGAGCAGGCCTCTTCTCTCCTTTTTATTTTCCGTTTTCCTTTTTACATAGAGCCGGACTCCTCGTTCTAGCCTCACGCTTAGAGTAGTGCTAATAGATAGGTTTGAAGACGTTGTCGACACCTTCTACTCGCATTATAGGAAGTTCCTTATTCCCAGTCTATTAATACCTACTTCATTCAAAAATAAGGACAGATAATAAATGAAATATAATTCCTATATGTGGCCTCCATTGTCATTTTTCTACTATGTCAAGTACCTCATGGTTAGCACAGCACATGATGATAGTCCTAAGAATAAATTTACGACTTCCTAATTTCCTATGATCATCGTGCAACTTGGACTACAAAGACCCAAGTCGAAGAAAGCCCAGATTCATGGTCCACGGAGTGGTCCGGAGGTGATTTCTTCTGCAAACTGGAGACAAAAGTGGGGGAGGTTTGCGGGAGTCCGGACCGCTCCCAAGCCCGCTTCGAACCGCCCTGGCCCACCAAAAACCCGTCACCTGCCCCTCCCGCGCTTTCTTTCCGATGCACACGCCGAATTCATGCCAGCCCAAAGCACGCGGAGGCCGGCATTGATGTGGCGATGTGATCAGAGGGAGGGAGGGCGGCGCTGACCGACGCGGTCTCTTTGCAGCCGCCGTTTCAATGCGGACACAGGTTCCCGAGGAACCAACTCCGGCCGATGTGCCGCATTGAAGCGGCTGACCGGCCCTTCGCATGGCCTTGCCGCGGGTTTTTAAGCCGCGCTCTGGCGCCGTCCACATCGCATCCTCCTCCTCCTCCTCCTCCTCCTCCTTGCCGCACCCCCCTACACATCTCCGGCGATGGGCAAGTCCTGGGCGTCCGCGCTGACAGGCGGTTCTGGGACGGGATCTGGCGGCTCGTGGTGACGCTGCCCTCGGACTCCGGGGTCATGTCGGCTGCCGGCGACTCAACACGGGAGGAGATCGTCATCTCCTGCGGCGACAAGGAGGACCAGCCGGCGCCGTAGTCCGTGCGAGCGGTGTCGGGCCAGGTCTACGCCGGCACCGACGCAGAGTTCAAGGAGCAGATGGAGCTGATACTCTGTCACTCTGTCGTCCAAACCAACGGCCTGGCTTGGCCACAGGGAGCGCTCCTCCCCGCGAAGCCGGAGCCGGCATCCCTTCCACGCTCTCCGCTGCCGCGCAGCAGCGGCGTCCACCAAATCGGACGCCGTGATAAGTCTCCAATGTATCTATAATTTTATTGTTCTATGCTATTATATTATCAATCTTGAATGTTTTATATACATTTACAAGCAACTTTGTATCATTTTTTGGGACTAACCTATTAACTTAGTGCCCAGTGCCAGCTGCTGCTTTTTTTTGCTTGTTTTTTACTTTGCAAAATATCAATACCAAACGAAGTCCAAATGCCACGAATTTTTTTGAAGATTTTTTTCTGGCAATAAGAGACCCTGGAAGCTTCTGGAGGCCACAAGAAGATGGAGGAGTGGCCCACTAAGCACCAAGGCGCGCCAGGAGTATATATCGGAGTATAGTTTAGGTAGTATATATACTACTTTAGGTAGTATATATATACTATTGGCATAGCGCTAGGAGTTTATATTGGAGTATACTTTAGGTAGTATATGTACTACCTGAAATGTTCAGTTAGTATATATATACTACTTTTTTGATAATATGTATCATATTTTGAGCATACTTTATTTTAATATGTACATATTTCACAAATACAATAAAAACTATGAGCTCTTGCAAAAAATTTATATAACTGACTTTGAAATATCTTAGATGTAGTATATAAACATACTAAAAATAATAATGTAATATATATATATATAATACTATACACACACACACACACTAATTTATGCTATGAATCAAAAGAAACTTTTGGTAAGATAAATAACTTAAATTTAGCATAATTGTTTTATTGATATACGTTACAGCCGCAGGAAAAAGAATACAATAGTTAATAATTACCTATGTTTTTGTGTGACTTATTATACGAACTAAGTGCAAAACATCATACTCGTTTAGGTTGTAGTCTGATGAAATAATATGTTTAAACGAATATAGAAGTTTAGTATAAAATATAGGTATTTTTTATTTCGCCTCGGAGCCCAAAATATGTTTGGAACGGCTCTGCCTCGACACTCGCACCACCCCGACAACCCCATCCGCGTCGTCCTCATATGCGTTGGTGGTTCGCACGCCGTCGTGTACCAGCGAGTACACTGAGTCCTTTGAGCTTCAGTTTTCTTTTATTGGAGCTGCGTCGCTTCATATATGTTTGTCAATAAAGGCGGGCGGCAGCATGGATTGGAGAGAGGAGACGAAAGGAAGGAGGCAGACCTGGGATAGACGAGATTGTATCAATCCCAGAAAGACGAGAACGATAGCTGGAAGGCAGGGCGTTATTGAATGGATGGGAGAGTGAGAGAGATAGGAAGGGCATGAGGTATTGAGGGAGAATGACGAGAACGATTTTGTGTGTGTTAAATGGATTGACAAGTACGAAAGATTGATGCCAAGCAGAACTAAAACAGAGGAGAGGAGCTGCTCTGTTATTCATTTAGTCAATCTTTTGGCCTATCTCTTTCTGTATTATGATTTCCATCTTGAGAAAAAAGGAAAAACATGTAAAGCTGTATGGGTTTTTTATGTTTGTAATTTTTCATTTTGGGAAGAATTAAAGGATCGAGTAGGCTTGCCCTTGAATCCAACTGTTTTTAGTTTTTAGTGTCCAGGAAAAATTCTTGAGATGACGAAAATGAATTGTACTCTCAAGAAAAGGTAGAATACGAATTGGATGGAAAGCTACAGCTACAGAAGGTTGGCCGTCGAAACTCACAAAATTCTTTCAACTTTACATGTTTTATCATTGTTATCAAGTTTTGTTCTGGACTATGGCTTTCTGAACATATTTTGCTTAATCAGGCAGAGCATAGTGAAGGGTTCGCTTCTACCTCCCATGGCCTCTCCACTACATCGTATATGTTTTGCGGCTCCTCGGCTTCATTAATGGCAGTAGGGCGCTTGTGCCATCCATGTCTGATTTGTGCAGCCATCATCTGTAGCATTGGCTGGAGCCGTCATCCGAAATAGTTTCACTGATTCTCAGGTAAGCAACATGATTTTTCCATGCGTTGATTCAATCTGGAAAAGTCAAGATCATAAATGCTCTTAGGGTTGATTAATGGGATTCTTTCTGACGTAAACAATAAGCAATATGTGTGTCCTCACCATATTGGTGGAGCACATACTCTTCAAATCATCCATTCTCTTGTTCCCCAAAATAAATTCATTCGTTCTAACCATTAGCCATATAATTTAGAATTCAGAATTGTACAGATCATAAAAATGTTACTTATCTATACAAAAAATATAGAATGTGGATGAAAAAAAGTTGACACCAAAAAAATATGTTTGAAAAAAATGTTAATCATGTATTTGAAAAAATGTTCAACGAGTACACAAAAATGTTTCATGTATTGGAATGAAAGGTTACACATTCTATATTTTTTGTATAAATAAGGAACATTTTTTATACACACATTTAACAATTTTTAAATACATGCTTAACACTTTTTAAAACATATTTTTTATGTCAACTTTTTTGCATATATATTGTACATTTTTTTTGTATACATCAGGAACATTTTTTATACATGTTTAACATTTTTTAATTACATGATTAACTTTTTTAAAACATATATTTTTTATGCCTACTTTTTTTGCAAAAATGATTAGTCCACAGCGAGCCAATTAGCTCCAATCAGCCCCGACAGGGGCTAGTCGGTCAGCTGTAGGCCGACTGGAATCCAATCGGCCTGCTGTGGGCCGACTAGGCCCAGTCGGCCCGCAGCGGGCCGACGGTGTATTATTTTTGAATTTTTTATCCAGCATAATATTTATGAAAATTAATAAAAAATATGTATTATTTTATAAAAAATAGCTTCTTTCTGACGTAAACAAAATAAATAGAAATCAACCTGATTTGATTATGTTTCATGTCCATAATAGTTTTCTCTTACACAAACATGTACATACAAATTATATTTCTTCTCATTGCGAGAGGATATGAGGATTTCTACTATTATACTGACAGAATGATAGCATTACCTCAAGCATGTAACCATGGGAGTTAGTCTTTGTTACCTGACCTAAATGTTGTTGTAAACATAAGTATGTCCTAAGAATTAGGTTAAGAATGAAGCCAGTAATTGTTGAGTGTCTACAGATGTACCTCATTCAATCCCGCAAAAGTTAGTCATAAAGGTGGCCACGTTGCTGCATTTGATTGTTCCCTACAAGAATGAGACTGAGTATTCTGTGCTTGCCACATGCCATCAACGTACTACTCTCATTCTAATTAATTTTTGATCTTCCTAAACTTGGTTTTGTTCTTGCCTTTATAGACAAGCCTCAGCATATTTGAGATTATGGTTGTTGCTGCACGTGAAGAGTTGGTTAATATGAAGAAGTTCTTAATTAACTAACTTGAGGCATTTGCACAGTAAGTTATTTGCTTTTATCATTGTGTAGTGGAAAGATAGTTTTTTTTTTTTGCTTTTTTTGTCCTAGGACACAGTTTCTCAACTCGGCCAACCGTGCTTCATATGAACCGGTGCTCTCCCGTTGCAACGCACGGGCATTTGATGAGAAAACGGACTTACGTAGATTGAGATAAATATATGCAGGAAGGAATTAAAGGAGAGACTACACAACTCGGGTGACAAAGAGTTGCGCCTATGGCCGATTAAATAGAACTGAAAAAAGTCCGCGTCTACACCGAGACCCCTCGAGGAAAAAAGATCGGATGATGAGAAAGGAAAAAGGAGAGACTGGATCGGGATGGCGAACGACCTGGATTCAGGCTTTAGCGCACGACAGACGAGCTGCAGGCCACGGCGGACGCTACAGGCACAGGCCCAGCGCACTGGGGTAGGCCGGGGTGAAGTTGTTTGCTAGGTGTGTGTTGCAGATAGATGAAGGCACTGGGACGGGGAGGCAAGGTCAAAGAGGACGGGTCGCGAGGCAGGTTGTGGTTGCCTGCATATATATATGTATTCCCCTCCGTTAACAATGGTTGGTTGAAGCTTTGGAGTACTATAAACTTCCAGGGAAGGTAAAACCCATCTTTGGCACATTTGTTTTCAGAGTATTGATGTTGGAGATGACCTTAAGATGAGAAAGATTAAAGATTTGGTAAGCAGTCCCTACTGCCTCAAGGTTTTTTTTCGTCACTGCTTTTTGGTTGTATTTATGTAAGAGGCATGGATGGAGCTGGAACTAATTTGCGATTTCTCCTGGTCATTTTTTTCTAAAAAGAGCAAGTTGCCCGGTGATCCAACGTTGTAGATCAGAAATGTTCTGCATAGATACCCATCCCAATTGCTAACAATTCTTTTGCACACTCAGGTTTGTGCTTTTCTGTGGTAATTTACTAAACATACTTTGGGTTATGATCCTTTGACATACACTTATGCCCTCCCCTACACATCTCTACTCCCAATGTCTGAGTTGGTTGAATAGTACATGGTTTATTTTCGTCCCACCACTTTCAACCGTTTTATTTCGCTAGTTTTTTTCGTCCCCTTCCCCCACCCTTTTCTACGGGTTTATTTTTGTCTCCACTCTTTCCTTGTAAACCAACACTTTCCTAAGGTACAAAATATCACAGGTCTAACTTTCCTAACTTGACTAAATCAACCGATTCTTCTCATCAATGCAATTTGCTTTAGGAAATAAAATAATGAATTTTAAGGAAACAAATAACAGAATTTAAGGAAAAATCCGATTGACTACTTAACCGACATATATTTGAACCTTCGTCTCCGTAAGAATTTTTCTGATTTTTTTTTAGCAATTTTGAATAGCAGCTTGAACCCTAAAATTGAAGCAGATTTTAGTGATATATTAATCTTGTCATTGCAGATTTGAAAAAGTATTTTGAAGTGCTTGGTAGTGGCAGCAGCTCAAAAACGAATGCAAGCACCCGCGCAAGTGTCAAAAGTATTGATCTTGGTAAAATTAAGCAACATTTTCAGAATAAGGGTAGGGCATTACCATTGCCTGGGTCTTCTAGACGCCATTGAAAGCTTCATTACCGTATGTTTTAGATTGTTGTCCTATTGAAACATGCCTACATTTTCAGTGTATTTGGTTTTTGGTCGTATTGTGTATTGACTCTTTCGAGTTGCATCAAAAGAATTCTTTCCTTAAGACTTCGCCACACCTTAATTTTTTTCCGTCCTCCACCTCCGCTCACCGTTGTGGCAGCGTTGCCCGTCGACCAACAGTAGCCTGCATTGCCCCTGGTTCGTCCCCACCTCCATAACACAATGCGAGGGTTCATGCGGCTTTCCCTCGCACGTAAAAAAACCAAGGAACTAAGCCTCGTCCCATGAAACAAAATCAGACGAACGAGGCCCCCTCGACTCCTCTCTGGATCGAGCTACTCCCTTGATCTTTTCCTAGGGTGTGAACGCCGCCGCCGCAGAATCCGCCGCCACTAACGTCTCGCTCTTCCACCCCCCGGCGCTGACGCGGCCTCCGAGACCGCCGCCGCCATCGCGGAACCCCACATCAGGGGCAGGACCCATGGGAGGGTGTGGTTGTGGGACGCAGCCGCCCCCGTCGTCGCGGAACCCTTGGGCAGGGCATGGTCGTGTTGCGGGAGCGGCGCAAGGCCGTGCCGGCCATTCCTTACATCAAGGAGGAACACCTCAAGGAGGAACACAGGTATTTACATCTGACTCAATATGATCGTCTCTTCTCTGATCTGTTTGTGTGTTCAACTGTCTCTTCTCTGATCTATTTGTGCGTTCAAGTCACGCTAGATACAAGCGGCACGGGGAGGGAGATCTCCACGATGGCGAGAGCGAATGGGACGGAGGCATAGGGGTCAGGGTGTATGAAGTGGTCGGGGACGTTGAAGACGGCGGAGTCGATAAGGCCGTGTACGCGTCAAAGACCTTGAGGTAGGCGGTGCAGTTGCCATAACCGTTGTGTGCTTCCGTTGAATCACGTTGGTAGTCTCATCAAAGGTTCATGAAATCATCAGGTATGGAAATGCTTCACTGTTTCTGTAAATTACACCGTGCTAGTACAATATTTCAGTTTCTTTTTCCATTATTTCCCGGTTCTCTTGCAGTACTATTCAACAACCTATCTTCCTGCCTAATGGATAAAAGAGGATTTTTGTTTACTTAACATAGTTGCCTGATTAACAAAGTCATGGTTTCTATTGGCTATTTCTTCCTACTACATAGACAACAATGTATCTTCCTACCTACCAGATATGCTACTCCTTGATTGCGTATCTCCCAAATTAAGAAGCTCCACCGTTATTCTATATGATCGTCCAGAAATGAGTTCTAATTAATTTTGGTGCGAAGACATGCACGGTGATGATGTTCTAAGGGCCGATGTTCATATAGAGGCAAATAATCTCAGATTTCTGAGTGCACCGTAGTCCCATCTTTTTTTTGGAGGAACCGTGATCCCATCAAGAAGAACATGTTTTCAATTTTCCGAGCAAAGAGCGAAACTAACTCTATTGTTTTTTACTTCTTGCAGGATAATTAGTAGATTAATGACTTGTTGCGGGATTAATGATGTTCAAGCTGGGAGTATTGGCTTTGTTTTCTCACCTCTGGGAATTAGAAATGGATGATTACTGGGTATACACTGGATACATTGCAAACTGCGGAACTGAAGTAAACCTGCATGGTATTCTTGTTGGGTAAGTACTTGAAAATTCCATGTTCTATTGAGCTGTTATATACCACGGCTTGTTGTAAAATGTTCTTTCTGTACTAAATCTTCTGTATAGACGGTTTACAGGATAGAGGTATTCCTGATGGAATCTTGTACGCCTTTGGTGAGCCTCACTAGCTATTCAGTATCCAAAGAAGGATGGGATACCAAGCTGGACGCCCATATTCTTGAGAAATATTAAATGGACAAACTCAGATGAACAATATTGTATAATGGTGACATGCCTATCGACTCTTTGGTCTTGGTGATTAGAAGGCATGAAGGACGTGATCGAGCAAGTGAACAAGCAGTTTAAAGAACCAGTAAGACTACTGAACTTGTAGACACTTACTACTAACCTTGTAGAGAGCCAAATATATTCAATAAAAATATAAGATGTTTATTATTTGACTTAACTGGCAGTTCTGTACTGCCCATCATGTTGTCTTTATGATGATACAGTATGTTGTTATCCTTTCGTATTATGATATAGTTTTACCACTCAATCAAGATGCAAATTAGTGTCAGAGATTACTTCCAGTACTCCTTGTCTTTGTTTCGCTTCATGTAGAGAGGGATCTTGCATTGTTACTTCTAAAAATAGTAGCACTGACAGGGGTCGCCGATTTCTGCTTCCCGCACGGTGCACAGTCTCCTCCCGGACAAGCACAACGACTAATACATATCACGTCCTGCCAGGAAAGTTTCTCCCGTTATCCTTTTCCTTTTTTCCTTGGTAGTGTTAGATAGATTTGTAAAAAGACGGGATCTAACACTTGGCTATATGAATGTATGATGCATGTTCTTGAAGGCCAAAAAGTTCGATGTTAAGACATTGCAGATGTGAGGAGACCATTATAGGAAATAGGGAGACACTCGGCTCTCTTCAGCCGCCACCGGCAACGCGCTGAAACCGATGTCTGCCGATAATGATTAGGAAGGTGAGCTTATTAGTTGTGTGCTCTCCTCGGCGGTGTGTGTGGTCTTGTTGGTTCCAGGTCGGCCGGGTGCCCTTCTATGTGGGCATGTCGTAACGGCTTTTGCCTGGGTTTCCGTTAATTAATCGGGCAACTTTATTCTTCCTTGTTTAATGAATCGGGCCCTAAAGAACCGTGTTTCAAAAATAAAATACTGCAAATGATGTATGGACAAAGAAAGTGATGTATCCCAGCGTTCAACCCCTACAATGAGTGCTCTAAGTACTGTATTAAGAAGATTTCAAATAAGAAAGTAGGCACCACCTTCCTTTTCATTTGTAATTTTGAAAACAATCGGAGATGTCTGTGTATCGTCTGTTCGGTTAACTTCCTGTTAGCATCGGAATATTAAACTAATACAAGTCGTGTTGGTATTATCAGTTGTTTGGGAATTGTAATGTGCAATGTATACATGGTTTAAATATCAAGATTTCATAAAATTATGTTCTTCTCCATTTGCTAAAAATATTAAGAACTGAGGTTTCAATTATAGTTCGATTCATTGTGTTATTTGAAGTAGTAGGTACTTATCACATTTTTAAATCCTTTTTCACGTAAAGAATTCACTAAGCAGCTAACATAGTAGGGGTCATAATATGATTTCTTTAGCATTGCTTGATTTAGCTATATGGTTCTCAACTGTTTGCTCGTGCATCGACTATAAACCCTGCTCTTGATGGATTTGTGAGAAGCAAAGCTGTTAGATAAGTAGTTACTATATTATGTGTGGAGTACAAAAATATTTTATGTATGCCAATATATCTCATGCTATCAACTTAAGTGTCTGTTTCTACGCTTGGTGACACCATTTTGATATCCAGTATTGGTTGGCATTGCAATACACTCTACTCGGATGGTTTTGTCAACACAGAATTTGAAGCTCTATGGTTTGGCGAGGATTTGTGTAAGAAATTATGTACATCTTAAAGTTTTGCATCTCAATTTTAGTATTTGTCTTGAACAGGAGGAAGTCTAGAATTTGCTTCAAAGACAGAAGTCGTCAATATAGAGAAGTCAAACATAGACAGAATGAAAACTGGCCGGAGAAGCCGATTGTACCTTTTTCTGAAATCTGGTTGGAGGAGACGATTGTACGTTATTCCCGAGTGCCCAATGTAGATGACTAATGTTGGATGCCATTCACTTGCCTTGTTTTTAAAGATCACATGTGCAACACAATGATGTAAAGGGAATCACGTGGAGTGGGGGAGGGGGTGTGGTAAGATGGGATTGAAGGAGCACATGAAAATAGATATTTTGGTGAGGGTGGAAATTGAATGCATGCTTGGAGAAACATATTTAGAGGAAAGCGTGAGATAGATAAGAACTGTTTGTCACAGCATAGTCCTAAGCATGTGATTTATACACTGCATATACTGATATTTCGATATATGTTTTTGTAGATAAGTTTTTCTTGCTTCATTGCATATACTGCATTTTCATATATGTTTCCATAGATAAGTTTGTTGTTTCATGGCAACACATACGGATTCAACCAGATTTAGCTTAATTCCTTGGATTAGGAATAGATCTTGAAGGTGATGTGGTCGGATTGTTTTTGTATCATTAGGGACAAAAAAACAACGACATGGAAGCTACATGTAAAGTAAAAGAAATGAAACTCAAACCTAGGTGGGAAGTCAAAGGGCAATAGATTGAGAGGATGAATGATGTCTGGACAGAGGAGGTGATGGACAACAAGTTCGGTGGGAAAGAGCGGCTAGAGGGGTGTGTGGTGTTTGTAAGAATAGAGAGAAGAAGATGCTTACAATTATGGTATGGTTGAACATTATATGCACATGCAATGTGCTCATTGGTGGGAAGGAAAATGATCATTACTTACAAATTCATTTGTTGGCCCGTGGCAATGCATGGACAGTCTACTAGTATCAATTAATGATGGACATTTAGCAGGAATTTGTACATAAAAGCATTTAGCACCACTCTGCTTAAAACTATTTAAAACCTGGGAAAATCTAACTTGTTCGCTACTGGCCCGGCTACTGTTTTGCTACGCGCTGTTTGTGGTACTATTTGCTATCAATAATGCTAAACATACAAAGAATTACACGCAACTACACGCTGACTAGAATTCTGTTTTTTTTAATTAGGGTGTGGCTAGGTCTCAGTCAGGTGACATAACATGCAAGAAAGAAAAAAAATTGCACAATTCTCAATGTAAGATGTCAATGATATCTCATCAACTGAGACTTCGTTAGATTGTTCTAACTAACCTCTCCCTCCCTTGATTTTCACGGGGATGGGCCCCTCCTTAATCTCCAATCAAAACCCAAATCACCATAAACCTATGTATATACTTAGGGCTGCAAACGAGTCGAGTTCGAGCGAGTTGGAGTTGGCTTAGCTCAACTCATATGAAAATTCGAGCGAGCTAAAACTTAGTGAAGCTCATGATCGAGCTGTAGAACATGACTCGTGCTCAGCTTGTAACGATCTCGAGTCGATCTCGAGCTAGTTTCGAGCTAAATGAGATGGTAAAAACTATAAATCTATGGATGAAAAACAAAAAATAATTAAAGTGAATATGCTGGGAACCTTTATAAAAAATATAGGATATTTAACGCATAGTCGACCACGTGCCATAATTAGGCCTAAACCTTCTCTACACTTAATTAAGTTTCCATGCTCGTTGCTAAATAAAATGGGAAAAAATTATGGACAACATATATGGTAATAAATTATCTTATTTCATTTAATATATGGCATGATCATTTAACATAGTGATATTCTGTCGAGCAATCGAGCTAAAATCGAGCGAGCCAACATTGGCTCAAGATCGGCTCATTTCTCGGTCGAGCTACATAAAGTGTTCAAACTCAGTTTGTTTTGTTTTCGAGTCGATCTCGAGTCGAGTCAAAAAACGAGTCGATCTTGAGCGTCTCACGAGCCTCGAGATTTTCTTGCAGCTCTATATATACTAGTAGAACGCCGTGCGTTGCTATGGGCTACAATGCATATAAATGAACCAAATAAATTATTAATGTCGTCTTCTAGGTTGAAACTCATTTCTCCCTCGTATGTTATGCTGACGTCAAACAGATGATAGCAGGTTCCCCAAAATTCAATAGTCTCAATAGTCCAAGCTCCCCCAAATCAGCCCATAAGTTGGGGAGAAATATGGTTACCCAAACTATTCTTATCTCTAACACATGGTCCCAACACAAAAAACTCCACCTTATAATGGGCGTTTATGTTTTCCTGCCAAAACCTCCCCTTCTCACTCGACATTTCGCACTGGAGCCCTCTCCTTTAAAACAGGATGATGCCCGCCTCATCTTCGCCATGACACCCTCTCTTCAAACACTGTACTTCTCCACGAACCGCCAACAAGTCCCCCACCAAGCGCCCCGTGCTCCGCCCTGATCACGTCATAGTGTTAGTGCCAATTCACCACCACCATCAAGGGGGAGGAGGCGTGCGCCACCCATGATGCCCCCCCACCCTCCCCCGAAATTAGGTAGATCCAATTTCTCCACCTTTTGAAAAATAATTTATTATTCTATTAGTAGTCTTCCTTCACAGGACCCTGCTCTAGCATTCTCATTGATAAAATAGTTCATATAAATATGTTGCTACAGAATAACAAACCAATGTAATCATCAATCACAATATGTTTCATTAACTCTCTTTATCTATGTCACACATGTTATTAAGAATACAAGCTATAATCTTTCTCCATGTTCTTTTGCTCACCAGATTCTTGAAGCCACCATGTCATCACATTGTCATGTGAGTAACTTTTACTACTCCGACACAATTCCGCCATGGTTCCTATCACCTCGGACGCCATCTTGACCGGTTTCCCCCGCCCCCTCGTCACATTCGGCTACGCCATTGTTCTATCATTTGCTTACTCCAGATCATTTCGCCATCATGTGCACACCCTTTTCCTAATCCTCTAAATTTATACCATGGCCCCCATCTCCTCTCCTCCAAATCCTCTTCCATTCCTCTTCTCGCTGCAAGCTTGTTATATCTTCGCTAGCTTCACTCATGTGTATGTGCTCACATCACCATCATATGTACATTTTCTCCTACTCCACCTATTAGCTATGCCTACGGCTACCCCACCATTGATGTGTCCTCTACCTAATTGAGCATCATCCCAAGTAGCATCACTCATCGTTACATCCTAATCGAGCATAATTTTTTGTAAGCATCATTTTCTTTTACGCGGAACAATCTATTATCGATTGGACAATTTAAAATGAATGTACACATTCTACTTTACCGAAACTCAAAACTATCATGAGTGAATATTCTTCCAGAATGGACTTGATTTATTATAATAATACACTTACAATGGTGTGTACCAGATAAAAATGATTAAAAGGAGGCATTTCCCAGTGGTAACCGTAAAATAAACACTACAAATCGAGCGATAGAAATTTCAGATTTATTGAAGCCTGGCACTTGAAAGCTGGAGTAGTACGCACAGAAAGAAAAATTAATTTTATCTTTTCCTAAAATAAGTCTCCCATGAACACATTGCACGAATGAGCAGGAAGACAGAGTGCAAACTTATATGTACACTAACTGGTCCCTTCATCCATTTTGAATAGACCAGCTACAAAAGCTCACTTGGTTCATTCTCGCCAGAATTCACTGACATGATAATCAACCATGTCCTGCAGTGTCCCCAAAAAGGTAGATAGTCTAGAAG
Source organism: Aegilops sharonensis (assembly GCA_904067115.1). Lineage (NCBI taxonomy): Eukaryota > Viridiplantae > Streptophyta > Magnoliopsida > Poales > Poaceae > Aegilops > Aegilops sharonensis. Next base: position 779,951,683 of record LR880971.1, read on the forward strand.
TTGAACTAATCAAGTTTCAAAGAAAATGTATTTTATTTTTTACATAAATGAAAAGAGTAGCGACAGCTAAAGTATCTCAAGGGAATGTGAAGATGGCAGTAAACACAGGAAACAAACCCGAAAACAAAGTGAAGCCTTCATCTTATATGCCATTCGATGCTCATAGCGTCAACATGATACTGTATGAAATGACATAGAAATTATTCGTATAGACCTAAAATATTTCGCCTACATACAGGCCACAACACCAACATATTGGGTGTATATAACTTAGTAGAAAAGGGTGACGTGGCCTACTGGAAACAAAGGCATGCAATAAGGAAATATAGAAGCAATAATAGTAGAGGTGGATATAGAAGCAGTATTGGTGTTAATCAGCTCAAAACTCCCACACCCGGCGCGTCCAACCTGACAATTAAGTGCACACAAAAATGGTTTCGCTATCCCATAAATAAGACCAACAAAATTTAGCATCTTTACGGGAAAATACACCTATATATATTTCTGGGGTTTCCTACAAAGAAAATCATGGGAAGTACCTAAAAGAAGGTTAACATAGAGCTAACAAATACGTACAAACCAGACAATAAATGCATAGCGTCTGGGGAACGAAACCACTCCCAGATACATGGTATCGCATGAGTGCCTGCCCTTCCTCTAGCCTGCAACATCTGGGAGCTGCATATATGCTTTCAGGTTTGTGCTAATCCTGCAAATTCAGAATATGCCCAAAGACATTGTACATAGATTTAGTTCTTTGCGATCCAATATATTCAGGAAAGAACAATTTTAGTTCCATAGAGAAGGAATAAAAAATATCGACCAAGATACCATCAGCCTGCTTAAGCGATCAACATATAATTACTGGATTTCAACTTAAATAAATTATTTGGAGATGATGTCCTAGCTATAAAGGGAATGACATTTGAGATGGTATACTGAGTCAATCGAACAACAAAAAGGAAGAACAAAATTGCTGTATTACATATTTACATGCAGTCACGTTGGGCACAAACTGAAAAATGAGTTCACGATAAGATAACATAAGCCTGTCATAGTTAAACATAACGGAGATGCACACAGAAGCTCTTCACAGTTCACCGGATGAAATAGTTGGGTGTTCTGGATAGGTGGATATGTCCGCAGTTGTACTATTTGAAACCAATGTAAATGTATTACACACTGAACGCAGCTGAGTGCAAAAAAAAAAAGAGATGAAACTTAATTAACAGTTGGTATCAGACTCCGTGCTCACGCTAGAGATAAAGGTTGTGGTCTAGAATTTTAAACAGAAAATAATCAGTCATCGATGTGCAATAATACTTGTCTTACCAGCAACAAACTCTAATACTCATGTGTAAGCACGACAAAGAGAATAGATCAAATCTCTATGGTGGTGACATTAGATGCACATGCTTTATTAAGGATCGATCTGACTATTCAATGAAAGAATGAAAAACACAAATATTTTACCTTCAAACTGCACTATCATTTGTGACCAATTCTAGTATAAGTAAATGGCAAGTTAGCAGAATACAACCATTGTAAGAAGGGAATCGAAGTGGATAATATCACATGTGCATTATTCTCCTTTGCCCCATGCCAAGCTGTGTTGTTGTCCATCCCACCACATGTTGCCACTCAACAAACCCTGGTGTTCAAAAGAAGAAATGCATTTCAAACAAGAAATAAGGAGTAAAGCAACTACATCACATCATTCTCTGATTTTATTTCCACAGCTACATATGAAGATGGTAGTAGAATAGATATCCTAGTAACAACATGTGAATAGGGGCAGATTCTACAGAAAATTAAACCAACAGAAACATTTAGCCTACAACCATGTTAGGAACCACAGAAGTACGGCTACAAGGCTCCCACGAAAACAATCATAAAGGGAAATTCATACAATGCAACAACACTGATGTGTGATTGTTGATAAACAGTAGTTTCTTTATACACCTGCCCCTGCCCATGCATAGTTGATTTACTCGTCCAGCTACCAACATTTGAAACCAATGGCCTGGATGTTAGGGGTACCTCGTGTCGGGTGTCCAACAGCCACCCAGACCCGGAGGTGCAAAGCTAAATGGGATTTAACATAAAAAAATGTCGTACCTCAGAATCAGCCACCAAATTAAGACCGCTGGCCAGATGGAGATGGAGTAGCAACAATCCCCAGAATCCACAAACTCCGTTGCTTTGATCTAGAGGGTATTTTCTACTTTTTGAAGTAGAAATCGCATGAAAAAATCACCTAAAAAGCAGTAAAAGAACTTAGTGGAAGCTGAAGGCATGGCGTTTCTGGGTAGCATTCATGGCGTTGTTGGAACAACACGTTAGGGAAAACCTGAGATCCATATACTTGCACGGGAGTGGAGAGGGCTGCCACATTCAAGAAGAGCACCATGGATAATTGGAGAGGATGCGTGGAAACAAATAACACACCCACGAGAGAGGGATTGTGATGTTATGATTATAAAATATGTTGTTATGGATGACAGGTTTGAGATTTAAAGCGTAAATATGATCTGAAAAACTGCTATGCCACTGCATCTGCTCAATAAAATATACAAAGCTAATAACCTAGATGGGTCTGTAAATTGTTTGAGTCCGTGCTCTGCATATCCATACAGGAAAATTATTCACGAACAGATCCATTTTATTAAAACTGGCAGAAGCATGAAACGGATCTGATAAGAAAGAGGAAAGGCGGATAACTTTGCTTACCTGACGAAGACGGACGGTGACCTCTGCTCGGCGCGTCGACCATGGCTTGCACAGGACGGTGACGCCGATCTGCGTTCCCACGCCGCCGGTGGGGCTCCCTTTATGGAGTGTGACAAGCAATGGGCCGTCCGTCGCCGCTGCTTGGTCCTCCTTGCTGCCCTAGATAGGACACGCATCGCCTCCCCGGTCGCTCGCCATGGTTGAAGAGGAGCCATCCACATGTAGACGAGGCAACTCATTGGCTGGCTACTCGCGCTTGATCTCCCATAGAGTGACCGAAGGGAGAGGTATAGGAGGCAGGTAGAGGTGGAGGGGCAGCAGAGGAGTAACGTTGGCGGCGCCCGAGGCGGCGAACCCTAGAAGAGAAGAGGCCGGGGTATACCTGTGCTCCTCCTTGATCCAGGCCTTCCAGGGTACGCCGTCGGGCGTTTCCCGGAGTTCGGCGGCAGCGGGATTCAAACCGCCCTGCCTTGTAGAGGCGGCGGCGGCGGCGTCTCCCCTCGGACGGCGGCGGCGGCGCTGGCAACGATATATGGGATCGATGGGATCGAGAGACGCGGCGGCGGCAGCAACGAACGATGGGATCGAAGGAGTGGGGTTGATGGAGTTGTTTTTTTTTCTGGATGTGGGTTTTTTTGTTGGCTGCGTGGGATGAGGGAGGGACGAAAAAAATCTACGAAGATTAACCTACGAAAAAAAACCGGACAAAAGTGATGGGACGAAAATTGACCGGCGGAGACTGTCAACTGCTCCATTAGGAGCAGAGATAACATTACTTGTTCGCTGCAGTACGTAGTTTTACACTAACTGTTCGCTACAGTACTAGCAGAATTGCTACATGAGGTTGGACAACACACTACAGCGACCGTGTTTCCTAAAGAAGTCTAACTACTAGCTAGCATTACTTTTTATTCGAGTGGTGGCTGCACGCTTTTCTTTGCATGCCCTACCAGCTACATAGGTAGCCGTGCCGAACGGAAACGCTTATGTGTGGCGCTGCTAGCTACATAGGTAGAGCATCTACACGTGGATCTTTCAAACCTGCCTTATATGTCTGGGCAGGCTGCTCGGTCACTGACCGGTCACATTTTTTTAATTCAGACGGACATCTCAAATGGACCGCAAACGACCGGGATGACCGGCATCCTTTATATCCAGCCCAAATATAGGGTGGATATGGGGACGCCTGTCATGTTGGACCCCGCCCATATTTGCCCACCCGACCCCACTTAGCCACTTCACTCGACTCCCCTCCGCCACCCGAGCTCACCTCCGGCGGTTTTCGGCTTGCTTCTCCGCCATGGCAGGCAGCGGATCGGACTCCGACCAGTCCGGATCCGTCAACTGGGGTGTCGTCTCGTGTGGGTTGGAGGAGACAATGGCAGTTCGGGCTCGGGAGGACAGCGCCTGGCAGACGGACGGATCCATCCGCCACGACACCATAGCGTCGGCTCACCGGGCACTCCGGTCCTCTGGTACTGGATCCTCGCGGTCCCGGCCGGAACACCTCTCCTTCCCCATCACCGGTCGGGCAGAGTATGGAGTCCCACCAGGAACGGGCGGTCCGCCGTGGGAAGCAGAAGATAAGGGCCGCCGAGGCCCGTATCGCAGCGAAAACGGCGGCGACGGAGGCGGTTAATGCGGCGGCGCAGGCGGCTGCAGAGGAGGAAGCCATCCGCGCCCGCATTGTGAAGAAACGGCAGCGGAGGAACACGCGCGCCATCGTCCGAGAGCATAATCGGGCGGTCCGCACCATGGCCGGACTGCCACCGAAGGAGGAGAAGGTGGATAGCGCCGGCGAGGACAACTCCGGCGACGAGCAGATCCGGCTCGATCCGTACTGTGTCTTTGACCGGTACTTCTGCGAGAAGGACGGCAAGGGCGCCGGGAAGGGCAAGGACAGCCGTTGATGAACTCCACCATAGCCAAACATGCTAAATTTTGGTAGTCCGATGTCATGTTTAGTGAGTGTGATGGAGTAGCCGGCCGATGCGTGTGCGTCGACGTAGTTCCATGAGTTTGTATGAATTTGAGATATGATAATTGAGGTGTCTGGATGTGGATTGCATTTTTTAAGGAGTGCCCGGTCAGTGCCCGCGGACGCGTCCAGGCGCGTCCGCGGGCGTTTGGGGGCCAGATTTGCCAAGTCCGCCTGTAGATGCTCTTAGGTCCTTAAAATTTGCAATTTTATTGACATTTTCTCAGTCTAAATATATGTATAGGATATGTTTGAAGCTGCGACGCACACAACTTACATTGCGCTAGACTATGCCATGGTTGAGCTTACGCAGAAACCCCATGTAATATCCAAGCTGCAAACCGAGGTGAGGAGGTGCAACACCAATGGGAAAGAATTGGTCACCCAAGAAGACCTGGGCAGCCTGACCTACCTGAAGGCAGTAATGAAAGAGACGTTGCGGCTGCACCCACCAGGACCTCTCTTGGTACCCCACTTCTCCATGTCCGATTGCGACGTAGAGGGTTATATCATACCCTCTAGGACACGAGTAGTCATCAACGTCCGATTGTGAATATTTATCAAGGATACAAGTGTTTGTTTTGCCCCAGTATCTCATATGGATTGTGAAAGAGTAATAAGTAGAACAAGCAATGCATGCCTGTCCCTCCTGACCGGACAGAGCTTCAGTGCCGAGCCGGCCTCTTATCTCCTTTTTTTTCGGTTTTCCTTTTTACTATCTAGAGCGGGACTCCTCGTTCTAGCCTCACGCTTAGAGCGGGGCTTCTTGTTTACGCCGCCATCTTCCGGTCCTACACAATGCCTGATGAATTATATGCACACATGCGCACAGTTATCCAGAGGGAGATGACTATGGAACAATGACCACTGTAGTCTTTGCACTTTGAAAGTTGGCTCTGATTCTGAAACTTCTTACGAATGTGAAGCCTTCACACGAGTACTAGCTAGGAACCTCTGACGGATGTGGCCCTCGGTTTTCCGCTCTCAGTGCTAATAGATCTCTACTCCCAATGAAGCAGTTGATGAATAGTCCGCGCGGTTTATTTTCGCTGGTTTATTTTCGTCATCCTTCACCATCGTTTTTTTTTCGTCTCCTCCCCCACCCCACCGGTTTAGTTTCGTTTCACCCTCGCACACAACGAAAAAATCTGAATGAATCAAGACTTTTCATGTTGACACAACTTATTTAGTAATGTCTTTATGAAAGAATCAATTACCATCAATATCTAAAGATCAAATCACGCCGCCGACCTCTCCTCGGTTCTTATGGTGATCCTGAAGCACGCCGCCGCTGCCATCGCGGGATCTTCCTAGGACGATGACGAAGCCCACGCTGCCGCCATCGCGGGATCTTCCTGGGACGACGACGAAGCCCACGCCGCCGCCATCAGGGAATTTTCGTGGTACCACGACGCCGCCGCTGCGCCATCGCGAATACTCCTCGCAACTTCGTCATCGTCGGGTCTGGTCGCACGGGTCATCGACACCGCTGGATTCCTCTCGCCCGGTATGGTTTCTCCCACCCCAATTTCTCCAAGCCGACGCCACCAAGATCCGCATATTAACCTCTTGTCCCTCTTTGCTCACCCATAGATGACGCAGTGGCTAACTCGTCGTGCGGGCCAAGTCAGCCGTTCGAGCGAGGCCGGTAGCGATGAGGGTGTGGGGCATCAAGAGGAGCGGCCGCACCATACCCGGGTTCAAGGTGGCCCTCGGCTTGGAAGCCAACAGGGTCGTGCAAAGATGGATCAGCTGCTGAACATGGCACCACGACCCTCACCGAGTACATCTGATATGTATGCATTACGTCCCCTCATAGAGTAATGTTGTTTTTTTCTCGTTCTAATCACCTTGGATCCAGATCAACGTTCAGATCCTGGCGTGTTTTTTACTCCATGAAAATAGATTGCACGATTGACAGATGCAAAGGAAGAGAGGAAAATGATTTTATGTCTCTCCTAAGCACGACGTCATTGGTCGTCATATGCGTAATAATCAAGGGGCTTCTGGGGTCGAAGCAATTCATCTCCATGTAGCCGGAGCAATGCTGCATGCAAATGCGAGCCCATAGTAAGCCGCCACCGCCTCTCTCTTAGATCATTCGCCCTCTCTGCACATATGTTGTATGTGTGTCCTTGCAAAACGATCCATCCAGGGCATAAGTGGGATACTTTGCTCAGTTTGCTACACTGCCCAAGTACTTTGCTGTAAACAAATTTGTACATGATTTTGTTTGGTATGTCAGATGAGTAGTTTTACTCATAGTAAATATGTACAGGCTGCTACAAGTTCACTGTATTTGTTACGTAAAGTCGCTAATAGGACTATGTGCATGCTGGACATCTGGTGTCATAACACGTTTCCTAATGCCAATGCAAGATACTGTCTGAGCTGAAAAGTTCCACTTCCCATGGCCAGTTCTATCTAAAGGTGGAAACTCGATTTGTTATCTGAACCTTTCTGATGTATGTTCTGTCCAACTGTCAGACGGGGTTTAAGAACTTTGACTCAACCTGAGCTGTCTGATGTCCATATTGGAGAAAATGAGTTAACCTGTCTTATAAATAGTTCTTTTGCTTTGCAGACGTTGACACTGAAGTATTGAAGTAAGATAATTAGGAAGATACCTTGCCTTCCTAGCATATTCTTCTATCTTCACCACATTTATTTGCAACAGCAAGACTGACATGTTAATTCCTTCCATATCTACAATTGCTTCCTTCAAATGCTTCATCACAAGATGTGTTTTGTTTTTCAGCTTAATCGGCATCACACTCTTGGCCAAGGGATTTGGGTATGCAACCGATTAAATTCCAGTGACTTGACATCCCGACACATATGTTCCATCAACTTCGTAATATGTTGGTGATGTTCAACCCTCAACTTTGTCGTCAGATTATGATGAATGGAGTGGTCGCTAGGTAATGATTTTCTTTTTTCTTTCTGAAATATACATTGATATTAATAGCGTGTTTATACCCATGATTTTTTTCTGTAGTTTTTTGTATCACAAAAAGTGCAAATTGCATTGAAGATGCCTTTCTCGGATAAACTTTTTACTCACTATAGTACCACCAAATAATGTACTTGCATATTTTAATTTAAGATGCTTTGGATTTTTTGCTGCCAAAGTCTCAGTTNTTGACACTGAAGTATTGAAGTAAGATAATTAGGCTGAAGATACCTTGCCTTCCTAGCATATTCTTCTATCTTCACCACATTTATTTGCAACAGCAAGACTGACATGTTAATTCCTTCCATATCTACAATTGCTTCCTTCAAATGCTTCATCACAAGATGTGTTTTGTTTTTCAGCTTAATCGGCATCACACTCTTGGCCAAGGGATTTGGGTATGCAACCGATTAAATTCCAGTGACTTGACATCCCGACACATATGTTCCATCAACTTCGTAATATGTTGGTGATGTTCAACCCTCAACTTTGTCGTCAGATTATGATGAATGGAGTGGTCGCTAGGTAATGATTTTCTTTTTTCTTTCTGAAATATACATTGATATTAATAGCGTGTTTATACCCATGATTTTTTTCTGTAGTTTTTTGTATCACAAAAAGTGCAAATTGCATTGAAGATGCTTTTCTCGGATAAACTTTTTACTCACTATAGTACCACCAAATAATGTACTTGCATATTTTAATTTAAGATGCTTTGGATTTTTTGCTGCCAAAGTCTCAGTTGACGTATTGGCATTAGTTTTAGGATAATATATGTTACATGAATCTATTATTAGAAGGCTTGTGATGTATTTTTTTTCTGTAGCAATGTTCATTGGATAATCTTGATTCAACAAAGCACAAGCTCAAGCCATGCAGAGATGATTCAAGGCACGCACTGATGTCCAAGTTTTCATGCATTTGATATAGAGCAGTTTTAGCATGATCCCTCTTACCTCAGGAAGAGGTACGTGCTAAGAGTATATCTGAACCATAGATTTTATTAAATAGTCAGGCCAAGTAATTAACATGTGTAAATAAAGAAGGTTGCAACCATTCACATCTTACCTCGGGCATTTAAGGAAACACTCCTCCCATATCTCCCGTCGAATCAACAAGAGAGAAAATCACGGAAAAAAATATCTTCTCATGAACCTCTCGGCCCCTTAAAATCCTCCCACGAATCCCCACCCATCTGAATCCTTTCTTTGGATCTTGAATATTTTTAAATTTTTTGAAAAGAAATCAGGTTCAATGACATTAACTAAAAATAGTAGAAAACTACCAGTTTTTGAACATACAACTTCACAATATACACATAGTGTGCTAACCAGTACTACCAGTTCTGGTGTTTCCTATTATTTGTAACACTTATCAAATATGAGTGTTGGACGAACTTTACCTCCGTTGGATAACCTATTACCTCACTTAATTTTGACCCTAGGATAAAAAAGAATGTACGGTCCATAACAGTTGGGACCATCTTAAAATTTGCCTTTGATATATACTGAAGTATAGCTGAAATAAACAAAATCTATGCTTGCACTAAAGATCAGTAGAAGGTTGCCGATGATTGCAAGTCTTCTAACAAGATTATGTATTTTTTGGCATTTGAAAAACACAAATAGGTTTGGCCACTCACAAGTTTGATTCATCATCCTGAGGTCTGAATAGAAGCACAAATTTGTTTGAGTGAAAAGTACATGGGTGTGGTTTTCTCTTTAACATTCCATGTCAAATAAATGAGAATATACCTGCATAGTTATGGGTTGCTACTACAAAGAATGGGTTAATTAATGGGCAGCGGAATGTGATTTAGTTTCTTGTGGACAGTGGAGTGGGACTAACTAGGGTGCCTTGCAATTTACAAACCACTCGATAATTGCATAAATAACAACAATATGTTTTGCGAAGGCACACATATATCTTCTTCGTTGGTCTCTCCTTGTGGCTGACTCAAGAACCGGAGGAAAGATAGTATTCGTGTAAGGAACTATATGATGTGTGTCTGGCATGAACACAATTAGATCCTAAGGCTATATATTTGACAACATTTATATTAAACCATTAAAAATATTTATTTATTTATTTTTAGAAAAGGAGGATGACCCCCGGCCTCTGCATCTGGGAGATGCATGCGGCCATTTTATTGATTATTCTCGAGGACCTTACAAAGTAGAACAACAATATGCCTGAATTCGTCGTCTTAGCAACATCTGCCGCTACTCTTATCCATATATTGAAGGGGTGCAAGCTGGGTCACATACCCAGACCTCTCACCTACATCTAAAGCCGGAGGCCCCAACGAGCCACATACCAGGTCCAGGGCACAAACCGGTCCGACGCACTCACATGTGTCATCGTCGCCATCTTCCACTGGTCCATCTTTAGAGCAGATTGAGGTGTCAACCTTGGCAGGTCCTCCGCCATTGACGCCACCAGGACGCCAAATGATGACCTCCACCTATGCGAGTCCATCTCCAAACAACGGACATAGATCCATGCTAGGATAGGCCCGCACCACCGTCGTCGCCCACCACCCACAAGCGCCACCCAACCACAAGGTTCCCAAAGCGGCGCCTTTAAGAAGGGAACGGCGCTGTGAGCCCCGCCGCCGCCCAACAAAGTTAGGGCTTTCGCCCGGGAGACCTAGGGATAGGGGAAGTTAGGAGATCAGTCAATACCGACGCCTCCAAGGAGGGGAACGATGCCCTGAGGTGACGCCGTCGGCGCGGCCGGCCATGATCGTCCAGGGATTTTGCCCGAACTAGATCCCCGCGTACAGAACTGGCGACCAAGGGAAGCGCGGCCTGACCAGGCTGGCCGCATGCCGAACATGGGAAGAGGGGAGGCGCCAGATGCGCGCACCGGCCACCGTAGAAGTCGCCGCCCGCCCACAACCACCAGGTTCTCGTCGCCCGCGCAGCCAGGACGCGAGATCCATCACCCGCACGGCTACTCGCTGGAGCCTCTCGTGCCTCGCCAAAAGAGACGCCGCTCCAGATCCGGGACTACCCACCCAGAGGCAGGGCAGCCTAGGCCCCGCCGCCACCATCCTTGGTGCCCCCGGCTTGCCCGGCGGCTGCCTCAGGCAGCGGCGAGGAAGGGAGGGGGCTGAGGTTGGCGGCGCGGCTAGGGTTCGCCCCCCTTGTCGCCCGAGCGGGCGGCGCGGGGGGGGGGGGGCCCCCCCCCCCCCGCCCCCCCGCCGCGCCCCCCCCCCCCCGCCGCCCCCCCCCCCCGGGCCCCCCCGGGCGGCGCCCCCCCCCCCCCGCCGCCCCCCCCCCCCGGGCCCCCCCGGGCGGCGCCCCCCCCCCCCCGCCGCCCCCCCCCCCCGGGCCCCCCCGGGCGGCGCCCCCCCCCCCCCGCGGGCGGCGGGGCGCGGGGCCCCCCCCGGCGCGGCGGCGGGGGGGGGGGTGGGGCGGAAGGGAGATTAAAATATTTATGCCTCTTTTGCAACGCAAGGTGGTGCGGTTTTGGATGTGTCGACGCCGACGAGTACTCGGTTCTGTACACTGAGAAGGTACCTCTACCTCGAATAGGCTCTCCTACGTGTGATCTGATCTTGACACTACTCGCTCGATGTATGATGTTTGCTTCATTTGTTTACATGGTAGAGTGATTGCTGCTTTGCTTGTCTGTGGATGTAGTTTGGGAACTCATTCAGTGGGTTGAGGCCTTGAGATTCCTCGTAGAGATGATGGTGCAGATGGGAAAGATGGAAAGCTGACGTGGGTTCTTGGATTGATAGCAAATAATGATTACTATTATGTCATATGCCAAATAAATATGGAGTTTAGTATAGTCCTATCTATACTTCCGAATAAATAGACAACATTCATTTGCTTAATTTTCATTTTGTATGGTGCTTAGAATGTTACTATACTCTATATTGTTATGCTAATTAAGCAAAAGTGGCATTCCCACCCAGAATAACAATTTATCTTTAAAAGAAGTTTTTCAGAGTTGTACAGTGTGTCAAGAATTATGTTTAACATAAGGATAATATTGGGAGAGCATATGCAATTATGGTTTTGTAAGTTTTACTGATGCATTTTTTTAAAGATCCCCAAAGTTATTTACTCTTTTGCTAATTGATCATTTGGTTATGTTAAAGAAACCGGTTAGGTTGTTTGCAAATGGCGGCGACTCAATGACAGTGTTGTTTGGACCTGAGGTGAAAAGGCTAGGGCAGCAAGCCAGGATCAATTGCAGAAGAAGCCCCATAACAATGAGGGCACATCCTCATGAAGATGGTGGCTGTAGGTTGTGGCTGCATGCTTGGTGTTCCACTAGGGCCACAAGATTCTTTGCATGAATAGAAGGTAACAAACCAATTCCTCACCCCAATTCCTAAGGCATAGTTTGGTTTCTAGATCATTCAATTACTGCTTTGTGCAATCCTTAGATCCGTACTTTGAAGAATTGATTTTTTGATACCTACAATTTTGTGGCCCGTGGTATAGATCTGTCACATGGATACATAGAAGAGCAAAATAGATTCCTTGATACCGAGGTGAGTAGCAAGAAACCAGGATAGATATCTGGCCATATAGTTTGAGAACTCGATCTAAAACTTATTGCACGGTTTAGTTTCTGCCTAGATCTATATAATTTAGATGCTCATGTTGAAGAAAGAGTCGACATTGGTATCCCCGAAATATATCAGGAGGGTGTCTGTGCTCATCTAAAATTTAAATAAAAATATGATTACTTAAATAGCTAATACTTAATTCTACCTTTTTCTGATTTTGCAGAATGCAGAATGCTATTAGGTTAAATGTCATGATTTTTAATTAGAGGATATTTGTTATCAGGCGATCGACACCAATGTCTTAGGTATAGATAGTCCTGTTTAGGGAGCACTAAAGAAAATAGAATGCAGCAAATCTAGGTTTGCTATATGCTGCTTTTTGGAAGATATATGAATGATGTGGATTGTAGACATACTTCGGAATGGAGTTCTATTAAGTTCATTGATTGTGTAGGATTGTTAGGCCCGTGTAGTTTCTTGTTGTACTGATGTTGGAAATGTAGCATTGCCTTGTTAGTTCATAGATCCCACTTTAATTAGGACCTTCGGGCTTTAGAGAACATGGAGATGAACATGTCTCTAATACCTTCGGTCTTTAGAGAACATGGAAATGAACATGTTTGTTATACATGCTTTGATGTTTGTTAGATGACCGTAACTATAGCTTCACAACATAAAAAATAATAGCACGCTTGGTGAAGAGATGAGGTGGCAAGCCTTTACTATCGAAGGGTATTTTCTCGCATACTCTCTCCATCCCAAAATAAATACCTTAGCTTAGTACAACT
>LR880971.1:779971398-779985157 GCA_904067115.1 Aegilops sharonensis
AGCGTTGGATCAGACCGCGCTCGTCGCTGCTCTCAACAACATGGCTCTCCAGCAGCAGCAGCCAGCGGCTTCCCCCGGCACCTGATACCTTGACACAGGTGCCACATCCCACATGGCCACGTCCCCAGGTATGCTCTCCTCATCCTCCCCGTACACTTCCTCTCGTATAGTAGTTGGCGACGGGACATCTCTTGCAGTCACGCACACCGGCCACGCCACCATCCCCACCTCTAGCTCACCCATCCACCTCCACAACGTCCTTGTGTCACCACACATCATACGTAACCTACTCTCTGTTAGAGCCCTTGCTCGCGATAACCCTCTCAATGTCAAATTTGACGATCTTGGTTTCTCTGTCAAGGACCGAAGAACGAGGAAGGTGATCCTCCGGTGTAACTCCGCTGACGATGAGCTCTACCCATTGTCGTCGTCGCCATCATCCACACCACCCCGTGATCACCACGCCTTCACCGCCGTCTCGCGCACGCTGTGGCATCAGCGCCTCGGGCACCTGTCTGGAGACGCCCTCACCCGCACCCTGCGCCGCAGCGACCTCCCCAACACCACTGAACCTGATGGGGTTTGTCAAGCTTGTCAACTAGGGAGAAGCACTAGGCTTCCGTTTAGCTTATCTGATCATGTTTCCTATTTTCCGTTCCAACTCGTGCATTGTGATGTATGGACCTCACCGTCACCTAGTAACTCTGGTTGTCAGTACTATCTACTCTTACTTGATGATTACAGTCATTTTTTGCATGGACTTTCCCCTTGCACCGAAAATCTGACGTCCTCCCCACACTACGTGCATTCTTCACGTTTGCTCACACACAATTTAACCTACCCATCGTCACAATCCAAACCGACAACGGCAAGGAATTCGATAGCGCGGCCACTCGTGCTCTCTTCTCCTCCACGGGCACCCACTTGCGCATGTCGTGCCCCTACACTTCTCCCCAAAATGGGCGTGCCGAACGCGCTCTCAGGACACTGAACGACATCACCCATTCCCTGCTAACCCATGCTCACATGCCCTATTCATTTTGGGCAGAATCATTGCAGACCGCCACGTTCCTACTCAACCGACGACCGTGCCGCCCCCGCCATGGCCACACACCCTTTCACCTCCTCTACGGAGCTCACCCTGACTACACGCCGCTGCGAGTGTTCGGGTGCTTGTGCTACCCCAACCTCACTGCCACCACACCGCACAAGCTCGCTCCCCGCTCGGCCCCTTGTGTCTTTCTCGGGTACTCACACGATCACAAGGGGTACCGCTGTCTCAACCGTGCCACTGGACGTGTTATCATCTCACGTCATGTCATATTTGACGAGCTCTCATTTCCATTCCAAGCTGACAACACTCCCAACCCAACCATTGACCCTCTCGTCGACGACGAGCACGTCACCCTGCCGCTCGTCCCACGGCGGCCGCGCACCCAACGTCCCCGTCTCCCGCCTACCACTGAGAAGAACCCTCCCCGAGCCCCGACACCACTGCCCCATCCAGCCCCAACCATGCCCCAGCAGCCTCCCCATCCAGCCCCAACCATGCCCCCATGGCGGGCGACTTGCTCAGCCCCGCCATCGATGTCGCACCAGCCGCTCCACCAACACCACATGCCGCTGTAGCTACGCCTTCCGACTCCCCACCATCTCCTATACCGCCTACATCCCCTCGTCGTCGTGCACCACCAGCTCCCACACACAACATGCTCACGCGAGCGCAGGCCGACAAGTTCTTCCCGAACCCTAAGTACCACCAAAACCTCACCGTCACCACCGACACCATCTCCCCAGTCCCAAAAACTGTGCGTGCTGCATTACGGGATCCTCGTTGGCTTGCTGCTATGCAGGTGGAGTACAGGGCGTTGATGGAGAACAGGACCTGGAGGCTCGTCCCACGGCCACGCAACACCAACATCGTCACCGGCAAGTGGCTGTTCCGGCACAAGTTGAAGGCTGACGGCACGCTCGAACGCTACAAAGCCCGGTGGGTCGTCCGCGGCTTCTCTCAGCGTCCCGGGGTCGACTTCGACGAGACCTTCTCCCCCGTCGTCAAGGCCACCACCATACGGGTCGTCCTCACCATCGCCGCGTCGCAGCAGTGGCCCGTCCATCAAATGGACGTCAACAATGCTTTCCTCCACGGCACCCTCTCCGAGAAAGTCTACTGTCAACAGCCGGTCGGGTTCGTCGACGCGGCGAAGCCAGATCACGTGTGCCTCCTGGACAAGTCCCTCTATGGACTGAAACAGGCACCACGCGCGTGGTTTGCACGGTTAGCCGCCTTCGTCCACAGCATCGGCTTCGTCTCCTCGCGTGCGGATCCCTCGCTGTTTGTGCTCAACAGCAGCGCCGGCTCTGCGTACCTTCTCCTCTACGTCGACGACATAATCCTCGCCGCATCGACAACCACGCTTCTCCATCATCTCCAGCGCGTGCTCTCCGCCGAGTTCTCCATGAAAGACCTCGGGCCTCTGCACTACTTCCTCGGCATCGCCGTCACGCGCACCGCTGACGGCTTCTTCCTCTCGCAACGCAAGTACGCCGAGGAGCTGCTGGATCGCGCCAACATGCAGTCCTGCAAGCCTGCTCTAACGCCTGTGGACACGCGCTCCAAGCTGTCTGCGCACGACGGTGCCCCCGTCACTGACGCCTCGGAGTACCGCAGCATTGTCGGGGTGCTCAAGTACGTGACGATGACACGACCCGACATCGCCTATGCCGTCCAACAGTGTTGCCTTGCCATGCATGACCCGCGTGCTCCCCACCTTGCTCTGGCGAAGCGCGTGCTGCGCTACCTCCGCGGCACCACCACACACGGACTACACCTGCGATGCGCCGCCAAGCTCGAGCTCGTCGCGTACTCTGACGCGGACTGGGCCGGCTGCCCAGACACGCGCCGCTCCACCAGTAGATATGCTGTCTTCCTCGGCGACTCGCTTGTCTCCTGGTCGTCCAAACGCCAGGCAACAGTGTCCCGCTCAAGTGCCGAAGCTGAATATCGCGCCGTCGCCAACGCCGTCGCCGAGAACTGCTGGCTTCGTCAACTTCTCGCTGAGCTTGCACTACCTCTGCCCAAGGCGAGCGTGGTGTTCTGCGACAACATCTCGTCGGTTTACATGGCTGCCAACCCCGTTCACCACCGGAGGACCAAACACATCGAGCTCGACATCCATTTCGTTCGCGAGAAGGTCGCCCTCGGCGAGCTCCGGGTGTTACATGTCCCTACTACGCAGCAGTTCGCCGACGTGCTCACCAAGGGGCTCCCTACTCCAGCGTTCGAAGAATTCCGGTCCAGTTTGTGCATCCGTCCGCTGGACGCTCCAACTGCGGCGGGGTGTTAGCAGTTAGATAGTCAGCGCCCCTTCTCTCTCTCTCTCCCGCACGTACTGCATGCATGATCTCCACGACCCTCATGCACGTAGCCACGACCGGCGCCCTGCACCCTGTGTTGTAACTCTACTATATATTGATTGATGAATGCATCGGCAGCACCGAAGGTGCAAAGCCTCTTCCCATATCCCATTCTACACCCACATGGTTGATCGACTCCGCCTCTTCTATTGATTGCCGCTCAGTTACCTAATGATTTATAGCTGGGCATACTTCAATGAGACGATTTGAACTTGGCTACCACTGAGTCGATGCAATTCGGTTGGAAACTTACCTGATGCGTTGTGTTCCATTCTTGCATATGCACTATTTTTTTTTATATTCAGTCAGTGGATCCTCGTTGAAAAATCTAATCTACCTACGTATGCTGTTTGATTATTGTTCTGCTATGCCCGAGCTGTTCGTGTTTTCTCTATGATCCTTGTGTGTTGCTATATGTTCCTATCGGTCACCTCTCACCTGTGAATTCGATCATGATGTTGTTCAATTGAGTTTCAAGTTTTCAACTACCTTAGTGATGCATACTTGGCTGATGAACAAGCAATCACTTTGATCTAATCTAGTTATTCATTTGCATGGTCTTTACTTGGCTGCACACACCATTTTTTGGATTATATGTATGTACGAGGTGATGTTCTTTTTATTGTTTCAATTATGTGTGTGTTTATTTGGAATTCTTTGATTGAGTTTTCATAGCCCCTGGGATTTGTTGGAGACCGGAGTGAAATTTGCATGCAGACTGGGTTCCTTAAGAAGGGATATTTCAGCTGTATATTAACTATTGTAGCTACACTCACGAGTAGTATTTGTTGTATAGACATCCAGTTAATTCTTGAGAGACAATAGAGACGTTGCGACAGTACTAGTCAAATACACTATCCACTGACTGGTGCAGTAAATGTCACTCTAGCTGTTAATTTGCAGAATCTTGCAAGACAAACTATAGGCGTGAGTAAAGGAAACCAGAACATGTGCCTTCAAATTTTCTGTTCATGTACACCAACCATGCATTGGTGCAGGGATTTGTTTCTTCATTCATTTCTCTGTCATTGTTCTTCTGCGTCGGCCGACATTGTTGGTTTGTAGAATGTGATGTTTCTCCCATGCTGTGATGTGGGCGTTGTCTGTTTTTGTTGTTTGAGGGCTTTGTTTTTTCATTCATTTGTCTCCCCGCTGTTGTTCTTGTGTGTCGGCTGGTGTCACTGTGCTGGAGATATTTTTTCGTGATGGCATGCCTTCCTTCTGCTGGGGGGAGGAGGTTGGGTTTGCTATGTGTTCCCTCCTTTGGTTGGGGTCATCTAAAGTCATTGGGTAATGTAAGCTCCTGGCAGTTGATCAAATGTTTGTGCGCGTAAAAGCTAGCAGAGCTAATGCCTATTGGCTCCTCTGTTCAAGTGTTCATACGTTATGTTTTCATGGTTGATTTTCTGGTTGACCAGAAGTTGACAACATGACTAGTGTTTTCTTAACTAACTTAAAGCCCAAAGTACAATTCTGAAGTGCCCTTGCAATTTACTTAAATAATGGAAGGTGGATTTAACTCAGTATTGACCGTATTGCATCCTGGTGTTGATTTTGTTCTTGCCTTTGCACTAATTTTAACTTCAGTCTGGTGTTGCAAAAAAGGTGTACCCTGATGACATACGCATGTTAGAACTGACTTTTAGCATAAACTAGAACATATTTGGCAATTCATCTATGCGAATAAACTCTAATGAAAGCATCGAGGAATTTTGCAACAACTACATTTGGTAGGTTGAAAGAGCAGAAGTGTTGAATTCAGTTGTGTCGGTACGCCATGCATAAATTGGTCCTCAACTGAAATGTTCTCCAGATGTGCTTAATTGTATGGTAGCTCTGTTGGTTGCTAAGCTTACCCATTTGTGATAAAATTGGAGGTCGCACTTCTTAATATGTAAGATTAGTCGCTATGCTTTTCTATTTTCTCAACTGCAATTCGGGTAGTGATCAATTTGTTTGGATAAATCTGAAATTGACTAGCTCTACATCATCGGTGAATAGTACCTTATCTTTTTGTTGTGAAATGACCCATCAATTAAGGTTCATTCATGTAACGCTCCGGATTCGATGCGCCAGGTGTCTACCAGTTATTCGCCGTTGTTGCCATGTCATGTGCTTGCGTGTTGCACTTTGCCATGTCATCATCTGCATTTCATTTGCATGTTTTCAAAACTTGCATCCGTTCGGGTTCCCCCGGTCCTCTCCGTTGTTCGTTCGGAGTCCAGACACACTCGCACGCGCCCGCGGCACCTCCGAAATATTATTTTATAAGTGGCATAAAAATGTTCTCGGAATGGGATGCAACTTGGCGTGCGGTCTTATTATAGTGTAGACAGAGCACCTGTCAAGTTTCGTCGCATTCGGAGTTCGTTTGATTGCCCTACCGTTAAACATAGTGGTACCGCTGCAGGTACCTTCGTCGGACGTTTCGGTCTCCGAAACTGTCGCCGGGCTGCACTTCTTTTCTCTCCCCTCAGCCCAAGCCCCCTCCTCATAGCCCACTGCAGCCCAATCTTAGCCCCCCCTGTCCGGAGCCGTCCGATCATGATCCGAGGGTCCGAAAATGGATGGAAACCCCCAACCCTAGCCCCCTTTTGCTATATATAGTCCCCTTCCTTCCTTTTTTGGGCAGCCTAGCCCCTCCCCTACCTCCCAGCCGCAGCCACCCCCTCCTCCTCGGAATCCGCGCGCAGCCACCTCCATTCCCGCGCCTCTCCAGCCCCTGCTCGCCACTTGGCAAGTCGCCAATGGCCGCGCCGCCACCAGCCGCCGCTCCCCTCCAATCGGCGCGCGCCACGTCCTCCTCGCCACCTCACCCTACGTCTCCCGCACCCCCGCAGCCCCTCCTCCGCCACCGGCCCGCCCAGGCCCGCGCGGAGCCCGCCGAGCCCATCTGGGCCCGGATCGCCGCCGCCCGTGCACCCCGCGCCTCCTCCCGTTCACCAGCCCCGCCGCCCGGCGCCTCCGCCTGCCTTGCCGCTGCCCCGTGCCGGCGTGCGCCACCGGAGCTTCGCCGAAGCCACCGCCGGCGACCATCTCCGACCAGGTCGCGCCTCCCCGTCGCGCCTCTCCCTCTTGCTTCTCTCTCTCAGATCTCTCTCTCTCTCTCTCTCTCCAGGTTCCGCCGCCGCCGCCCTAGAAGCTTCACCGACCCCCGCCCCCACCGGATCCGGCAAGAAGTCGGCCGGATCCGCTCGTTTTCCCTGCGTCGGGCCCCTCCTGGCCTCCCTGCTGGCCGGCGCCGCCGCCGCCCCGCTGCCATGGCCGCCAACCCTCTCCCCCACCTGGGCTCGGCCCATGGTGAGCAGCCCGTCTTACCCTCGCCCCGTGCGCATTTTAGTAACTTGCGTCTCTCTGTTTTTTTCCGAAAATTTGGCCAAGTCCCTGGATCCTTGCATTATCTTGCCATCTTCATCATGCCATAACTTGTCGGATACTGCTCCGTTTCGTACGTGTAATATGTCAAATTGTTCGCCTCAACGAGTACATCATTTCATCTCATTGCATCATTTACATTTGAGCTCATCTTGANCCCCCCTGGTGCCTCGGCCCAACTTCCGGCCCGCGTCCCCAGCCTGCCAGGTCTCCTCCTCCACCGACCGGCCCTTTAGGCCCGCTGGTGAGCTGCCCCCGCTTAAGCCTCGCATGTGCGTCATATAGTTATCCCGCGCCCGTGTATTTTTTTTCCTGGATTTGGCCAAGTCTGGTAAATTCAGCAGCATGTGCACTTGTTTGACCTAGTGTAACTCCATGCATACTGTTCCGTTTCATGCGTGTAATATGTCAATTTGTTCGTCTCAACGAGTACTTCATTTCATTCCATTGCACCATGTTCATTTGAGTTCATCTTGATGCCTGAATCTCCGTTGCAAGAGTGATATATGATGTTAATCTGCTGAAACTGTTATAACTTGATGATTTGTCATTTTTGTTGCATTTGATGTGTGCGTCCTATGAGGTTGATGTCTACATGTGTTTTGAACTATGTCATGCCACCTTTATATGGGTGCCATCCATGTATTTTTGTGATTCTTGTAGTGAGTGCATCGAGCTTGTTAAGTAGGGTACTTGTTGTTACTGTTTTGCATGTCTGATTCTGTTATATTTTGTTACTATGTAAACCTGCTGCTACAAGTCATTCTATGCATAATCTGGAGATGTTCACTAAGGATGTTTTGTTATACATGTCTTGCTCTATTCATCCATGCCCTTTGTTGCAATTATAGTCTGCTGTAACTTGTTGTAAGCTTGCTCTCAAATTGCTAAATAATGTTGCTGTCAGCCTGTTAACATTAAGTTCAATGTTGCCATGATTGTTGCTAGTGATCCATGCACTCTATGAACTTGCTCTTGCCATGCTTAGCTTCATAATCATGTCTTCTTACTGTTGGTTGCCTTGCCATGCCATATATTGCTCTGTGGTGAGTGGTTCAAGCTCACCAACATGCCTACTTATTGTTCTTCCTGCCATGTATGAATCTGTCATATAACTTGCCATGTTTACATGGGTGCCATCATTTCCACTGATCCTTTTTGGCTCATGGTCAGTAAAGGACTTTTGTTCTATGCAATTAGTAGATTCATGCCATGCCTTTGTTTGCCATGATAAGTTCTTGTAGCATAATGTTTGGTAGCTCTAAACATTGCCACCTGATGTTATTTTCTGCAAAGTCTGAAACTGTTATTATTTGCAATCTTGCCATGTCCTTTCGAGCATGTTCTAGTGATTTCTGGAGATAGCTCAGTGTTCATGTTTTGTCATGTTTTACCTGTACATCGTGCCCATGCCTTTTGTTCTTACATTGAGATGCTGTAGCATAGTGTTTTGATGCTTGCAATATGCCTAGTTGCTGTTTTGGACAGCTTGTCCTTTAAACTTGTATAATGCGTGTGTGTTGAACCGTTGCTCCGTTTTGGGTGTGCTCTATATGAAACTTGCTTGATTTTGCATGTAGTTTCATATTATCATGTTGCATCCTTGTTTTGAGGTGTTTTCTTGATGTTTGTATGCATTTTGCATCAATGCCATGTTTAACTTGTTTTGCTCATATCTTCTAGGCCGTAGCTCCGAATCTAATGAACTTTATATGTAACTTGACTAGAATTTCGTGTAGATCATCGTGGTGCATCTTAACTTGCTGTTTAACAACTTGAACATAAGGTTTATTCAGATCTGGACCAATTTCGATATTTGCATATGAGGACTTACCGGAATTGTTCTATGTTGTTTCCGGCCTCATTTAAACTTGCTTTGATGTGTTGTTCTTGTTTGCATCATCTCTTGCCATGAGTAGTTTCATGTAGCATTGACATGCATCATACTTGTTTGAGTATCATGCCTTGTTCATGTGTGGTGTGTTTACCTTGTTGTGTGCTTCTTCTCGATAGTTCCCGTTTCGTTGCGATCGTGAGGATTCGTTCGTCTACGCTTGGTTCGTCTTCGTGGCTTCATCTTCTTCATGGACTCGTTCTTCTTCCTAGCGGGATTTCAGGCAAGATGACCGTCACCTTGGATCTCATTACTATCATAGCTATGCTAGTTGCTTCGTTCTTTCGCTATGCTGCGCTACCTATCTTTTGCTCTTCAAGCCTCCCAATTTGCCCTGTCAGCCTCTAACCTTTTTCACCCTTCCTAGCAAACCACTGTTTGGCTATGTTACCGCTTTTACTCAGCCCCTCTTATAGCGTTGCTAGTTGCAGGTGAAGATGAAGATTGCTCCATGTTGGATTATGTTATGTTGGGATATCACAATATCTCTTATTTAATTAATGCATCTATATACTTGGTAAAGGGTGGAAGGCTCGGCCTTATGCCTGGTGTTTTGTTCCACTCTTGCCGCCCTAGTTTCCATCATATCGGTATTATGTTCCCGGATTTTGCGTCCCTAACGCGGTCGGGTGATTTATGGGACCCCCTTGACAGTTCGCTTTGAATAAGACTCCTCCAGCAAGGCCCAACCTTGGTTTTACCATTTGCCTCACCACCACCTATTTTCCCTTGAAAGTAATTAACCCAAGGGTCATCTTTATTCAGCCCCCCGGGCCAATGCTTGTCTAAGTGTTGGTCCAGACCAGAGCCACTTGCGGTGCCGCCCCTAGGCAACTTGGGGTATCGTCGGTTGCCGTATGTAGTGTTCATCCGGTGTTGTCCTGAGAACGAGATATGTGCAGCTCCTATCGGGATTGTCGGCGCATCGGGCGGCTTTGCTGGTCTTGTTTTATTACTGTCGAAATGTCTTGTAAACCGGGATTCCGAGACTGATCGGGTCTTCCCGGGGAGAAGGAATATCCTTCGTTGATCGCGAGAGCTTATCATGGGCTAAGTTGGGACACCCCTGCAGGGTATAAACTTTCGAAAGCTGTGCCCGCGGTTATGTGGCAGATGGGAATTTGTTAATATCCGGTTGTAGTAAACTCGAAGCAAACTCTTCTAAAATACACCAACCATGTGCGTAACCGTGAGTGTCTCTTTTCGGGGTTGATCGAGAGGAGAACACGGTTTCTGGTTATGTTTGACGTAAGTAGGAGTTCAGGATCACTTCTTGATCATTGCTAGCTTCACGACCGTTCCGCTTGCTCTCTTCTCGCTCTTATTTGCGTTGGTTAGCCACCATATATGCTTAGTCGCTGCTGCAACCTCACCACTTTATCCCTTCCTTTCCTACTTAAGCTTTGCTAGTCTTGATACCCATGGTAATGGGATTGCTGAGTCCTCGTGGCTCACAGATTACTACACCACCAGTTACAGGTACAGGTTTGCGATGATTATGACGTGAGAGCGATGTTTGCTTGTATTGGAGTTCTTCTTCTGCTTCTTGTTCGATCAGGGGATAGGTTCCAGGTCGGCAGCCTGGGCTAGCAGGGTGGATGTCGTTTGAGCTTCTGTTTGTGTTTCATCCGTAGTCGGATGTTGATCTTGTATATGATGTTGATGTATTCTTGTGGCATTTGTGCCTTATGTATGTATCCCCATCTATTATGTAATGTTGATGTAATGATATCCACCTTGCAAAAGCGTTTCAATATGCGGGTCTATCCTTGGTGGGACCGTCGAGTTCCTTTTGGATAGGGTCGCATATTGGGCGTGACAATTCACTTATCTCAGTATTGTTTTCAGTCATACATGTATCATATTTTTTTCTATTCAGGAACACGTTTATTCAAGCACAACTGTTCTACAGTTTTTTACATAACTTTGCATGCTATCAATATCAAACTCTTTCCCCGCAAAAAATAATACTATCAAACTCTTGGATTTTTTTACTCTGATAGGAGTTGGTTGTTGTGCATAAATAAACTCGATCGTTGAAATAGGTGGAGTGGGTGCCTGTTGTGCTTTCTATTTTTACGCTTCTTCACTAGATCTATATGTTAGACTTGCTAGACTCTTCCTCTGTTATATGAGCATTTCAACAAAACTATTTCTCGAGGATGTTACTCATATATGTTTGTGTCTATCAGTTTGTAGCCTCTGAAAGAACCCCCTTGGCTTATTATCATATTTTACCTCTTTCGCTGTTATTTGACGAACATGTGAAATGCTCCGAATCTCTGACTTTGCTGAGTGTGTATACAGACGTACAAGTTAGAGGTGATCTCTTCCGATTATTGCACTTGATTTGTATTGCTCTTTTTTGCCGGTGGGTAAACTCTGTTATCTCTACCACATGCCATCTGATTAATTATATGAGATCTCCTATAACATTATGTTTTCTATTTTGTTCTACTACATGTTGCACTTCGTAAGCCGTGGCTTTTGATAGAACATCATCAATTTGCCCTGCAGGTCTTGGTTCGATCTGAAACATAAGTCGTAATGGAAAAGTGCCATTTTTCTAGAATCAGTCCCCATGTCCAAAACATTAGCACTGTCTTCATGTGACATGCAGAAGCAATTTTAGCTCTTGTAATTTTTTGGAGAAACATTGCTGATTTGAATTATTTTTTTATGCTCTGTAACTTTTTGTCATCACTGTGAGAGGAAATCAAAATTCAGGCAATGTTATGTAATGATGGTTAGTTGCTAACTCAATCCTAACAGTGGGAGTGGGCTGCATTTCACTTCCTGGTTTTGTCCTAACACAAAGCATCTACATTTTCTAATGTCGTTTTCTTCTTTCATAATCACCCTGATGCCCAAAAAAAGGCGTGTGATAATTCATGTTCCTTCCATAATTAATCTCAACCACATCTAAGCATGGAAATAAGAACCTAACGTTTTGGTGTCACCTTCCTATGTACTCCCTCCGTTAGGAAATACTTGACGTGGTTTTAGTCCACGTCAAGTATTTCCGAATGGAAGGAGTAATATGTGTTCCAGTTTGCACATTCTTTTCTCTGTTTACATGGCATGATTGTTTGAATTTTATGGACGTGTTAAGGTTTTGCTTCGTGCTGTTGTGTTCCAGCAAACAAGATGTTCATTTTTCCTAGGTTGATTCCTTTCTTTTTTTTGCGGGGGCCCTTTCTATTTACTTGTACGTCTATTCCATTCACCGGCCAGCAAAAAAGAAGCACGAGCGTGTGACGGTGTCCTGGACTAGGGGGTACTCACCATGTCGTCTCCCGACCAGGTGGATCGGGCCTCGGACAGCCCATGCCACATACAAGGAGTATTCCACAAGACTTGGTGATCAAGACAAGGACTCCTCTCCACCAACGTATTCGGTTAGGACTCTTGTTATCCTAGGCCTCTGGTGCATTATATAACCCAAGGCTAGGCTAGTCGATAAATTATGACATTACTCATCATACCCTTAGGTCCTAGACCACAACATATGATCTCGAGGTAGATCAACTCTTGTAACCCTATATTCATCAAGATCAATCAAGCAGGAAGTAGGGTATTACCTCGATAGAGAGCGCCCGAACCTGGGTAAACATCGTGTCCTCTGTCTCCTGTTACCCATCGATCCATGACACATAGCTTGGGACCCCCTACCCGAGATCTGTCGGTTTTGACACCGACAATGATGCTTTCATTGAGAGTTCCGTTGTGTGATCGACTGTCACGCCCAATATGTGACCCTATCCAAAAGGAACTCGAAGGTCCCACCAAGGATAGACCCGCATATTGAAACGCTTTTGCAAGGTGGATATCATTACATCAACATTACATAATGCATAGGGATACATACATAAGTCACAAATGCCACAAGAATACATCAACATCATATACAAGATCAACATCCGACTGCGGATGAAACATAAACAGAAACGCAAACAATATCCACCCTGCTAGCCCAGGCTGCCAACCTGGAGCCTATCCCCTGATCGAAGAAGAAGCAGAAGAAGAACTCCAATACAAGCAAACATCGCTCTCACATCATGATCATCGCACAACCTGCACCTGCAACTGGTGGTGTAGTAATC
The DNA here is from genome assembly GCA_904067115.1 of Aegilops sharonensis. Taxonomy (NCBI): domain Eukaryota; kingdom Viridiplantae; phylum Streptophyta; class Magnoliopsida; order Poales; family Poaceae; genus Aegilops; species Aegilops sharonensis. The sequence goes on from LR880971.1 coordinate 779,984,188, forward strand.
TATGAGCCACGAGGACTCAGCAATCCCATTACCATGGGTATCAAGACTAGCAAAGCTTAAATGGGAAAGGAAGGGGTAAGGAGGTGAGGTTGCAGCAGCGGCTAAGCATATATGGTGGCTAACTTACGCAAATGAGAGCGAGGAGAGAAACAAAGGAACGGTCGCCAACTAGTAATGATCAAGAAGTGATCCTGAACTCCTACTTACGTCAAACATAACCCAAAAACCGTGTTCTCCTCTCGATCAACCCCGAAAAGAGACACTCATGGTTACGCACACGGTTGGTGTATTTTAGAAGAGTTTGCTTCGAGTTTACTACAACCGGATATTAACAAATTCCCATCTGCCACATAACCGCGGGCACGGCTCTCGAAAGTTTATACCCTGCAGGGGTGTCCCAACTTAGCCCATGATAAGCTCTCGCGATCAACGAAGGATATTCCTTCTCCCCGGGAAGACCCGATCAGTCTCGGAATCCCGGCTACAAGACATTTCGACAGCAATAAAACAAGACCAGCAAAGCCGCCCGATGCGCCGACAATCCCGATAGGAGCTGCACATATCTCGTTCTCAGGGCAACACCGGATGAGACTAGCTACGAGTAAAACCAACCCTCGGGTTGCCTCAAGGTGGCCCCGCAGGCAGCTCGGTTCGAACCAGCACTTAGAGAAGCACTGGCCCAGGGGGGGGCTAAATAAAGATGACCCTTGGGTTAATTACTCCCAAGGGAAAAGGTAGGTGGTGGTGTGGCAAATGGTAAAACCAAGGTTGGGCCTTGCTGGAGGAGTCTTATTCAAAGCGAACTGTCAAGGGGGTCCCATAAATCACCCGACCGCGTTAGGGACGCAAAATCCGGGAACATAATACCGATATGACGGAAACTAGGGCGGCAAGAGTGGAACAAAACACCAGGCATAAGGCCGAGCCTTCCACCCTTTACCAAGTATATAGATGCATTAATAAAATAAGA
>LR880971.1:780010930-780023268 GCA_904067115.1 Aegilops sharonensis
TATATATATTTATATTGTTCTTTTTGGACCGCACTATTTATGTGTGTAGGTGATCGACTTCGACTGCATCACACGTTCACTTCCGCAAGCCGACGTCGTCCGAATCGGCATAAATTGGCTCGCGTGATCACCTTGTTTGTCGAATTGCTATACCGACATGTTCGGTTGCCTCGGGACTTCAGCATCGTTGAAAGAACTCTACCTCATCGAGTGTTCGACACACGAGCCATATTTCTTTTATTACTCACTTTGCATAAATTATTAATTATGCAACATTTTTTTTAATTTATTATTATTCCTATTATCTCCGGCTTGCACTATTTTCTGTGCATAGGTAAATGATTCGGGTCAGGCAGTGTTGTCACCTCGGTGTACTGACCCACGCCGGGGACTTCGGCGTCACTCTGCCGGCCTGCATTGGCCGAGCCGTGTCACTACTCCGGGGTGCCGAACTCGTTGCTCGGACACCTCGGGATTGGAGGCTGGGACCTCGGCCATGCCGTGGACTGCGAACCTTGTCGGATCTGTCACAGATCAATGGGCGTTTTCATCCCGCCACAAGCCCGAATCGCATCATCAACACCGAGCACACTAACCAGCTAAGTCTTTTTCATGCTCAAAAACTTTCAGTTTTAAATTTTGTTCGGTTCGACCAAGCATTATACTTTTTGGAAAAAAGTTATTTCTGACAAAGTTCCTTGTCAAAACTTTGTTTGCGACACACAAATTCAAATACCCTATTTATTTGGGGGCTTCCTTTATGAAGCCTTTCCTCTTGCATATGATTATAATTGTATGGCTTCGTCCTTGTTCGTGTATTACGCCACAATATGCACCATGTTGACTTAAGTGTTCCGCAAGCTGGGTTGACTTTCTCCTGTGTTTACCCTTGCGTTCCCGATTGTTCGGCTAGGGAGTAAAGGGAGCACCTCTGCGATTGTCACGATTGGGTCATCCGAGCTCGGACCTCAGACTAGGTGAAGCCGAAAACTAGCGCTCTTATTGTTTTAAATCATGGTCGGCACAGAACGGAACTCATGAGTACAAAAAATCTATTGCACAAGTCTCAGAGTAACAATGAGTAACCGAAGAAAGGTATCGGTGGGGGTACTATTTTCTTCGAAGATGCTTCTTACACTTTGTCAGTAATATAGCATAAGTTCCCTGAGCGCGCTTTGTCTGTTACAGCCTTATGGCCTGATTTCCTGGTTATCGGAAACACTGTCGATATTCTCGACAGGTGGAGTACATAACACTTTTCGGCCCTTGACCGAAGAGGGAGAAGCCGACGGTCGGTTAAGACGCGTTTAAAGTTTGGGTGAACACATATATGATATAAGTATTGCGGTACATACAATCGTTATACATAAAATTCTTTTACCCAAGTCACTTGGGGGCTCTTAAAATTTACATGAGCCATTTTATAATAAGTGTTTCCTTCTTAGTCGTTGAAAAGTCTTTTTCTATCACTCCTTTTTTCGACGCGAGTGTGTGGTCAATAGCCGGGGAGCCTAATTTCTCTCTCAAAGCCGCTAGAGTTTAGTTTGCTAAATGGGCCTAACGAGAAGTTCTCCGCCTTCGGGATAGGAGGTTGAAGCCGTAGGCTGACCCGCTTTAAGTCTTGAGATAGGATGTGTCACGTTAAAGCACGACAGAAGCATAATTTTTTTCTAAGGCCAATTTTCGGATTGGCACCGAACACAAGATCTAGTTCGGACGTCAAGTTTTTACTGAAGTTTTTTGGTCTTCCAAGCCTATAGCACTTTTAAACTATTTGTGTGTTTCCAGCATAAGTCTTGCAGTGCAACGTCGGACACCTTTAGAGAGTCGGCAAAAACATTCTCGGATATTGCTATATATATGCATCGGTTTCGAATTATGACTTCGGTCAATAGTTGGGTTTCCCGGCTCCTGTGCTTGCCTCCTACGTTTCGCTTTATTCGGCTAGGTGTGCAAAGGGAGAACCACTGTGATTGTGCTTCTGGCTAGCATGGTTAAAGCACCTCAGTGGAGAAAGCCGAAAACTGACTGTCACAATAAGGGCAAACTGGTCAGCGATCCGATGATTGTGTTAAACTATAAGATCGATAGAGGTCACCCCATGTTAAATGACGGGCCATTCATAACATTGGCCGAAGTGTTTACGGCTTGACCTTGGCTGTCGCCGAACACAAACCGGGGGCTCATAGCTAGCTTCCCCAGTTTAAAGCTCCTATGACTAAGTGAAAGTTATAAAGCCCGCATATCTGATTGCCTCGTTTCCGCTAACACAACCGCCTTCGGGCATCGAGACGCCGGCTAAGGGTTGTTTTGTTATTATGGAAACACCCTGTGTAACATCTACAAGGGGGTGAAAGACGACGATGGGCCACTTTCAACTGATAAATGGTCGCAACAGAGTCAAAATAAACATATCATCTGCGTTTGTATTTAATATACGAGGGCTGCCTTTCGTAATCATCGTTATAAAGCCATAAATATGCATCAATTTGACTTACGATTTTGGTCAAGCTGGGTTCCCGATTGTTCGGTTAGGCGGTAAAGGGAGCACCTCTGTGATTGTTACTACCGGGTCATCCGAGTTGGTACCTTAGACTGGGTGAAGCCGAAAGCTAGCGATCTTAAAGAATATAATTGGTCGGCAACGATGGAGGTGAAAATTTCGGTTCATTAATACCATAGAGTTCGGAAACTTTCTCCGAACTAAATCCTCAATATTTTTCTCCCACATTGATTGGAGGTGAGGTTTCATGATCATGGTCAGTATGACAACCCAAGGAAAGGAACCGATAGCGGGACTATTTTCCTTATGTTTCTTACATTAAAAAAGTAATATAACATATCTCTCCGCGTACCTTTATTTATAAAACCGTATGACCGGATTGCCTTGTTTGCCGTAAACCTTTGCCCTTATAAAGGCTTAATAAAGTAGGACAAACACTCCCCAGCTACTGGCCGAGGAGGTTGAGGCCGATGGTCGGTCAGCAAAGTTTTAGACAATGCGGATCCGAGCATTAATGATGTCAAGTACTTGGATACATAGAATCATTACACATAATTTGTGATTTTACTCCGGATATCGATTCTTAATTCGGCCACCCGTGCCCACATTAAGGCTCGGGGGCTACTAGGCTCCACGCTCATTATTTACAAATATTAAAGGGGCACATCGATCCCCTGATCTGGTGTTGCCACCCGACCAGTGTCTCGGGGGCTACTGAATTGGCAATCCAATGCAGAAAATTTAAGTGCAATATAGTTTTTGAAGAGATTGTGATCCTCGGGTTGGTCGGCCGCACCCAACCTGAGTCTCGAGGACTTTGCACACCGCTTTTTGTGTCCCAAAGTATTCTACCGAGTTAGGAGTTGATCCTCAGGCCGATTTTGCGAATCAACCTGAGTCTCAGGGGCTACTGGGATCAGCGGTCTTATGCCATCCTTCAGGTGCATCTCGGGTTTTCGACCGATACACACCTTGAGGACTACTGGCTATATATCTCGGCAGAGAATAAATTGCACAAACCAAAAATATTGACAAAAAATCGGCCCGCAGTCGGGGTGGTGCACCACCTCGGAAGCAGTCCGGCATAAAGCTCGAGCGCCAGTGGCTGGTTCCATAGAGGGAATTTCCGGCATTAAGCTCGGCTAAACTCCTTCAACTTTTTTGAACCAAGGTGATCTATGACACCTCGGATATAGTCCGGCGTAGGAGCTTGGACATAGTCCGGCGTTGGAGCTCGGATACAGTCCGGCCCTGGAGCTCGGATGCAGTTCGGCGTTGGAGCTGGCTGTAACAATACTCCTCGAATACATTCCGGCATTGGAGCTCGGACGGAAGAGGACACTGCCGCCCGGGAACAACTTAAAACCCGAGGTGTGGCATAAAAATAACAAGGCATTGATAAAGGCCGGAAACTTAAAGGGGCTCCTCGGATACCCGATGTGTAAACTCTTCAGATTTACTTCGGCGATCCTCAAGATCGAAGATGAGAAGATTTGTTGAACCAGTTTTCAAGACCGACGACCGAAGATGAAGAATAGTTCGGAAGAATCAAGGATCGTTCCTAACTTGAAGACCGGTTCAGGGGGCTACTGACGGTGTCCTGGACTAGGGGGTACTCACCATGTCGTGTCCCGACCAGGTGGATCGGGCCGAGGACCCCAGTGGTGATTCTATCATGGGCCACTTCGGACAGCCCATGCCGCATACAAGGAGTATTCCACAAGACTTGATGATCAAGACAAGAACTCTTCTCCACCAACGTATTCGGCTAGGACTCTTGTTATCCTAGGCCTCTGGTGCATTATATAACCCAAAGCCAGGCTAGTCGATAGATTATGACATTACTCATCATACCCTTAGGTCTTAGACCACAACATATGATCTCGAGGTAGATCAACTCTTGTAACCCTATATTCATCAAGATCAATCAAGCATGAAGTAGGGTATTACCTCGATAGAGAGGGGCCGAACCTGGGTAAACATCGTGTCCCGTGTCTCCTGTTACCCATCGATCCATGACACATAGCTTGGGACCCCCTACCCGAGGTCTGCCAGCTTTGACACCGACAGCGTGGTTTTGGGATATCATAGAGCTAAATCTCTCCCTAATAATAATAAAGCACGGATTGAGTCTCCGGGTTCACCGTCGCGGTGTTTTTACACAACGGTCCCTGTGCTTTTTTAATTCAACACGCAGTCCTTCTTTAAGTGGATTGGAGAAAACGTTTTGCTTTTTACATAAACAGCCCTACATTTACTTTTATTCATCCCGCAATCCTTTATTCAGAAAAAAACAGTCTTCCTCTTATCCATACCGCCCATTCTCTCATGCGCCGGCGGCCGCTATACCTCGGGCGGGAGGATGAAGAGGCGATGGGGCGCGGTGCTCCCCTCCTGGTTCGGCACACGAGGGAAGGAGGAGGGATCGACCCAAGACGGGAGCTGAGGTCGATGTCGCCCTCGACACAAGCCTCACCGGCGGTTCGGCGGGAGAGCTCCCACCCGTCCATAGGTGCGGGGACGAAGACCCGCGTCGTCATCCTGTACAAGGCCACGGTTGACGCGCTGGCCCAGGGGTCACCGTCCATCTTCGTCAGGTAAGCGCGGCCGTTCTTCTCTCCTCGTCGTTTCAGAGGAGGGAAGGAGGAGGGGACCGAGCTAATGTTTATTTTCTATTTTGCTCGACCGCAACCCCAAATCCCCTCCTACCCGAAGTAGCGCTGCCAACCACCCCATCTCCGACCACCGGAGCCCATCCACTCCTCGGCTGGATGGCGTCGGTCACAGAGGAACCCAAGGCCATCAGCCCATCGGCGCAACCCGACCAGATGCAGCACGCGCACGAGCACCCAGCTGGTCTCCTCGAGCCGGGCAAGAAGTTGGGCACGACGAGCGGCTCATGGAGGCCTTCGTCGTCAGGGACGGGGCAGAGCACAGACGGAGGCTGGACTCGCGCCCCAGCACCTCCACAAGTGTGCGTCGTGGGCGATCTTCGGTGAGGCCGCGGCGACGGGGATTACCTGGTGGCACTTAATACGACCACACCGCTAAGTAACTGCGTCCGCTGATGCTGGCTTGGCATCTTCCACTTTGCTGTCGAAGGTGAGTGCGGTAGCTCGACCGGGTCAGGAGGATTCCATGGAATTTGGTACATGCAATTAATAGAGTGAATTTGCTCTATGGACCGGGTCAGCCCCAGCTCGATCGTGATTTGATTTAGCAAGTCTTCAAGTGGCACGTTACCATCACTAGCTTGCTCGAGACCCTACAGTGAGTTTGCATTCCCTCCAATTTGCACCGCAATTGGACATTGCCATGAGCAGCCTTGGTTTTGTGCCTGTGCCATGCGACTGTAGGTCCTTTTTGGTCTAATCCATGGTTTTCACTTTGAGTGAGATTCCGGTGAAATTCACTGAATTTCAGTAATTTCAGTAGGCATTGAAATATTACGTTACAGCCAAAATATTTCAGCAGTTTCAGTGCAACACAGGAATTCAAATATTTTTCAAAATAGTTTTCAAAATTTTCAAAATTTTAATTAAATTCAACTGAATATTTCAGTCATTTGGCTGAAATCAAAACTGAAATCACTGAAATTCACTGAATTTCAGTGATTTCGGTTGGTGCTGAAATTATTGTGAAACTGAAATTGAAAACCATGGTCTAATCCTAAAATCCATTAGTACCTCAGGTTAGCCAAGGATGAGGTTGAATTCTCGTTGGCTCTAGATTTGCTGTAGCGTGTTGGCATTGCTACCTTACCCATAACACATGGTCAATCGAGTTTCATTGGTATTGTGAGTCTGGGAGCACACATGCACTCTGTTTACCGGCCGTTGGATAGGAGCTGCCTTTGCACATCGTGGGGTTCAGATTGAAGGAAAATTGGGCTGGACTGTTGTGCTCATGTTAATTGATGGAGCTAAACGTATCGCCTGACGAAAGATTAGCATAATAGACAAACGGGGTAGAGTTGCTCGCCCATTCTTTTTAGGTAAGGTTTGTAATTTGGAATGTCGGGCAAAGTTCTCAAGTAGTGACACCCTGAAGTTTCATTCTAATTTCATCAGGTGGTTTGGCGCATGAGGAGATTTTTCATAGTTATCATAAGAATTCCTTTCCCGATGAGTATATAAGCTGAAACTAGACGCATCCTCATCAGGTAAATTGATTCATATTCTTACTTCATGTCCAGACAACAAGATGAAACTTAATATTTTGTAGTCCAGAGTTTTGCAGATACTTTTGCTAGCGTATTTGTTGGATCTTTATTTTCATATATGTTCATATTTGTCTTACACATGTTGAAGAACCAGATTCAGAACATTGCCAAAGGAAAGCCCAAAGTCTTCTTGTGAAACTAGATTAATTGTACAAGATTGAATGGGACGCAACATTATACATGATAATCGTTCCTTTGTAGGTTGATGAAGGTGGCACGTGGCATCCATTCAATTATATATTCATTTAATTCAGTTGGAGAGGAAAACATTCTGTTAAAATCTACCATAATATTTTAGTATGATTGGTCCTTTTGGAGTTCATTCATAACACAAAAGAATTATTTGGTGGCCTCATACATCTTGGTTGCGCCTACCCTTTGCAGCACAGCAGCGACAACATGCTTGGCCATCTCTCAATTTTGGTGTCTGAAAGCACAATATTACATGACTTTCAGATGACCGGAGACACGGTAAGGTCTCTATACTGATGTTATTATGAGTCAACCTAATATTTTGTTCTGTTTATTGCAAACAGAACCAAAAGCCGAGATGCAAATATGCAATTAAACACAGATCCTTTATGTGGTGTGAACAAGATGAACATGAGAGAATGGAGCTGGAATTGGAATCGAATGGAAAACAGAGTTAGCGGCTCAGATCAACGACATGAATTGCTCAATTTTCCCTATTATATTAGCCCAAGGACAGAGTATCTTTATCCTGCTCTCGCCAGTGGATACGAAAGGCGCTCTTCCATCCAATTCCTCGACCCGGTCAACCCAAGTACATTGCAAATGGTGTTTGATTGTAGCGAAGCATCATTGAAGTAAATGTATTCATGAGTTATAAATGTTATTAGTAATCTTAAAGAGTTGGAATGTTATTAAGAGAATTTCCATTTCTGAAACATCTTGATTGGTGCTTTAAGCTTTGCTTTGATAAGCAAGTACATCGATACTTTCCCCGTTGCAACGCACGGGCCTTTTTGCTAGTTTGATTTATATCTGCAATGTTCATGGGCGTTTACATCAAGTGTGCACGTGGCTATCTGTATGTTAAGTCGGTGTGTTTGAAAGAGTGTTGTTTTGTAAGGATGCGGATGTCAGGATGTGGTCTTGTATGCATCTGTACCTGTTTCCATGAATATCAATGCATTGTTCAGAGTCGAAGGCCTTGACGGCGCGACAAAGCGTGCACAATCTTCTAGTATAAGCTAATGGTGGCAGCGCAATTTGATTAAACCTGTCGACCTCCATATAAATCTGCAATTCTTGTGCAGTTTGACGCCATTATTAGCCTGGATGCACGCCTCAGCTTTTGCATGCAGTGCATCCTGTGCGTGAGCTAGGTGACCTGCAGACCATGTTGAGGTCATTAGGGCATGTACAATGGTGCTAAGAGTGCCACGTAGGATAAATGATGAGGTGGAGGAGAAAGAATTTATAAGAAAAGGTTTGTCTTCTCTTATTTAAGAGAAGACAAGAGGTGATCTCTTAACACAATATGTCTCACCATGTTTTTATGAATAATTAGTTATTGAAGACAAGGCTAAGAGATGACTCATTATAGACGTTTTTTTCTTTGTTATCACTAAATTACATGCAAGACTTAAGATAAGTCTATATTATCAACCATTATACATGCCCTTAGTAAGAAGGTCAGCCCTGATGTCCTGATGCAGGTTTCATCGGACGTATAAATAGAGCTAATGGTATCACTGAGTGATGTATCTCTTTTAGCAATTAAAATGTAGAAATAGTTGTTCAATGTACAATTTTGTTTTGTTAATTTTAGCAATAAGTGTTGGGAATAAGCCGTGACCTGGCCACGGTGGCGATCGGCGTGCGTGCGCCAGGTCGAGTCCGGCGTAGGAGCGTCGGGTCCGCGGGCCTGGGCCAGGTCGTAGGCGCGTGTGTGTCTGGGCATGGTCTGACTATTATATGGGCATGATCCGACTAGTGTATGGCCATTATCTGGGGCGTGTCCAGTGTGCGTGGTGGTGCGTACGTTTGGCTCACGTCCGAATCCATCACACAGTAGTGCCAGGCTGCTAGCGCTCGGGTCGTGGCGATCTGTTGCGAGTGCCGCTTCGTGCGCGTGAGCATGTCGTGGGCATGCGGATCGGGGCTGTGCATGCAGCAGGGCGGAGTGGGCTGCGTCTTGGCATAGAGCCGGCCTCTTCTCTCTCTTCTTAGGGCATGTACAACGATATCCAGTCAGCTGTCTGTAACAAGGGCTACGTAGGATTTTAGGCTGCGTTTGGCAGCAAGGTTTTTTCATAGTTTTCAGATAATACTGTGGTTTTTGAAAGAAAAAACAATGGTTTTAAATACTTTGATGCGTTTGGCTTCAGAAAAAACTGAAGTTTTATAAACCACAGTATCGTAGAAACCATGGTATTTTTGTTGTATCGGAAAAAGAGGTCTGGACCTCTTTTTTCTAAACCGAACGAAGCGCAATCGATGTCGCCGTCTACGTTGAGATAATTATACCTGATGAAATCGTCTCCTACTTTTTCTCTGTCTGTTATCTCGTAAACCAATATCTATTATATCTCCTGCTTATTAGCTGAATTTGTTTGATCGTGTACGTATAGTCGGTCTCTTGGGTGATTCTTCTTCCAACCGGGAGTACAAACGGCGCACATACGTGCACATAGAACTTTGACCCGACTGAAAGTACATGCACGTATAGAAATAATATGATTACTGAATTTAAGTTGCCACGTGCTCTTGGTCAATCATGTACGTCCTGTTTAAATACTTGGTCAAAATTTTGGTAAAACAGCAGCAGCCAAACACATATAAAACTGAGAAAAACATTGGAGTCCTTCGTCGTGCTGATCACGGATCGATGATACTTTATTTATCTCTTAGCTTGTAACCAGTTGAACTTGTGGCCTTTGGGCTTTATTAATTTAAAGCCGGACGCTTCTAGCGTCTACATTCCAAAAAAAAACATTAATTTTAAGAAACTGCAGTATTCCTTGCCCATCCATCAGAATACTACGGTTTTCAATTACCACAGTTTTCTAAAACCTTTGCTGCCAAACTACCTTAGATGATGTGGGGAAGAGAGAGAATTAAAAACGATTAGTCTATCGACAGTCTAATCCCATGCAAGTCGCAACTAACCGACGACATATTTACCGTTGTACACGGAGCCGTCTATATTGTAGAAGTGCGTGCTCTAGCCAATGCAATCAAAGACCGATCTAATAAAAGAGACAAAGGCTATCACGGTGTGAGAGCGCGCGGGGAAGCCCTCCCGGCCATATTTGGGGAGATGAGTCGAAGACCGTGAGGTACAGGTAGTCACCCCTATCCATCAACGGACTCCTCGTTCTATCCTCACGCTTAGAGCGGGGCTTCTCATGCAGGTCGACGCAACTTGTTTGTGCTATCATCCTCAGGTTCTACACAATGCCCGATGAATTAGATGCACGGTTCAAATAAATCGACCGGGATCCAGCTACCGACACACATGCTCACAGTTATCCAGAGAGACATCCGCAACCGCGAAAAGGAAAATATCCAGAGGGAGATGATTATTGGACAATGATCGCGGCAGTCTTTGTACTATGAAACCTGGCTCTGATTCTGAAACGTGTTACGAATGTGAAGCCTTCACAGTTCACACTACTATTAGCTAGGAACCTCTCACGGATGAACCTTTCTTTTTTTGAAAAAGATCAGATCTATTATAAAGTTTCATGCAAAGTACAAAACACCTCAAACATAATAAAAATTACATCAAGGTCCATGAACCATTGAACGATCATTGCCGTCGCCAGAACAAGCCGCCGACGTGCTGTTGTTGCCGCTCCCATGCGGGAGCCGGCCTGACCTTGTCGATGATAACCACTAGTAGAAAAGGGGGCAATGGTCCAGGCCAGGTCAGCCCATTAGTCCCGGTTCAATCCAGAACCAGGACCCATGGGGGCATTGGACCCGGTTCGTAAGCCCCAGGGGCCGGCCGGGCCACGTGGGCCATTGGTCCCGGTTCGTCTGGACCTTTTGGTCCCGGTTGGTGGGACGAAACGGGACCAATGGGCCTCACTCTTGGCCCGCCACCATTGGTCCCGGTTGGTGGCATGAACGGTCCCGGTTCATGCCACCAACCGGGACTAAAGGGCTGGTCCTCGTTGCGGTCAGAGTTTAGTCCCACCTCGCCAACCGAAGGGCGCTCACACCGGTTTATAAGCCCCTCCCTCTCTGCCTTGTTGTACTCCTCTCAAAGTGAAAATAGATGCCCTTATACATGGAATTTGATCTAAATTCATACTGAATTTCTCTGAAGTTAGTAGAAATTTATTATGAATTTAGGTTGAATTCTCTCTATAAGCGCATCTATGCTCATTTTTTTAGTAAAGTTAATCACAACTATTTTTTCTTTTATTTATTTCTGAGTAGTTTTTTATATAGTTTTTTTTCTTTTCTGCTATTTTTAATTTTTTCTATTTATTTCTGAGTTGTAATAAGTCATTAAAAATAAAAAAAAGGCACAATGCTCGTTAATTTGCTTCAAGCCTTTCGGAATAGTGTAAACTGCACTGCACATAGCTCCGTGCAGTCTACCCTATTCCTCAAGGCTTGAAGCTAAGCAACGTGCAGGTGAGCATTGAGCCTCTTCTTCATCATCTCTGCACTCAGGGCTTATAAACCGCTGCGAGTGCCTCTCGCTTGGCGAGGTGCGACTAAAAAACAGCTGCAGAAAAAATCATCTAAAAAACTCTTTTACTGGTTCATGCCACGAACCGGTACTAAAAGGTGCTTGTGGGGCACCAGCCTTAAAACCTGTACCAAATAAAATGCCGTTGTAACAGCCTTAGAACTGGTACTGAAGGAATCAACTAAAAAGCTTTGATAAACCTCTAGTATTATTGAAACTAAAATTATATAGAATTTTGTTACAAACTTTAATAGCAAAAAAAATTATCATAAAAGAAAATAAATAAGTAACTAAAATTCTGTTCAAAACATTAAAAGAAAAAAGAATTATCATAAAAGAAAATAAATAAGTAATTAGAATTCTGTTCAAAACATTAAAAGCAAAAAGAATTATTATAAATAAAAATAAATAAGTAACTGGGAAAATAAATGTCACCTACTGGGCCACCACGGCCTAAATACGACTAGAAAACCCTATTGGGCCAGGATTCAGGCCCGCGGACGGACCAGCAGGCCCACAGGCAGAGACACAAGTTTAGGCCAGTAGGCCTGCAATAGTGAGGAGTTCAAATGGGTTGGCAGAGTCGCGCTTATAAACAGGTGCGACCCCTCTTCACCTAGCGAGGTGGGACTAAACTTTGGCTGGGATGCGGGCAGCACAAGGGCCTTTGGTCTCGGTTGGTGGCACCAACCGAGACTAAAGGGGAGCAATGGTACCGGTTCATGGGACCAACCGGTACCAATTCCCCCCCTTTAGTCCCGGTTGGTGCCACCAACCGGGACCAAAGGCCTCTGCTTCCCGCCCATTGGGCTGCTGAAAAGAGGCCTTTGGTCCCGGTTGGTGGCTCCAACCGGGACTAAAGATGCCGTTGGTCCCGGTTGGTCTCTCGAACCGGGACCAATACTCTGCCTATATAAGCAGCACTCGTGAAATTTTGGTTC
>LR880971.1:780030910-780050430 GCA_904067115.1 Aegilops sharonensis
GGGACGAAGCTTTGAACGGTCTCCAGCCCGTTCTTGCTACGAAGAGATCGTCATCTAGGGTTTGCAATCTACAAAGGTAACATGAATACCCAGTTCACTTATGTAGATGCAAATAATACATATGTTGTTGCTAGATCGTCTAATGAGCATATTGTATCGGCTAGCCCTAGTTTTATCAATCATGCATCTAATTATGTGCAACAGCCGATTCAGAATAATCTTCATGCTTCAACTTCATATAATTTTAGCAACATGCAACATATGTATCCCAACTCCCATGCATCGGCAACCCCACAAATCTATATGCCGATGAACAACATGAGGAGTTCGGTTAATCATGTTGAGACACCCCATGTAGGAACTTCCAATAGTATGCAACAAAGTGTTTCGACTTTTTATTCATCGGCAAATAACTTGCAGTATGTTAATCCAAACGTGCCGGTGGATAGGGCAATTGGCCATGCCACTACTAGTTATTCGGCCAATTACCCTCAAACATCGTATGCTACACCTCATGCTACGAATTTTTCGGCACCATACGCAATTGTAGATATTCGTGATTCGGCTCCGCACCTTCATGCTCATGGCCGAATAAGTGAGAATTCTACCAGAGCGCATGTGTCTTTACCTAGTAACGTAGCATATCATGTTGCCCCTGCACAATTACAGAAATTCGGCAACACACCATTGCCGAAAGCGTCTCAAAGTATTGGGGGGCAATCCGATGAAGATTGGGCTGAAATTGGTCGAAAAAAGCTTAAAATAGACTAGCTACAATGTTTGCTGAATTTAGACAAGAACAAGCAACCTTGCAAATCAAAGAAAGAAAGAGTGGTGATTCGGATAACAAAGTTAATTCGGTTATTAAAAAAACCGAATCAAATAGTATGTGTACCGAATCTATCAAAGAAAAAGAGGATGCCAAGGCATTGGAGAGTCATTCAAAAGTGGAACAAAGTATTATTCAAGTGATACAACCATCATATGCTCTCCCAACGTAATTGAAGAGGTATGTCTAGCAAGTGACTTGCCTATCTTCCGATTTGGTCGCAACTTTATTGTCGATGCTTCTATAAGAAAAATTCTAATAAGTAATTTTGAAAGACCAATGAAGAAGGGTAATTTACTTGTTAGCAACAAAATTGTTATAAACTATATCGGTCAACCCATTGCACCATTTATAAAGGCCGATAATGACTTATTGTTGTGGCCAAAGCTTTCCCCGTTGCTTTATCTAAAGTTCATATCTAGTTGAGTAGCTTTGCTTATTTCTTACTTGGCTTGCACTTTGTCTCAATTAAGACATGTGTGTTCTAAATATTTTCGTATCGGAAGTTTAAAGCCAAGGTTAATTTCTTTTGAGAAATCCGATGCTAATATAATATCTTATCCAAAGACACCGGAGATAGAGTGGAAAACACAATGTATAGCCGAATGGGAAGATTCTAAATCTAAACCATTCGTTTGCTTATCTTCAAAGCCGTTCACACAGCAAGATCGGCTAGAAAGCAAGAAGTTTACCTTCAATTCAAGCATGTGTGACCAAATATTTGATTTATTGCTGAAAAATAATTACATAAGAATTCTTGATCACCATGTCAAGCCATCAGTTCAAGGACGAATGTATTGTAGGTTGCATCATTCGTTCAAACATAATTTTGAGGATTGGAATATGTTTTGTCAAATAGTTAAATCGGCCATTGAAAAAGGACGATTGAAATTTGTTGAGACACCAAGAGATGACCAGTCTATTCCGATTGGTCTCGATGGCAGAAAGTTTTTGCATCGGCTGCTTCAAGCCGATCCATTTAAAGAGGAGGTAAAAACTGCAGGTGATGGGGTCAAGCTTTCTAGTAAAGAAGTTGTTGAAAACCATAATGAACATAATTTTGAGGGCGAGAATTCCATCGAAGCTACAATGGAGACGCCAAGGACAGGGGGGCAGCAAGCAAATCCAACGATTGGTGCAAGCACAACCAAAGGAAACAAAGGCCGAAATAAGCGCAAGTGTAAGAGATCAAAAATCACCTTTGCTGAACTATCGGATAAATATCAAAAGAAGAGTGAAGAGAAGAATGCTTATCGGCCAAATCATGCAAAGAAACCAAGATCACCCCCAAGGCGCAAATATGAGGATTGGTATTGGCAAAGTGATAATTTTAATGCAACATATTCATATCCTTATTTTGGGCCGCCAATGCCAATGCCGTGGATGCCTCCCTATGCTCATATAGATACATATTCATCATGGGACAGGTATGATACAAGGGCACATTCTCCATCTTATTCTAGACCATCTCACCAATACTATGCAGCTCCAAGGAGATCAACATTTGAACAATCACGCGTCAAAGACCGTTTCAATCATAAAGAATCGGTCTGGTGCACAAGGAAGAATAAGGAGGTGGTCGAGCAAATCTACCGCGTCAAAAGAGATGGTCGTAAGAGTGCCACTTCAGATATGATCTCAAATGAAAAAAAGCCAATTAAAGTGTTGACATTGGCTACAAAAGGTAACGAGGCAAGTCAATCAAGTGCCAAATCTAAAGGGAAGAAGTTGAGAGTGCACAAGGTAAAACAAGAATTGCCATTACTTCAAATAAAATCGCAGCTGGGATGCCCACTCGACTTATCGTATTGGCAAAAGAAGGAGTTGCGGAAGCTTAGTGCACAAGAACTTGAAAAGAGAAATATGGCGTGGGTTCCCAAAGTAAATATTCAAAATAAGAATTATGTGCGAGCTTCCTTTACAAGGAGTGCGACAAAGGTGAAGAAGGAAAAGAGTGAAAGCTACGAAGGACCAAGCCGAAGGTTTTAACATCTTCGGTCCACACATTATCCATTTTCTTCAACAATGCCGTTGATGCCTATGCCATGGAATTCTTCATCCGGTATGGTTGGTTACCCTCAATGGGCTTATTTTAATCCATGGATAAAATATAATTTCTTACATCATGAAAGGGTATTACCAAATCATTATATGTTCGATTAGCTTCACTTTTGTTGCTAATCTAAATGGCCGATATATACTTATCGTCTTAAGAATATGCAAAATGGCCGATGGAGTGTTGACATCGTCCTTAGAACAAGCCATGCGGAAGTTATTTTTCGGCACACAAACTTTGCCGAAAAACAGGGGGGCATGTGTTGACACCAGATTTTGGCACGATCAATAACTTATTTAAGATGGCGTCAAATGGAGAAGTGATCTTCATGAAAGAGTTCCTTATTGTCGATATGAACATCTTTGAAGTTTGGGTCATCGCAGTCCGATTTCATCTCGAAGGCCGAAACTATGCTCAAAGTACTAAGATCTTATATTCAGAGTACAGTTTGGCTGATTAAGCCCTCAAGACGACCTTAAATGGAAACATTATCTACATGGATTGTCTTCGTCTCGTCGAAACGGTCGATTTTGATATAAAAATCGTTCCAATCCGAGTTCGTATGCAAAAGTTAGAGCCATCGGAATACAGCCCTGTCAGGAGGCAAAAAACTGGCGCGCCCCACCAGACACCCTGTCTGATGGGTAGCGCGAGGATAGCCTGTTTTGCGCGACCGATTTGACCCTCAAGATGACTTCTGATCAAAAAACGTTCAACATAAAAGTTGTTCGTCTCGTCGAAACGGTCAAGATTGCTTTTGGGCTCGTTTCCATCCGAGATCGTTTACCACCACAAAAAAGACCCGCAAGATGCAGCCAGTTTAAACCGAACAGTTTTGGAAAGTTCGGACAAAACCAATCCGAATTTGACTAGGGTCTTGGACGTGAATCCAAGCCTTTTCCTTGCACGGGAAGTCCAGCCGCCTCTTATATACCTAAGGGGTGACGGCGGATTGAACAACACACAATCGAACAATCAATCTACTTTTTACCCTAGTTTTACATCCCTCCCTTGTTCTTTCTCTCTCGTTCTTCGTTCGTTCTTCGTGTTGAAGGGCAGCGATCCTCGAGGCTCTAGGGGCGGGCGAACCGACCTAGGGCAGCCCATAGCCGCCGCGCGTCCAGACGGGGTCCCTCCCGGGCGCGTGGGGTTTCGGGTGCTCAAAAGCGCCCGCCGGATTGCTTGCGTACCGCGCTTCCGGACGGGTCTCCTTCGGCGCGAACTGCGGTGCATCACCCTCGGCTCGGAGGTACACGGTGACGTGTTCGTGTGCGAACAGATTTACAAAAAAAATGGCCGATTTATAGTCGACCGATAAAATTAATTAATCGGCAGATTTTCATTAATCTCTAATTCCCAACTGACCGAGACGCTAATGATAAGCGATATCCTCAACCTTGATTTCAACAATACCGATCCAAGTCGGATTTTGAAATACTCTCTAGCATGCATGACAGGAGTTGTCTTCATCATATATTTGGCCAAAACAACTATAATGGGTTTGTTTTCAAGAGAGGCAGATGATAAATTCAGGTTGGTACTAGTCTCGAGCTAACAAACTTAGAGCCACATCACATCTTTTCTTCGATTTCGATAAGCCCCAAAGATGTTACACTCCATTATTATACTTTTGGCTTCTGGGACATGATGACAGATAGACGTTCCATGTCCTCAATGATTATCAATGACAGGCTAGTTTGTTTTGCTCCAATATCTCATATGAACTACCTGAAATTAAAAAAGTAAAACAAACCATGCATGCCCATCTCTGCCTAGTGTCACCCATTTATATGTAAGTGCATTCCAAGTACTAGTCGGTTCATTCAAGTTTTCCCTGTGGCCATGCATCCTGTGTTGACATTCACACATGGTTTATGATTTTCCTCCTCACAACTCATTATAGCTCCGGGGCGGAAGCACAACATGCATGCTCCTGCATTTTCCGCCAACATGAACCATTGTCACTACAGAAAATTACTTATAATGCATAATAATAGAACGCACCCTTGACAAAAAAAATAAAAGGATGAAAATAAGGGAAAGGTGGTACCGAAGAAACAATTACAAAGAACATGCTAGATGGAAAGGCATCACTCCCTGGCCAAACAAAAAGGATTTCAGTTAGTACCTTTTTTCTGTTGGAGGCAAAGCCTTCCGCCATCTTATCCATCTGCCGGCATACATACTACAATAGTGTTATTACAAGATGCAAGTGTCCATCCTGTACATGAATTGTTTTTCCTCAACGAAGCACGGTAAAGCAGTTAGGCCTTGCAATCCTCTGGAGCATGCAGACTTCCACGATGTTATCACAAGCATGGATTACATCGGCTCCCCAACGTACGAGAAACTGATGGATTTTTAGTACTTTGTTGGCTCATTTAATTAGCTTTTCCTCTAGGTTTTGTAACATACACACATCATACATCCAACAAAACAATCTTAGCCCCAAATAATCCCGATGATCAACTATAGCATTGACCATAGGAATGGGTATGGTGTCTCAGTACTAAGCTTGAGACATTTGTTTTGGGACGGAGGAAGTAGATGTAAGCAAACTTGTTCTTTGTGGGGGCGCCGCAGTCCAACATCCAGAGGAAATTAACTTGGTCTGTCTACTACCTATTTATTATATACTAAAAAACACAATACAAAGCTATTTTTCGAGACACCATGTTGATCAACATAAACGTGCCTCAAGAGACCGTACCAATTAGATTAGTAACTTAATATATCACATCCGTTAGATCTACATAAACGTACCTCAAGAGACCATACCCATTAGATCTACATACGCGTTTTTTTTTTTGTGAGAGGCACGGTTTTGCTTTTGCGAGAGGCACAGCCATGCCTCCCGGAAACAAAAAAAAAAGTGTTTTCTATTTATTTTTTTACTTTCCCAGAGGCACGGTTTTGCTTTCGCGAGAGGTACGGTTTTGTTTTTACGAGAGGCACGACCGTGCCTCTCAGAAAAGGAAAAAAATGTGTTTTTTGTTTTTTTTCTTCCACGAGAGGCACGACCATGCCTCTTTCGGAAAGGAAAAAAACCATGCTCCCAGTTCGGTGTTTCGTCTAGTTTCTTGACCGGTTTTTTTCATGAAGAAAAATTTCGTCAAAACCTATCAACATAGGATCTAGTTTTGAAGATTTTGACGCGAGGAATCCAACGATGAAAACGGTTCGAGATTTGGACGCACGGTTTAAGAAATAAAACATTTTAAATAGACGGATCTACGAAAAAGAGAAAAATTCCAGGTTACGACAAGTGACATGCTTTTTTTTTCAGCATGCCACTTGTCACAATCTAAGAAGGTGGGTGTGATCTTAGTACTCCTCAATTAGTAATTCGAAATTGCTTCGCAGACGACACTCGCTGCACGATCTGGGAACGATACTTCCTTTCCAACTGCTCTAAGCATCAGCCAAAAATAAACAACTGCCTCCTGCGCCCTGTTGGCACTGCCACGTACAATCGTCTACGCATCGGCCGCAAGTTTGTCTGTGTGTATAGCAACACTCTTAGTAATTTTGGTACTCACGTGAAGCACCACGCAAATGGCCGGCTCATTAGAGCGTGGGTGCTCGGTCGTCCGCGTCGGGCCATTCCATTCGCATGGTTCGCTCTGGTTTATCTTTTTCTTTTGTCTTGTTAGATTCTTTTTGGTATTTTCTATTTCTTGGTTTTTCTTTTTTAACAAGTTTTCTTCATTTTTTTCTATGTTTTGACTTATTTATCTTTTCTTCCTTTTTTCTTCGTTTCCTAAGGTTTTGTGTTTCATTATTGGTTTTCTGTGTTTTTTTGCAATTATTTTTCTCTGTTTTATTTATTTTATCTTCCGTCTTCTTTGTTTATTTTTTGTTTTCTATATACCTTTTCTTTTCCCACATTTTTATGTTCTTTTATTCAACAAATATCTATTTTTTACACATTATAAATTTTCATATATGTCAATAACATTTTTTGATAGATATTTTAAAAAATTAAATACATGATTAACATGGTTTTTGATAAATATTTTGAATTCTATTGTGGTCATACACATTGTACATTTTTTGTATACATCTAACATATTTTTTAACACATATTAACATTTTTCATATATATGATTAACATTTTTTTCAAAATTATATTTTGATGTCTATTTTTTTCGTACACATCAAACATTTCTCTTATACACTCGATACATTTTGTTTGTACATGTTCAACAATTAATGTATGTACTCCCTCCATTCCTGAATATAAGTCTTTTTTAGGGATTCCAATGCGCACTATATATGGAGCAAAATGGGTGAATCTATATTCTAAAATATGTCTATATACATCCGTATGTAGTTATTGAAATCTCTAAAAAGACTTGCATTTAGGTATGGAGGGAGTACATGTTTAATATATTGTAAATGCATGATTTACATTTTTTAAATATACATTTTGATGTCTATTGTTTAATACACATTGTGTAATTTTTTTGTACATAAGGAATATTTTTACATATATGTTTAGAGTTTTGCAAATACATGATTAATTTTGAAAAACTGTATATTTTTTTAGCTTAAATGGACTGTGGGAGAAGCTCCCATAGTCTTTTTTTTATATATATCTTGGAAATATTTTTTCTATAAACGTTTTGCATTTTTCAAATGCATGATTGATATTTCCCAAAATGTATGCAGTATTTTCTTTAATTTTCAAATGCATGATTAACATTTTCTAAAATGCATGATTAACATTTTTTGTATATATATATATATATATCAGAAGTGTCGTGGAATTGTCACGGCAGATGTCCTCTTGCAAGGACTTAGTCGTGGAGCCATCGCAACTAGGAAGCTTAAAGGGGTTAATCGGGACAAAGGACACGAGAGGTTTTATACTAGTTCGGCCCCTTACGGTGAAGGTAAGGCCTACGTCTAGTTGGGTTGGTATTGCTTGAGATTTCGATGACCAGGGAGCGAGATACGCTATGCCCGGTTCTCGATTGGTTGTTTCTTGCCCTAAGCCGCCAACAGGTCGTCCCCTTATATACACGGGTTGACGCCCTGTAGCCTATAGAGTCCCGGCCGGCTTATAAACAATGTCCGGCTCGGTGACTAGTCAAGTCTACCTTATGATACAAGTCTTTCCATTATGGCGGTTTACTACAACGGGCCTTAAGTCGCCTGTGGGCCTTAGGCCCTTTGTTGAGACACCATCTTCATGCTTGGACTTGGGCTTCTGTCTGGTAATCTCTTTACGTAACCCGGCCCCTCCTGGGCGGCTTACACAAATAGTTATATCCCCAACATTAGGCCCCAGATTAATTTGAACCTGTTCATGTCAATCTTAAAATAACTTAAAACATAAAGCTTCAGTCTTCTGACTGCGCAAAAAGACTGTCTTTAACCCGCCGTGACGTCATTCTTTGGATCCGTGCTAACCCGTCATGACGTCATCTTTCCTTTTATTCCACCGTATCGCCCAACGGATCTCTGTCTTTATTGTCCATTCCGGAAATCGAGGCATCGGGGCCGCTGGATAATAATTCTTATCTCCTCGTTTCCCGCGCCGTCTCAGTTATGCTCTCCTTATAAATAGGCGCGACCTAGGTTTCATTTTCACCCTTCCAGTCATCTTCTTCCTCTTGCCTCCTCTCGAGCTCCGCCGCCGCCGCCGTCAAGCTTCTCGTCTTCACCGACCCAGGCCGCCGCATCAACCTGAGTCGGACCAGACCAACGTCGGCGAACCTCCACAGCTCCTCCAGATCCGTAAGTTTCCTTTCCTTCCCTGCCTAGATCTGCATTAGAGCTTCTTCGAGTTCGCCGTAGTTCATCACTATTAGAGCCATTTCCTTATTAGTTTTTCCTCCTAGATACCACTTCCGATCCGAGAATGATATAAAACAGCCGCGGTAGTTGTTTTCGCCCTTATCTTGGATACGAAGCAGATCTTTTTCTCTGTATGAAGGCCTTATTCGAGCCTGTGAACGCATCTGCGTCGGTTTTTAGGTCTAGAAAAACTTCTTATCAAAACAGCCCTTTGATCTCAAATCATAGCAGAAGATTATGAAACCTGTTTTTATCACCCAGAAAACTTCTTATGTTAAATGCCTTTAACATAACTGTCCAGGAATCCGGTTTAAATGCATTCCACTTGATCTGTGAACCTTGGCGCCTTCTCAGATCTTTAAAACCTTTGTACTGTTGCTAACACTTGTGGCGGCTTAAATAACGTTGCTCAATTATCCTTATGTCATTAGGCCCCTTTAAGCAGGTACCTTCAGTACTTTGGATATTTTCTTCCGGGTTAAAATTTAAAGCGGAACTTCTTATTTTGTAATAGGCCAATATGTTGTCATGGCGCCTAAGTCGACCAAAGCTCCTGTAACCTGCAACTGGGTCCCATCCACTGTCACTAAAAGCAAACTGGCTGAATTTGTGAAGTCTGGCCATTTGCTAAAGAAGGAAGTCATGTCTTATCGCGTCCCTGACCCATCTGAAGAGAAGCCTCAACCCAAAGAAGGGGAGGTAATAGTTTTCACGGATCACATGAGCTGGGGATTTGCCCCTCCCGGCTCAAAGTTCTTCAGAGAAGTTTTAAATTTCTTTGACCTTAGACCTCAAGACATTGGACCCAATTCCGTGTCCAATCTTTGCAATTTCCAAGTCTTCTGTGAGGTGTACCTGGGAGAGGAGCCAAGCCTGCTCTTGTTCAGAGAACTTTTTTACTTGAATCGGCAGATTGAACGTGCCAACGGGCTGAGTCTTGAACTTGGCGGTATCTCGATCCAGCGACGGAGAGACTGTCTGTTTCCTTATGCTGAGCTGCCGAGTCACCCCAAATATTGGAACCAGTCATGGTTCTACTGTCAGGATACTTCTCCGGCTGATGAACCGCCTCTGCCCGGCTTTCGCGCCCTGCGCCTTGAGTCCAACCATCCGCTGGCGGATAAACTGACCGTTGTTGAACGTCTGCCACTCAACCCCACCATCAAGAAGATTAAAGCTCTTCTGGGAAATGGTTTAAATGGCATCGACTTGGTCCGGGTCTGGGTCACTTGGCGTATACTCCCATTAAGCCGCCGCTCCGACTTAATGTGCACCTATACAGGCGAACAGAACGACCCAATGCGCAACAGTTGTGACGACTTACCAGATGATGTGGCAGATGCCACAACTCAGTCACTGCTGAAGGAGGGTACTGTTATCAACAATACCTTCGGGTTACTTCCCTTCTGCAAAAAGAACCCGGCCCCTGCAGTAAGTTACCAATCTTAATAAATACTCTTTAATATGTTTGCCTCTTTGCACTTATAATTCTTTATCTTTTCCACAGGCCAGTGATGTTTTCTGGAAAGTCAAATATGACCACGAGGCCGCCCAACAAGCCAGAGCAGCCAAGAAAAATGAAAGGAAAAACGTCAAGACGGGGACTTCAAAAAAGAAGAAACCTAGTGCCTCTGAATTGCTCAAACTGGATGACTCTTCTTCGGATGAGGAAGTGGTAATCCCTTATTCTCTTAACTCCTTTGTTACTATTTTATTAATATTTCCGCCTTTCAGGAAGACACTGGAAACAGCCAAGCTCATGGCAAAGAGGTAACTATAATCTCCTCCGACTCAGAGCCTTTGCCAAAGCACAAAACCCGGCGGGTGACCCGGAAAGTAAGATTTTCACATCCCTTAGCTTATCAAGATCCTCAATTTCTTTTGAAGCAACAACAGCTTGAGAGACGGAGGTAAACCCCGGACAAGTAAAGATGTAGAGCTCTCTTCCGTCTTACCGGATGTGAGCAGGAAGCGTCGAACTGAGGCCATCTCCGCTTTGCGCTCTGTTTATCCTTTGGCGGGTTTAATTCTTCAGCCTCTCAATTCATCTGACTCCAATTATCAGGATACCTCTCCTTCCTCTAGCGAGTCTATGCAATCCAACATGCCGGCTTTCAAGACTGCCCCTGGGTAATGTACCTTTATTATCCTCATGCTTTGCCTTACTCATATTTTGTACTCATCCCTTTGTTTTATCCACAGTGTGTAGGTGAAGCCCAGTAAGAGGGCGAAAAAGAATAAGCCGATTGAAGACCCGGTAGCAACGGAGCCGGAACCCGGAACCACTGCCCCTGATGCTTCTACTCATCAACCTCCTCCTGAGCCGGCCCATGAAATTCCGACACCATCTTCCGACCCGCCTCAAGAAGACACTCTTGATAGCTCCGATAAACCGGAAATTCCTAGCCCGGTCCGGACGGCTGAGCCGGAAGTTGAATTCTTGAAAAGCCAGTATGTTGAACCGGGACGGCCTACTGTTCTTGCCAGATGTACCGCTAAGGAAGAACTTGTCAAAAGCCGGAAGACCAAACAGGACATCGCTGATTATGCCCACTTAAGCATCGGCGATATAGTCTTAGGCTATCTGAATCAAGTGCATAACAGCCGCGACCTGGAAATTGACATGGTGAAACAGATACAGCATAAATCTGAGGTATAACTTATATTATTTCTCCTGAATCTTACTTACTGTACCAGCCCCCAAGTCTACTGCTTATAGGTAAATATGTCGTAGACTTAGATACCGGCTTACTGTTAGTTCACCCGGTTTACAAGAAAGGATATTTAACCCGGCTATAATATAGCAACTTAAAACAAGCGATACACATTAGCCCCCAAGTGTCAAGTATCTTTACTTGTAAAGTGCTTGAGACTTTAATATGCATAATCTGACATTATAAAGTAAAATTTTCTTCAGCATACATTAGCCCCCAAGTGGCAAGGGTCTTTACTTGTAAAGTGCTTGAGACTTTAATAATACCTTACCATAACCTTACTTGTAACCAGGCGTTATTGCAGGTCTCCACCGGTCAATTTGAATTGGAGATTGCTGACCTGAAGACTCGGTTGGCGGCCCAAGACCTTGAGATTCAAAAAGCTGACTCCAAATTCGCATTCAGCGTCTCTGAGCAAGAAAAGTTGAAGAAGGATTTTGCCGCGGAGAAGAAGGCCTGGGCGGATGAAAAATCTTCACTTGTGACCCGGGCCGAGACAGCAGAAGCAGCTCTTGCCGAAGCAACTGTCGAGCTGTCCGTCTTAAAGCACCAGATATCCCAAATGGTCTCAGAAATTTTCGGTAAGTTACTATGTGTAATTTTTGAACATCACCATGATTTATTTCATAACTATTCAGACATTACCTCCGGCTTAATCTTATGTGTATAAACGCAGGTCCCAGGAGTACCAACCTGAAGCAGAATATGCTGATCAAGCTTAAGGCGGTGTACACTCTAGTGGAACAGCTGTACACCGGGTCACAACGTGCCTTGGCCGTTGTGGCTTTATCAAATGATACTCCTTACCTCCTGCAGGATGTGCTCAAACGGCTTGCCGTGTTACCTCAACGGATTCAGGAGTTAAGGCGGGCATCTGGTAGAGCCGGGGCCATAGCCGCCTTAAGCCGGGCCAAAGCGTTGGTTCCAGAGCTAGACTTAGCTTATGTTGCTCTTGGATATCCTAGCTTGAAGGAAGACGACTCTGCATTCAATGAGTCAGACTCCACCACATGTGTGAGAGTCGTACGTCCTGTGGCCACCATCATCGCAACGATATTGATCTTACGAAGTATCAGCTGGGTTATGATAACGAGAACCGGAGGATTCCAACTCCGCATTATGATGATGTCAGCCTGATCCCTCCAACTCGTAAGCATACCTTTGCTCCTGAAGTTGACCCGGCCAGTTTAATAGATGTTGAAGCTGAATTTGAAGCCTTAAGCGGCATTGACTGGACCTCTTCAACCTTCCAGGACAAAGCAGCAGACGAAGAAGCGGAGAAGGATAACCCGGAGTCGTCAAGTCCACCAAAGGAGTAACCCGCCTGGCATTAAGTCTTTGAAAAAACAATGCTTCATTATTCAGACTCGGAGAGTCTTGTAATAGGGTAGAAAAAACTTCTTAACTCTGTCATGCCTTCACACATGTTTGTGGTGCTTAACAATGTCTCAAGCCGCTATCATTATATACTGCCAACTTACATGAATTGCTTCCTGACATCCAAAAGCTTTTTGCTTTACCCTGTGTATAAAAGCAAAAAATTCCTTTGGCGTCTCACCACATTCGGGGTCGTGCAAAATAATGTTAACCCGGAGTATGAACCAAAACATCATAAGTATCAGCCGGTTTAAGGCGTACATTGCAGGCTTACATGATCCCAAAAAGCAGACAGTTACACTTAACTTCTGAAAATTGGCACATATAATGTTTACCTGGCCCTTAATATTATTTACTCTTATAGAATAAAGTAAACCTAATTTTCAAAGGCCTCTGATTTGAATACGATCAGTAGAACCGTTCCAAAGGGGTTAAGCTAAGATTCGAATACGATCATATAGCCCCCAATGGCTTTGGCGATGCCGATCAAGTGGGTATCGACATCTATGTTCTCTTTGGTTCGAATACGACCTATGTTTGAACAGGAAGCCCCCAAGTGACCATGAGAGTTTTTTAATGACGCTGATTCGAATACGATCCACGTCAGACCCAAAGAGGTTAAGCTATTATTCAAATATGATCAAGAAGCCCCCAAGTGGGTTTGGTAGTGTGCCAATCAATTGGGTATCGACAGCTATGTTCTCTTTGGTTTGAATACGACCTATGTTTGAACAGGAAGCCCCCAAGTGACCATGGCTAGATTCAGATATGATCATAAGCCGGACCAAAGGGAAAAACTGGATTCAGATATGATCCGCTCCCTGTTAGTTGTTTCCACCACCTGGTAAAGAAAACACATAAACCTTGTAGGATGGAAAGGGAAGAGGTCCTGCTTTATTGCTTTATATAATGTATACATTGTTAAAAAAGAAAAACAAATGTACTCTGAGAGCCGGTGGCTCAAGTATAGTAGGGCCGGAGATGCGTATGTTCCACGACCGGCGGGTCTCTTCCTCCGACTTACGTGAGTCTTTGTGCTCTCGAACATCGATAAGGTAATATGACCCGTTGTTGAGATTCTTGCTGACCACGAAAGGTCCTTCCCAAGGAGGGGACAGCTTGTGCATATCAGATTGATCCTGGATGAGCCGGAGCACCAAATCACCTTCCTAGAAAGTTCTACTTCTGACCCGACGGCTATGATAACGGCGCAGGTCTTGCTGATAAATCGCCGAGCGGGCTATTGCCAAGTCTCGCTCTTCATCCAACAAGTCAAGTGCATCCTGACGAGCTTTTTCATTATCAGCCTCAACGTAAGCCGCCACCCGGGGTGAATCATGCCGGATATCACTAAGCAGAACCGCCTCTGCTCCGTACACCATGAAGAAAGGTGTATAACCAGTAGACCTGTTAGGCGTTGTGTTGATGCTCCATAGCACAGAGGGTAACTCCTCCACCCAACAACCCGGAGTTCGCTGCAAGGGAACTAAGAGCCGGGGTTTGATACCTTTCAAGATCTCTTGATTAGCTCTTTCTGCTTGACCATTAGACTGGGGGTGAGCAACAGCCGAAACATCAAGCCGGATGTGCTCTTTTTGACAGAACTCTTCCATGGCACCCTTGGAGAGATTAGTACCATTATCAGTTATAATGATGTGCGGAAAACCAAAACGAAAGATCACTTTTTTGATGAACTGAACCGCTGTGGCTGCATCACACTTGCTGACCGGCTCTGCTTCAACCCACTTGGTGAATTTATCCACTGCCACCAACAGGTGTGTCTTCTTATCCTTAGACCTTTTAAAATGTCCAACCATATCAAGCCCCCAGACTGCAAACGGCCAAGTAATCGGAATCATCCTCAATTCTTGAGCCGCCACATGAGCTTGTCGTGAGAATTTTTGACATCCGTCACATTTGCTGACCAGATCCTCCGCATCAGCATGAGCCGTCAGCCAATAAAAACCATGACGAAAAGCCTTGGCTACCAGAGATTTTGAACCGGCATGATGACCACAATCACCTTCATGAATCTCACGGAGTATCTCCTGACCCTCCGTAGGTGATACACAACGTTGAAACGCTCCAGTGACGCTGCGGTGATGCAACTCGCCATGAACAATCGTCATGGATTTGGACCGCCTGATGATTTGTCTTGCCAAGGTCTCGTCCTCAGGCAACTCTCCCCGGGTCATATAGGCCAAATATGGGACCGTCCAATCCGGGATGGCATGGAGAGCCGCCACCAGCTGCGCCTCCGGGTCTGGCACTGCAAGCTCTTCCTCTGTAGGCACTCTGACAGAAGGGTTATGCAAAATGTCAAGGAAAGTGTTAGGTGGCACCGGCTTACGTTGAGACCCAAGCCGGCTTAAAGCATCAGCCGCCTCATTCTTCCTTCGGTCAATGTGCTCTACTTGATAACCTTTGAAGTGCCCAGCCACCGCATCAACTTCACGATGATAAGCCGACATAAGGGGATCCTTAGAATCCCACGTGCCTGACACCTGTTGAGCAACGAGGTCTGAATCACCCAAGCATCTTACCCGGCTCAAATTCATCTCTTTGGCCATCTGGAGGCCATGAAGTAAAGCCTCGTATTCAGCCGCATTGTTAGTACAGGGAAACATAAGCCGGAGCACATAACAAAATTTGTCACCTCGGGGGGAAGTTAAAACGACTCCAGCCCCCGAGCCTTCCAACTGCCTGGACCCATCGAAGTGAATAGTCCAATATGTGTTATCCGGCTTCTCCTCTGGTGCCTGCAACTCCGTCCAATCATTGATAAAGTCCACTAGGGCTTGAGACTTGATAGCTGTGCGCGGCATATACCTCAAACCGTGAGGCCCAAGCTCGATGGCCCACTTGGCAACCCGTCCTGTGGCTTCCCTGTTCTGGATGATGTCTCCTAAGGGGGCTGAACTTACCACAGTTATAGGATGACCCAGGAAGTACTGCTTTAGCTTCCGGCTTGCCATGAACACCCCATAAACAAGTTTCTGCCAATGCGGATACCTTTGCTTGGATTCTATGAGCACCTCACTTATGTAATAAACTGGCCGCTGAACTGGATGCTCCTTGCCAGTCTCCTTACGTTCCACCACAATGGCCACACTAACAGCACGTGAGTTAGCAGCAACATACAATAGCGACGACTCTTTATCAATTAGAGCTGCGAGAACCGGCGGCTCAGAAAATTGTCTCTTTAAATCTTCGAAGGCAGCATCAGCAGCCTCACTCCAGACAAAAGTGTCTGTTTTCTTCATCATCTGATACAGCGGTAGAGCCTTCTCCCCTAGCCGGCTTATGAATCGGCTTAAAGCAGCAACGCGACCCGCCAGTCATGGAACATCATTGATGCACACCGGTTTAGCCAGAGAGGTAATCGCCTTGATCTTCTCCGGGTTAGCTTCAATGCCCCTGTTTGAGACCAGGAATCCCAAAAGTTTGCCTACAGGTACACCAAATACACACTTGTCCGGGTTAAGCATCATCTTGTAGACCCGGAGATTATCAAAGGTTTCCTTTAAGTCGGAGATCAAGGTTTCCTTCTCTCTGGACTTCACCATAATGTCGTCCACATAAGCATGAACATTGCGCCCAATCTGATTGTGGAGACAATTATGCACACACCGCTGATAAGTCGCCTGAGCACTCTTGAGCCCAAACGGCATAGACACATAGCAGAAGGCTCCAAATGGAGTAATGAAAGCCGTCTTCTCCTGGTCCTTAACTGCCATCTTGATCTGATGATATCCAGAATAAGCATCCAAAAAACTCAACCGCTCGCAACCCGCTGTAGCATCGATGATTTGATCAATGCGGGGTAGAGCAAAGGGATCAGCCGGATAAGCTTTATTTAAGTCCGTGTAATCCACACACATCCGCCGGGTGCCGTTCTTCTTGAGCACAAGCACCGGGTTAGCCAACCACTCCGGGTGAAAAACTTCCACGATGAACCCGGCCGCTAAGAGCCGAGCGACCTCCTCCCCTATAGCCTTTCACCTTTCCTCATTGAATCGCCGGAGAAACTGCCTGACCGGCTTATACTTTGGATCAATATTAAGAGTGTGCTCAGCGAGTTCTCTCGGGACACCCGGCATGTCAGAAGGTTTCCATGCAAAGATGTCCCGGTTCTCACGGATGAACTCGATGAGCGTGCTTTCCTATTTGGGATCCAAATTGGTACTGATATTGAACTGCTTGGAAGAATCGCCTGGAGTGAAGTCAACCAGTTTTGTCTCGGCGGCCGACTTAAATTTCAACGCCGAGTCTTGCTCTGTGGTTGGCTTCTTCAAAGAGGTCATATCTGCCGGGTCAACATTAGTTTGATAAAACTTCAGCTCCTCTTCAGCACAAACAGATTCAGCATAAGCCGCATCGCCTTCCTCGCACTCCAAGGCCACCTTTTGACTCTCATGCACAGTGATGGTGCCCTTGTAACCCGGCATCTTGAGCTGCAGATAAACATAACACGGCCGTGCCATAAACTTGGCATAAGCCGGCCGGCCAAATAGAGTGTGATATGGGCTCCTGATTTTGACTACCTCAAACGTCAGCTTCTCAGGCCTGGAATCATATTCGTCTCCAAAAGCCACTTCCAGCTCGATCTTTCCAACTGGATATGCCGACTTACCAGGTACCACCCCATGAAAAACAGTGTTAGACGTCCTCAAGTCCTTATCAATCAGACCCATGCGGCGAAAGGTCTCATAATAGAGAATATTGATGATGCTTCCTCCGTCCATGAGCACCTTAGTGAATTTATATCCACCAACCTGAGGGGCCACCACCAAGGCCAACTGACCCGGGTTATCAACCCGGAGGGGGTGATCTTCTCTACTCCAAATGATAGGCTGCTCTGACCACCTCAGATAACGGGGAACCGCCGGCTCAACCGAATTCACAGCCCTTTTGTGAACCTTCTGGTCACGTTTACACAAGTTAGTGGTAAACACATGGTATTGCCCACCGTTCAACTGCTTTGGATGGCTCTGATAACCTGACTGCTACTGCTGCTACCCTCCTTGACCAGACTGCTGCTGATTATAGCCACCTTGACCACCTTGAAAACCGGAACTTGAGCCGCCACCCGGGCCATGGAAACCACCTGCTCCTGAACCGCCGCCTGATCCATGATTGCCATCAAACATGTTTGAATTCTTGAAAGCCTTCATGATCGCGCAGTCCTTCCATAAGTGGGTGGCAGGATTTTCCTGAGTACCGTGTCTTGGACAAGGCTCATTCAGAAGCTGCTCAAGAGATGGACCTGAGCCACCAGATCGAGGGGGTGCTCTCCCCTTACGCTTATTGTTATTACCTTGGGCATTAGCATTGGCCAAAAACGCCGGGTTACCCTCCGGCTTACGCTTGTTGCTACCTTGACTTACCGGGTGCTGCTGCTGACCCTTTCCATTGCCGTTCTTCTTTCCTTTCCCTGTCTTTTCCTCCTCAGACGCGGGATCATCGGTAGTATCAGAATTGGCATATTTAACCAAAGCCGCCATCAGCGTACCCATGTCATTGCAATCACGCTTAAGGCGCCCCAGCTTCTGCTTCAGCGGCACAAAACGACAGTTCTGATGGAGCATAAGTACCGCAGAGCCGGCGTCCATCTTATCATATGAGTGTATTATTTCCTTGACCCGGCGTACCCAATGAGTTGTGGACTCACCCTCCTCCTGCTTACAATTGGTCAAGTCCACAATGGACATAGATTGCTTGGAAGTGTCCTTAAAGTTCTGAATAAACCGGGCCTTTAGCTCTGCCCATGAACTGATGGAATTGGGAGGCAAACTTTTCAACCAAGATCGGGTCGTTCCATCTAACATCATGGTGAAATACTTAGCCATTGCCGCGTCGCTGACTTCCAATAACTCCATGGCCATCTCGTAACTTTCAATCCATGCCCCCGGCTGTAAGTCGGCCGTGTAATTCGGCACCTTTCGAGGTCCCTTGAAATCCTTGGGCAGACGCACATCCCGCAGAGCCGGCACCAGACAAGGGACACCACCGGTTCTAGTGGCTACTCCTGCTCCAACAGAAGTCGTTGGATACTCTAGGAGACCATCATATGCCGTCTGCTAAGCCGCTAATTGAGCCGCACGTTCATCTTCCTGACGCAATCGATCCTACACCGGGTTATAGCCACCGGTTGGTTACGACGCTGGGCATTGCTTGATAAAGCTTCTGACTCCATGTGCCTGCTGTAACTCGGACTCCGGTTTGGACGAGGTGCTATCCAAGGCTGAGGAGTGGAATGAATCCTGTCCCTGCTGTAAGAATAGGTCTCTTGTTGTGCCAAGGCCGTCTGAAGAAGATCCCTAACCCTCCGGGTTTCCACCGCCGTCGGGTCGTCCCCGTCCACTAGAAGAGCCGCCAGACGCGCCGATGTTGCTATCAAGTTCTCCATGGGGTTGGAGAAGTGGCCCGGAGGTGTCAGTATGTATCGGGGCGGGGCCATGCTGAAGGAAATATGCCCTAGAGGCAATAATAAAGTTATTATTTATTTCCTTATATCATGATAAATGTTTATTATTCATGCTAGAATTGTATTAACTGGAAACATAATACATGTGTGAATACATAGACAAACAGAGAGTCACTAGTATGCCTCTACTTGACTAGCTCGTTAATCAAAGATGGTTATGTTTCCTAACCATGGACAAAGAGTTGTTATTTGATTAACGGGATCACATCATTAGGTGAATGATCTGATTGACTTGACCCATTCCGTTAGCTTAGC
>LR880971.1:780065774-780089704 GCA_904067115.1 Aegilops sharonensis
ATCTGTAGACACGATTTTTCAACACTAGAATACTCAGCAGTATACTTCTTATTAGGAAATGTAGTACTGCACCCAAAGCACGAGAATCGCAACCATGCTACACAATTAAGTCATCAGTCAGACATGATTGTTTCAACAATAGAGTGCTAATTTTGTCGTGAACCTAATGCCGGTGCATACTTTGAAAAGAAAAGAAAAGAAAATCCAAGAAATACGGGAATCAGTCTGATAAAAGGATCATCACTGATGAATAAACCACCATACATAAAAATGCAACTTAATAAAACATCTCAAATTTCCAGGTGCACTACATATGGTATAGAAAAGAAAATCCCCAATAGGGGCCTTGTCTCTCCAAGTTCTTGTGATCCTTGATTCTCTCCTTCAACCTTTAGATCCTTTTGTGCAAGACTTGGTTGTTTTTCAGTCCAAAGCGGCCACCTATGGCTGTCGACTTTAGTGACCCTTACATCTACGAGGGGCATGCTTGTTTGTTCTTCTTCAATATCTCATATCAACTGCATACTATTTTTGACACTTATAGCAACTATCAACTATGGAAAGAAAAGAAAGGAAACTATAAATGGCTTAAGAGTACCTCCCACGCCTATCTCGTTTCTGCAGGAGCTGGGTGCGGCATTGCAAATCCCTCCTGAAGATCTTACGGTGGCCAAGCTTATGGCGGGCCCAGAGTCTGATGCTTCTAGCAGGTCTTCCAATGATAAGTGATCTTATTTGTTTAGGCTGGGGGAGGGTCCAGGGACCTCTGTTATTTTGGGTTGTCTTTATCTTGGACTCCTGTGTTTTGGGTTTGTCTGTGGATTGTCTGAACTATGTCCTGCTATGCTACACGTACTGTTACGCAGTTATGAGTTTACTATGCTTTTATTCCTGTGTTCATGGATCATACGTCTTTTCGTAATTGGCGACTTCTCTGTTGGAATGTGCGCGGGCTAAACTCCGAGGATAGGCAAAGAGATGTTAGGTCTAAGATTGAGGAGAGTAAATGTTCTATCATCTACCTGCAGGAAACTAAGTTTGGCTAATTTTTCTTAAATAATACATTGTTTTTATTAATTTTCATAAATATTACGCTGGATAAAAAAATTCAAAAATAATACACCGTCGGGCCGCTGCAGGCCGACTGGGCCTAGTCGGCCCACAGCAGGCCGATTGGATTCCAGTCGGCCTACAGCTGGCCGACTGGCCCCTGTCGGCCCACTGTGGGCTGATTGCGTCCTGTCGGCCCACTGTGGGCCGACTGGAGCTAATTGGCATAAAAAATATATGTTTAAAAAATTTTAATCATGTAATTAAAAATTGTTAAACGTGTATAAAAAATGTTCCTAATGTATACAAAAAATGTACAATATATATGCAAAAATGTTGACATAAAAAATATGTTTTGAAAAGTGTTAAGCATGTATTTAAAAATTGTTAAATGTGTGTATAAAAAATGTTCCTTATTTATACAAGAAATATAGAATGTGTATGAAAAAAAGTTGATACCAAAAAAATATGTTTGAAAAATATGTTTGAAAAGTTGACAATTTTTCAAATACATGATTAAAAATTGTTAACTGTGTGTATAAAAAATGTTCCTTATCTATAAAAAAATATAGAATGTGTATGGAAAAAAGTTGACACCAAAAAAATATGTTTGAAAAAAATATTCCAGTTCCATACAAAAAGAGCAACCAATCATATTTTTTTTCACAACCTTGATTTATTTTTTGTCACCAACTCACCAACATAATTTTTTGGTGTCAACTTGTTTTCATACACATTTTATATTTTTGTATAAATAAAGAACATTTTTTATACACACATTTAACAATTTTTAAATACATGTTTAACACTTTATAAAACATATTTTTTATGTCAAAATTTTTGCATATATATTGTACATTTTTTGTATACATCAGGAACATTTTTTTATACACATTTAACATTTTTTAATTACATAATTAACATTTTTTTAAACATATATTTTTTATGCCTATTTTTTTACAAAAACAATTAGCCCACAACGGGCCAATTAGCTCCAGTCAGCCCATAGTGGGCCGACAGGACCCAATCAGCCCACAGTAGGCCGACAGGGGCCAGTCGGCCAGCTATAGGCCGACTGGAATCCAATCGGCCTGCTGTGGGCCGACTAGGCCCAGTCGGCCTGCAGCGGGCTGACGGTGTATTATTTTTGAAATTTTTTTATCCAGCGTAATATTTATGAAAATTAATAAAAACAATGTATTATTTTAAAAAAATTAGCCTAAGTTTGAGCATTTTGATCTGTCATCGATCCGTGCTTTTTGTCCTCGTAGATTTGATCATTTTGCCTTCTCCCCCTCTGTGGGAGCGTCAGGTGGTCTTTTGGTCATTTGGAATTCGGCAGTTTTCAGTGGCACTCTGGTCGAGGTGCAGCGCTATGGTCTGATTATCTCTTTCAAGTCAGTGCACAATTCTAAATCTTGGACTTTGGTGTCTGTCTATGGCCCTTGTCAAGGGCCCCTAAGAGATGAGTTTGTTCAGTGGTTGTATAATCTTTCTATACCAGCGGATCAAAACTGGCTCCTCCTTGGGGATTTTAATTTTATCCGATCGTTGGATAATAGGAATAGGCCCGGGGGTGATGTCAATGACATTTTTTTGTTTAATGAGATCATTGGCCATCTAGATTTTCTTGAATTACCTCAGAAAGGCAGAGCCTACACTTGGTCTAACATGCAGGAGCAGCCTCTCATGGAGCAACTTGACTGGTTTTTTACTACTGCTGACTGGATATCTGCCTATCCTAGTACAGTAGTTCTTTCCTTGGCAAAAACCTCCTCTGATCATGTGCCTTGTGTTGTGTCAATTGATACCACTATTCCAGAGTCCAAGGTCTTCCGCTTTGAAAAAATTTGGGTTGAAATGCCAGGTTTTTTGGATTGTGTTAAGAGCTCCTGGGAGGCTCCAGTTGCTGTGGGATTATCTGCACCTGCCACTCTTTCTGTTAAGTTCAAGAGGTTGAGATTTTCCCTTAAGAAGTGGAGCACTAATCTTTCCTCCTTAAAGAAGTTGGCCACTAAATGTTCTAAGGTGGTCCTGTACTTTGACTCCCTTAAAGAATTCAGACCCCTGACCAGACCGGAGTTCAATTTCAGGAAAATCGTTAAGCTATAGTATGAACGACTTCTGAAGCTGCATCATATATACTGGAAGCAGAGGTGTACTATTAGATACATCATGGTGGGGGATGAAAATTCCAAGTTCTTTCATGCTATGGCCTCGGAGAGGCTCAGACGTAATTCAATCTCTTCGCTGCAGAGAGAGGATGGTTCAACTATCGGTGAGCATGACCAAATGGCAGGAATTTTATGGAACTCCTTCAAGTCTAGAATGGGCCAAGCGCAGGGTATTTCTATGGGTTTTGATCTCCCTTCTCTTATTGAACCGGTCTTGGGTCTTGAGGATTTAGATGCTCCCTTTTCTGATCAGGAGATCTCTGCTGTGTTAAAGGATCTGCCTACTGATCGGGCACCTGGGCCTGACGGTTTTAATGGTATGTTTGTCAAAAAGTGTTGGGCTATTATTGAGCAGGATTTCAGACAGTTAGTTAAGGACTTTTATGAAGGAAGGATCAGCTTGCAGAACATCAATTCTTCCTTCATCACCCTAATACCGAAAATGTTGGCGCCTATGGGTCCCAATGATTTCCGGCCAATTTCTTTAACTAACACATGTCTCAAATTCCTAACAAAATTGCTGGCGAATAGGTTACAGAAGGTAATCCTCAAGTGCATACACAAGAACCAATATGGATTTCTGAAGCATTGCTCTATTCAGGATTGTTTGGCCTGGGCTTTTCAGTATATCCATCAGTGCAAGCAATCAAAGAAGCCAATCATTATCTTGATGTTGGATTTTGGTAAGGCCTTCGATACTGTGGAACATGAGGCCATCCTGGCTCTTCTTGCTGCAAAAGGATTTCCTCCTAAATGGATTGGTTGGGTCCGGGAAATTATGTCTTCTGGTGACTCTCAGGTTCTCCTCAATGGTATTCCTGGCAACCATTTTAAATGCAAACGTGGGGTTAGGAAAGGGGACCCCTTTTCTCTGTTGCTCTTTGTTTTGGAAGCAGACCTGTTACAATCTGTTGTCAACAAGATGTTGCTTGATGGTATTCTCACTCTACCTATTGAGTGTCATGGCCCGGATTTTACAATCATTCAGTACGCTGACGATACCATCTTGATTCTTCCTGCGGATGAGGCTCAGTTAGTGGCCCTAAGGGATATGTTACATGTGTTTGCTGAATCCACTGGTCTGAAAGTCAATTTTGCTAAATCCATGATGGTACCTATTAATGTCCCTGAAGCTGAAGCTCTCCGGCTTTCTCAGGTTTTTCAGTGTGCTCTAGGATCCCTGCCCTTCACTTATCTTGGTCTCCCTTTGGGAACGACCAAGCCCACGATCCTGGATTTGATGCCTCTGGTGGATTCAGTAGAGCGGCGTCTGACAGCTAGTTCAGCTATGTTAGATCAAGGTTGCAGGCTTCAGTTGCTGAGATCTGTTCTCTCTCCCATGCCCATATATTTCCTTTGTTCCCTATCCATCCCACCTGGCATCATCAAGCAATTGGAACGAATTATGAGACAATGCCTTTGGAGAGGGAACTCGGATACCCCTAGGCAATCTCTTGCTGCGTGGGATATGGTTTCCATACCTAAGGAGAAAGGAGGTTTGGGTGTTATCAATTTGCAACTTCAGAACCAAGGGCTTCTCATTAAACACCTGCATAAATTCTACAATAAAGTTGACATACCTTGGGTATCCTTGTTGTGGGATTCTTACTATGATGGAGTTGTCCCTCATGCCACTGTCCTATGCGGCTCCTTTTGGTGGAAAGATGTCTTCAAATTAGCTGATAACTACAGAGTCGTTGCCTCTGTTTCAGTTAATAAAGGGGATTCGGTTTTATTCTGGTATGATGCTTGGAAGCTGGGTGGTTCTTCTTTACCTTTAAGACAAAGACTGCCATGGTTATTTTCTTATGCTCTGGGTGATAAGATTTCAGTGGCAGATTTTCTTGACAGTCAGGACAGAGCCTCCTTTTTTTAGCTGCCTATTTCTCAACAAGCTGCTCTTGAACTGGATTCACTTACCTCCTGGGTAAACAATTTGGCTAGGGACCCATCGGCTAATGATGTTTGGTCTTGGGTGGGACCCTCAGGTGCTTACACGTAAAAGAGCTATTATACCATCATGCATTCTCATATGGCCACCATTCAGCCCTGCAAATGGTTATGGAGCAGTCGATGCACGCTGAAAATCAAGGTATTTGCATGGCTTTTATTCTTCGACAGGCTCAACACCAAGGATCTGCTGGTGAGGAGGCACTGGTGGTCTGGGGACGCTGATAACCTTTGTGTTCTGTGCCACCAGCATATATATGAGGATCGTCGGCACCTTTTCTTCTCTTGTAACTTCAGTACAAGAATCTGGACCTATTTGCAGATTGACTGGTCTGGTGGCTCCAATGTTCTTCAATGCATTTCTTTGGCCAGGCAAAGATTTGCTAAAAGTTTTTTCTTTGAGGTGGTTTTCATGGCATCTTGGAACATTTGGATTCTTCAAAATGGAAGGACATTCAGAGGGGAACGACCTACGTTTAGGGTTTGGCGTTGTAAATTTGTACATGATTTAACTTTGCTCTCTCATAGAGTTAAGGCTCATGTTAGACCCCTCCTTTTGAATTGGTTGGAAGGGCTTCATTGAGTTTTCTCTTGTATAGGTAGGTATAGGTAAGTTTGGCCTCTCTGGCCTTCTTTCTTTTAGCTTTACTTTTATGTATATTTAACTTGTATTGAACTCTTAGTTTTATGGAATAAAAGACTGTGGGGCGGTGCCTTGCAGTAGTTAGTCAAAAAAATGGCTGAACAAATCATGCATGTCTTTTTTTCTTTTTTCCAAGAAAATCATTCATGCCTTTGCCTGGTAGTTGCCTCGAGCCCCTCCAATTTATAATGAAAGAAGATGTGTTTGTTTGCACTAACTGCCATCCAACATTCACATCAAGTTTATGACATCGCATCTCATCGGAGAGCTATTTTTTGGGAATCATGCATACCATATGTATTCCTGCATTTTCCCGAGTTCTGAATCAAGAATCAACACCATCCCGCTTTCATACTTTTTATAGCTAATTAGGGTGTGTTTGGTTTGGGTCATCAAGTGGAATGTAATGGATCCGTTCCATACCCAGGCCCAATTCTCGCGTTCGGTCCATAGAGGAACAGGAACCCACTCGTTCCTCAGAACGGCATATTCGCTAGATATGCCGAACCTGGCCGTTCCTCCAAATCGTCCGGACCACGCGGAACGGCTCGCTCGCTCTCGCTCGCCCATCCCGTGCCCCAGCCACCCATGACCTCTGTGGCTCTGCCTCTCTCCCCTCGATACCCATGGCGGCCGCCGTAGCACCTCCCCTCCTCCGTCGCGGCAACCCCTCGTCCGTGGCCGCGGTGGACACACACCTCGTCGGAGATGCAACCTGCATCACGCCCGCTACGTCGTCGTTTTTTGCCCCTCGTCTCCCCTGTGGTTTATGAACGGCGGCGGCCAGCGTGCAGGTCAGGGTGACCCCAGCCGCTAGAGGAGCTGCTCAGTCTGGATGAGTGGCTGCTCGATCTGGAAGGCGACAAGCGCAACGTCCACTCCCTGGACGGAAACGTCTTGGTGCTGGACGAGTGGCTGCTCGATCTGGACTGTTGACGCCCGCAGCTGGAGCTGGCAGATCAAGGCAGCAACCGAGTGCAACTACGGGTAGTCGTGTACTGGCCATGAGCAGATGGTCACAACCGTGCAGCGAATAACCAGCGACGACGAGTTGTTTGCCGCACTCTAATAGCCTGTCAGTATGTAAGATGTCAGATCACCATCTGTTGACCAGATGCAATCAGCGATGACGCACAGTTCCACGTATAAAGCTATATGTTTAAGCTAATCTGACCATTTCTATAGCAAAGATCTGAAACTGAATCAAATTCTTTCTACTTCATCTCTCCAACCAAACACCTAAATGTAACCATTCCATTCCACCCAATCATCTGTACCAAACATAGAAACGGAACCGACCCATTATAGTGGAATGGAACCATGACATTCCATTCCACTTCGTTCCCAAACCAAACACACCCTTAGAGTAGACCAAGTTGAACGTGTTGGTCATAACTATGCAAAATTACAATCATCCTACAATGTAATCACTAGTCAGTCAAACTTAGCTGTGACTTATCTATCTCAGAATATCTCAAAATTTGCACAAATACTACTGAAACCGAAGTGCCCCAATCCTTGGTTCGTCCCTCAGTGACCACTTGGTGATTTGTTCTCACACTATTTCTTCAGATGCCTTTTCGGTGCCACACTCAGTTATTTTTCACTAAAAGAATCACACGGCCTGTGCATGTCTTGCAGCTTCCTCTGTCTGGCTTGAAGGATCTGTAGCATCTAGCATGGCATGCTTGTTTGTTCTCCCCACAATATCTCACTCCAACTGCATATTATTTTAGACACCTATGGCAACTCTCAACTATGACAAGAAAAAGGGAAACTACAAATGGCTCAGTAGCAATGCCCAGAACAGGTTATCATGACTTTGCCCAACACCATGTTCATCCAATTTTGCACTGTTGTCATGCATGTGTTGGTGTACGTTCACGTATTGTTTATGATATTGTTTTGGAGGAAGTATAATATGTGTGTTTTTGCACTTTTCCTATATTCGGTCTCTTTTCTCATCATCTTAACATCTAAGTAAATGACACGTGTATATTATGAATCTTGGAGCAAACTTAATGTCTCCTTCCCTTTATATTGAAAGAATTGTATGTACCTGCATGTTCATAAAATTTTGGCAATTTAATTGTACTAGCTAGTTCATCGATTTTTGCATTATTGTCATGCACTTTCGAGGAATAGTTGCCATGTACTTTTAGTATTCACATCTAGCCTTCATGCATGCTATCTTGCCAACGGCGGAACGGCGGAACGTGGCTAGGCTAGCCAATGGCGGCGGCGACCTGAAGACAAACGATCTGCCTGCTGAAGCGTTGGTGGAATTTGGTGATGTCCTAGATGAACTTTTTTTCTAGGTTAGATGAACTTGTGTAAAACATACACTCTCATCCAGCTGTGTGGTACTCAACCAAACCACAATCTTGTATCACTCAAATTTCAGGGGGTATTCATGGGAAACTTCGTATCGATGAGTACGGAGGCTCAACATTTAACGGAATTTAGATACTCTATTTTGGCTACATATTGTATACTTCCTCAAAATAATATTTTCGTCAGATACATCACCGCAATCAACTCTAGCAAATGAATGTAGTAGTCTTTGCATGTGGCATTCAGTACAAGTCACAAGATAATCTCAGGTTCATCAAATTGCAAGCTGCATTCATCAGATCAATTATCCCATTTCAGACATGGTTAAGAACAAAATGACTAGATAGTAAAACTATATCCTCCCGGATTAAATCCATTGCAACATGCTACTATTTTACAAGCAAAGCAGGCAAGTAATCCATTCCAATTGCATTGAATTAGCTAGAAACCCATGATGTGACGTGTGTACTTTTTTCGTTTCTTTCTTGCTACCCCTTCGTGGAGCTCGATAAGTCATGCATCGCCAGAGGTGCCTCCTCTTCTTGCTTGCAACATCCCGCTCGCCATGACCGTTACCAATTACCTCGTCACATCCTCATGCACCTTCCCCCATAGAACTCACTAGATTCGATACAATTTCAAATTGCAGGTAAAAATAAAGTGTGCTTTTAAAACGGTACCACCTTCAATGTGCCACGCACTTCACACAAAACCATTAACAAAAATTCACAATCATGCTAGAAGGTAATCACTGTTCACCAGACAATCAAGCAAACACAAAATTACATGCAGAACATGCTTAACTGGGTTGTGGCTTTAACATCTCAAGTTTGCACATGTGCAAGGACATATAAGTCTCGCCTTCCATCTAGAGGTCCTTCAAAAGGTGGCGGACTACTTAAACACTGTTGATTCTCCTGTTCCACATGGAGATCCTTCCACATTGCCATATACTCTTTATATCTAGCATTGGAGTGATTGTTTGCTTTACCCCAATATCTCGCGTCGATTGCATATTTACTTTTGACACCTACAAAAACTATTATCATTAAAAATGGAGTACTAAGCAGAGGAGTTATGCATACATCTGTCTACCGAGCAAACCATGCATGTCTCTACCTAGCGGCCTCGCCAATTTATGTGGGAAGAAATCATGTGTTTGTGTGTTACTAGCTGGTTCATATCCAATTGTTCATTGTTGTGATGCATGCGTTGTGCTACATTCACATCTAGTATGTTTATGAAGGACCAAGTACGTCAGATCCACTGAGCATTGACCCATATGGACATACTCCGATAGAATTTGGCTACATTGTTCGAGCTTCCTGCTAGTCTACATGTTCTAAATAATCTTAGCATCACATCAAATCCAATCTAGCAGTGAACGTAGAACATTTAGCAGTTCATTTAGTAAAAAGTTAGTCATTCGGAGGAGTAGATAATTTGTATGCAGCATTCAACCAAAAGCCCAAAACCATATATGTCATAGGGAATCACCACTATCCTACAATGTTGATCAATCAGTCACACACACAAAATGCATATCTATACTACTCCCTTCGTCCCATATTAAGTGTTGCTCAGACGGATATATCTG
Source organism: Aegilops sharonensis (assembly GCA_904067115.1). Lineage (NCBI taxonomy): Eukaryota > Viridiplantae > Streptophyta > Magnoliopsida > Poales > Poaceae > Aegilops > Aegilops sharonensis. The sequence goes on from LR880971.1 coordinate 780,075,523, forward strand.
ATGGGACAGAGGAAGTACTATATATAGTGTAGCAGTTTGAAAGTTTGGATCCAAGCATTATAATGCAATTTGTACGGTTGATTGGACCCATCTGACGGCCCAGGATGCTTGGAAAAAAGTATCTCCAGATCTCCGGATGATTGCTTCGCGCTAACAGGGATCCTTAGCATGTAGCAGGGGCATGCTTGTTTGTTCTTCCCCAATATCCCACTTCAGTTGCATATTAGTTTTGACACCTATGGCAACTATCAACCATGATAAGAAAAAAAAAACAGGAAACTACATATGGCTCGGGTCATGCGTGACTCTGCCCATCCGCTCACGAATTATATATGGAAAAAAGATGCCTTTCCACTGTACCTACTAGACCATCCAACATGTGCCAAGGGACACTCACATAAGGTTTATGATATTGTTCAGGAGGAAGCAAAATATGTGTGTTCCTACATTTTCACTTTTTCAGCGCATGACTGAGCACCAAGTATGGCACTTTCGTCCGTAGCGTGAAGCAAAAATTGCATGGAAGGGTCTTAAATTTAGTATAACTTTATACTAACTTTAGCATAAAGTTGAGACACTTATACTCCCTTTATTTCAAAATAAGTGTTTTAAATTTAGTAAATTTATACTAACTTTGTATAAAGTTGAGACATTTATTATGAGACGGAGAGAGTAGTACATTTAACAAAATGCTCTTAGCCTCTAATAGTCCTAGACACTTAGAAGTTTGACATTCTATCAAACCTGTAATGCATTATTACCGATTTTTCATGGAGTATTCTCACAATTAAGATCAAAACAATAAGGCCATGCACAAAGTAAGGTCAACCAAATGAAATTACATGATGCAATTACATGCAGGAAGTACGGCACCAGTTATCATCAATTTGCAATTGCATCAAAGTTATAATTCTGTTGTCAGCCTGTTACACGTCCAATATTTTAAGGCCTTGTGCTTCACGCGGTGGTCACATCGACATGGTGCTCCATGATGGTGCTCAATGCTAGCGCCAATGCCTCGCCCAGCCACAACATACCTGCTCACCGTTAGGGCATGTACAATGGAGGCAGTACCAAGGTGCTTCCCCAGCCCATCCACATCAGCCCATGGAGCTGGGACTACTAGTGAAGCTTGCATTGATCCATCGCAGCAGTGGTTTCATGACGTTGTCAAACACAGCAGCCACTGCCCATTGTTGGACCGTTCATGAGATAAAGAAGCTTGCCTCTCTCTTCTCTGCTCTCTGACTGTTCCTCTTTCCCATGTTTCTTTTCCTTCTTTCATCTCTCTCCTCACTTTATCAACTGAAGAAGCCGCCTCCTCTGCAAGCGCCCGTTCGGTCTGCGAGGCATACGCTGAGCCACCAGCATGGCGTCCGAGCCTAGTTGGCTCTGCGGGGCAGCGGTATGGGGCATTAGCATTACTGTTGGCCATGCCCTTAGGGCATGTACAATGGTGGCATCACTATACTAGTGCCCCACACTCCACCTAGATAAAAAGTTACTGAAGCTACGGTTTAGTTCTACCTTCATCCAACGGAAGCAGTAGTACTGTTGTCAGGTTTGGCATGCTTTTTCTCTGTACAAAAAGGTAGCAAGGTACTGTTGAGCTCAGCAATGGTGTTGTCCAACGCTTTCCCGTTGGCTGCCTTGCACTTTTTTCACCGGAGAACCAGTCTCCTCTGCACAGGGGCGGGCCTAGGATTTGGAGACTGTGTATTCAAAATTTCAAATGCTATTTTTTTTGGAAATACTAAAGCCCTTATTCTTGGCTTGTACAACCCGATTACCACCATATTGATCTATACTACTCAATAATATCAATACTGGAAATCACATCACAAATTGCAAATAATATTATTGCATTATAGTACTACTTAATAATCCTAAACAATTCTCACGTCTTAACAATTCATTCTTGAGAATCTGCAAACAAGTCTCAAATTTCAATATCATATACTTTACTGAAATAGAAAGTCTCGAATCTCAAACAAGTCTCAGATTTCAGTATATAAATACAATAATGTAATCCTACACCAAAATAAGAAGCCAATCAGGCAGGTTAACTCACCCTTTTACAGCAGAATAAGTNAGGATTTGGAGACTGTGTATTCAAAATTTCAAATGCTATTTTTTTTGGAAATACTAAAGCCCTTATTCTTGGCTTGTACAACCCGATTACCACCATATTGATCTATACTACTCAATAATATCAATACTGGAAATCACATCACAAATTGCAAATAATATTATTGCATTATAGTACTACTTAATAATCCTAAACAATTCTCACGTCTTAACAATTCATTCTTGAGAATCTGCAAACAAGTCTCAAATTTCAATATCATATACTTTACTGAAATAGAAAGTCTCGAATCTCAAACAAGTCTCAGATTTCAGTATATAAATACAATAATGTAATCCTACACCAAAATAAGAAGCCAATCAGGCAGGTTAACTCACCCTTTTACAGCAGAATAAGTACTGAAGTCTGAAGAACAACCGAAGAAATTACGCACGACATTTTTCTCGTACACGCGGACCCAGGACGGCGAACGCACGCGTCGGATGCGCAGCCGCCCACCTTGCTCCCCGCCTGCCGCAGCCGCCCACCGTGCACCGTGCTCCCCTGCCGTCGTGTGGATCAACCCTAAACTCAAGTCTGCCGCCGCGTGCGAGATTGGAATTTGGGGAGGCGACGCGACGGTTAACATGCAGCATCATGCGTGTGCGTGCTCGATCGTTGTGTTGTTGACTTCGTGCGAGCGATCAGGCCGTATGGCTGGGCTGTAGCCATTCTCGTATTGGGCTTGGAGAAGAAAAACTAACGGGCCGTTGGCCATGTGGGATGGGGAGGAAGGAAAACCAGAGGTGGGTTGCCCTTGTATTGGGCTGAATTCGTGCACGCATCAGATTTCCCGTCAGTTTCCTTTTTCTCTACACGTACGTATACTATGCACTATATATACATAGTTTTGCGGCAAAAATAATGGGTATTCAGTTGAATACCCTTGAATTGAAGTGGGCCCGCCCCTGCCTCTGCAGGATCCCATCTAGCGCTGCAAGCAGCATCTTTTTCTCTGGTTCAACTATCCGAGCCGACCTGGCAGCTAGGGCACCGGTCCATCCTGGAGCGTTGGCCTTGCCCTTAGTGGCGGAGCTAGCAAATTTGCAAAGACTGCAGACCTCAAGTTAAAGTACTTTACTTTATTTACTTTTTTTGGAAGTACTTTACTTTGGTTTACCAAAAACCACAAGTATCACTCACATATATGGATAAATGCACTATATGTACTAGTGTTTCATAGATCATATGCCTTTTTTCCGGAAGGATCATAGATCATATATTTGACAAAAAAGTGGGCACTACTCACACAACTAACCATTTTGGTACCCTAGGGGAATCGATCGAATGATTGCAGGCTATGACTGTTCGCGTGTTCCTCTGATTGATCGATCGCTGGCGATGCGCGCCCACGACAGCCTTTGCCGCGCTAGAGGAAGACACTCCTCCCAGCACTATAAAAAGCAACCCACCCACAAGATAGTATCTCCCCTCCTCTCGGCACCAACAACAAGCACACGCAAAACTCACAAGCAGCTAGCTTGTTAGCTATGACCCAAATGCTAGTGCTCGGTGTTGTTGCCATATTCCTCACCTCCTTCCTCCTCCTGGCAATGTCGACATCACGAGTAGAGAAGCACCTCCACCTCGTGGGCTCCCTCCCACACGTCTCCCTCAGAGACCTTTCAAGGAAGCACGGTATGCTCCTCAGACTCGGCGCCATTCCCACGCTCATAGTGTCTTCCCCTACTGCGGCAAAGGCTGTCCTGCGCACCCACGACAGCGTCTTTACGTCCCGGCCTCCCTCCGCTATAGGCGACATCCTCTACACCGGCTCCACCAACATCGCCAATGCCCCCTACGGCGAAGCGACTACTTGCAGCAGATGAGAAAGATCATCACCACCCATGTGCTCACGGCCAGGAAGGTCCGCTCCAACCTTACCTCGTGTGAGAAGGAGGTGCGACTTGTCCTGGCCAAGCTAACGCAGGCGCATGCTTGTTTGTTCTTCCCCAATATCCCCACTTCAGTTGCATATTAGTTTTGACACCTATGGTAACTATCAACCATGATAAGAAAAAAGCAGGAAACTACAGATGGCTCAGGGCATGCCCGACTCTGCTCACCAATTTATATGGAAAAAAGATGCCTTTGCACTGTACCTACTAGATCATCCAACATGTGCCAATGGACACTCACACAAGGTTTATGATATTGTTCAGGAGGAAGCAAAATATGTGTGTTCCTACATTTTCACTTTTTCAGCGCATGACTGAGGACCAAGAATGGCACTTTCGTCAAGCAAAAATTGCATGGAAGGGTTGCCCTGCTTACCACTCCTACTGCTGATTGAATTTGGCAACATTATTGACAGTCATATTTTCCTCAACAGAATGATCTTAACCTCTAATAAAACCCAATTTAGCAGTGAACCAAGAAATCTAGCATTGAAGAAACCATATAGGCATATAATTCCATACCATCAAAACAAATCAGACAAATAAAATTGAGTTCCATGCTGCAATACAAGTAAGCAACCGTTCCCAATTACTATCAGTTTGCAATTGCATCAAGGATCGAACGTGTGTAAAATAGTTTCAGGTCACTAGGCCTGCATACTAGCGCCGTCGCCATGGCGCTCCATGACGCGACGCATGGCCAACAAAAGCCCAAAACTGTAATCTCCTATCACCCAGATGTCATACGGCAGTCCAATTAGCAGTGCATTGGGTCACAGTTTGACAACAAAACGATGAGAAAAATAATACTGTCGGTTTCCGCAACTTTTTTTGCTAATGTTGAATGTGAATCACCACCATATTACGATGTTGATCACTAATCAACAAAACACACAAAATGCATATAGTAAGTTGGGTTGTGACAAAATCTATTTCAAATTTGGACAAATCGCAGGGTTCGGCTCCTCTCCAGTTGATCTGTTACTGCATCCGTACTCAAGATACCCAAATCTGCCGTTCGCTGAAAAACAACATCTGAACCTGTTGTGTCCAGCACCTGAAATGTATTCAGTGATGCTGTAGCAGAGGCATGCTTGGTTGTTCTTCCCTAATATCTCAGTTCAGCCGAGGAAACTACAAGTGCTGTCACGCATTTGACCATGTACACTCACATCAGGTTTATGATATTGTGCAGGAGCAAGCATAATATGTATGTTCCTGCATTTCCACACATTTTCAGCGCTCAGGAGAACGAAATGTGGCAATTTCGTCCGTAGAGCGAAGCAAAAATTGCATGGAAGGGTTGCGTACTACTCCTACTGCTGATTGAATCAGCGTTGTTGACAGTCATATGACGTTGCTGCTAATCCAGATATTATATCAGGACTTTGTTAGGCATATATATTTTCCTTAGCAGAATGACCTTAAACTCAGATAAAACAAAATTTAGCAGTGAATCAAGAAATCTAGCATCGAAGAAACCATATAGGCATATAATTCCGTACCATCAAAAGAAACAAGACAAATAAAATTGAGTTCCATGCTGCAATACAAGTGAGCAACCGTTCCCAATTACTATCAGTTTGCAGTTGCATCAAAGATCGAACCGTGTGTAAAATAGTTTCAGGTCACTAGGCCTGCATACTGGCGCCGTCGCCGTGGCGCTCCATGACCCGGCGCATGGCCAGCGCCGCCGCCTCGCTCGCCCGCAGCGTACCGCTCGCCATGAGCGCCGCAAACTCCCTCATCACCTCCTCCTGCACCTTCCCCCTCGCGCTGCCAAGAGGGTCAGCCACAGTGGGGGCTGCCGCCGCGGCGGCTTTCTTCGGAGTCTGCTTCTCGACCTTCTTCTCTTCTTCCTGCTTGGAAGAAGAGCCAACGGGCGCCGCACTAGCAGCGGCGGCGGCCGTGGAACTAGCATTGGCAGTAGGGGTTTTGCCGGCCGAAGCCGCCGGCTGCGGCACGGAGACGGAGGCCGGCGTGGGCACGAACTGCGTGGTCTGCGGGGCGGCGTTGTTCCTGAGCGTGGCCTCGAGGTTCTGGATCATGGGCATGATCATGGCGCCCATGGGGCTGGACATGACCTCGCTGGGCAGGTTGAGGATGTAGTCGGGGATCCCGGCGCCGACGAGGAACTGCGCGACCTCGTTGCTGAAGTTGTTGCAGTTGTGGGTGAGCAGGCTGTAGGTGGCGGCGGTGTAGCGCGGCGCGATGTCGCGGAGGTAGTCCTCGAAGACCTCGCGGGGGAGGTGGGTGACGCCCAGGTCGACGACCCGCACGGGGCGGCCGTACTGCGTGGCCCCCGCCGGCGCCGCCTGGATCCCGCCCCCGAAGAAGTACTCGTTGCCGTACACCACCACGCCCGTGTGCCTGCCGGAATCAATACAGACGGGGTCAAAATCGCGTCTTTTCCGGATCCGATCGAGAGAAGGGGGAGGAAACAGAGGGGGGGGAAGGTGGGCTCACCAGATGGCCTCGATGGGCTTGCCGAGGAAGGAGGTGGAGAGCTGGCGCGCGAGGCCGTTGCTGAGGTCGTACACGTTGAGCGCCACCTTGTGCCCCTCCTGCCGTCCACGACAATCAGGCAATCAGCGCTGTCAGATCTCGGGAATCCCGGACCAATTCGATCGATTGCGAGCGGCGCCGCACCGAACGACAGGGAATCGGAGAAGAAGGGGGAGGGGCGAGCGCTTACCTCCGCCATTATCGCTTGGGAAGCCGCCGAGCCGAAGAGATTCGAGTCGAATCTGGAGGAAGACGACGCCGCCGCCGGGAAGGAACGGGAACCGGAACGCACGCGCGGATCTGGGAAGAGCGGAGAAACAGAGAGCGCAGAGAGAGACAGAGACCCGCCGGGGGACGCGCGCGCGTATTTATATAAAAACAGAGAGGATTAATTTAACTCGGATCAGGAAAATAATAATACTAGTGGCGGAAGCTTCTCGAGCCGAGTGGGAGAGGGTTGTGGCAGCGGCTCCGGGTTTCCTGGGCCGTCGGATGGGGAATCGGGGCGACGTGGCCGGGGGCGGGCGGGGAGGGTTTCGTGGAAGGTTCGGAGGCGTGTCGCGATGGGACGGGGGTGTTCTGGAAGGCTTGGGGCCGGGGTTTGCGGTCGTGGTCGTGCCTGGTTGCGTCCTGTGGCAAGCGAGGCGGTTGGTTGCGTGCGCTCGGGTCAGACGACTCGTGCGCTTGGTTCGATGGTTGGTTGGGGCGTCATCCCGCCGGCGACGACAACAGTTGTGTTTTTTTTAGAGAACGTCGGCCTTTATTAATCATGTAAACACATTACATAGAGTCTCCCGAATACGAACCGAAGCAGAGTCATAAAAGCAAAGATTCACAGAGTTCAAACTAGACCTAGCTAAGACATTCGACGAACATGCTTGAAAGAAACAGACGACAAAGCACCACGGGCCGTCCTGATGTCAGAAACGGTCGAGCCCACCATGGATCGGTCACGGGTCGACGAGAGCAGCCTTTGAATCACCGAGAGGCGGTCAGGACTGGAAGATGACATGCATGTAGTTCTTATGACGGGGCAAAGCTGCAGCACGGCGAAGAGCGAGCGCCTCAGCCAACTCCGGGGACGAGACTCCCGGCAGAGGTTCAGAGGCCGCTGCCACACACCGGCCGGTGTGGTCCTGCACCACAACGCCCGCAGACGATGCGTTGTGCTCCAAGCTGACCGCAGCATCAGCAGAAAGGAGCGGCGATCCATGTGGAGGAGGAGAGCAGCTGGAGCAAGACGCCGGAGTCACCTGGGAACCAGCAGCTGCAGATTTGAAAAGATGCATAAAAATCATATCAATGTAACCACGCACCCTTGCCGCTGTTCGTTTCGGAGAAGGAGCTTCAGGCTCTTTCCGGGCAGAGTTTCTGGCTTCCCAAATATGCCACAAAGTGACCGTAATGATGGATAAGTCTCGATCAGAGCCGCGCTCCAGCAGGTTGAAGAGCCACTGCTTGGGAGAGGTGAAAGACGAGCGACATAACTTGATCCCGAACGCCACTTTGATCTCATCCCAGACTGCTCGGGCATGACTAGAGAAGAGAAGCGTGTGTTCGATACCTTCCTGGCGACCACAGAAGAAGCAATCTGTCCCCGTGGGGACCTGACGCCGCTGCAATTGCTCGTCGGAAGGAAGGCAGTCATGAGCAAGCCTCCAGAGCACAATTTTCATCTCGTTTGGGGCCTGAACTTTCCACAGCTTCTTCCGCAGACGCTCTTCCATAGACTCGTCCGAAGGGAGGCCCCTGCCTCCAACGCTTCGTTCAGACAAGAACCGGGCCGTCCGAGCCATGTTGTAAGCAGACCGGACAGAGTACTCACCAAACCTTGTGAAAGGCCACCGGGCAAAATCCGATCCCCCCTCCAGGTTGATAGGAATTTGAAGTATGTCATTCGCCACTCCGTCGGAGAAGAAAGCCCTCACAGTTTCCTCATTCCAGCAACCATTATCCTCATCAATCAAACAGTGTACAGTTGCAGAAGCCGGAATCGGATAAAGGGGCTGCAGCAAAGAGGGAGGAGCAGAAGGGATCCAGTGATCTTTGAGGATATGTGTATTTCTCCCATCCCCAATCCCCCATTGCACACCCTTCTTGAGCAGATCCCTACCATGCAGGATGGCCCGCCAAGTGGCCGAGGCCGAGCCGGGAGCAGTAGCATTCCAAAAATCAGTAAATGGAAAATATCTCCCCTTTAAGACCTGCGCACAAAGTGATCCAGGGTCAGTCAGAAGGCGCCATCCCTGTTTGCCGAGCATCGCCTGGTTAAAGAGTGCCATATCCCGGAAGCCCATGCCTCCGAGGGATTTCGGTGTAGTCAGCCACTCCCACGAGCGCCAATGCATCTTCTTCCTACCATCCTCCCGACCCCACCATTGATCAGACACAATCTGCCGGAATCTCTCACAGATAGCTACCGGCAAGCGAAAGCAACTTGAGATGAAGGTGGGAATAGCTAGAGTCTTGGATTTGAGGAGAGTCGCAGTCCCTGCCCTGGACATAGGCTGGCCCGACCATCCATGAATATTCTGCCACGCTCTATTCGGGAGAAAGTTGAAAGTACTTGTGGGAGACCTGCCCACCTCCGTGGGCATACCCAGGTAAGAGCCATGAAACGTCTCATTCGATATTCCCAACTGATTTTTCACACGCTCCTTTACATCCGCCGGACAATGGTTACCAAAGAACACCGCAGACTTATCTTTATTCATTGCCTGGCCCGAACCCGCACAGTATGAACTGAGAGTTGCCTCCAAAGAAACCACACTCTGAGGATCACTCTTAGCAAAGAAAATGCTATCATCTGCGAACAGGAGGTGTGAGATAGACGGGCCATGACGGCCGTTTCGAATCCCATGTAGCTTGCCACAAGCCTCCTTTTGGAAAAGCAGACCAGATAGACCTTCGGTGCATAAGAGAAGGAGATACGGGCTGATTGGGTCCCCTTGCCGAATACCACGAGATGGAATCACCGGTTGTGTAAGCTCTCCGTTGACTTTGACCGCATACCGAACGTTAGTCATACATCTCATAACCGTATCAATCCAGGAAGGAGCAAAACCTAGCTTGGTCAGGCATTGATGGAGGTAGCTCCACTCCACACGATCATAGGCCTTCATCATGTCAATCTTGAGTGCAAAGAAGGGTTTCTTCACTCGTTGTTTCCTGATAGTGTGTAGGCACTCATACGCAATCAGGGAATTATCCATAATCAGCCTGCCAGGAACAAAAGCACTCTGAGTCTCAGACTCCACCACAGGCAGCAAGGACTTCAATCGGTTTGCTAAGACTTTGGATGCAATTTTATAGAGCACATTGCAAAGGCTGATAGGACGGAAATTCTTCAAGTGTTTTGGCCTGACCGACTTTGGTATAAGAACAATGACCGAATCACAAAAACCCTCTGGAATCGGTCTCCCCAGCAAGAAACCTCGAACAGCCTGACATATGTCCTCCCCCAGGAAGTTCCAATGGTGCTAGTAAAACAGAGCAGGGAAATCGTTAGGACGGGGGGCCTTAGTTGGTCCCATCTGAAACAACGCCGCCTTGATCTCCTCATCCGAATAAGGCTTGCAAAGATCGGCATTCATCTCAGCAGTCACCTAGTGAGGAATAGCTTGTAAGACCTCATCAGCAGCCGGGCGAGGTTCCGAAGTGAAAAGATTTTCATAGAACGACTGCACTAAGTCCTTGATCTGCCCTTGAGAATTATAGGTTGAACCATCCTCCCGAAGAAGCGAGCGGATTCTGTTAGTTTTAAGTCTAGCCGACGCCCTAGCCTGGAAGAACTCAGTGTTACGGTCTCCTGCTTTTAGCTAGTCCACCCGAGAACGTTGACGTTCCATGATTTCCTCTCGCTCAAACAACTCACAAAGCTGACTCTCAATATGCTTTTCTTCCGAAAGAGATGTTGGGGAAGCCTTGGAAGCCCTGATAGAGGCCAGACGGTGCTCCATCTTACCAATCTTCTTGCGAATAGAGCCAAAGGCCTCCTTACTCCAGGAACGTAGAGAGCCCGCCACGCCTTTCAAACTTTCCCAAGTCGAACTCAAAGATGACAGGCCCGCTCTACCTGCAGACCACGCTTGTTCGAGGGTCTCCTTATAATCGGATGCTCTCAGCCACATCGCTTCAAATCTAAAACCCTGTTGCACCAGGGTAGCGCGGCGCTGTCGGGAACCGCGATCCAGGCAAACCAAAATTGGATAATGATCGGAAGTGGTGGCAATGACATTATCCACGCTGCATTCATCAAACAGACTGGTGAAGGCACTGTTAGCCACTGCACGGTCCAGACGACATCTGACATTGCTGTTGGGATCTTGTCTGTTGCATCAAGTGAACTTTGGACCCGGAAAACCCAAGTCAGACAGCCCACAGTCCATCAAACAGTCCCGGAAAGCAGCCATCTGCGAGTCAAGACGGTCCCTAGGACCACAATGTTCATCCTGAGTGAGTACCTCATTGAAATACCCACAACAAAGCCAAGGACCCGGCCATGCTGGCTGCATCCGTCGAAGGAGTTCCCAAAAGTGAGATCTATCCGCTCTTCTTGGCCCTCCATAGACAAAAGAGGCCCGCCAGGGAAGGCCCTCATCCAATTGGACCGTGACATCAATACACCTCTTGTTGGCAGCCCTGACCGACACCGCTGCGGCATGTGACCAGAAAAGAACAAGGCCACACTAAGTCCCTCAGAGCTGACAGCAAAACAGCCAGAATAACCCAAAGACCACATGAAGTTCTTAACTCTCGAATCCCTCATCTTTGTCTCTGAAAGAAAAGAGGTGGGAGGGTCGGTGGAGCTTCACAAGCCAGCGAAGCTCGCCAACTGTCGAGTCCGACCCCAGGCCTCGACTGTTCCAGCAGATGATACTCATTGCGTCTGGCGGGGCTGCACCGCAGCCGCCGCCGGATCCGCCGATCGAGGGTCTGATGTATGTTGTTTCTTGTTGGACTCCGTATCAGTGACCTGCTCCACGCCAGAAGAAGCAGGCAGAGGACCCGATGTCAAGACCAGGGCAAGAGCGTTGGAGGCAGCCGGTTCCTGCTCACTGATCGGCGCTGATGGGAGAGACTTGGCCGATTTCCTCTTCTGTCCCGATGTGCCATTTTTATCCTGACCACTTGAGAACAACTCCCTGGTAGTAGAAACCGACCTTCCTCTTCCTCGACCCCGGGAGGAGGGAGCACGACCGCGGCCCCGACCAGCCCGTTTTGGAGGAGAGGAAACCTCACCGTCTGTAGAAGAGGTCCCAGGCACGCTCGTCGTAGCCCGACCAGATGGGACCGAATGAGAGCCACCTACCTTGTCAGCCGCTCCAGCAGAGGAAGAAGCCGTAGATGATAGAGAACCACCAGACTTTTTGTGACTCTCATCAGCAATGCAGAGCTTCTTCACCACATACGGTAAGTCGCCATTCACATCCCTCAGGCCGGGGTTAGGGCACAACACCGAAGAGTGACCGATAAGCCCACAGGAAAAGCAGTGAAAAGGCAACCTCTCATACATCACGGAGTACGTGTCAGTGGATTGAAGCTTGACCGAAGTCATAGTAACATAGCGAACCAATGGCTCCTGGACCGCAATCTCAACTCTAACTCTCATGTATCCACCCCAGCAGCGACCATCAGAATCAGCATCCACTCTAGCAATGTTACCAATGGGCTTGGCAAATTCCATACCGAGCTTGGCCTTCATCAACCTTGGCGGCAAATTCATAATACGGACCCAAATAGCTAAACGGTCAAATTTGACATGCAGAGGTTGGGTGTTCAGATCAAACACTTTGAGCAAAACAGCGTGCTTGCCCACCATCCAAGGCGACCCGTCGATCACCCTGGCTCTATCCGCCTGGGAACCAAATTCAGCAACAAAAACATTATCGCCAGAGGGGTGGAGCAATAAGCCACTGGGATTGCCCCAAGCCGGCCTCATAGCTGCGGAGATCGTCTGAATGTGGAGGGTGTTGGGGGAAAGCACCTTCCCCACCAGGGCACAATCCGGAGCAACCAGATCAGCCTCATCCTCGTCATCCAACACCACGGGCTGTGCCTCGATCGCCGTAAGCCGAAGCCTTTCCATCATCTCCTCTACACGATCCGCCGAGCGATCTGCCGAGGATGAAACACCAGCAGAGGGGGACGGGCCAGAGAACGCCACCGCCCCTCCGTCTTCAGTGAGCGCCCGGCCCAGAAGGCATTCACCACTAGCCGGCGCAAGCTGTTCGCCCCCAAGGGCACCGGAACCTCCCACCTCACTAGTTCCCGCCATGGGCGCCGGCAGACCCCAAATCCAGCCCCTGCCAAGGGTGGGTAGTGATACAGAGAAGGCCCCGTAATCACCCCGAACAAGGTCAGGATCAAGGGAAGGCGAGCACCGTGGATCGGCGAAGGGACAGCCGGAGTCGGGAAGGAGAAGGATGAATCCGCGAATCAAATCGGGGATCCAGAGTTTGTTCAATCCCTAGGAACCGCTCGTCGCCATGGCGTCGCAGGAGCCTAGGAGAGAGGACATGGTACGTGGGATCGAGAACAGTTGTGTTGGCGTGATGCATCGCCGGTGAATTTGCATTTGACTAAAAAAGTCTATTTCAAACGGAAATGTTGCATGGCGAACGTTTGTCATGAGGCTGATGTCGGCGCACGCCCTTCCCGGGCCGCACGGATCTTGGCGCAAAAATTCAATGCCATGTCGGCTCTTCAAAAGAGTTCGCAGCAAGTGATCTCCTGGCAACCGTCCTTCTTATTATTGTTTTTCAGAAAGAAAAAAAACCACGAATCTAGTGATTTAACTTGCGCACTCCTACAGGTTAGCCACGCGCACTCACCGGTTAGGCTGGAGAGGTGCTTGTGGAAACTTTTGCGCTCAGACACCTCCTATCTATTCGAGTTAAATTTTTTTAAAAATTCGTTTTTACATCTGAACAAAAAAAAAATCGAAAATCCCGAAGTTTTCCATTTTTTTTAAGAACGGACATCTCTACTTTTTAGAGGTGTTTTTTTTTCTTAATCTAAACTTGCCGTGTGCATTTTTTATTATATGTAGCACGGCTATTTTCAAGTCTTTTAATGCCCTCATGGCAACTTTTAAGAAGCTGATGGAATTTTAATAATTACTGCCATGGCATTTTTATTATTAAGAGCATGACAGTTATATTATTAAGAGCATGGCATTTTTTGTTAGTAACATGGGATTTTGTATTTGTCAAGAGGATGGCAATTTTATGATTAATATCATGTCATTTTTATTATTAGGAGGATCACAATTTTATTATTAGGACGATGGCATTTTTATTAGTAACAGGTGGTAGTTTTATTTTTGAGAGCATGACATTTTTATTATTAGGAGGGTGGTAGTTTTATTTTTGAGAGGATGGCATTTTTCATTTTTAATTGCATCGCATTTCTTGGGGGAATTATCCAGATAAAATGTTTTATCTAGAGGATGGCAGTTTTATAAATTAGCACGTCAGATTTCAATATTTTTCAGAGCATGGCATTTTTATAAATTTATGCATATTTTTTTGTTCATGGAACTTTTCATATAGAGGATGACAGTTTTGAAGTTTAGCAAGCAAAAACAAATTCTAGATCACTCGAACTATTTTTTTTTTGGTTTTTAAAGTTTTGACGTAGAAATTATAAACAG
>LR880971.1:780100058-780121748 GCA_904067115.1 Aegilops sharonensis
TCCAGACCGCACCACACTCGCACCCATACAAGTCAACCTCGTCTTCTGCTCCTTCGGCGACATCGCAAACGTGTCGTGTCCGGCTTCGAATCGTTCCCGGCTCGGCGTCATTGGAACACTGCAGTCAGCCGCATCACGCCCGACCCCATCTTCGGACAGCGCTCTCCGAAAATCGACCGACGAGTTGCAAATTCAGGCAGTTTACCAATAGAAAATAAGGCAAAATAAATAATAATTAGAAAAAGACTAGAAAACAAACCATGAAGGAGAAGTCACGACAAAAGTGCCATCTGCAAGCACGACACGCATGATGAGGAAGTTGCATGACCATGCCTTGAGGGCCAGCAAGCTAGATCGCGTGACCACGTCGAGTACGTACGCAAGCAAGCGAGGCGGCTGCAGACGCATGACTAATTTGTACCATTCCTCTCTCTTTTTTCTTCTAATACTTAAACGTGATCAGGCCCAGATGCACGCATGTATTCTACCGGGATTCACTTACGTGTGCAAAGAAAAAGCGTGCGTGTGCGTGTGTGTGTTGATTCCATCAGAAAAAAAAAAACGAATGCAACAGCGAGTAAGTGTCATGTACAAGACAACCAGCAGCGCATCGATATCATCGAGACCGCCCGGCCCGGCACAGCAGAGAGATGTGATGTAGTAATACGGCATGTTGCACTCGCCTAATTCCATGATGATCACGTCTTGTTGCTGCCCTTTAAGGCCATCGGTCGAAAAAGCCGTGACATCAAATTATGGATCACTGATGTGGACACAGCCAAGCCAACGCGCAGGCCTAATCAGGTAAACCGCATATAAGGTGATAAATACGGTGAATTCCATTTCACTATCAAGGACAAAATACATTACGACGTCTTTAGCTTTCTTTTGCTACTGGTGACTTGTGCAAGCCACACGGTAATAAGATGAGAGGTCTAATTACAACAAGGGACGAGCACAACGCCAACGGCATCTTCGTCCCCCTCTTCCCAAGCTGCCACCTCCATCGGACTGCCGTCGCCGCCACTGTTCATCCCTCTAAACCCACCGTCTTCTCTAGCTCAGTTGAGCGCGTGCCAGGCGGTGCACAGGGGCGACGCCAACCGGGCGGAGCCACGGGGTGAAGAGCCACGTCAAGCTGATCGATGGGCCGTGCGTGTGAGACACGTTGCAAAGTTGTTGCTTGGCTTTCATTTTATACCGTACTATGCCAAGGAGAAGAGTGAATGAGGCCATAGAACATGCCACGAGGCCGGCCGTGAAAGCTTGCCGACGGGAAAGCCTTTGGTTTGCCCGCGCGTGCCCGGTCCCCTACACCGATCAATCGTCGTAGCACGTACACACTATTCACTCTGTCCTGCATCGCCACGCCTCTCCACGTGGCGTAAGTACCGTGCCGTCACATCTCTGTGTACCAAGAGTTTGGAGAAGCTGAAATTGCGTCCCGTCGCGGATCGCCAGCTGCTCCAGACAGTTCAGTCGCTTCTGGAATGGAAAACAGTCACCGCCGTCGGGTACGTCTCGTCTTCTATGTTTCTTGGACCATGGAGGCATGGTGGATGCCGGCCTTTGCTTGCGGGAGGGTCGTTTTTAAGTGTTTTTTAAGTTTTGTTAAAGTTTGTGCCATGTTTAAGAAGATGAGGTGGCGGCGGCTTTCTGAAGATTGAACATGGTTCGCAGCGCCTAGCCCCGTCTCGGTGACGTTTCAAGCGTCGTCGGAAGGCGTGTGGAGGTTAGTCTCTGATGGATCTTGTGGGATCCGGTCGGCGTTTGTTTTTGATGGAGCTGGCTGGATCCGGTCTTCATTCATCTATGTATGTGTATCTGCAAATTGGATCCTTCTGATCTACGCTTCTATCGACGACGGTTGCTCTTCTGGCACGCTGGTCCTATGGGGCCTTAGCACGACGACTTTCTGATTGTCTACTAAAACAATGTTCGCCCGGCTTCGACGAGAGAGCGGCGATGACGGTGACACGACTTCGGCTCACTCCAGTCTTTTCAATCGTTGCTAGGTGGTCTACGGACCTGAATCTAAATTTTACTTGTAGTGTTTTTTGTACTACCTTGACAGTTGATGAATAGATCGGAAGTTCTCTCGTAAAAGAAATAATGGAAAACAATCTTTTTTTCTTCGGAATACCGAGATACAATATGGATGATTTACTTGTGAAAGGAAGAAGGGAGAGACACCACAAGTATTATGTGCACCGTACCGGCAGTACCTCGCAACTCGAATACGTGCACCCTTTGCGCTCTCTCTTTCTCAGAGGAAAGATGATAGTCTTTTTTCTTGCGGGGTAGGAAAGATGATACTCAGCAGCAGATGGATATCGTCGATCATACATGCAGGACAATGACATGTCACATGTGTATCATATTACCCAGCCCAGCTCACACACATGCATGCACCGCACACCGGCCGATCAGCCGGTTAGGATTAGCTATATTTGCATTGCATTGCTTGATTAGTCGGGGGAGAGTACATACGTGTCCACTGTCTACTCATTTTGGAATGTGAACATATACGACTACCTGGTCAATGCGATTTGACGAGTGGAAATATATGATCACTGGTCACACGCATGCATGCACGGCCAGTTCGCCTAAAGGAAAAGATGTATACGTGTCGACGAAAGATAGCGGCGCCGTATACATCAACTCGTTTATTCTACTAAGGCCTGGTGCACTTACTCGTGCGCAGGAAAGGAAGCAGCTAGCGTGTGTTTTCACTCCCAGAGGGCAACACAGCACGTGCTCTTCTAGCTTGCCGACGCGTGTTATGTAGTACGCGGTACTGTACCTCGCGTGCATGAGCAATGGCCATTATCTGCGCATAGATATCATCGAGCACCGCCGCGTTACGGACCATTGCCCTAACTAGCCGTGCATCGGGGCCGGAGAGCGTAGCACGCGTCTAGTGTCTAGTCATTTTACAATCTGAACATCTCACTTGGTCAATTTTGCGACCAGTGGGTCTAGCTATAATCACGGGTCACATGCATGCACCGCTAGCTAGCTAATTGCATGTTATTGCTTCCCATTTAAACAGATCCGGTCGCAAAAGTCGTGGCACGTATTCATGCATGGGGCATGCATGCAAGGGAAAGCATGCATGCACGCACGTATTTCCCTTGGAGAAAATGGACCAAGGTGTCAATGCATGCATGCATGTAAGTACACAAAGTACTTTTCTTTTGCATGATTAGCCAACCGTAAGTCGCAGCATCTCATGCTTGTGCTGGGAGATGGTGGTTGGGGACACGTGAATTTAAATTTATAGGACCACCACGTAGTACTCCTACGCACGTTTGGCAGTAATAGTATGCAGTACCCTTTACATGTTAATACGTACGTGCAGCTACTACTAGCTACCGTCGGTCGTCGATCGGTGGCCGTTGGCGGCATGAATGTATACCAGCATAGGTTTACGGGCGAAAGGAAAACGGTGAACGTGCACCCCTTCACGTGAATGAATCCATCTTCTTCTTACGCGAGTCCGTCCACCCAAGAGTCAAGACAGTGACTGTGTTCCACCGATCCCGTGTATGCTGGCTGTGACACAGCAGCACGTCCATGTCAGGAGCCGTTGTCTCGCATATTACACGGTCAAGAAAAGCACTCCATGGGAGACAAACATATATAGGAGTATACTGTAAAAGAAATCCATGGTGATGTATTTGTAAAGGGTGTGACTAGGTCTCAGTCGACTAAGACTTAATCAAGTCTCAATCAAGTGACATAGTAGGATATAGAAAAAGAAAAATAATTTTTTTATACGAATCTCAATGGAAGATCAAAGAAATATAACATATGTCTCGGTCGAGTGAGACATAGCAAAACTGATTCGTAAAAGGAAAAAAAATCATACATTGTGAAAAAGGTATTCGGTAGAAAATGCACACCGTGGTTTGGTCTATATTTTGACTATATTTAGCAGGCCAAATTTTAGAGCATGTGGAATTTTTTTTTAACGGAGAGCATATGGATTTTTGTTGACTAGCGCATGCAACCAACCGAAGGCAGGTCAAAAGTGCACTTTACCGGTCAGCCGCGGTGTAGCTCGCGTGGATCACCCGCCACCTTTTTTTTCCCCGGGAAACTTCGAGCTTTATTCAACTATTCTCTGTTCCCGCACGATCAGCCAAAACGCTGGTCATGAGGAAGCCAGGGGGGAGTCCATCCAGCAGCCGGTGATCCCCAAAGTGCAAGCATGCTTGGCACACAAGTGGGCCGACATATTGGAGTTTCTCAATACATGTTGAACATCAAAAGAAAAAAAAGATAAGGCTAGCTCTTCTATTTTTAATAAAAGCGGCGCTACGATGGAGCGCGAAAACCGTCGCGAGTGCCATAGCTGAACCAGTTCTAAGCAGTCTGTTTCCATGAGCACTTGCAAAAAGCCTCGAAGCTGTGCGAATACCACCCCATCTCGAAGGCCAGACGCCTCGGCTATCAACGGGTCCGTGATGTGGGGGTAGGGCTTACTCCAGGCAGCCAAGAAGGTCGAGGAAGTCCGTGCCACTCCTCTAGCTCCACTTCTATGTTCAAGCACTGAAACACTAGCATATGTGTTTATCTTTGTCCAGCCTTGATCCGGTGGCTTCCAACTGTAGCCAGGTAGAACCTTCGTCTGTTCCAAGGGTAGCTCCATGAAGGAAAGAGTTTCTCTTATACGTTTGAGTGAGTGCACCGGGTTCATACTTGCTCTGTCATGCGTTATGTTATTGCGAGAGGTCCAAATAGCCCACATGACCGTAACAATTTTTGCCCGATCACTCTCTGAGAACCTAGAGTTGCAGAGAATATCCCTACACCAAGTCAGAGGGTGTAGCTCCGGTAGCTTGATATGTAGCCATTCTCGAGCTTCTGTCCAGAAAGATTGAGCATGTGAACACTTAATCAAAGCATGCATCAAATCTTCATCAGTGTGCATGCATCTTGCCAAGGTTGCAATATGCCTGTGTTGTAGTGTGCTTTTCACTGGAAGAATGCCACGGAGGACCCTCCACCAGAACACACGCACCTTAGGTAGAACTTTGAGCTTCCAAAGACGAGTCCATAACTGTTTATTCTTCTCTGAAGATTCTGTAACCGCCCCTTCCTCTAAAGCTAAATGCTTGTTATGAGTCATTAGAGCACGATACGCTGACTTGACAGTATAGGAGCCCGATCTCTCATGGTCCCAAGCCCAGTAATCATCCCCACCTCCATTTCTGAGTGGAATATTCAGAATAGTATCAGCATCCGGTGGTATAAAGTTATCTCGAACAAGGTCAGCTTTCCACGACCAATTCACATCGTCGATCAGGTCGGAAACAAGATGTATAGGTGATGTGCCGATCTGTGCATCAGGCCGCAGCGTCAGCTTGCCTGGTAACCATCCATCCTGCCATACACGCGTGGACGTGCCATCGCCAATCAGTCTTAGCAGGCCAATGTCCAGTGCCCCCCTCCCAGCAACGATCGCTCGCCAGGTAGCCGAAGCGTTACTGGGAACAGTGGCATGCATGAAGTCCGTGTTAGGGAAATAGCGGCCTTTCAACACCCGAGAACATAACGAGTTCGGGCTGGTGATAAGCCTCCAGCCTTGTTTCCCTAACAGTGCAACATTGAAGCACTCCAGATCACGAAATCCCATACCTCCTCTGATTTTTGGAAGCGACAAAGACTTCCAGTCTATCCAGTGCAGAGATCTTCGATCAACAGAACTGCTCCACCAGAACTTTGCCATCGGTGAGGAAATATTTTTGTACACTTTTTTCATGAGTTTAAAACAACTCATAGTGTATGTTGGCACCGCCTGTGCCCTTGTCTTGATGAGCACTTCCCTCGCCGCGCAAGATACAAATCTCTCTGTACCTCCATTCAACTTTGACCTAACCCGTTCTCCAACAAAATCAAAGGTGTCTGAGGTAATCTGTCCAACTGCTGTGGGGAGGCCCAAGTACCTTTCATTGAATGCCTCAACTGAAATAACCATCGCAGTTTTCACAATGGTTCGTATTGGACTGGGCGTGTTTGGACTAAATAATATGGAGCTCTTCTCCTTGTTGACACACTGCCCCGAACACTCACCATAAATCCTGAGAATGTTATTAGCCGCTCTGCACTCTCCAGTTTAGCTTGCATGAATGTAAGACTGTCATCTGCAAACAGTAGATGATTTATCCATGGTGACTGGGTGCACACTCGGATCCCCTTGTCTGCATACACTCCACCAAATCTGTTTAAGAGTGTAGTAAAGCCCTCGGCACACAAGAGGAACAAATAAGGTGACATAGGGCATCCTTGCCTGAATCCCCTTGAAGGGGTGAAAAACGGCAGCAACTCCCCATTCACTCGTATTGCGAACCGCACTGATGTTACATACTTCATAATCAGTCGGATGAAGGACGAGCTCAAGCCCAACTTTGTCATAATCGCGTGTAGATAATGCCATTCAACGCGATCATAAGCTTTCATCATGTCCAACTTGACAGTGCATACCCAATTCTTTCCCTTCCTTCTTTTCTTCATTGCATGGATACTCTCATGAGCAATAAGAACATTATCTGTAATGAGGCGCCCAGGCACAAACGCACTTTGCTCCTCACTTACAATATCGTCAAGAAAATCTCTCATCCTGTTAACAATACATTTTGGTGCAATCTTGTACAGAACAGAACAGAACAGAGAGAGATAGGTCTATATTGGGTTATTCTTTGTGGGTGCCGAACCTTTGGAATAAGGGTAATGGATGTATCATCCATACCTTCTGGAAGTTCGCCCCCATTCAAAAACCCCAAGACTGCCGGGATTATATCATCTTTCATCAATAGCCAATGCCTCTGACAAAAACCCGCAGTAAAACCGTCCACACCGGGTGCTTTGGATGGGGCCATTTGAAACAGCGCCACCCTCACCTCTTCTGCCGTAAATGGCTTATCTAGGTGTGCGTTCATAGGTGCTGTCACCCTATGTGGAACTAAATCCAACAGTTCATCCAGGGGTCGGACTCCTTGAGACGTGTACAACATTGTGTAGAACTGTTGCACCTCCCCATCAGCTCACACAAGTCCCACAATTTTGTTCATCCTTCTGCATTGAGCTGCCTGTGCGTGAAATTTTTTTGTGTTCCTGTCTCCCTCGCGCAAGTAAGGTACTCTGGACCTCTGGCGCATCCATATTTCCTCCTGATGAAGTGCCTCACGTAGCTTCTTGACGATGGATCTCTCTTCATCAGTTGGACCCCGCCTGCCTGCGCGGCTTCTAAGCTTGTTCAAACTCTGTCGAAGTTTCCTCACCTTAGCCGTCAGGCTGCCGAATTCACGCGCGCCCCACGTGGATAGTGAGGTCTGCATGTTGTTAAGCGCGCTGATCACTCCCGCCAGGCCCTGCAGACCAGCTCCCTTTTGCCAATTATTCAAGACAACACTATCATAAGAGATCTCCTATCATAATCTGCATGAGTCTGCCATACATCTTCACAGCGAAACTGCTTCCCTCCTCTTCTCCTCTCGGCCACATCCGTACGGAGTTCGACCAGGATCAAGCAGTGGTCGGAGTCCGTGGTACTTATGTGCCGAACTTTTGAGTGCCCAAATGTCTGAATCAATGCTGGGTTCCCGAACGCTCTATCAAGTTGTGCCCTGACATTATCATCACCCATTTGACCATTATCCCATGTGTACTCTGTTCCAGACCACCCTATGTCTTGGAACAAGCAATCATCAGCTGCTTCACGGAAATCACGCATCTGCCATTCAGGCCGGACAGCCAGCTAAAAATGTTCCGTAGCATACAGTGTTTCATTGAAATCCCCTACACATAACCATGCCGGATGTTGGATAGAAAACAGTGTGCGCAGACATCTCCAACTGTGGTGTCTGTCAGATACTCGAGGGGCCCCATAAAATCCTGTAAATCTCCATTTATCATGATGCAAATTATTATTCTGCACCATCACATCTATGTGCCCCGAACTGTAGCTCTGAAGATCCACCTGAACATCACTTGTCCAGAATAGACCAATGCCACCGCTCAAACCATCGCTATCAACTGCAAAACAGCCCGCAAATCCCAGAAGATTTTGCAGACTTTGTACCCTCTTTGCCGCAATTTTAGTCTCCATCAGAAATAAGAGACCGTGCCCTTCTTGCTTCACCACACTACGAAGCTCGCGAACTATCGCTGGGTTCCCAAGCCCGCGACAGTTCCAGCTGAGGCAATTCATTGAGCCTGGCAGGGCTGCACCGCAGCCTCTGCCGTCTCACCGGAATTCACCGGGGTAGGTTTCTTCTTCTTTAGCAGCCTCCCATCTTCACCACTTTTCTCAAAGGAGTCCAATAGCACCTCTACATCACCCTTTTGGCCTTCCTCTGGGTTGTGTGCCTTATCCATCAGCAAGGGTATAACCCTCCTGTACTCTTGTTTCTTCTCCTGCGGCCCTCCCTTGCGCTTATTCAGATTTTTGCTCTTGGCCGGAGAGTTAACTTCAGCTCCTTTCTCAGCTGCATTACTCGAACCTCTTGTCTCTGCTTTGTTCTTTTGACTATTCGATTGATCCCGAGACGAGTTCTCACTAGCACTCGGTGCCCTGCGATCTTCCGGCGCCCGCAGCCCTCTTCCAAAGGGGAGGTCCCCATTGGCATCTCGAGTCCCCGGGGTCAGACAATGCAGATCCGAGTGGCCCAACCTTCCGCATGAGAAACATAAGTGCGTAACATTCTCATATTGGATGTCATACAAATCCGTTTGTTTCCGCCGCGCTGACTCGATTAAAATCCAGCGCCTTAATGGTTTGTCCACATCAACTGAAACTCTAGCTCTGAGGTAGCCATTAGCATGATCAAACTGCACCCCAGATGCATGCTTATCTATCTGTTTTGCTATTGCAGCACACCACTTCTCTCCCCGAAGATTGAAGGGCAGATTGATGACCCTTGCCCACATATGAAGCTTGGTAAAACTCAGTTCAGAAGGCCGCATGCACTCGTCAAACTCCGACAAGACGACGACGTTTTTACTTACATGCCAAGGTGATCCTTTCCAAACTCGATCTCGATCTCTCTTGCTCGCCAACTCGGCCACGAACGTGTTTTCCCCTACCGATCTGAAGTTCAGACCTTTAGGGTTGCCCCAGGCCGGACGAAGTGCACTGATGATTGTCTGTATGTGCGACACACGTCGGTGCAGAACCTTCCCCGCTATCATCCACTTCTGCGGCTGACCATCCTCTCTATCATATAGAACCAGCGGCGTTGCCTCTTCTTCAGTAATATCCAGTTTACCTAGGGCCTCCGCCAGCTTCGCCCTTGCCGCGCCCGGCGACAGGGGCTCTTCCCCGTTGCCATGCCCCGCTTATGAAGCCATCACCGGGATCACGATCCGGTGCGCCACGCCGTAGATCAGCGTGCGCCGTCGAGTTCCACCCGCAAAACCCTAATCGCCCTTGCCGGCGCTCCGGGAGTTTCGGGGAAAAAAAACTGTCGCAACAGCCCAGACTCGCTTCCACCTGCCACCTTTCTGTACACCCCGATTAACCGTGACCCGTCTTCAGGTGAGTACGCATACGGATATACGTGCACGCGCACTGATATCGATCAGTATAGGTTGGTCGCTGGTGCACCGCGTGGTTGGGCGCATTGAAGTTACTGTGGACAACGGATCAGTTAGACAGTCGATGAGCTAGCAATAGCATGTATTCTCTCCGTCCTTTAAAGAGTGTACTTCCAACTTTATTGAAAAGTCAAACTTTTTTATGTTTAACCATATTTATACAATAGTACATCAACATTTATGCCACCAAATTAGTAGATTTAGATTCATAATAAAATATATTTTCATCATATACCCATTTGACTTCACAAATATTGATATATTTTTGCATAAACACAAATCTTAAAATAGTTTGACCCTTCAACAAAGTTGGAAGTACACTCTTTGAAGGACGGAGGGAGTATGTAGTAGATCCTCTGTGTTGTTGGTTGCTGCATGCGACCGTTAGTTCTTACCCATCTGGGTCAGCTAGTAGATACAGTACCATGCATCGACCGATCTTGCACCGTTTCACGTTTGCTTTTGAGACAGGTTCCGTTTCGCGCTTGTTGTTTGACTCTAGCCTCTCCCACGCGCGCTCCTGGACGTCGCTCGTATCAGTGACGGCTGCGGCCAAGGTAGCGAGATATTTGTGCTGGCACGCAATAATAAACGACCGTGAGCCATGGGTGTGCTGGGAAGGGTGGTGTGGGTCGTCGACTTGTGTGATTCCTGCCTAGAAAAACATTTTGTTCTATATATGAAGCAATCTGGAGGAGGAATAGGGATTCAAAGCACATGGCGGTACAGCCAAACTATGGTTGAGACAGTGTTAAACAAATTCGTCGTTGCAGAGCCAACTGCAATACAGACTACATACCAGCCCATGCCGGCGGCGATGACCGGGAAAAGAGATTGAAGTCCACTCGAAGTGGCAAGAAACTTCCGGCGTACCATGCATGATCAATCTGTACTGTATGCAGGGGATCGGGCAGTAGTAATGCCTGCACCTACCCGTCCTTACTGTCGATCTGCTATACATTATGGTCGTCCGGCGATCGCCGGGGAGCACGACGGATTCTTTTGCCAGTTGCCACCCGAGCGAACAGTGGCTCGCATGCAGGTACGTTTCGTGCAGTAGTAATGCCTGTACCCGATACCGTCGTGGTCGCCGGCCCGTCGATGAAAAAAAATTGCCGCGAAGGGAATTTTGTCAGTCAAATCATGGAGTGGCTGCTCTCTCTCTCGCATCGCCGCCCATGTGATGTGCGTCCGGCCGCCGCCGCCCCACATATCCAATCCCGGCGGAGGTGCACCCACTACGGCGCGTCTGCCTGCCTGCTGGGCGCTGTTGATCTTGAGCCCAGGCCTGGGGGGACACGAGCTCGCTCCGTAGGTCGGCACAACGGTGGCCCGGGACGTTGTTTGTCTGTGGCTGGTCGTTCAACGCCGCCGCGCGAGCGCGCCCGGTTTTGCACCCACCATCCAGCCATCATCATGTTCGCGGCCGGACCATGAAGAATGCCAACGCACTCTGGAGGCAGCCTGCGCCGTGCAGTGAGCGCTACTTATTCAACGCACAGTAAGAAAATTAACTCGAGTCTCGAGAGCCTCGCCTGGTGCTCCATGCACGTACGGCTAAAGCAACTCTTGTAGAGTTGCCATATCGGTCCGGTCAACCCAATAATCCAACCTAATAATCGTCAATATATCGCAATTTTGACACAAAATGTCCCACTAGCACAGTGCAGCAAGTCGCCATAATTATATGGAGGGCTCTGAGTGTTGATTTGGAAATCGTACGATTCCCTAACGGCCCAACACCGTAACTCCCTGGAGTGATTTTGGAAAGGTTCTATGTACCGGTTTTAAACCTTGTGTGGTTTTCTTCTTCTTTGTTTCTATGTCTTCTTTGTATTGGTATTCTTAATGTTTTTTTCAAGGAATCTTTAAATTGCGGGTAAAATGCTGACCGTTTCTCGTTTAAGAGCTAATTTCTGTGACCTTTATCTTATTTCATGGGTTAAAAAAGGAATTAGCACTTTTTTTCAAATATATGTCGACTTTTTTCAATACATGTTGTACACTATATGTATACACGCATAAGATTTTTGGATACATGTTGAAAAAATTGCAAATAAATTATCACTATTTTTTAAATTCATGTTTCAACAAATTTTGAATAAATCTTACACGTTTTTTTAGATATTTTTTGAATGGTACAAAAATTGTTCGATTACGTGAACACTTTGTACATTGCATTCACATTTTTAAATGTCATAAAAATATTCATGAAAATGCATGAACTTTCTTTAAGCATGTCACAGACACTTTTATTGAATGGTTTACTTTTTGAAAAAAAACTAGAATATTTTTACGTTGTATAATTATTTTAAAAATATCGCCAACATATTTTTGAAATGCATGAACATTGTTTTAAATTTCATTTTTTTAATTGTACAAAACATTCTTTTACATTTTATAAACATTTTTTTGTCTGTTACTTTGTTCCTTCCGTTTGAACCGATTGGTCGCAAAAGTCACAATACATATTCATAGGCCATGGATGCAAGCATTGCAACGGAAAGCATTTTAAAAAAAAGGAGGATGACCCCTGGCCTCTGCATCTGGAAGATGCATGCGGCCATTTTATTGATTATTCTCGAGGACCTTACAAAGTAGAACAATAATTTGACTGAATTCGCCATCTTGACAACATCTGCCGCTACTCTTATCCAAATGATGAAGGGATGCAAGCTGGGCCACATACCCAGACCTCTCACCTAAGCCTAACAACTAAATCCGGAGGCCCCGACCGAGCCATCTGCCGGGTTCGGGGCTCAAACCAGTCCGACGCACTCACATGTGTCGTCGCCGCCATCTTTCACTGGTCCATCTTCAGAGCAGATAGAGGTGATAACCTTGGCAGTTTCTCTGTCATCGACGCCACCACGACGCCAAACGACGACCTCCACCTACGTGAGCCTTGGCAGGTCCTCCGTCATTGACGCCACCACGACGCCAGCCGACGACCTCCACCTACGCGAGTCCATCTCCAAGTAACGGACGTAAATCCATGCTAGGATAGGGCCGCACCACCACCGTCGCCCACCACCCACAAGCGCCACCCAACCCCAAGGTTCCCAAAGCGGCGCCTTCAAGAAGGGAATGACGCCGTGAGCGCCGCCGCCGCCCAACAAAGTTAGGCCTTTCGCCCGGGAGACCTAGGGGAAGGTGAAGTGAGGAGATCGGTCCATACCGAAGCCTCCAAGGAGGGGAACGGCGCCCTCAGGCGTCGCTGTCGGCGCGGCCGGTCATGGCCGGCCAGGGATTTCACCCGAACTAGATCCCTGCCACCAGCAGCGCCTCCTGTAGAGAACCGGCGACCAAGAGGAAACGCGGCCCGACCAGGCTGGCCCGCACACCGAACAGGGGAGGAGGGGAGGCGTCAGATCGCGCGCACCGACCATCGCAGAAGCCGTCGCCGGCCGCCAACGACAACCGGATCCCGCCGCCCGCGCGGACGAGACACCAGATCCACCGCCCGTACGACTGCTAGCCGGCCGTGCCTTGCCAATGGAGCCGCCGCTCCAGATCTGGGGTTCCCCACGTAGAAGCAGGGCAACCGAGGCCCCGCCGCCACCTTCCTTGGCGCCCCGGGCTTGCCGGGCGGCTGCCTCAGGCGGCGGCGAGGAAGGGAGGAGGGGGGGGGGGGGGGTGAGCAGGAGAAAGCATGCATGCAGGTATTTCCTTTGGAGAAAATGGAGCACAATGTAAAGCACCTTTTCTGCGTGAATAACCAACCGTAAGTCATGCTTTCGCTAGGCTGCCATGGTTGTTGGACGCCTCAATTTATTTGGACCACCACGTAATTGTATGGACCCTTTTCATGTTCGTAAATACAAGTACTGTTAGCTAGTGTAGGTTATCGGTGGTCGCTGAACGCATGCATGAATGATGAATGTATAGCATTGGTGTACGCGTGAAAGAAAAACGGTCACGTGAATCCATATTCCTAAGCGAATCAGTCCACCCAAGAGACAGTGAAAAAGTGAGCACCTACGTTCCGGGGAATAGTTTGCAATCCAAATTGAATCCAGCCCAACCCATACAGGTATAAGAGCATCTCCAACAGCCGCGCAAAAAGGCGCGCGCGCGCTAAATGTCAGTTTTACCACGCGCGGTGCGGAAAGGCGCGCTCCAGCGGCGGCGGGAAAACCGCGCGCGCGGGAACCGCTTGCGCGCGCGCGCGGGAACCGCTTGCGCGCGCGCGCGAAATGGCGGCCTCTCGCGCGCCATTTTTTCGGCGCCGCCTCCCGCGCGCCTATAAAAAGGCAGCGCGCGCGCTCCCTCGCGCCACCGCTCCGCGCGCGCTCTCTCTCTCTCCCTCTGCCTCTCGCGCCACCGCTCCGACGCGCCACCATGCCGCCGCGCCACCGTTCTGCGTCGGGCTACCGCGGCGTCCGCCAGCGCCCCCACGGCGGCTTCTACGCCGAGATACGCTCCGGCGATCTACGGCTTAGCCTCGGGACTTACGACACGGCGCACGAGGCCGCCCGCGCCTTCGACGCGGCGGCGTGGCGCCTAGGTAGGCCGCGCCGCCAAATGAATTTCCAGGACGTCCAGACGCTCCAGCAGGAGTTAGACCTCGCCCCGCCGCCTCGTCTGAACTCCGCACAAGATCGTGCGGAGCACAATGCGCTGCAGCGCCGCCTCCTCGTCGCCCAGGAGGACGAGCGGGTCATGGCGGAGTGGCGCCGGTGCCACCCGGAGGACGTCGCTTACGAGCAGCAGTACTGGGCAAGTCGCCGCGAGGAGGACACGCGCCGGCGCCGCGAGGAGCGTTTGGATAGGCGTCGTCGGAAGGCGTTGGCGTGTGCGCAGGCCGACCTCGTCAATGCAGGCGGGAGGTCCTTCTTCACTGAAGAAGATGAGCGTTGGTTGGACTGCTGGTTGTCGACCTCTGACGACACCAACGACGACGACGATGGTGCAGATGACTGGAGCGACTGGGATTAGTTTTTTTTATATGTTTTCGAACTATATAGTGCCGAATATCTATCTATGTTTTCGAACTACCTATCTAGTTGCAATATAAACTTTGTATCCTTTTTATTTGAATGCAATCTATGTTTAAAAAAATATTGTGCGCGCTGCATTTTTGGGCACTGCTGGAGCGGCGCGCGCGCGCTGCATTATAGCGCGGCTGTTGGAGCCAGCGCCTCCCCCCGCGCAAAACGAGCCGAAGCTCGCGCGGCAAATGCATTTTTTGGGCGCGGCGCGTAGCGCGGCTGTTGGAGATGCTCTAAGGGCATCAACCAAACCAAACCAGACTAAATAGTGAATGCTACAATCCAAACCAATCCAAACCGTACGTATTTTCAAGCCAAACCAGTCCAAATTATTCACCCGCATATATACAGTCTGAAGCTGAAGTTTCAAACCAAGGGTGTGTTCGATTACCACAGGAAGAGAAGAGAGGCGTTGGAAGGGCGATTAGCTGTTGCTGCATGTGCATGTTACTCACCACAATGTACGTGCATTATAGTACATAGAACATCCTATAATGCTAGATATAAGCACTGTAGTTGACTCTAGCTGAGCTCCATCCATCACGGGTTAACGAAATCATGTTTGCACTGTTCGACCTCGTCGGCCAGCTCGCCGGCGCCGTTGAGCGAGAAGAAGTAGCGGCACACCTCATAGAGCGCCATGCAACTGTTGTATATCATGCGGTCTGACAGTAGTTGGGCAGCTCGGCTACCGTGTGCGCCACGCACAGCCGCAGTCCGCCGCCGTGATGTCCCGGGCGCAATACCCAAGCCTGTAGATGGTGGTCTTGGTTCCGCCGCCGCCGCCGCATCTGAGATGCACCGTGTCCGTTTGCCAGCTCATTGTTCGCGCCGTTGCTGGCGTTGCCGGACGTGAGCTTCCCCTGCGCACGGTCGAAAGTGACCAGGTCCATGCCGGTGGTGTTCCGGGCGTTGAGAAGAAGGCTTGGCTTGTGGCCCGTGCCCGCACCGCCGCGGCCACGCAGAGCGCGCAGTCCTGCCGGGGGACATTGCCGCAGCACTGCACAAGGCGCCAGATTGCCGAGGAGGGGGAGCAGACGATGGCCGTGCCGTAGTAGGCCGAGGCTCGCGAGACGAGCGCCCGAAGAACTTGGTCGATGCTGGTCTGCGTCTCCGTGCTGGCGCAGTACACTCCGATCGGGTACATGCCAGAGCACGGACATGTCATTGAGAGAGCAGGAGCATGGTCGACACCGGCAGTGGTGAAGACGAGAAGGACGTTGGCAATGCATGCTTTCTTTGATCCGGAAGGGAAGCTGGTCGCTGATTTACTTCTCAATCCATGGGTTGGAATCGGTTTGAGACCGTTTGGTCTATGACCAGACCAAACCAGACCAAGCTGATAATAGAAAAAACCCAACCCAAACCAGTCTACATTAGAAGGTCAGCCCATTTAATCCAAACCAAAGGAGACCAATAGGAAAACCGATCTGAAACTATAGTTTCAGTCCAAACCATTCACGCACGGATGGAACCAACGGGAGGCATGTGAAAAAGTGAGGTTCACCGGCTAGTCAGTGGCGTCGCCCGATCGCGGATGACCTGCCAACTTTCTATACTGCACTGAGCGCGATTTACTGTAACCATTGACCCATCTTAAATTCAGGTGAGTACCGAGGGAGTACGTACGTACGTATGTATGCATGCATGCATGCATGCACACTTAATATCATCACTCCGTATAGGCTGGTGCATGCATTGGGAGCTTGGAAAACTCGGCGCGTGTATTTCCGTTGGGCGCATTGAAGTTGCGGTGGACGGGTTCGTACACGACGGATTCTTCAGTGGAGGATGGTCCATCGATGATGCCACTTGATTTGATCATATTTGTTGTTTGGCTAGGCACCTCCAACGTACGTAGACGTGTGCTGGCCGGCGTGCAGCTAGCAGCCAGCGAGAAATTTATTTTGTAATGGTACGTAAGGAACGACCATGAGTCATGGGTGCCCAGTGCCTTGGCATTGGCAAGTGCAGTGTTCTCTTCCGAAAACGATTAACTAAACCTGGAGGAGGTATAAGGATAAGCATATGGCTTCTTTCGCCAACTCCAGTAAATTGGGCAGAGGCGTACGGGCCATGCATGCATGGGGTACGAGTACGACACTAGCTAGCTTAAGCTACTCCCTTCGTCTCTACTAAAATATCTTATTTTATGGGATGAAAGAAATGATTAATTCCTAGCATGTGACACATGCAGCTAGACAATAAGTCAGTCGTTGCCCCGAGATATGCATCCTGTTCACCGTTCAGATGAAGATGGTCAATATGTATACATTCACGGTCCCCGGCGGACCGAACTATGTATACATTGTTGCCGCCGTGCTAGCTTGAAGCTCTTCGTTGACGTCGCTGGTCGCCGGTCGACCGGGAAATTAAGATCCGCGTACTACATAGTACTGTAGTACCTAGGTACGTACGATGCCATCCTGGTTCTGGTTGCCGGCCAGTTGATTAAGACTCCGGGGAAAGAAAAATTTGCCAGTCAAATCATGGCGTAGTTTCGTCCCTCGCAGATCCCATGTGATCTGCGTCCGCCGCCGGCCCACGCATCCAATCCAGGCGAATAGATAGATGGCCCACGCTGAATCACCTGCCACCTTTCTGTACACTCCGATTAACCGTGAGTCTGTGACCCGTCTCCAGGGCATACGTTCACGCATGCAGCATGCTCACTGATATCCGTCAGTATAGTCTGGTGAATGGTGGTTGGGAACTTGGAGCTTGGAAAACGCGTACAGATTTTCGTTGGGTGTGTTGAACTTAGTATGGACGGCAAAACCCTAGCACTGCCGGGCCAGTCCCTCCTTTCTATACCCCCCCTCCTGGGCGCCGCCGGGCAAAGCCCCGCCGGCGGCGGGGCATCCTCTCCCCACGCGCGAGATCGGCAGATGCCGATGTCGACAGCGAGCGGTGGCGGCGCGCGACGGCTCGGTGGCGGGCAGCGCGGGGGCTGGCTGCTCCTGTCGATGTCTGGCTAGGGCGCGGGGGGCGGGGTGCGTGTCGTCCCATGGCCGCTGGACTGACTTGGTTTGGCTCGGCCAGATCTGGCCACCTGAGCTGCGGGCACCGCGACGGCTCCCATCGGCGGTGGTCTAGCGCTGGGAAGCTGAGGCGGCGGCCCCAGGCAGTGGTGGAGTCGCCTTCCTCTCCTCGGGGTGGAGGTGCGGCGAGGTGGCATGCCGGACGTCGTGGCTGGATCCGGTGGTGCTGCGGCGTCCCAGCGGAGGCGCGACATTCCCTGGCCGTGGGGGAGGCCGGTGGATGTTGCCATGGTCTCCCTATGGGGGATTTGTGGCCGACACGGTGACCAGGGGTGGGGGTGGACGCGCCCGTTGGGTGGCATGGTGGTGTGCGGACGACAGCGCGGTGACATCTGACTCCCCCTCTTCACGGCGATGGCCCAAGGTGACAGCTTTGCCCCCTCCCTTCCAGTTTGCTGAGCCCGAAGAAGTGATGGACAAGGCCGAGGAGAAATCCGGTGCGGCTGCGGCTGCGGGCAACGGCGACGCGTATGGGCGCCGTCTCCTCCGTGGAGGCGTTGTCATAGCCATGTTCATGCCCCCTTTTAGGTCACCGGAGGAAACTCTAGGCTCGATTCACCGGGCTAGGCAACGGCGACGTCTCGGCATCGTCACCTTCTTGGAGGCGTTGCCTAGGTGCATGGGCTGTCTTCCGGAGGAGCAGCTGGTGTGGGTTGCCTTTCTCGCCTCGTCGATGAGGCTTGGGGTGTCGGGCTGTCATCTGTGGGTTGTTGCTGTGGGCATGAGCATCCGGGGCACCATGTACTTCATCCTCGACGCCTCATCTGCGACATCTTTTCCGAGTCATGCTAGCTCCCGCTGTCCACTTGCCGATCTTCTAGGCACCATGGGTGGACAGTGCGTTGATCTTGTTTGTTTAGGTTTTGTCGTGCTCTGAGGTGTTCGGTTTCGAGGGACGCGACCTGTGTGCTATGTGTCCGTCCTCTTCGCCATTTTCAGCTTGAGTTTAGGTAGGGCGAGTTGTTTGCCGGTGTTGTCACGGACTTACGGTGGATGTGGGTGCTAACCTCTCAGTGTAGCACATTGCCAAAGGCATTGTATCAGCCGTCTTGGCTCTTCTTCTATCATTATATGACACGCATGTTTGTGTGTGTTAGAGAAAAAAAAACTTAGTATGGACGGATCAGTCAATCAACGTACACTGGCTGGCCAAAATGACGCCGGGCTTTCTTGTTTCACATTTTCTTCTTAGATAGATTTTTTTTGCGAGAAACTTCGAATCTATTCATCTTCAACCATGGCAGTACAAAGAACAACAGAGATAATAAAAACTACAACCATGTCCGTGGACCACCTAGCGACGATTACAAGCACTGAAGCGAGCTGAAGATGCGCCGACGTCATCGCCCCTCCCTCACAGGAGCCGGACAAACCTTGATGTAGTAGACAGTCGGGAAATCGTCGTGCTAAGGCCCCATAGGACAAGCACACCAGAGTAGCAACCATCGCCGATGAAGAAAGTCGTAGATTAGAAGGATCAAACCTGTAAACACCTAAACAAAGACGAACGAAGACCAGATCCAAGTAGATCCGCCGAAGACCAGCACCGATCGGATCACGCAAGATCCGACGGAGACAAAACTCCACACGTCCTCCGACGATGCTAGATGCATCATCGGGACGGGGATAGAACATGGGAGACATTATGCCTACAAAGGGACATCGCCGCCGCCATACAGCCCTAATCAAGACGCTGACTCCAACAAGAACAAGAATAGGGTCCTTCCTGCCGGTGGGGGGCCGAGATCCTCCGCGCCACCATGGCCTAGAGGCCATCGAAGATGGGACGGACCGGCGGCGGCGCCAACAGGAGGAGAAGAGCTTTTCTTGTGGAGGAGAAAAGGGATCTGATGGATAGATCTTTTCTTCTTAGATAGATTTCGTTCCGCATTTGGTCTTTGGCTCCAAGCCTGATGTTGAACGCACCTAGGCGCCGATCGGGGGTACCAGGCAGGCTGCAGCTAGCGAGATGGCATTTGTATTCGTACGATAATAAACGACCACGAGTCATGGGTGTCCAGGCACTGGCAAGTGTAGCGTGGGCCATCAACTTGTGACGTTCCTGGTCAGCAAAACATTTTATTAAGCGTAGGAAGAATATGGACAAGCGTATGGTACAGCACAGTACAGTTCAGCTGAAATATTTTTGATGTGGCAGTAGTGAAACGAAATTCGGCATTGCACAGCCAACTGCACGCCAGAGGGACTCCTACCCATGCCGCCGGTGGACCATGACCGGGAAAAGAAGGAAGTTATCTGAAAGTAGCAAGCAAAAAAATCTAGTTCGCCTTGTCGGTATACAGGCTGTTCGAGCAAGAAATCCAAATAATTTCGTCCTCCGCCACAGTATAGAGCGGTCCGTGCAGTAGCAATGCTTGTACCTACCTGTCTTCACCGTCTACCGTTATCACTGTCCGGCCTTGTACGATGGATCGTTTTGCCTCTCCAATGAACAGCGCATTTACGTACGGGCCATGCATGCTTGCATGGAGTACGACGCCAGCTTAAGCTGATTTACTGCGCAGGTTTTCAGCCGATCCACCGATTCGCTAGCTAGTTAGAGCATCTCCAACAGCCGCGCTATACAAGCGCCGCGCCGTAAAAAAGGCAGTTTTAGCGCGCGCGCGACGCGGCGGGCAGCTCCAGCGAACGCGCAAAAACGGCGCGCGCGCCATTTCCAATTCAGCGCGCTGGCCGAAACGCAATCCCGCGCCCGTTATTTGCTGCGCCGGCTCGCGCGCGCGACTCTCCCGCGCTCGCCACTGCTCTCTTCTGCGCTCGCTCGCTCCCTCCTCCACTCTCGCGACCGCGCCGCCGCCGCCGCTCGCGCCCCCGGCGACCGTTCAGCGCTTCCCCGGCCTATCCCCGCGCCGCCGTCGCCGCCCGCGCCCGCCGGCGACCACTCAAGCGCTTCCCCAGTCTGTCTCCGCTGCGGCCGCCGCGCCGCACCTCCCGGCGACCGTTCCAGGCGCTTCCCCGGCCTCCCCGCGCTTCCGCCCCACTCCCTCCTAGTCCGGCCGGCCCTCGCGCGCCTCCGACGTCCGAGGTACAGTGCCCGAGGGCTCGCTGCCGCGCCGCGCCGCGCCCGCAAGGTGTTCGACGAAACGCCTACAAGGTATGTATTGCTCCAAACTATGAATTTGGTGCATGTTTTGAATTGTAGTTTTGATAGTATAGTATTGAACATTGTAGATGAGTTCGTCGTATGATTCTTCCGAAGAAGAATTTGATATGGAAGAGGAGGAGGATCTTGCAATGATCATAGCTATGCATATCAATAAAAAACCGAAGCACGGTGGTTCGGTTATGGGTCGGGATAAAATTTGGAGAGATAGGATTGATGCCCATAACAGATTGATGAAGAACTATTTCGTGGAGAATCCCACATACCCGGAGTCGTATTTTCGTCGCCGGTTTAGGATGAGCACAGACTTGTTCAAGCGCATTGCAGAGAAACTAGCGAGCCATGACCGGTTTTTCCAGCAAAGGAGGAATGCCGCCGGAGAGCTCGGGCATAGCACCTTTCTGAAGGTGACAGCCGCTTTGCGTATGTTGGCATACGGTATCCCGGCCGATCTAGTTGATGATCACTTGGCTATGGGTGAGAGCCAAGCCATCATGTGTGTCAAGCGCTTTGCAGTGGGAATTGTGCAAGTGTTTGGCGAGGAGTATTTGAGATCTCCCACTGCTGAAGACGCCGCAAGGCTATTGGCGATGAACAAATCTCGCGGCTTTCCTGGCATGCTTGGCTCAATAGATTGCATGCATTGGAGTTGGAAGAATTGTCCAAAGGCATGGCATGGACAATTCCACGGCCAAAAAAAGGGTTCCACTATAATCCTTGAAGCGGTGGCCGATCAGGAGACTTGGATTTGGCATGCATTCTTTGGAATGCCTGGATCTTTAAATGACATCAATGTTGTCAACCGGTCACCACTGATGAATAAGATTGCGAATGGTGAGTTGCCACCGGTGCAGTTTGTAGCAAATGGCCATACGTACAACTATGGCTATTATCTAGCGGATGGCATCTATCCAAAGTGGCAAACCTTCGTGAA
>LR880971.1:780129191-780149998 GCA_904067115.1 Aegilops sharonensis
TTTAAGGGTTTCATATATTGTGTTAGCTAGCTAATAGCTAGAGAGAAGTGACCTCTCTTATCCCCATGCTTGGTCGACGCTAGCTACCATACGTATAGAGAGAACTCGACGTGCTAGCTAGTAAGCAAATGAAGAAACCATTAAGTACACAAGATTGTCATCATGAACATATACAGAGAGAAGTGATCGACCTCTCTTTCTCCGTGAGATTGGTCGAACAACAAGTTTCCGTATATCTATCCGACGCTACTAGCTACATATATACAATATAAGATCTCTTACAAACCCTAACATCTAAGGTCTATTTGAACTTCCACATGGTATTCTTCGTCTTTATTTATGACGTGGTCAAGAAAGAATCCCGCCAATTCCTCTTGAATTGCTCATATGCGATCATGTGGTAGGAGTTCATCCCGCATCTCCCACATCCAATTTAAAGAAGTGGGTCAATACATGTATATAAATGAAACTCAACACAAATGATGGTAATAAACTAGAATTGTGAATATTATTGTTTATGTACATCAAAATATTTTTTTAGAGTAGCCCCGCTTAGATTTCGTTGAGT
The DNA here is from genome assembly GCA_904067115.1 of Aegilops sharonensis. NCBI lineage: Eukaryota > Viridiplantae > Streptophyta > Magnoliopsida > Poales > Poaceae > Aegilops > Aegilops sharonensis. Next base: position 780,129,760 of record LR880971.1, read on the forward strand.
TGTAGATCAACTCGCAAACGTAGTATCCACAAAAATCATTCCCGGCTTCCTGCCACAAGACCTTTACGAGAAATAGAGTTAACTTACAGTCCTTGGATCTAGAGCAATGTTAAAAACTGATCCAAAGCATTGGTGTAGATCATGGTTCAACTTAGGTAGCAATTGCGACTCTATCGACAATAATATGTGCGAAAGTTTTAACAAGTGGATAGTAGAAGCTAGGTTTCTCCCAATTCTTTTCATGCTAGAGACAATTAGGAGAATGGTGATAGTTAGAATACAAGAGAACAAAGAAAAGTGTGAGAAATGGGATGATCCTATTTGTCCCAATATAAACAAGAATTTAAGCAAGGCCATCGATGTATCTGGTATATGTCATGCATAGCAATGGAAATAACTATTTTAAGGTGCAACATGGATCTCAAAGGTTTACAGTTGATCTCAACCAAATGACATGTAGCTGTAGGTATTGGCAGTTATCTGGTACAGTTTGTGCTCATGCCATTTCTGCAATCCATCAACACAACAATCAGTTACATAGTTATGTGGATAGTTGCTACTCAGTGGAAGCATTCAAGAGAACCTATGCACATTGCCTGCAACCAGTCGAAGGACCCTAGGGTTGGCTAGAATCTGACAAGCCTAAACCACTAGCTCCTGGATATGTTAAGATGCCAGGAAGGCCTCGGAAAGAGAGAAAAAGAGAGGGTACTGAAAAACAAAAAGCTACCAAAGTTTTGAGGGTTGGAACTTTGATTTGATGCAGGAAATGCAAGTGTACTGGTCACAATAAAACCACATGTCCAGGAAATGCTGTTTCAAGTTCAAATGGACCAGCTACAATTGGACAAAATGCAGCTTTAGCTTCAAATGCTAGATCATTTACCAAGCCCAGAAGCAATGCAAAAGCCTCCAAGATGTCTGCTTCCAAGGTACAATTGACTATATTCAAAAATCTTGTAAATGAATTTCTTGCTGTTGTTAAATCTTGTAAATGAATTTCTTGCTGATGTTAAATATGTCTTCCCTTGTCAGGAAAATGTGAAAACATCCCAACAAAGCACCATCCGAAGAGCAGCTACAACCGATGAGAACCTTGGTCCTGTGCAAAAGAAGGCATACAGATCCCTAGGACTGCCTAAGCACAAGATGAAGGCTTCCTCCAATATTGTTGTAAAAAATGTGATAGTAAACGTGCAGTCTAGTTCATCATTTACAGTCAATGTTACATCTGGTGCTACAAGTTCTCAAGTTGGAGGCAATAGAAGAGCAAAGAAAGTCCCAACAAAACTACTGGACTAGTATTGATGTTTGTGATTATCCCTTGTGGTTATGTTAGAATTCATGTTTGTGGTTGCTTGTAAGACTGATCAGTACTATCTCTCATTTGCTTTGTCAGACTTTGAGAAATTCCCTTATGGTTTGCTTGTAAGACTAATCAGTACTATATTTGTGGTTATGTCAGACTATGTTTGTCATGCAATCTGTTCTATACTCTGTCCAATCATCTATAAACAAGTGAACAGTCTGCTATGAATCCCATTCAGTTTATGCAATTTGATGTTACCAAACTGGACAAATATGCGACTGAAATGTTCTGAGCAAACCCAAGTTTTCATTAAAAAACATAGGGGAGTTTACATGGTAGATTCAGTTCTCATTTACTTGTCTACAATTGCCACATGACACGATACAGAACAACACCGATAAAACACATCAGTACAATAAAGAACATCACATTCCTCTTCTTTTGCACATATAATTTAGTTGTCTTGTGCAACAACAGCTCATCCTTCTCCATCAACAGCTGGTCCTTCTTACGCAATGCACGCCTTAGGGGCTCTATTTCAGCATAATCAGCAATCCTTGCCATCTCAAGGTCATCTCTTTCAGCACATATCACTTGCTTCTCCTTCTTCAGTGACAAAACAGCATCTCGGAGATCGATAATCGCGAGGAGGAGTTGGATCATCGACAAATTCGAACAAGTTGCATTTGTTGGGAACTGCCAACCACAAACCTGAATTAATGCCATTCACAATGTACAGAATAAGCAACAAATCATGTGAAAATTTGTACAGAATTTTACTTACCCGTTCTCTCATGCATTTCACATACCTCCTTCCAGGATTAGCATTGCTCCATGATATCCATCTAGCTGCCTTCTTGCCATGGTCGCACTCAATCGCCGGCTGATAATCCAATGGCCCCTCACGGTAGGGAATGGGGGCGGAGCGACCGAGAGGGATCGATGGTGATGAACAAGGCCCACGGGAGCGACTTGAAGTGAGCGAGGTTGCCATATGCTTACCCATCCAAGGGATTCAACGGCCGACCCCATCCTGAATCGCTGCCGCCACCTAAATCGCCGCTGCCGCCGCTCCCATGCCCAGCCAGCCAGCAACCGCCGCGCCCCATAGGCCCCGCCGCTCCACCGCCATAGTGGCTGCCACCTCACCGCTGGCCGCCGCCACCGCCGCAACCGACACCGCCATAGCCCATGAGCGCGTCGCCGCTGCTATGTTTAGGGTTCGTGGGTGAAAAGGGGATCGAGAGAATGCACGGGAGAGAAAGAGAGTCAGGGGTCACTTAGGGGACATGCCGGTCAAAACCAGGTCACATGGACAGTTTTAGTCAAAAGACTCAAAACCGGGTCCAGCCATATCAAAACCACTTAAAGGGCCGCGAGGGATGAAAAGTACCTGGTTTAAATAGTTGAGGGATTGAGTTTTACTGGTTTTAGAGTTGAGGGACGATTTCTATAATATCGCCAGAGTTCGAGGACGAAAAATATATTTATCCCTATTATTATCCCACAATATATGACCTTTTAGATCTACAGAGGGAGTACTAATTTATGCTGCCTTTCTATTTTCTTTCTAAATGTGACCAGTCCAGCTAGCAGCGCACATTTATTCTAGGGAAAAAGTTTAAAACAAACCTTGAATTTGTAGAAGAAAGCTAAATTGAACCCTCAACTCTCAATCCCTGAAATCAGCACACTGAATTCATTGATCCCGGTCTATTTTGAACCCTGAGAGCGTTCCCAAACAGGGATTGCTGATGTGGCAGCCAGGATTGTTGACTGCGGCTCAGGGAGATTTTTTTAACGGCAAATTGCCATTCTTTGGCACCCACTAGGCGCAATGGGCTGGCCCATTAGTGTTTGCTCCAGTTAAAAATGTAGGAAAAAGAAAAGCGTACGCTACAGCCGAAAGGGTACGATGATAGCCATTAGAACTAACGAACACTGCTGTCCATTAGGCAACACGATATGTTAATAACATAAACTAATAGAAGCGCCAGTTCCTAAAAAAAGGATAAACACTCTGTTCGAAAAATGTGAATATCTTGCAATGTTGTGAACAAAATAATTAAACTCGAATATTGAAGATTTAGCGGACAATTTTTTTAAAAGCACAAAGAATTTTTGAAAACTAAGGAGGTACTGTAGCAAACACTTCTTTAAAGCACAAACATTTTTTTGAACTTGGAACATTTTTTGAAATGAGAACATTACTTTAAAACTAAGAGTTATACTGTAGGGATTTTTTTTAAATGGAAACCATTTCCTCTTGTTCCTGAAAAAGATATTAGATAGACTGTATTTTTTGAATTTGTAAGCATTTCTTTAAAACACGAATATTTTTAAACACGAACAATTTTTTGAAACCTAGGAGGTACTGCAGCGAACATTTTTTGAAACACAAAATTTTGGAACATTTAACATTTTTAAGTATTGGGAGGTACTCTAGCAAACAACTTTTTAGATAGTAATTTTTTTAAAATTTGTGAGCATTTTTTTAAAACACGACTATTTTCCTAAATGAAAACGTTTTTGAAAACACGAACAATTTTTGACAACCAAGGAGGTACTCTAGTGAACATTTTTTTAAACACAGACATTTTAAAATTTTGAACATTTTTTGAAAAAGGGTGGCACTTTAGCAAACAATTTTTAAGACCCAAACATTTTTCAAATTTGTGAGCATTTATGGAAACAAGAATATCTTTTGAATGCGAACATTTTTTGAAAGTGGGGACTATTTTTGAAAACCTATGAGGTACTGTAGTGCACATTTTTTAAACACAAGCATTTTTTAAACATTGAGCAGTTTTTGAAACTGAGATTTTTTTTTGAAGACTGAGAGACACTGTAGCGATTTTCGTTGTTAAAAACAATAACATTTTCTCCATGCAGCGATCAAAACTAAGAGGAACACACGACTTTGTCAACGATCCTAGGGTTTGACTTGCCACGTCAACGAATACCAGCGAAACACTCCCAAGGTTCAAAATAGACCGGGAACAATGAGTTCGGTGTGCTGATTTCAGAGATTGGGAGTTCAGGGTTTGATTTAGTTTTTTTCTACAAGTTCGAGGTTTGTTTTGGCTCACTTGGTTGTGCGAGGAAAAAGAGGCGGTGCGTGTTTTTACTCTGTGAGAGAGAGTGGGAGGATGTACAGCATCAACACGTGTTTTTCTAGCTTGACAATGCGTAGCGCACGGTACCTCAATGCGTGAGCAAGGACAATCAGCTGGCATAGATATCATCGAGCACCGCGCGTTACGGACCATTGCCCTAACTAGCAATGCATGGTGGCCGGAGTACGTAGTACGCGTCTAGCTAGAAGTGTTTGTCCTTTTGGAATCTGAACACAGCACTTGGTCAATTCGGCGATGACTGGATACATAATGACGACGACTAATTGCATTGTACTGCATGCTGTTGGTCCCGATTAAAACAGATCGGTCGCAAAAGTCGTGGCACGTATTCATGGGCCATCCATCATGCATGCGCGTATTTCCCTTGGAGAAAATGGACGACGGTGCCAAAGCATGGATGCATGCATGTAAGTACACAAAAAAGTACTCCCTCCGTTCCTAAATACTTGTCTTTCTAGAGGTTTCAAATGGTGACTACATACGGAACAAAATGAGTGAATCTACACTCTAAAATATGTCTATATACATCCGTATGTGGTGACCATTTGAAATCTCTAGAAAGACAAGTATTTAGGAACGGAGGGAGTACTTTGCTTTTGCATGATTAACCAACAGTAAGTCGCCGTATCTCATGCTTATGCTAGGCTGCCAGTGCGGCCGTGCGGGGAGATGGTGGTTGTGGACGCGTGAATTTATAGGACCACCACGTACGTAGTACTCATACACACATTTGGCAGTGACAGTATCCTCGTTGATTCCTACGCACAACTACTAGCTACCCTCGGTCGTCGATGGCCGTTGAACGCATGAATGTGCGAAAGGAAAACGGTGCAGCCCTTCACGTGAATCCATATTCTTACGCAAATCCGTGCACCCAACAGTCAAGACAGTGATGCTGTTCCGCCGATCCCGTGCATGCTGGCTGTGCGCCAACAACGGAGCAGAGTTATTCCACGTCCATGTCACACAGCTCTCTAAACTTTTTTTTATACTATCAGGAGGGCAACCTCCCCCACCCTGGTCCATTTTCATTGAAAAACCAAACCAGAGAAAACGATAGAGGCACCCTGGTCCATTTTCATTGAAACTCCCTCCAGTCTTTTTTACTCTACATATTAAATTTTTCCGAGGCCAAAGTCTTTGAAGTTTGACCATGTTTATACAAGAAATTATTAACATTCATAATACAAAATCAATATCATTGGATCAGTTATAGAATATATTCTTATGTTCTATTTATCTGGTACAGTAATGCTGCTAATTTTGTATATAAATTTGTCAAAAGTCTATGAAGTCTGACGTCAGAGAAATCTAATATGCAGAATACCCAAATTCACACCATCACTTGTAGTGCTTCAGGGCAAAGAGCCAAACATGACACTCACGCATGCAACCAACCGGAGGCAGGTCAAAAATTAAAGTGACCTTTATTCGGTTAAAAGAAAAAGTGTGCTTTAACAGCCGTGGTACCAGGGTGTCGGTCGCGGATACTTGCCACCTTTCTGCAAGTATATACTCCCTCCGTCTCAAAATAAATGTCTTGAGCTTAGTACAAATTTGTAGTAGAGCTAGTACAAAGTTGAGACACCTATTTTAGGACGGAGGGAGTAGGTGCATGGGTACTGAAGTAGTATCGCTCGTGCATGGTGGTTGGGAACTTGGGAAAACCCGCCCGTGTATGGGTTCCTGTTGGGCCGGCGCATTTAGGTTACCGTGGACAAGGGATCAGTCAGTCGACACTGGCCGGCCGAAATTTCGCTCGTACCAGGTTTCAGTAGCTAAATCTTAACAATGTTTTTAAAACTTGTCAAAATGTATTTACAGTGGAACTTATTCAAAAGTCCTCATCACAAGAAACGAGAATATGCGACGAAACTTACTTTGAAATTTAGGTTCAAAAGATATAAACGATGAAAATCAAAATCCAAAAGAAAAAATGGGGTCGGCGCCCTCGCCCCTATCTGCCACAAATCACCTCCCTCGAATTCCCAAACGATCAACCATCTTTAGAACCAATCCATGAAGGTTGCCGGCAAAGAAGAGTAACAACTTCGAACTAAATTAATTTGACTTTTAAACTAATTAATTACACATTTCTCACAACCAAAAGTTCCAACTAAATTTTTTCACGTTCCAACCATGTCATCGTCAGATACTTCCAATCTGAAAAAACACTTCGTCTAAACTTCAAACCAATTTAAAATCTTTCAAGTATACTTCACCACAGGAAGTTAAAGAACTCAGGATATGAAGGCCAGGCAAACAAATCCCATAACGATCGCCTCTAGCTACACACTACACGTATATCACACATCCACCCGGGTACAATACCACTCAGTAAAAGAGTATATAACCTAAAATGCGCAAGAGAAGATATAAATACTACAAAGTCAAAGTGACCAACAAAAAGCAGTAGCTACACATATCGGTAACGCCTCAAGAATGCTACCTTAAATTACCTGGAAAATAAGTTGCTTGACTCCAATAAAATCGCAATTAAAACAGTGTTTCATCAACATTTCAAAAGCAACACTTTGGATTGGTGTGCCAATTTCATTTACTGAAAATCCTTTGATTTGATTGCATTTTTCAGTTGCCGTAGTTGCCTGATTTGGGTTCGTACATCGGCCCACAGTCGCGCTGTATACATATATAATACTCGAAGAATAGTCGTTCTGTTGTACTTTTCGTTCTACCTAAGTGTACTTTTCGTTCACTAATAACTCAACATTGATTAGGCCGGCAAGCTGCTTGTTCTATATATACACCTATCTAGCATGTGATGTGCTCTTGTACCCATATCTGTCAATTTTGAAAATTGTAGAAGGATTAACTAAACCATTTGCGAACACAGGGGGTCGCCATGGCTTCATATTCAGAGAAGCAGGCCAACGGCAATGGTGAGAAACATCATGATCTAGTTTGTGTGACTGGATCAGGAGGCTTCATTGGGTCATGGGTGGTGAAGGCGCTCCTCCTCCGTGGCTACCGTGTCCGGGGAACTGCCAGAGACCCCGGTAAGTAATACTAGCATCATATCTATAGCATAAATGAGATGCTAACCGTTCTCTAAATATATGCTTATTTAAAAAGTACTATTTATCACCACTTACAGAGGCTAAAGATTTGTTTGTTTTGTTGTTTATGTTAAACAGCAATATACATGAGATAACTCGGCAAAAAAGACTGAAATACGAAAAAAAAAAGATGAACAATTGGATTGAATATGGAGGAGTGCTTCATTACACCATTTTGTGAAATGTTTACCACCATTGACACAAATCAAGGGTGAAGACTAACAAAAGTACTATTTAGAACACAGCACAACGTAAACACACACACACACACACACACACACACACACACACACACACACACACACATGAGCACACACACACACACACACATGAGCACACATCCATATGTATGCAGGCACTCACGCCTTACCCCTATGAGCACCTCCGAGCCGATAAATTTTTAGATTAACAAGGTCATCATATGCACATCTTGATCGAAGAGAACATCATGTCCCACTGCACAAGCTTCGTCAGAAAACCTGGAATAATTGTAGTGAAATATGAGCACTCACGCGAAGGATATGACTAGAACCCATGGTGTGCTGGTAGTATAGCAAACACACTTATTTTTATCCAAGCCCGTCTTATTTTAACATCCATGGGAGCACAAACCTGGCAGTATCACCACGATGGCTCCTAAAGGTATTTGGTTTTTCGTTGGCCGCGGAAGAAGAACGAAGGATATATTCATACGGTAAAATCATTTGGGTCAAGGAGAGTACTTTTTACCCTGAGAAATACAACTTCAATTCAGTCCCTTGTTCTTTGGAGTTTGCTTAGCCCCGTTCCATAATTATTGTCATGGTTTTAGTCACAACAATAATTATGAAACTAGCGACTATACGGCCCCAGTAGTAAAACGAGGTGACTGATACATGTCTGCTATGACTGTGAAGCTGATCACAAGAACGCCCACTTGCTTGCTCTGGAGGGAGCCAAGGAGAGGCTATCCCTGTGCCGCGCCAACCTCCTGGACCGCGACAACCTCATCGCCGTGTTCAGCGGATGCCATGGCATCTTTCATATCGCCTCACCGATCTCCAATACGGACCCGGTAAGTTCACAAACATTCTTCTTTTTCAATAAGGGGAAACCCCGGTAGCTGCATCATAAAGATGCACACAGCCATTATCGACAAACACTTGAAGCTTGAAGATACATGGAAGTGATCCTTACTTAATTATGAGCTTGTAGGACCTCATGGTGGTTGCCGTGGAGGGAACCAAGAACGTGATCAACGCGGCAGCGGACGCGGGCGTGCAGCGTGTGGTGTTCACCTCCTCCTACGGTGCCGTGCACATGGACCCCAACCGGAGCTCCGACGCCGTGCTCGACGAATCGTGCTGGAGTGACTACGAGTTCTGCGAGCAAACAGGCGTAAAAACCACAGCTCCCCTCTTGCGATCCTGACCCAATCTCAGGCTTTAAAACCTCATTGTGTGCCATGCAGAATCTGTACTGCTGCTCGAAGATAATGGCGGAGATCACGGCGAAGGAGGAGGCGGCCAAGAGGGGGCTGGAGCTGGCGGTGGTGCTGCCTTCCATGACGATCGGTCCCGCCCTGCAGCAGAAGCTCAACCTGGGCATCACTCACATCACCCGCTACGTGACGGGCGCCAAGAAGACCTATCGCAACGCCATCACCGCCTACGTCGACGTCCGCGAGGTGGCCCGCGCCCACGTCCTCGTCTACGAGCACCCCGGCGCGCGCGGCCGCTACCTCTGCATTGGCGCCGTCGTCCACCGCGCCGACTTGGTGCAGCTCCTCGGTGACCTCTTCCCCGAGTACCAGATAACTGCCAAGTAAGTAGTACGTCAAGACAAATGAACTTCTGGCCGTGCGTGCATGCCTCCCTACGAAAGCGATGTGTAACGAGTATTTCGATCGTATGGCGTGCATGGCATGGCAGATGTGAAGATGACGGCAAGCCTATGGCCAGGCCATACAGGTTCTCCAACCAGAGGCTCAGGGACCTGGGCTTGGAGTTTACTCCCCTCAGGCAGACTTTGTATGACACAGTGGTATCGCTGCAGCAGCAGGGTCACCTGCTTCTGCCTGCGGTTCCTGGGCCAGAGCGTGCAAGCCTCTAAAGCAACTGCATTATCCTTATGCATTAACACTGCATTAGCGGAATACCAATAACTTGCGCCTGTCTATTATAATAATCCAATAATATATCCTAAATAAAGTCATGTATATGCTGGTGCGTACTATGATACTTGCCTTATGCAGTTACTAAAATGCGACTAGCACCGGCTCATGTGTGTGGAAATTAAAGGTCTAAACCCTATATATGTATTTGGTATCCCCATAAAAAAAGAAAAACTATCTATTTTATCCCATCTGTAATAATGTTGGATTATGACCAAATGTAGATTATTATTCTATTTGCAATCGTGTGTTGTTATGCTATTTGTAATAGTGGCCCATCATGTATGAATGTGCTATATGCACCCTTTTTTATAACTAATGTGCTATACGCACCTGATGTTACATCCATCTATCTATTATCTATTATTATATAATTTTTTGCGGGAAATATTATTATATAATTAAAACAGAAACAATAACGGCTCAGATTAAGCTGAGAAAAAGAATCGGCTCAGATTTAAAGGTGCCAAGTCCAAAGTCGTGCGCAAGCAACATCGATTACATGGACATCAGATTAGCGTCCTCCTATTTCATGATCGGCACAATGGAGACCAGCGTAAGGCCATCTCCACCGCGCGACCCCTTCTTGTCCGGGTGCGTCCGTTTGGGGTAGAACGAACGAATAGTGCGACCCAACGCGCGGCCCCAAACGGACAAATGTCCGGATTCCATTCGTTTTCGACCCGTCCCCGGCCCAAACTTGTGCCTAGTTTGGGGTGAAATGGACATCGCGCGGACAGGCTCGCCGCACGCCCTTGCCCCCCCCCCCCCCACCCCGTGGCCCGCGTGTCAGGGACACAAGTAGTCCCATTCGATTCCAACGCCTCCACCCCCTCCCCCGCCCCTCCCCGCCGACGGCGCCGCCCCTATTCTCCGGCCTCCTCCTCCACGCAGCCCCCGGCCGTCCATAGCAAACCACGTCTCGACACGGTCACCACCACGCCCGCGCTTTCGCCGTAGTTTAGGCCGTCGATCGGAGGAGGTTTGGCCTTCGCCGTCGTAGCCGGCGGCAGAGGGGATACGAGCGCAGGCGACGTACCACGGCGGCCACGACAGCTTACGACAAGTGCTCCAGAGCGGCCAGTAGCCGGCTGCCAACCACACCTGCATCGAGGTGATCATCGCGGCCTCTTTGCCACCACGGCCGCAAGGTGTTCGACACTTTGACCACAAAGGTATGGACAGTGGTGATGAGTTTTTCTTCCACCACTTCATTTGTTCATCGGACGATTCGTATGGGATAAAAGCACTCTATGGGACAGTTTGAAATCGAGATGTGAGAGGGTGAGGATGTACGAATGTAAAGATCAGCCACAGTGGATGTTGATGGCAAACTGACAATTTTCTGTCAGATCATTATACCACTCCCTGATCAAAACTGAGGTGGGATTCCCACATAAATTCCTATGGAAGACTAAAATACCAGCAAAAATTAAAATGTTCTTTTGGCTTATTGCAAGAAAGAGTGTGCTAACCAAAGACAATCTAATAAGAAAAGGGTGGCGAGGGAGGCAGGGCTGTGTATACTGTGGACATGATGAAACCATATATCATCTGTTTTTCACTTGTTGTGCTGCTAGGCTGCTTTGGAGTCTTATAAAATGTTCATTCAATCCGGAAAAAAACCCAAATGGGCTAGATGAATGTTTGGGAACTTGGATCAGAAGCTTCGTTAAGATAGAGAAAAAACTTGTCTTGGTTGGAATCTCTGCCTTGTTCTGGTCCATTTGGAAATGCAAAAATGATATCGTTTTTCGAGATAAGAAAATTAATGATCCTATGACATGATAAAACTCACATGCAATTAGGTCGTGGATTGGTCTATTTTTCAAAGAGAAAACCCAGAACGAAGGCTACCCGTGCTGGGGACAAAGCTAATCGAACGAGTAGCAAGTGACAGGATGGAGTATTACATCTGGCAGGCTGAAGCGGACCTGGGTTCTATTCTCGTCTGATAGCTAGTAGGTTGCTTGTTTTGCTTATCTTCGATTCGGGGCTGCGTCCCCTCTCCATCTTGGCCGCCTGTGGCTTAGGTATTTTAGTTGGTATGAACTTGAACTGCTAAGGTCTGTACACCCCTCGTAAGGGGTTAGTTGTCTGAGGAGCTGAACTTGCTACCTGAACTCGTTCTCCTGTGATGGTTTCATTAATGAATTCGGAGGGGAGCCCCCTCCCCCTCTTTTGCTACTTTTCTTTTTTCTTTCTAAACGTGATCAGTCCAGCTAGCAGTGCACGTTTATTCTACTGAGGTATGGCTCACTTTGTTGTGCGAGGAAAAAGAGCCGGTGCGTGTTTTTATTTTCTGTGAGAGAGTGGGAGGATGTACAACATCAACGCATGTTTTTTTAGCTTGACAATGCGTATTATGTACTTTCTCCGTTTTAAAACAGATGATCCAACTTTATACAAATTTTGCATCGGTGCCCATGGGTGAGCAAGGACAATAAACTGGCATAAATATCATCGAGCATCGCGTTACGGACCATTGCCCTAACTAGCTATGGCGGCCGGAGAACGTAGTACGCGTGTAGCTAGTACTAGTGTTTGTCATTTTGGAATCTGAACATAGCACTTGGTCAATTCCGCGATGACTCTACATAATGACGACCACATGCATGCACAGCTAATTGCATTGCATGTTGTTGGTCCCAAAAGTCGTGGTACGTATTCATGGACGAGACTTGCCTGCTTTCTGCGCATGTGTCCATCCGTGCTTCCGCATATATGGATTGATTTGATTGGAACAAAATAAGAACCGGCCTCATCCCCTTAAAATCAGGGGAAAGATGATTAAATTAGAAAGAGAAAAAAAAAAACAATCATAAGATAAAATGAAAGCGCGGATGGAAGCATAAAGAAGGAGCAGGCAAGCCGGATCCCGTATTCATAGGCCATGCATGCACGTAGTATTTCCCTTGCACAAAATGGACCAGGGTGCCAAAGCATGCATGCATGCATGTCAGTACACAAAAAGTACTTTTCTTTTGCATGATTAACCAACCGTAAATCGTTGTATGTAATGCTTATACTAGGCTGCTTGTGTGGGGAGTTGGTGGTTATGGACCACCCCGTACTCCTACACACATTTGGTAGTAATGGTATATGAAGTATCCTTGTTAAATTCGCAATACGTACAACTACTAGCCACTATCGGTCCGTCGTCGATGGCGCGCCGTTGAACGCATGAATGTATAGCCTTGGTGTAAGAGCATCTCCAGCCGTTCCGCATCCCCAAGGACTGAAATAGCGTCGTCTGGGGGCCAACCGGAGATAAAATCGGCATGAGGGCGGTCGGGTTACCAACTGCCGCCCCAAACTGCCCAGACGTTGCTTTTTGAAAACAAAACTCGGCAAAACTTTGCACAAAACTACACAAATTTTGAGGAAATTCAGACGTTTTCATTTATATTTATACAAAACTAAACTAAAAACATAATTTTAAAACTAAACTAAAAAAACTACTACTGCTGCTACTACTACTACTACTACTACTACTAGGCCGTTCCCTTCTACATGCCGAGAAGCCTGTAGAAGTTGGTGTAGTCGCGGCCGTCATCGTCCTGCACGCCGCCGCCGTCCTTGCTGCAGCCCTGCCCTGGGACGCCGTGACGGACGGGGTTGGACGGCCCGGGCGCCTCATCGTCGTTGTCATCGAGGATGACGATGCCGCCCTCCTCGCGGCCGCGGCGACGAGCGGCAATCTCCTCGAGGGCGCGGCGCTGGCGCTCCATCTCCTCCCGGACGTAGTCGTCCTGCGCCCATTTGAGGGCGGTCTCGTCGGCGGTGCTCATGTCGAGGTGCTCCTGCTTCACGATGACTGGCGGCGTTGCCGGCTCCGGCTCCTTCTTCGGCCTAACTCGGCGAAGATGACCGCGGGAAGTGGGAGAAGGTTGGCGACGGCGGCCCTCTTTTATGGCAAGGGTGCAGCTACGCCGGAGCGGCGTGTCTTGGGGCTCGGCCTTCATGGGGGCGAGGGGCGTCCGTGCGCCGGAGGAGTGGGAGCCGGAGATGAAGACGACGCGCCCTCCATGCGCCTTGGCTGACATGAGGAGCTGCTCCCGCGCGAGAAGGAGGGTGGTGGATACTCCATCCGCCATGAGTTGCCGCCCTCGATGTGCGCGAGGACGGCCTCGAGGGTGCGGCCGGGGACACCCCACCATTGCCGCCGCCCCTCGGAGTTGTGGCGCCCGCGGCATGCTGGAGCGCCGTTCGTCGAGGCAAGCTGCTCCTCGTGGTGGTGCTGGAAGTACACCCTCCACAGGTTGTGGATGTCGGGGGCGTACCTCGGTTGCTGCCGCGCGTTTTCCAGGAACGATGACCGGATCCGCACGATCTCTGCACGCCGATCAGCAAAAAAGGGCGGCGGTGGCACCGGGACTCTGCCGACGCTGAGCCTCGACGAGCCCGGCACCCACATGTCGGGCGGCGCTGGGTACTCCGGCTCGTAGAGGAGGCGAGCCTCCCCCTCGTGCAGGTGGCGACGGCTGAGGCCATTGGACGCCGCTCCGTCGCCGGGGAAGCGCTCGACCATGTTGAGACGGAGGAGAGAGGGGGCACCGATGGCGAAGAAGGAGAGAGGGGCGTCGGCGACGAGAAAGAGAGGATGTGGCGAGGGAGTATGAGGCCACCGGCGAGGGAGGGTCAGCTTTTATAGCGCGCGTGAGAGGGGGAATTACGAGTGCCAGATGCTCCCTCAAGTATTCATTTCTCCGACAAATATTTTCAAACGAAAGGAATAGGATTTGCACGGACCCCGGCCACTGTGCTAGCTCGCGTTCTCGTAGTTGTGGTGCTGTTTAGGTTTTTGCCTCATGGTGTGCATTTCGATGACGTGTGTATGCAGTGGGTATTTTAACAGTGTTTTGGACTCGCTTTTCCTTCTTTTCCCTCTCTTGTTAAACTTTTGACGTCATGTATTTCTGTTATGATTAATAGAAAGGGGGTTAGCGCGGTTAAAAAGAAAAGAGTGTGAACAGATCAACTTGGTCAATGCAATTTGACGAGTCGAAATGTAATCACAAGCAAGGTCACGTCACACGCATGCATCGACGTACGTCCAGTTTGTGTAATGGAAAATACTCGCTCTGTTTTTATTTACTTCATATATTAGCTTTGGTCAAAGTTAAACTTTATAAACTTTAACAAAGTTTATAGAAAAAAATATTAACATGTTCAATAAAAAATCAATGCCATTAGATTCATTTTTGAACGTACTTTCGCATCATGTAGATTTGTTATCGCGAATATTTATATTCTTTTTTATAAACTTGATCAAACATTACAAAGTTTGACTTCAGTTAAGTTTAATATGCAGAGTAAATAAAAACGAAAGGAGTATTTTGTATGTGTCCAAAAAGAAGAAGCCATGAACGCCGCGCTAGCAAATTAACTAGAGTTTGTGACCTTTTGTACGTAACCAACTCAGGCAACTCCGTACCGATGCATGCGTGCATTTGGGATCAACACGCACACACAGTAATTCTGTACATACCCGGATAGAGAGAGTGCCTTTTTATTTTCTTTTAAATATGTTGATGCGCATTATTTCTACCAACTATTCTACAGATACATCCTTTTATCCATTTTGATGACAAGTATTTTCGGACGGAGAGAGTACTAAGGTATGACTCGCTTACTTCTGCCAGGGAACAGTCTGACACGCATTTTTGTAGCTTGCCAACGCGTGTTAGAGCATCTCTAGCCGCGCCCTCAAAAGGCCCCCCAGGCGACTTTTTCGGCGCCGGCGCTAAAAACACGCCCCAGTCGCGCCCCCAGGACGACGGAAAGCGCCGGTTCGGCCTTTTTTTCCGCCCGGCGGCCGCAGGCCGAACCCGGCGCGCTGGGGGCGCTTGGGGGCTCTGGCCCACGCTGTCAGGTGAAAAGTTAAGATTTTCTTCCCCGACTCGCCTCCCACCCCCGCGCTCTCGGCCGCCACTAGCTAGATCCCGGCGCCGCCCGCCGCCCTTCACCGGTAGATAGCCATACCACGCCGGAAAAATAGTAGAGGTTCGCCGCGGCAGCCCCTCCGACAGCAGCTGGGCGTTTCCGGCTGCGGAGGGGCAGTTTAGCGGCGGGTGCACGCCCACTGGGCGCAAGGTGGTCGGTGATTTGCCTGCCTCGGCGGTGGACTCGGATGACGAGGAAGTGCTCGCCGCGCTGCTGGAGGAGGAAGCCGAGGCCGACGTCCAGGAAGAAGAGCATCTCATGGTGCTCGCCGCCCTCGCCCAGCTGCTGGCGAGCAATGAAAAGCCGCGGTGTGGTGGCTCGGCGCCAGGGCAGGTGAAAGCAAAGAACCGGCATCGTATCGAAGGCTACTGCATGCTCTACTCCGACTACTTCGCCGATGCTCCACTTCACGGCGACAGAACATTTCGGCGCCGTTATCGGATGAGCAGAAAGCTTTTCCTCAGGATTGTGAATTCCATCCGGGAGTTCGACAACTACTTCAAATGCAAGATGGATTGCACCGACAAACTTGGATTCACCTCGATCCAGAAATGCACGACAGCGATGAGGATGCTTGCATATGGAGCTCCTGGTGACTCACAGGACGACTATGGGCGCATGGCTGAGTCCACCAGCATAGAGTGTTTCTACAAGTTCTGTCGGGCAGTGGTGGCAATGTTTGGACCGCAATACTTGAGAGCACCCAATGCGGAAGACACTGCTCGGATCCTAGCACAGAATGCAGCAAGAGGATTTCCTGGGATGCTTGGAAGCATCGACTGTGTGCATTGGAAATAGAAGAATTGCCCATTTTCTTGGCAGGGGATGTGCAAAGGCGCCAAAGGCGGTTGCAGTGTGGTACTTGAGGCGGTGGCCACACAGGACCTCTGGATTTGGCACTCCTTCTTTGATATGCCAGGAACTCACAATGACATCAACGTGCTGCAGTGCTCTCCTGTCTTTGCCAAGCTTGTTGAAGGTCATTCTCCTCCGGTGAACTTCAAGATCAATGGGCGGCACTACAACAAGGGGTACTATCTAGCTGATGGCATCTATCCGAGATGGTCGACATTTGTGAAGACCATCAAAAACCCTGTGCCTGGAGGCAAGAACGCCTGGTTTGTGAAGATTCAGGAGGCTTGCAGGAAGGATGTCGAGCGGGCATTTGGTGTGCTCCAATCTCGATTTGCTGTTGTCCGGTACCCCGCTCAGACTTGGTCGAAAGATCAAATGTGGGAGATCATGACCTGCTATGTCATCTTTCACAACATGATCATTGAGAGCGAGCAGGAAGAGCCAGTGTTTGACACTGAACCATACCACAGGCAGGGTCCTCTTGCCCAAGTTGATCACCAGCTACCGGCAACCTGGACTGCCTACCTCAGTATGCGTCAGGAGATCCGAGACCCACAGGTGCATCATCAACTGCAGAAAGATCTGATAGAGCACCTATGGAGGCTCAAGGGTGACGCGGGGCGCGACATATCACTAGTGCAGAACCGGGCAATAGCACCGGTTCGTAAGGCCCTTTAGTGTCGGTTACATAACCGGCACTAAAGTGTGGTCACTAAAGCCCCCCCCCCCCTTTAGTACCGGTTCAGCACGAACCGGTGCTAAAGGCCAACCACGTGGCACGAGCCAGCTCCGGGGGGCGGGAGCCCTTTAGTACCGGTTGGTAACACCAACCGGTACTAAATGTTTGTGGGTTTTTGTTTTATTTTTTATTTTTTAATTAAATTTGTGTTATCAATTTAATTCTTTTTCGTTTGCTGGTATTTTACAATACTACACATTGTACACAAATAGAACAAATCATATAGAATTTCTAATAGAACCAATCATGCATATATATATATATCATCAATGTCTCACAAACCATCATATTAATTAATTCACACATACACACATGTATAGCTATATACAATTTCTCCTACATATGCATGTGGCCTTCGGAGCCAGTGGCATTAGCCTAATTGGTGCCTTCGGAGCTCGATGGGGGCAGCGGGTAATAGTATTCTCCGTTCGGATTTAGGACCTGGTCGAGCAAAAATCCCACTATTTCCTCTTGAAGTGCTTCTACGCGCTTCGTTTCTAGGAGCTTCTCCCGCACCTCTGTGAACTGTTAAGAAGGAGATCAATATGCATGTGTATTAGTTGTGTGACTAGATATCGATAATGGTGTAAAAATTGTGAATAGTGTTTTGACAAGCATACCCATTCCTGTCTTTCAGATCTGCTCCTTTCGGACGCCATCATGCGAATGTTCTCGCAAACGCAGAATGCACACAGATCAGTCCCCTGCGCCTGCTTCAGGGCCTTTACGAGAATGGAATTTGATCGGATAATAATTAATCAAGCATGATAATTAAAGAGATGGCAGCTAGCTAGCTAGCTAGTACTACTTAATTACTTACCTTGGGTCGAAACCATTTAAGTTTTTTTTTTCCATTCGCCTTCCGTGACGCTGATGAACCTTGCCCAAGCCCTGCCCGCCGACAATGAAAATGAATAAAGGGGTTATTAAGTATAGTTCATATCATGAAAAATGACGAACTAAATAGGCCGAGATATATAGTTAATAATGATTGAAATTACCTGTTGACTATCCCAAACAAGATGTTATAGTCAGTTTTTTCTTTGAGTAGTGAGTCCAGTACTTCAACTGTTCCGGCGTCAACTTTAATGATACACAAGACCCAGTGATATCTGCATGCACACACGTTTGCATGCCTTAATTAAGCGGGCATATGTAAAGCAAAAACATGTAGCTAGCTAGTAGGAAGAAACAGAGAATTTGTAGTACAAGACAGTGTGACTCACTGGAAGTTGTAAGGAAGTAGTATATCTTCATTGTATTTGAGGCGCTTCAAGAACTCTAGCATGTTGTCCTCTACGGCCTTTTGATGATGTGCATTTAGATTCCATGTGTATTCATTAACGGTGTTTGGGTCAATGAACCCGATGCCAAAGCGTCCACCTTTTGTCATTTCATACATCTTCATCCTGCATATAATACCACAGAAAGGAATATAGTGAGGATAATTACAGGTAATGATTGGTCAAAAGGATCAGTACAGCTAGCTTGAGACTTAAATTACAGAATGAAATCACTTACAGACAATAGCAACTGACGATAGATTTGTCGAGTGCGTCTTGATTGTATAACTGAAACAGTTCAGAATACTCAACGGACAAAACTTTCTCATGGAAGTAATGGTCCTCCTTGACATTCACCATGAAGGACACTCGATCGGAAATCTTGGTAATGTTCATGTACCATTGATGCAATTCATACATTCTCGTTGGGAGGTTCTTGACCTTGTCTGGATGGACCAAAGGTTGGCCCCGGACATATTTCCGTCTTATTTCATCCTCTCTAAGCACAGGCATGGGCTCGATCTCGAGGAGTTGTCCAACAGTGATTTTGAGAACTTCAGCCTGCATTATATGGTCCTCCGTTATTACCACATTGCCCACCTCAGGAACGTAAACTGTTTGCCCACAATAATATTGGGCGCGCGTACTGTCACGTGTTGTTGGCACAACAAGCGAGGGGATCGATTGCGCCGCCTGTTCTCCCAGCTGGGGAATGGTTTTTCCGCATTTTTTGACAGCTGCTTCTTGTTTGCTCGATCCCGAGCTCGCCTCCTTACGTAGACGTGCTCGATTTTACTTCCTGATGTGGCACTCATAGTCTGTGTCAACAGGCTTGGGAGCTGGTGGTTGAGCCATACGAATGAAGTGGTCAATCGTTTCCTTAGGCACTTTCTCCCTTGGCGGCGGTGGCGGTTTCGGTGCAAAATGGGCTTCCACCTCGGACTTCGATATGGCTGCGATTTCCTCCTCGGACCTGTCATAAGACCTCTGCGGAAGAGGCGTGAGGCTTGGACCATATTTATATCGCTTGCCTCCGCCTGTACTTCCTGTACTACCTCGACTCATACCGCTACGCACAATAGCTGCGGGGTGTCTCTTCTGCGATTGGTGAGGCGGCGGAGACGCCGGCTGACGGGGCTGAGTTGGACGAGGAGGAGTGGCCGCCTGAAGATGTGCCGGACTTGGAAGAGGAGTGGCCTGAGGTTGTGCCGGACTTGGAGGAGGAGTGGACGTCTGACGCTGTGGCGGACTTGGAGGAGGAGGAGTGGCCTGACACTTTTCCGGACTTGAAGGAGGAGTGGCCTGACACTTTGCCGGACTAGGTGGACTTGCAGGAGCGGGAGACTGCTGACTCGGTGGCGGACTTCGACGAGGAGTCAGATGACGCGGTGTCGGTGGCCTTCGAAAGATGATGCAATCCTTTTTCCATAGGATGATACGATGGTTGGCGTCTCCGAGAAAGCGCTCGTCCTCACCTCCAGGAATGTCAAGCTCTAGCTCCGAATATGGCTGCACCACCTCGTCAACCATGACACGAGCATAGCCCTCTGGAATCGGGATGCAATGGTAGGTTGCTTTGGGGGTAACTGGAAAAGCTTCTCCGTCCGCCACCTTCATGGATATGTTCTTCATTTTGACGTGTAGCTCACAGCTAGTGTTCTCCGTGATGTCATCCACGGGGTATCTACCCAGCATTGCGTCGTCCGGGGCGGAACCCACGCTGCTTCTCTGCATGGATGGG
>LR880971.1:780181727-780192497 GCA_904067115.1 Aegilops sharonensis
GGCACGGGGGGTACGGCCTGTCTCGTGTGCGTATGTTCAAACAACGACAATAGGCCTTTTGATGGAACATAGAGCAACATGTTCTTGGGATGTGCTACACGAAGTTGGTTTTTACCAGTAAAAAGGGGGAAAGAACAGATTTAACACCATGGTTAAAATGGGACCGTTGATGCATCTTTTAGAGATGGATTTGGTTGCAAAATTGGCTCACGCATCCATGCTCCCAGAACAAATAGCAACTAAGGTATGCTAATAGTGATAATGAATGCATCATCTATAACATGATGAGTCACTTGCCCAATGTCCTTCACAGATCACTGTGTCTTGATCATGCAACAGATTTGAAAGGTGCATGATGGCAACCCGTCATTAATCAGTAATCAAAAAAGAGAGAAGATGAATACGGCTAATTTGTTCTTAAATAGAAGTCCAGAATAATTAATATCATCTTTTTAAATTTGAAATGGTAGAACCCCTGAATCACCAATCCATTATGAACTACAAAGGCAACGTGTTACTGACAGCCGGGTCCAAAAAATCCTTCACTGACCCAGCAGTAAGTGACCATGAAACCCTTATCCACACAACACCAACAACATAAGCCACCACCAGCCGAAGGGGAACGCACGCCTATTCCCCAATAATATTACTAACATTTACCAAATCTAAAAAGACATCTATGCACATGGATTAAGAGCGGGATCGATGGGTACATACCATGATGGTGAGCAGAGAGGCGTACATTGTCGAGCCGAATATGACGCAGAGGATGATGTAAAACACACAAAGAGGAGGCCGGCGTTCTGGCAGATCATCAAGAACAAGGACGTGGAAGAGTTCAAGTCAGACCCGTACCTCGCAACGCTGCTCAATTGCATGCTCTGGGTGTGTTCTATGGCATCATCTGCATCATATTCGGCTCGGCAATGTACACCTCACCGCTCAACACCATGGCACGTACCAATCGATCCCGCTCTTGATCCACGTGCATAGATGTCTTTTTAGATCTATATTGGTAGATGTTATTGATATTGTTGGGGAATAGGCATGTGTTCCTCTCAGTTGGTGGCGGCGATGATGTTGTTGTGTGGATGAGGGTTTCATAGTTTAAGTTGTCGTGGTCAGTCAAGGATTTTTTCGGACCCTGCTACAGTTCAGAATGGATTGGTGATTCAGGGGTTCTACTATTTAAGATTTTTAAAGCCGATATTAATTCTTCTAGAACTTCTATTTAAGAACAGATTAGTCATATTCATCTTCTTCAGTCTCCAGGTTCTTTTCTGATGACTAATTAATGATGGGTTGCCATCATGCATCTTTCAAATCTATTGCATGATCTAGACAAAGTGATTTGCGGCTTACTCAAGTCAAGTGACTCATCAGGTTATAGCTAAGGCATTCATTATGCACAACTATTAGCATACCTTAGTTGCTGCTTGTTCTGAAAGCATGGGTGCGGGGGTCAAGTTTGTAACCAAATGCATCTTAAATGATGCATGAATGGTCCTGTTTTAACCATCGTGTCAAATCTCTTCTTTCCCCCTTTTTACCAGTAAAAACCAACATGCTACCTTTTGAGCTAAACTACCATGGTATTCGTGTGGCACATCCCAAGAACATGTTGCTCTATGTTCCGTCAAAAGGCCTATTGTTTGTTCCTACCTAAAAAGATATCGTAGCCCCTACATGTCCTCTAATTATCCATGTGATATCCTTGGTGTGGATCAACAACTAAGATTGCAAAGATAGCTTCACTTGGCTTTGGCAGTCTGGTCCGACCATGTCCCTAGTGGCTGCTGGCTGCTGCTTTTGGCCTGGTTCAGGGGGCTTCGTCGGCGGCAAAGGAAATAAAAATTATCTCATTCATGCCGCGGTCTACGGTGGCCGACCCTTTCTTCAGGCTACAGGTTCTCTGAATGTAGGCTTTAATGTCACTGGGTGAAATTTCCTCTACTTTCTAGGCATTCATGGTTTTTAAAATGCTCTATCTCTTCCATCCGTGAAGGTTTTCTTCTTTTACATTTAGATATAGGCAACACACCCAAAAGGAAAAATGAAAATGAAAATGCATCACAAAGGAGAATCTAATAAGAAATATATTCTTCTATAAATGCTAGGCACGGTATGCCTAAAAAAGGTTAACAAACTTCAAAGCTGGAGTTAGAGCATCTATAGACACGTACCTCTAATTCGACCCCTCAAACGTCCGCGGACGCGCCTGGCCATTGACTGGGCGTGTCTGTTTTGAACCCCCCATTTATCCATCCGCGCACCCATAATCCTCATTTTCTTCCTGATATGTCCGGTCACTCACGTGATTGGTGGAGATGAAGAGAAATAAATGAAAGAATGAATAAAGGAAGAGAAAATGTGGTCCAGGTGGGGCCGCATCATACGTGACAGATTGACCAGGCATGCCAGGGCGTGTCCGCGAGCCCTCATATCTTTCCCATATTTGAGATGGATATGAGGGTTCGCGGACAACCCGGACATATAGGAAAGCTACGAGGGGTTCGGTTGGGTCACCTTTTTCCTACTTTTTGCTTTTCACTCTTGTCCGGTCAATGGTCCTCGTGCCCGCCAGGTCAATTTGAGGAGTCCGGCTGTAAATGCTCTAACAGAAGAAAAATAATAATTTCAGTGTACACAACAACTGAGAAGGAAGATCTAACATGTAAGATATATCTTACTGCATCCAGTAGACCGGACCATTACCTTCTACATAGGGTCCTTGATGCAAAATCCATGTACCATCAGCGGTCGTGTGTATGCTGTCGACCACACCCTCAAGGCTTTCCCAACGATAATTGCACCTTGATACCATCCTTCTTGGCCTGGATTATGCCGCATTGAAAGAAATTGTTCCATAAGTTGGTTTCATAAGATATGGTACATACATGTGTCTCCAGCATCTCCAATTGCATGATGACNCCAAGAACATGTTGCTCTATGTTCCGTCAAAAGGCCTATTGTTTGTTCCTACCTAAAAAGATATCGTAGCCCCTACATGTCCTCTAATTATCCATGTGATATCCTTGGTGTGGATCAACAACTAAGATTGCAAAGATAGCTTCACTTGGCTTTGGCAGTCTGGTCCGACCATGTCCCTAGTGGCTGCTGGCTGCTGCTTTTGGCCTGGTTCAGGGGGCTTCGTCGGCGGCAAAGGAAATAAAAATTATCTCATTCATGCCGCGGTCTACGGTGGCCGACCCTTTCTTCAGGCTACAGGTTCTCTGAATGTAGGCTTTAATGTCACTGGGTGAAATTTCCTCTACTTTCTAGGCATTCATGGTTTTTAAAATGCTCTATCTCTTCCATCCGTGAAGGTTTTCTTCTTTTACATTTAGATATAGGCAACACACCCAAAAGGAAAAATGAAAATGAAAATGCATCACAAAGGAGAATCTAATAAGAAATATATTCTTCTATAAATGCTAGGCACGGTATGCCTAAAAAAGGTTAACAAACTTCAAAGCTGGAGTTAGAGCATCTATAGACACGTACCTCTAATTCGACCCCTCAAACGTCCGCGGACGCGCCTGGCCATTGACTGGGCGTGTCTGTTTTGAACCCCCCATTTATCCATCCGCGCACCCATAATCCTCATTTTCTTCCTGATATGTCCGGTCACTCACGTGATTGGTGGAGATGAAGAGAAATAAATGAAAGAATGAATAAAGGAAGAGAAAATGTGGTCCAGGTGGGGCCGCATCATACGTGACAGATTGACCAGGCATGCCAGGGCGTGTCCGCGAGCCCTCATATCTTTCCCATATTTGAGATGGATATGAGGGTTCGCGGACAACCCGGACATATAGGAAAGCTACGAGGGGTTCGGTTGGGTCACCTTTTTCCTACTTTTTGCTTTTCACTCTTGTCCGGTCAATGGTCCTCGTGCCCGCCAGGTCAATTTGAGGAGTCCGGCTGTAAATGCTCTAACAGAAGAAAAATAATAATTTCAGTGTACACAACAACTGAGAAGGAAGATCTAACATGTAAGATATATCTTACTGCATCCAGTAGACCGGACCATTACCTTCTACATAGGGTCCTTGATGCAAAATCCATGTACCATCAGCGGTCGTGTGTATGCTGTCGACCACACCCTCAAGGCTTTCCCAACGATAATTGCACCTTGATACCATCCTTCTTGGCCTGGATTATGCCGCATTGAAAGAAATTGTTCCATAAGTTGGTTTCATAAGATATGGTACATACATGTGTCTCCAGCATCTCCAATTGCATGATGACACGGTCTGCCGTCATCCACTGATCAAGAAGAGAGTATTTAGACTGAAACATTAGCTCGGGATATAGAAGAAGGGGTCAGGTGTATGATGGTTTCTCTAAATCATTGGATGAGTACATCATACCTGAACTTCTTGGTGCAGTCGGTGCCCATGTGTCCACAAAAATCCTGATGGGTGAAGGTCTCCTGCAGCAAAAAACACAGGAAAAACATTTCAGCAAACACCTTGCAGGCAACATGATGCTGGTACAACCAAAACAGGCAAGGAAGAAGAAAGCATGGGTGTGGGCAACATTACGCAGAATCTTGGATGGATGCATTGTCTTGTACCTGGCGATGCTACTCTTGATGATAGCGCCACGTGCAGCGCCGTCCGGCCTCTCAGCCCACCTGATCTCCTTCTGCAGCTGCCTCAGTATTTTTGTAATCAGAAAAGAAGGAAATCAGCAGGCAGACTACCTGGCTGTAGAAAATGCAGGATGTGCTTCCGCCCTTCTCTACTTGCTATGTTTTGAACTCTTTAGCAGCAAACACAAGCAGCCATTGATCAGTGGTTTAAGTTCGCATAAAAATTGCTGGCATAAGAACTTTGATGCATTGCAATGACAACATCACCAACAAACTTAGATAGCCAATAGCTTAACCGGACAACATCAGGGGCGCTCTTCCGTATCAGAGTTTCAACATAAAATGGCTTAAGGAACATCAAATTCTGAACCAGAAACTGGGTCATCTGCTTCAAAATAACAAACTTCGTGCTAATTAAAATCAAAGCAGGTAATGAGTAGATTGAATGTCTTCCACATTGGGATGCACAACATAATATGTCATTGTAAAGGAGAGAGAACATCATATGAATGCAGTAACTTCATATAAAATTTCATCTTTTTCTACTACAATTGGATTCTATAATTAATCCACGAGTCGATCCTTAAGTAAAAAGTGAATATATGTGTTACCTCTAAAGGATAAATTCCAGCACATCAATGTGCAAATGCATCATGTTATACGGCAGCTTGATGGAGATAGTTCTAATCATCCTAGCTTAGGAATTGCAAAATATGAGATCAATTCAAATGTCTAAATTACCAAAAATAGTTGGTTGTAGAGAAAGCAAGGAGGAAGTTGAACTTTACCTATGGCTCGACCTCGACGATGGTATGAATGCTCTTGATGGAGAAAGGATTGCTAAGGGACCCGATTCTGAGTCATGAAAAATATTGAAAAAAGGTGCGTAAACCTTTGTCTTTGGCCAAAAGAAAAGTGTGTATAAATTCTAAACTGTAAATTAGAAGCAGACAAATCAACTCTATGTTATCTCCAGGTTATTACATCCTTCTCTTTATTATAAGACCACAAAACTAAGTGTCCATATTAAACTCTAAACATTGGCCCTCATTTATTAGAGCGTTGTAACCTTGAGAAATTTCAATAGAAGTATCAGTTCACTTTTTACAGATTCCACATTTTATATACAAGGAAATGTTGTTACATAAAAAATGGGCAGTTTGTGACGGCCTACGTGCCTATGTTTTGCTTTTGTGCCGACCTGCGTGTCGTGTGATCGTTTGGGACTATTCGCCTGGTTGTACTTGTAGGCCATGCTTGTGTTTTATCCTTTTAGTTACCCCATACTCTGCCTGGTGGCTTTATTTATAAAGTCGAGCGAATTTCTTTCCTCTAAAAATAAGAAATGGGCAGTTAGCTTCACAGGAGGCCAATGGCTAATGAAAAGACTATCACTGGAAGTCAAAAGCATATTATCATAACGGGTACACTAATTCAAGCAAACATACATACTGATCAATGGTGCATGCAGATGCTAGTCAATCGGTTCCACCTTCAGTAGCCTATAAACTTTCCGTACTGATCGAACTTGTCCTGAATCGACAACTTTCAACAGAGAACATGTAAAACCAATGGATATTTGGTGCAAAAACCGAACTGACAGAATATATGAACACTGTGTCTCTCTCTAACAAATTAAATTGGTTTTACTTGTCAGTTCACAGCTCTTTATCCAGGGCAAAATTCGGTCCTCCAAAACAACTTGCTTATGCTGCAAAATAAACAACTTGCGATCAACCTCTTTAGGTGACAGTAAGAAACAACAAACTGATCAAAGTTGTCCCGAATCAGCAAGCCTTGGAATTTTGTCTTTATAAAGAAACTAAGAAAACAAAAAAGGGAGAACAAATACACGGAATAATTAGTGTTTATGTATTTATGTACTCAAAAACAAAAAAAAAAGGAATGAGAAGAAAAGCGCTCAGCACATGAGACAGCAGGTCGACAGAGACCACATGTATGTTCATTGACGAATCTCTGGACACTGGAAAGAACAACCGCATCTGAAGCGAACGCATCTAACATAAAAAGGAAAGGCAATTAGCCAAGACCCTAATCACAAGGGAACAAAACATGCCAAAAAGCATGTTCACTGGCAGCATCAGAGGCTCCCGGCCTCCTGTGTTGCCTGATCATCACGACCTCTGTCGCGTGGCCTTAGCACCACCCTGGTACTCGATCTTGTAGCGGCATAATGAATGCCTCAGCTATAACCTGACGAGTCAGGTGCCCGATATCCTTCACAGATCACTGTGTCTAGATCACTTACCCATCATTAATCAGTAATCAGAAAAGAATCTGGAGACTGGAGAAGATGAATATGACTAATTTGTTCTTAAATAGAAGTTCCAGAAGAATTAATATCGTTTTTAATCTTAAATACTAGAACCCTCTGAATCAGCAACCCATTCTGAACTACAAAGTCAGCGCGCCACTGACAGTTGGGTCCAAAAAATCCTTGACTGACCTATCCAACAGTAAGTGACCATGCACGACAAACTAACCTATGAAACCCACATACACACAACACCAACAACATCATTGCCGCCACCAACCGAAAGGGAACACACGGCTATTCCCCAACACAATATAGATCTAAAAGACATCCATGCACATGGATCAAGAGTGGAATCGATGGGTACGGACCATGATGGTTAGCGGGGAGGCGTACATTGCCGAGCCAAATATGATGTGGAGGAGGCTGTAGAACACACCCAGAGCATGCAGTTGAGCAGCTCGCTGTGTACGGGTCCGACTTGAACCCGTCCACGTCCTTGTTCTTGATGATCCGGCAGAACGCTGGCCTCCTCTGGGTGTGTTCTACATCATCCTTCGCGTCATATTCGGCTCGGCAATGTACGCCTCCCCACTCAGCATCATGGTACGTACCTATCGATCCCGCTCTTGATCCACGTGCATAGATGTCTTTTTAGATCTATACATGTAGATGTTAGTGATATCATCGGAGAATAGGCATGCATTCCCATTCAGTTGGTTGCGGTGGTGACGTTGTTGTTGTTGTGTGGATGAGGGTTTCATAGGTTAAGTTGTCGTGCATGGTCACTTACTACTGGGTCAGTCAAGTATTTTTTTTGGACCCAGTTGCAGTTCAGAATGGATTGGTGATTTAGGAGCTCTACTGTTTAAGATTTAATGAATTCTTCTGGAACTTCTATTCATCTTCTCCCAGGTTCTTTTCTGATTACTGATTAATGATGGGTAGCCATCATTCATCTTTGGAATCTGTTGCTTGATCTAGACATAGTGATCTGTGAAGGATCTTGCAGCTTACTCAGGGCAAGTGACGCATCAGGTTATAGCTGAGGCATTCATTATGTACCACTATTAGCATACCTTAGTTGTTGTTTGTTCTAGAAGCATGGATGCAGGAGCCAATTTGGAACCAAATCCATCTCTAACAGATGCATCAATGGTCCTGTTTTGACGCGTCAAATCTCTTCTTTCCCCCTTTTTACCAGTATGATACCTTTTGGGCTAAACTGTCATGGTATTCATGTGGCACATCCCAAGAACATATTGCTCTATGTTCCGTCAAAAAGGCCTATTGTTCGTTCCTACCTAAAAGCATACTGTAGCCCCTGCGTGTCCTCTGATTATCGATGTGGTATCCTTGGTGTGGATCAACAACAAAGATAACAAAGATAGCTTCACTTGGCTTTGGCAGTCTGGTCCGACCATGTCGCTAGTGGCTGCTGGCTGCTGCTTTTGGCCTAGTTCAGGAGGCTTTGTCGTCGGAAGAGGAAATAAAAATTATCTCCTTCATGCCGCTCTTGCTGTGGCCCTTTCTTCAGGCTGCGGGTTCTCTGAATGTAGGCTTCAATGTCACTAGTGACATTTCCTCTGCTTTCTACGCATTCATGGTTTTTTAAATGCTCTATCTCTTCCAGCCATGAAAGGTTTTCTTCTTCATGTCCACGTTTACATTCAGATATAGGCAGCACACCCAAAAGGAAAAATGGAAATGAAAATGCATCACAAAGGAGAATCTAAGAAATTTATTCTTCTATATATGCTAGGCACGGTACGCCTAAAAAAAGGTTAGCAAACTTCAAAACTGGAGTAAGGGCATCTACAACCACGTACCTCTAATTCGACCCCTCAAACGTCCGCCGACGCGCCAGGTCAATGACCAGGCGTGTCCATTTTGAACTCCTATTTATCCATCCGCACAACCATAATCCTCATTTTCTTCCTCATATGTCCGGTCACTTGCATGTGATTGGTGAAGATAAAGAGAGAGAAAGAAAAGGTGAATAAAGAAAGAGAAAACATGGTTCTAGGGGTAGGGCCGCGTCCTACGTGGCGGATTGACCGGGCGCGCCTAGGTCTGTCTGGGAGCCCTCATATCCTCCCCACATTTGAGATGGATTTGAGGGTTCGCAGACAGCCCGGACATATAGGGAAGATATGAAGGGTACGGTTGGGTCAACATTTTACTATTTACTTCTCTCTCTTGTCCGGTTAGTGGTCCCCGCGCCCGCCCGATCAATTTGAGGAATCCGGCTGTAGATGCTCTAACGGAAGAAAAATGATAATTTCGGTCCACAGAACAACTGAGAAGGAAGATCTAACATGTAAGATATATCTTACCGCATCCAGTAGACCAGACCATTACCTTCTACATAGGGTCCTTCTTGATGCAGAATCCATGTACCATCAGCGTCCGTGTGTATGCTGTCGACCACACCCTCAAGGCTTTCCCAACGATAATTGCACCTTGATACCATCCTTCTTGGCCTGGATTATGCCCTTGCTCTATAGCACCTGGTACCATGGCTCCATCCTGACATTGTTCAAGCGTTTGCAGGGCATCGAAAGAAATTGTTCCATAAGTTGGTTTGATAAGATATGGTACATACATGTGCCTCCAGCATCTCCAAGTGCATGATGACACGGTCTGCCGTCCTCCACTGGTCAAGAAGAGAGTATCCAGGGCAAAATTATGTCATCCAAAACAACTAGTTTTTGCTGCAAAATAAACAACTTGAGATCAACCTCTTGAGCTGACAGTAAGAAACAACAAACTGATCAAAGTTGTCCCCAATCAGCAAGGCTTGGAATTTTGTCTTTACAGAAACTAAGAAGATAAAAAAAGGACAGCAAACACACGGAGTAATTGGTGTTTATGTATTTATGTACTTAAAAACAAAAAAAGAGAATGACGAATCTCTGGACACGAAAGAAGAACCGCATCTGAAGCGAACGCATCTAACAAAAAAACGGAGGAAAGGAAAGAGTGCTCTTCTCTGAATTTCACATGGACTGAAGAGATTTGAGCGTTCTCCTCTTGGCAGCACCTCTTGTCGTCACGGCCTGAGGATGCCGCGTTGCTTGCTGCTGTTCGGTGCCCATCCTAACGACGACCTGGAGCCGGCACCGGTGGTGGATGCATCCAGGCGCTCTCGGCGCCGCCATAGACGAGGACCTGGAGATGGCGCCCAGGCGGTGGTGAATGCATACAGGCGCTCCCGCTGCCTCCCGGCCTCCTGCGTTGCCTGATCATCACGACCTCTGTCGCGTAGCCTTAGCACCACCCTGGTACTCGATCTTGTAGCGGCATATATCCTCCCCTCTCCGGCTCCTTTGGCGTTGCCGCCATGGCCACACGCCCAAACCTCGTCCTGAAGAGGGAAAGGTGGGGGCAGGGGGAGGGGGCCGGCGGCGGCAGCATAGCTGGAAGAGACCAGCGGCAGACGGGAAAGAAGGCGAGGAGGACGCCGCCTCGATCGGGGGAGAGGAGACGTGGGGAAAAAGAGAGCTGCTGCGTGGAAGCCGGCCAGAGTCTTCCAGATATAACGCGAGATGCGCACAGATCTGCTAGAAATATATCACGTTAAACGGTGAAAACGGAATCATAGAAGCAGTTATGATTGATTTTTCTATCCATATCAAATTTGAGTGGGTTACAGCTGATGCAGGCCCGCGTCCTCTAACAGGCCCGCAGGACGATTTTTTTCGCGCCGAAGTAAAAAAAAAAACCACAGTCGCGTTCCCAAGGCGTCGAAATCCGTCGGCTCGGCCCGTTTTTGGGCCCGCCGATCGCAGGCCGAACTCAGTGCACTGGTGGGCGCTCGGAGACTCCGGCGGAAGGAAAAACCACGTTCGGCCCACATTGTCAGGCGAAAAGTCAAGACAAACATACAGATTCCCTT
>LR880971.1:780192820-780217882 GCA_904067115.1 Aegilops sharonensis
CCCCCCCCGCGCCCTCCCGCCACCTTGCCGATCCCGGCGTCGTCTACCGTCCACCACCACTAGATAGGCCATTCCCCGCCGGAAAAAAGAGAGAGTTTTCCGACAACCTTTCCAACACCTTCCTGGGCGAGTTTTCTGCGCTCCGGCCGCGCAGGGCGGGATACCGGCGGTTGTACGCCTACCAGGTGTTCGGCGATTTGTCTGCTCGGCGATGGACTCGGACGACAAGGAGGTGCTCGCGATGCTGCTGGAGGAGGAAGCCGATGCCGATGTCCAGGACGAAGAGCATTCCATGGTCCTCGCCGCCCTGACCGGCCTGCTCGCGAGCAATGCAAAGCCGCAGCAAGGTGGCTCGGCGCCGGGACGGCTGAAAGCAAAGAACTGGCATCGGCTGGAAGGCTATTGCATGCTCTACTCTGACTACTTTGCCGACGCTCCACTGCACGGCGACAAGTATTTCGACGTCGTTATCGGATGAGCCGAAAGCTTTTTCCTCAGTATTGTGAATTCCGGGAGTTCGACAGCTACTTCAAGTGCAAGAAAGATTGCACCAGTAAACATGGATACACCTCAATCTAGAAGTGCACGACAGCTATGAGGATGCTTGCATATGGAGCTCCCGGTGATTAACTCGACGACTATGGGCGCATGGCCGAGTCCACGACCATTGAGTGTTTCTACAAGTTCTGCACGGCAATGGTGGCGGGTTTGGACCGCAATACTTGCGATCACGCAATGTTGAAGACACTGCTCGGATCCTAGCACAGAATGCAGCAAGAGGATTTCCTGAGATGCTTGAAAGCATCGACTGCATGCATTGGAAATAGAAAAATTGTCCATTTGCTTGGCAGGGGATGTACAAAGGTGCCAAAGGCGGTTGCAATGTGGTACTTGAGGCAGTGGCCACACATGACCTCTGGATTTGGCACTCCTTCTTTGGTATGCCAGGAACTCAAAATGACATCAACGTACTGCAGTGCTCCCCTGTCTTTGCCAAGCTTGTTGGAGGTGATTCTCCTCCGGTGAACTTCGAGGTCAATGGGCGGCACTACAACAAGGGATACTACCTAGGAGATGACATCTATCCAAGATGGTCTACATCCGTGAAGACTATTTCAAACCCTATGCCAGGAGGCAAGGACTCCCACTTTGCGAAGGTTCAGGAGGCTTGCGGGAAGGATGTCGAGCGGGCATTTGGTCTGCTCCAATCTCAATTTGCTTTTGTCAAGTACCCCGCTCATACCTGGTCGAAAGATCAAATGTGGAAGATCATGACTTGTTGTGTCATCTTGCACAACATGATTATTGAGAGCGGGCAGGAAGAGCCAGTGTTTTGACACTGAACCATATTACATGCAGGGTCCTCTTGCCCAAGTTGATCACCAGCTACCGGCAGCCTAGACTGCCTTCCTCAATATTCATCAGGAGATTCGAGATCCACAGGTGCATCAACAACTGTAGCAGGATCTGGTGGAGCACCTGTGGAGGCTCAAGGGCAACGCCTAGCTCGACGTGTGATGAAATATGAGTTGTTGAACTATATAATTTGTATTGAACTATTTGTTGAACTATTTGATTTCTATTGATTTTCTGTGATGAACTATGTGATAAAAATAACTTCTGTTGAATTTGCACCGAAGCATGGCGAATATGGGCCGACTTGCGCCGATAGCGGGCAGATTTTGTGCCGAAAGTGGGTTTAAAAGCGGGCAAATTTGCCCCCAAATTGGGCCGATATAGGCGGCTGGGGGCGGCGGCTGGGAACCCAATCGCCCCAAGCCAATTTTAGCGCCCGTTCGCCCCCAGGCGGCGATTTTTCAAACCCCCTGGGGGGCAACGGCTGGAGATGCTCTTAGCCTATCGCTGTTGGTTAATCATGGAACTCTTTACCAAGCGAAAGAGACGCCGGCGGCAAGCGTGTAGAATTTGCGCTGACCAAGTCTCGTAATGAACTGCACGCCATTAGCGGGTACTGGTGGACTGCGGTATTTTTTTTTAGGATATGGACTCCGGTATGTGCTTGATTGAGATCCAGATATGGCTTGGAGGAGATATTTCCTATCTTTGGAGATCCATCCTACAATATAGGGTTAAAAGGCCAAAAAAAGTGATTTTAGCCCTTATAAAAAGAAAACGGATTCTTGAACCTCTTTCACGCTCATGTCACATCGAGGTACTGCAGAAAAAAGAACTGCAAAATCCAATTCAATTTTTCGTAATTGATTGGTTAACACGCACAGAGGGGATGAGATGGCCATGGCGTGGTCACGTAGGCAAGTGATACGTCTCCATCGTATCTACTTTTCCAAACACTTTTGCCCTTGTTTTGAACTCTAACTTGCATGATTTGAATGGAACTAACCCAGACTAACGCTATTTTTACCAGAACTGCCATGGTGTTATTTTTGTGCAGAAATAAAAGTTCTCGCAGTGACCTGAAAATCCACGGAGCAACTTTTTGAAATTAATAAAAAATATTGGCGAAAGAATCAACGTCAGGGGGCCCACACCCTGTCCACGAGGGTGGGGGCGCGCCCCCCTGCCTCGTGGGCCCCCTGGACCTCCAGCGACCTCAACTCCAACTCCATATATTCACGTTCGGGGAGAAAAAAAACAGAGAGAAAGATTCATCGCGTTTTACAATACGGAGCCGCCGCCAAGCCCTAATCTCTCCCGGGAGGGCTGATCTGGAGTCCGTTCGGGGCTCCAGAGAGGGCGATTCGTCGTCGTCGTCATCATCAACCATCCTCCATCACCAATTTCATGATGCTCACCGCCGTGCGTGAGTAATTTCATCGTAGGCTTGCTGGACGCTGATGGGTTGGATGAGATTTACCATGTAATCGAGTTAGTTTTGCTAGGGTTTGATCCCTAGTATCCTCTATGTTCTGAGATTGATGTTGCTATGACTTTGCTATGCTTAATGCTTGTCACTAGGGCCCGAGTGCCATGATTTCAGATCTGAACCTATTATGTTTTCATGAATATATGTGAGTTCTTGATCCTATCTTGCAAGTCTATAGTCACATGTTATGTGTTATGATCCGTTAACCCCGAAGTGACAATAATCTGGATACTTACCGGTGATGACCGTAGTTTGAGGAGTTCATGTATTCACTAAGTGGTAATGCTTTGGTCCGTACTCTATTAAAAGGAGGCCTTAATATCCCTTAGTTCCCATTAGGATCCCGCTGCTACGGGAGGGTAGGACAAAAGAACTTTCTGCTGTTGAACGTCTACCACTTTCTCCCACCATTAGAAAAATCAAAGCTCTTTTGGGAAACGGCTTAGATGGCATCGACCTGGTCCGAGTCTGGGTCACTTGGTGAGTGCTTCCGTTAAGCCGTCGCCCCGGCTTAATGTGCACTTACTCAGGCGAGAAGGATTACCCACTGCGTCATAGTCCCGATGACTTGCCAGATGACGTGGTGGAGGCTACGTCCCAAACGTTGCTGAAAGAGGGCACAGTGACTAGTAACGCCTTTGGGTTACTTCCTTTCTGCAAGAAGAACCCGGTCCCCGCTGTGAGTCATCAATCCTCAATGAATACTCTTTTAGTGTATTACACCTTACTTTTACTCATAACCCTTTTATCTTTTTCACAGGCCGATGACAACTTCTGGAAGGTCAAGTATGACCATGAGGCTGCCAAACAAGCCAGTGCAGCAAAGAGAACCGAAAGAAAAGACACCAAAACGGGAACTTCAAGGAAGAAGAAGCCAAGCGCTTCAGAATTACTCAAATTGGACGACACTTTTGAGGATGATGAAGAGGTAATCCTTAATTTTCCTGACTCTTTTGTCATTATTTTATTGACAGTCTATCTTTTCAGGAGGATACGGGGAACAACCAAGTGGTTGACGAAGAGGTAACTATAATCTCCTCCGACCCAGAGCCTTTGCCTAAGCAAAAAATCCGAAGGGTGACCCGGAAAGTAAGATTTTCACATCCTCTAGCTTATCAAGATCCTCAATTTCTTTTGAAGCAACAACAGCTTGAAAGCCGGAGGCAGACCGGGACCAGCAAGGATGTAGAGCTCTCCTCCGGCTTACCTGACGTAACCAGGAAGCGTCGGACTGAGGTTATCTCTGATTTACGTTCTGTTTTACCTTTGGCGGGTTTAATTCGCCAACCTCTCAATTCATCTGACTCCAATTATCAGGATACCTCTCCTTCCTCCGGCGAGTCTATGCAATCTAACATGCCGGCTTTCAAATCTGCCCCCGGCTAATGTAACTTTGTTTACCTTATGCTTTACCTTACTCATGCTTTTGTATTCATCCTTCTGCCTTTGTTGACAGCATGCAAGTGAAACCTAGTAAGAGGGCAAAGAAGAGTAAGCCGTCCCAAAACCCGGTCGTGACTGAACCGGAGCTTGGCACGGCTGCTCCTGACAGTTCTACCTATCAGCCGCCGCCTGAACCAGCCTATGACATTCCACCACCAACCTCTGATCCACCCGCTGAAGATACTCTTAACAGCTCTGATAACCCGGAAGCTCCTAGCCCGGCCAAGAAAATTGACCCGGAAGTGGAGATTCTGAAGACTCAGTTTGTTGAGCCAGGGCGGCCCACTGTCCTTGTCAAGTGCTCTGCTAAGGAGGAACTTCTGGAACGCCGAAAGGCCAAGATGGACATTGCTGATTATACCCATTTAAGCATTGGAGATATAGTCTCTAGCTATCTTAATCAAGTACATAGCAGCCGTGACCTGGAAATTGGCATGGTGAAGCAAATACAGCAAAAATCTGAGGTATATCTTATGCCCCTTTTCTGAATCATACTTACTGTATCAGCCCCCAAGTCTATTTCTTATGAATAAATATATTGTAGACTTCAGAAAACTGCTTAGCACTGCTCTGTCCGATTTAGAAAAAAGATATTTAACCCGGTTGTAACATGATAACTTGAACTCTTGATACATATTAGCCCCCAAGTGTCAAGTATCTTTGCTTGTAAAGTGCTTGGGACTTAAATTGCATGAACCGGCATTGTAAGTTAAAATTCTTAAGCATACATTAGCCCCCAAGTGCCAAGAATCTTTGCTTGCAAAGTACTTGGGACTTAATGTTATCTTACCATGATTCTGACTATAACCCGGCATCAATGCAGGCCACCATAAGTCAATTTGAGTCGGAGATTGCTGACCTGAAGAGCAGTCTAATAGCTCAAGAACTTGAAATTCAAAAGGCCAACTCCAAATTTGAATTCAGCGTCTCTGAACAACAGAAGTTGAAGAAGAATTTTGAGGCGGAGAAGAAAATCTGGGCTGATGAAAAGGCTTCACTGGTGACCCGAGCCGAAACGGCAGAGGCATCACTTGCAGAAGCAACAACCGAGCTGTCCGACTTAAAGCGCCAGATATCTCAAATGGTCTCAGCCATCTTCGGTAAGTTACTGTATATAACCTCAAATAATGTAATCCTTCCTTTGATGACTATTTTAATCGTTATCTACAACTCACCTTATGCTTTTGTGAACGCAGGCCCCAGGGGCACAAACCTCAAGCAGAACATGTTGATCAAACTGAAAGCGGTTTACACTCTAGTGGAGCAGCTGTACACCGGGTCACAATGTGCTTTGGCCGTTGTAGCTTTATCCAATAACACTCCCCACCTCCTGCAAGACGTGCTGAAGTGTCTTGCTGTACTACCTCAACGGGTCCAAGATCTAAGGCGCGCGTCCTCAAGAGCCGGGGCCATAGCCGCGTTGAGCCGGGCCAAAGCATGGATTCCAGAACTAGACTCGGCCGACCTCGCTCTTGGGTACCTGAGTCTGAAAGAGGATGGGACCGTATTTGATGATCAGGATTTCACTGCCTGCGTCAAAGACATACGCCCCGTGGCTACCCTCATTGGGAACGACACTAACCTTACCAAGTATCAGCCGGACTATGACAGTAAGAACCAGAGAATTCCAACACCTCCCTATGATCAAGTCAGCCTGATCCCTCCGACTCGTAAGCATACCTTTGCCCCTGAAGTGGACCCAGCCGGTTTAATAGATGATAAAGCTGAGTTTGAAGCCTTGAGTGGCATTGACTAGGCCTCTTGAACCTTCCAGGACAAGGCAACCGACGGAGAGGCAGAGAAGGATAACCCAGAATCTTCAAGCCCACCAAAGGAATGAACCGCAAGGCGTTTATGACTTTGCAAAAAACAATGCTTCGTTTATTCAGACTCGAGGAGTCTTGTAATAGGGTAGAAAAACCTCTCAATTTTTGTCATGCCTTCACGCATGTTTATGGCGCTTAAAACTTCCGTAAGCCGCCATCGCTATATATTTCCAGCTTATGTTGATCGTTTATTTCCTTGATGTTAAATTTTCTTGCCTTATCCTGCATATAAAACAAGCAAAATTCCCTTGGTGGTTTATTGCATCGGGGGTCACATAAGGTATTGATAACCCAGAGGGCGAACCCAAAACATCATATATAGGCCGGTTTATGATTATATCTGTTAAACATAATCACAATAGCATACCTGCGATCCCCTTGGTAACCTCGCCTGCTTATATGACCTTCACCATGCGGGTAAATTCAACTCCTGAAAGTTGGAACATATAATGTTCACCTGGCACTTAACAACCTGGGGTGATCAATATTAAGCCGGAAGAACAAAAAACCGTCTCATAGTGCTTTCAAAAAGGTCTCAAGATAGTCAAATAATTATGCTTATGAAACATAATGGATAATAAACAATATTCAAAGGCTTCTGATTCGAATACGATCAGTAAACTGTTCCAAAGGGGTTAAGCTAAGATTCAGATACGATCATATAGCCCCCAGTGGCTTTGGCGATGCCGATCAAGTGGGTATCGACAGCTATGTTCTCTTTGGTTCAAATACGACCTATGTTTGAACAGGAAGCCCCCAAGTGACCATAAGAGTTGTTTAATGACGCTGATTCGAATATGATCCACATCAGACCCAAATGGGTTAAGCTATGATTCAAATATGATCAAGAAGCCCCCAAGTGGGTTTGGCAGTGTGCCGATCAAAGTGGGTATCGACAGCTATGTTCTCTTTGGTTCGAATACGACCTATGTTTGAACAAGAAGCCCCAAAGTGATCATGGCTAGATTCAGATATGATCATAAGCCGGACCAAAGAGAAAGCCGTATTCAGATATGATCTGCTCCCTGTTGGTTGTTTCCACCACCTGATAAAGAGGACATATAAACTTTTGAAAGCGAAAAGGACAGAGGTCCTGCTTTATTGCTTTATATAATATATACATCGTCAAAATATATACATCTTGATAGCCGGTGGCTCAAGTATAGTAAGGCCGAAGATGGGCGATATTCCACGGCCGGCGGGTCTCCTCCTCCGACTTACGTGAGTCTTTGTGCACTCGAACATTGATAAGGTAATATGACCCGTTGTTCAGATTCTTGCTGACCACGAAGGGTCCTTCCCAAGGAGGGGATAGCTTGTGCATATCAGACTGATCCTGGATGAGCCGGAGCGCTAAGTCGCCTTCCTGAAAGGTTCTCACTACTAGGGAAAAGCCTAGCAGCAGCGCGGGTACCGGCGCTACTAATAAGGCGCTACAGCTAACGTATAGCAGTAGCGCCTGCTGACCAGCGCTACTGCTACACATGAATAGCTGCAGCGCTCTTTAGAAAAGGGCGCTACTGATATTATCTGCAGCGCTGTTTACAGGGAAGCGCTACTGGTAAGGCGGCGCTACTGCTAAATTTTCCCCCCTCGCTACTACTAGTTTTATTAGTTTTTTTCCTGCATATTTGTTTTTATTTGTTTTGTATTTGAATAGGCTTTATACAATAATCTTTAGCATATCATCCACATACAAATGTAATCATAGCATATACATACAATTAGTCTCATCAAATCATGTCATCATCATAATCATCATCCAACACAAAATGGTCTCTCGTCATCAATCTCGAAAATAGCGATACAAGTCTCGATTACTTGCAAATACATCGTCATCCATCTAAACAATGATATACGCGAGAATAGCTATCACTTTGAGTACATGAGTTCGTATCCCTCTCTCGCATTAGCGTGAACCTAAACTAACTACTGCGTGTCGCTCGGAAACCGAAAACCGGTACACCTGGGCCTGACACTCCGGCCACTTGTCGTATATATACTCCTGGTGTAGCACTTCTTCGCCATCTATGATCTATGCACCTGCATCGTCACATGAGTCGATGATATGCAACATATATAGTTTAGCAACAGAAAGAGATAGACTTGACAAAAATAGAAACAACATATCATAAGCATAAATAACAAAGTTCATCGTACCCAAAATGCCCTAACTAGAGTGATCTTCGCTAGTCGAGGAGGAGGACGGTTTAATTACATCACAAATAAAGTTTCACTGCGCATAACTCAAAGTTTTGTCATACAGAAAGTATGGACTAAACAGACACATTGTCATATATCGACAATCACTCCAACATGCCGTGCCATCCATCGAGGTCAGGGAGATAGTCCTCGAGCTTAGTGAAAGTCTTCATGTCGAGACGCTGAGAGGCTATCCATGTTCGGACGTCTTCCCGCGACATTTGTCCTTCTGCGTAGAACATCCCTGTTTTTCCGACGACCTCATTCATGATGATTTGGGCAAGTTCACGCTGGATGTTATAGAACTCAGCTCAAAGTCGATGATCTCGATATCTCCTATGTCCTTTGCCCATTGCAGAATATGGGCATCGCCAGATCTAGGTGACATGTGAAGGTTCTGGTGATCCCGTCTGTACTCCAGCATGTGGTGTAGGACATAGAATCCATCATTAAGAGAATCGTTCGGTTGCTGGATGCAGCAGAAGTCGGTCTTATGGCTGAAGGCGGCCATGCCGCCCCTTCTCTTCTTGTCCCTAACCTCTCCACCCCTTGCTTGGTAGTAAAACATAGCATTGTCGAGAACATCTTTGATGCGGGTGTAATCCTTTTTGTGAATGTTCTTCGACGAGTCAAAGTAAAGAGCGTGGGAGAATCGGGGGTAGAGGATGATGACGACGGCACGCCCGCCGCTGCGCAAAATAAGTACACCTCAAATTAATTAGCCTACACCGTGCAAATGAATTATTGAAATCGAAGGAAGGATAGCAGCGCGGATGACTTACACGGGATGATAAGGCACGAGAATCGCCTCCTTTTCCTTATTGGCGAGCATGAAACTGATGATGTAATCCCTCGCGTATTCACGCTGCTCTGCACAGACTCCCAAGAAGCCCTCGTGCATGTAGTACGGGTCAGCGACACAGATATGACGTATCTGCTCAACCCCAATGATGTAGTTCATGTGCAAGGCATAAAGGCAGAAAAACGTAAAATCCAGCTTCTTC
The DNA here is from genome assembly GCA_904067115.1 of Aegilops sharonensis. Lineage (NCBI taxonomy): Eukaryota > Viridiplantae > Streptophyta > Magnoliopsida > Poales > Poaceae > Aegilops > Aegilops sharonensis. The sequence goes on from LR880971.1 coordinate 780,202,141, forward strand.
ACATGAAACATGTCGAATATGTAATCGAATCGGAGGAAGAACTTATCCACGGGGAAGCTGTCGACGTACGACATTTGCCGCGGAATGTTAACCACGTAGAGTGGGTATCCTGGATCTTTCGAGGCGATGAGGCCTTTCTCTACCTGCAGCACATCGTCATGAAGTCTCCTTAGATCGTCGAATCTGGCCCGTAGCGCTGTTTCAGGTAGGATTGGTTGACCGGGGATATGCCATTTATCCGCATAGGGGATATCTACACGGTCCTGAAGCCGAGGCTGCTGAGGCGGCTGGATCATAGAATCAGCTTTTTTGCCTTTCCTCGCTCTCTTCCTAGACTTCTTTACTACCAGAAGGTCGTCAATAATACGTTGAGACGGTAATTTAGGCACCGACTCATGACGCTCAAACCCTGAGGAGGCGCCAGTATAGACATACTGTTCAGCGCCATCGTCATCCTCATCCTCATCCATGGCGACGTCATCAGCGACTAATGGAGCCACCTGCTTACCCCGTCCGCTATCACCCAACCCGACACCTGACGCTAATTGGGTAGGTGGGGTGTTGATGTTCATACCTTGCTGAGGCTGTGTGCTCGTGGTGGGTGTGCTGCCGGCCGCCTCCAGATGAAGCAGACTCTTTGGCCACAACAGGACCCACCCATTGCAACAATGACCAAGCCGCCGTGGGGTCTCGTCGTCATCCCCCACTAGTACTACAGGAGGCAAATTCTCGTGGCCTGGTTTGACACTGGCCACGGAAACCTTGAAGGCGTTCGGGGGGATCGGCCGGCTGTGGAACAATGGTTCCTTCGGCTCCATTATCGTCGCCTTCCCCACGTCCACCTTCTGTTCGCCGATGGTGTACAATATGGTGCACGGGGTTTCGTCGGCCTGCAAAGAAAAGTCTGCGACGTGAGACATCCGAAAGGCAACGAAAACGGGAGATTATACATTTATATTGAAGGGGCCCGGTGTGACAGATACCGTGAGGGCGTCGAGCTCAGCCAAAGAGGAGGCACCACCGAGCACGTCCGGTGCGGGAGCCGGTGCGGGAGCAGGTGCGGGAGCCGGTGCGGGAACAGGTACGGGAGCCGGTGCGGGAGCAGTTGCTCCCAAGAAGTCAGCAAGGGGAAAGTCCTCTACATTTTTTTCTGGATTTTGCCTTGTCCAAGTGAAAACGCCCGTCACCAAGGAAGTAGATATATCTGCGATCGCCTGTTTTGCGGCAGCTACCGCTGTTGCGACTGTCTGAGATGATTTCTTCTCAACCGCAATCTCAACCTTCTTGTCGATGTTTTCTTCAGTTAACCTCCGTCTTTCCTTTCTCTCCTCCGTGGTCTCACGGTAGTACTTCTTCCACGTGGTGCCGTCTCCGACATTGTGCACGCGTCCATACGACGGTCGAGTATCCACTGGTTGTTGTTTCAATATGTTCAACGCCCGGTTGAATGAAGTGTCCCACTTGGGCCTCGCCAATGCCTCAGACGGCGAGTCGCTTTCGGCCGCAATCCGATGATGCTCTCTCTGCAAAAGGCACAAGGATCGTTTACAAATATGACTAACGTGTGCAGTCGAATTGATCAGAAACTAAAATTACCAGCAGTCTCATGAACTCCGTAATGACCGGTGTTGTCTCGTAAACCTTCTTCACTAGGTCCCAACGGTGCCGGGCCCTCAGGACGTCACGCTCCTGCGGGACGGTGAAATCCGCCAAGGGGTCTGGGATGCCCAGACTCGCGGCTTCCGCGTCCTCCTTGGCCCATTTGGACCTCTTTCCGCCGTAACCACGGCTTCCGAGGTGGTGGCTCCCAATGTTCCTCTTTTGAAGCCCCTTCATGTACTTAGACTTTTTTTTGGCAGCTTCGGCCTCGCAAGCCTCCTTGAATATTTGAAACTGCTCTTTAGTGATTGTCGGATTATCCTTTACAATCTGGGAGTAGGGTTCCCCGTCGTTGATATTTGCTTTCAGTCGATTTTTCCAGGTGGCCAACGCGTCGCTAAACTTGGTCATGGCGTGTTTGTTTATCTTCTTCATTGCCGGGTCCTCGTCTGGATCTTCATAATCCTTCTCATTTCGGCCCGGGAACAAGAATATCTGGTGAAACTTCTTTAGGAGGGAGCTCCTCATATTTTCTATCTTCTTTAGTTTCTCATCGTTGATGGTGGCGGTTGTCCGTACGATGCAGCCTATTTGATTGCCGTAGCACGCGCGCGCTTCCTCAGCGCCTTTGGCTCAAAATTGCCGCCGTCCACCTTCGTGACCACCATCTAGTAGTCGTGAGTTTGTTAGTGTTGGGGAACGTAGTAATTTCAAAAAAATTCCTACGCACACGCAAGATCATGGTGATGCATAGAACCAAGAGGGGAGAGTATTGTCCACGTACCCTCGTAGACCGTAAGCGGAAGCGTTATGACAACGCGGTTGATGTAGTCGTACATCTTCACTATCCGACCGATCCAAGTATCGAACGTACGGCACCTCCGAGTTCAGCACACGTTCAGCTCGATGACGATCCCCGGACTCCGATCCAGCAAAGTGTCGGGGATGAGTTCCGTCAGCACGACGGCGTGGTGACGATGATGATGTTCTACCGGCGCAGGGCTTCGCCTAAACACCGCGACGATATGACCGAGGTGGAATATGGTGGAGGGGGGCACCGCACACAGCTAAGGAACGATCTTGAAGATCAACTTGTGTGTTCTAGGGTGCCCCCCTGCCCCTGTATATAAAGGAGGGAGGGGGGAGGTGCGGCCGGCCCCCTAGGGGTGCGCCTGGAGGAGTCCTACTCCCACCGGGAGTAGGACTCCCCCCTCTTTCCTTGGTGGAGAAGGAAAGGGGGGAGGGGAAAGAGGAAAGGGGGGCGCCGCCCCCCTTCCTTGTCCTATTCGGACTAGGGGGGAGGGGGCGCGCGGCCTGCCCTGGCCGGCCCTCCTCTTCTCCCTCATGGCCCACTAAGGTCCATTAACCCCCGGGAGGGTTCCGGTAACCCCCCGGTGTTCTGGTAAAATCCCGATTTCACCCGGAACCATTCCGATATCCAAATATACGCTTCCAATATATCAATCTTTATGTATCGACCATTTCGAGACTCCTCGTCATGTCCGTGATCACATCCGGGACTCCGAACAACCTTCGGTACATCAAAACTTATAAACTCATAATAAAACTATCATCATAACGTTAAGCGTGCAGACCCTACGGGTTCGAGAACTATGTAGACATGACCTAGAACTATTCTCGGTCAATAACCAATAGCAGAACCTGGATGCTCATATTGGCTCCTACATATTCTGCGAAGATCTTTATCGGTCAAACCACATAACAACATACGTTGTTCCCTTTGTCATCGGTATGTTACTTGCCCGAGATTCGATCGTCGGTATCCAATACCTAGTTCAATCTCGTTACTGGCAAGTCTCTTTACTCGTTATGTAATGCATCATTCCGTAACTAACTCATTAGCTACATTGCTTGCAAGGCTTATAGTGATGTGCATTACCGAGAGGGCCCAGAGATACCTCTCCGACAATCGGAGTGACAAAACCTAATCTCGAAATACGCCAATCCAACATGTACCTTTGGAGACACCTGTAGTACTCCTTTATAATCACCCAGTTACGTTGTGACGTTTGGTAGCACCCAAAGTGTTCCTCCGGTAAACGGGAGTTGCATAATCTCATAGTTACAGGAACATGTATAAGTCATGAAGAAAGCAATAGCAATATACTAAATGATCAAGTGCTAGGCTAATGGAATGGGTCATGTCAATCACATCATTCTCCTAATGATGTGATTCCATTAATCAAATGACAACACATGTCTATGGTTAGGAAACATAACCATCTTTGATTAATGAGCTAGTCAAGTAGAGGCATACTAGTGACTATATGTTTGTCTATGTATTCACACATGTATCATGTTTCCGGTTAATACAATTCTAGCATGAATAATAAACATTTATCATGATATGAGGAAATAAATAATAACTTTATTATTGCCTCTAGGGCATATTTCCTTCAGTCTCCCACTTGCACTAGAGTCAATAATCTAGATTACAGAGTAATGATTCTAACACCCATGGAGTCTTGGTGCTGATCATGTTTTGCTCGTGGAAGAGGCTTAGTCAATGGGTCTGCAACATTCAGATCCGTATGTATCTTGCAAATCTCTATGTCTCCCACCTGAACTTGGTCCCGGATGGAATTGAAGCGTCTCTTGGTGTGCTTGGTCCTTGTCGGTGTCAAAACCGGCGGATCTCGGGTAGGGGGTCCCGAACTGTGCGTCTAGGCGGATGGTAACAGGAGACGAGGGACACGATGTTTTACCCAGGTTCGGGCCCTCTTGATGGAGGTAAAACCCTACGTCCTACTTGATTGATATTGATATTGTGGATGTTTACAAGAGTGGATCTACCACGAGATCAAGGAGGCTAAACCCTAGAAGCTAGCCTATGGTATGATTGTAATGGTTGTTGTTGTTGTTGTTGTTGTTGTTGTTGTTGTTGTTGTTGTTGTTGTTGTGTCCTACGGACTAGAGCCATCCGGTTTATATAGACACCGGAGAGGGCTAGGGTTACATAGAGTCGGTTACAATGGTAGGAGATCTACATATCCGTATCGCCAAGCTTGCCTTCCACGCCAAGGAAAGTCCCATCTGGACACGGGACGAAGTCTTCAATCTTGTATCTTCATAGTCTTGGAGTCCGGTCGATGATGATAGTCCGGCTGATGATGGTAGTCCGGCTATCCGGACACCCCCTAATCCAGGACTCCCTCAGTAGCCCCTGAACCAGGCTTCAATGACGATAAGTCCGGCGCGTATATTGCTTGGCATTGCAAGGCGGGTTCCTCCTCCGAATGATAGAAGATTGTGAACACCAGGATAGTGTCCGGCTCTGCAAAATAAATTCCACATTCCACCGTAGAGAGAATAACATATACACAAGTTCAATCTGCTGACGTTTTTTGCGGCATGACGTCACGCCACCACCAAGCCATTACTTGAATCGTTTTTTACTCCACCACCTCAGCGGATTTAGCGAAGCGGTTTCCTTGGCACGTCTTGTCGAAGCAGAGATCGTGTTCCCCCTTAATTCGGGATTCTCATCAATACGGACGTGGGTAACCCAACCGCGCCATTGATGGTGACGCTTGGGGGATAAGCGAGTTTTACCAGGCCGGTGGGGGACGCGTAGACTTCGTCCGCCCATATAAGGGATAAGGATTCACCTTTTCACCTACGCCTTCTTCCTCCTTTGCTTATCCGTCTCCGCGCACTCGAGCTCCAGCGCCCAAGCCCGCACATCTCGTCTCAACCTTCCCCAGTCATGTCTGGAGCGGGAGGCAAGTGGATGACCTCCTCCGTTACGGAGGACCATATCGAAAGACTGCGCAGCGCCGGCTACCTGTCCAGCGACATCGCGCACCGGCTGCCCGACGAGGGGCAGCTCATCCCCACCCCCAGGCCTCATGAGAGGGTCGTTTTTCTTCCCCACTTCCTCCGCGGACTGGGTTTTCCACTTCACCCCTTTGTCCGGGGGCTCATGTTCTACTACGGCCTGGATTTCCATGATCTGGCGCCGAACTTCATCCTCAACATCTCGGCGTTTATCGTCGTGTGCGAGGCCTTCCTCTGCATCCAGCCCCACTTCGGCTTGTGGCTCAAGACCTTCAACGTCAAGCTGAAGGTAGTGAAGGGCACTCAAGCGGAGTGCGGAGGCGCCATGTTGGGCAAGATGCCCAATGTCCTTTGGTTCGAAGGGGCCTTCGTGGAATCCATCAAGGGGTGGCAATCGGGGTGGTTCTATATCACCGAGCCGCGCGACCCTAAGTGGGCGGCGGCCCCCGAGTTCAGATCTGGTATCCCCACGCAGCTCACCTCCTGGAAAGAGAAGGGCTTGCTGTGGGGTAGTTCGGAGGAGCTGACGGGACTCCAAGCCTGTATCCAGAAGCTGGTGAAGAAGCTTAGGCTGGTTAACGTGGTCCAGGTCATGCTCGTCCGCCGGATTCTCCCATGCCAAGAGCGGGCATTCAATCTATGGGAGTTCAATCCGGAACAGCACCAGGCGCTGAGCGGGCTCTTCGACACGACGTACGAAGGCGCCTGGAGGGTGCTGTTTAAGGGTGCCGAAGCCCCCGCATCCGCGACTGAAGATCGCGGATTTCGCTTGCAGCGCCAGGCCGACGAGGTAAGCGATTCTGCCCCTTTGCGGGACACTTGCTTTTCATAGTTTGACTCTATGCGGGTTTTAATTTCCCCTTTTCCTTTGACAGGACTGGATGAGGAAGGCGGAGCAGATTATCTGCCCGGCTCCCATGCCAGAAAACCCAGTAGACGCCCGTCTAGCGAGGCTGCTGGTTCCGGCACCGCACGTGGTGCCGGAGAAGAAGGCCAAGAAGGAGGCCACGGGTGCTCGAAAGAGTTCCCGCTTTCAGGTGTCCGACGACTCCGGGGCGGACTCCTCCCCCGAAAACGAGGAGGAGAAAGAGGACTCTCTCCCAGAGGAGGGAGAGAGGAAGAGGAAGGCTTCCCCAACAGGGGAGGCCGAAGGGTCCAAGAGGGGAAGGACTATTCCCCCGGACAGCTCTGCCAACATCAACGTTGGCGAGGAAGAATGGCCTTCAAGGGCCAGGCCTCCGGTGAGATCGTAAGTATCCGGATTCCTGAGTGATCTATAATTTCTTTTTCTGTGTCACATAGTGTCATTCTAATGCCGCATGCTGCCTGTAGTCCGGCCGATGATGATCTCCCCGCTTCATCGAGCGGGTCGTTGGCTCCGTCGGATGTAAACTCCATCCCGACCGCCTCCACCCCTCGCGACACTGAGGACGCCGAGGTGGGATCCCAAGAAGGGACCCATCAGGGGGAGGCTCCGGAGGCGCCACAAGGCGTCCTCCCGGACTTTGCGCCGGACTCCATATCAGAACCCACAGTGGTTCCGGAGTCCGGCCGGTGGCCCCTTCGCACGAAGGGAAAGACCTTGACGCCGGCGGCTTCCGTCCAACCGGAGGCGCCGGAAAATTTGTTGGAGGCGCTCCAGAGCGCTTCCATCGAGGAAGAACACCGCACTATTATGAGTGCGGTGATTCAGAAGGTACAGCTCGCCAAGAGCGGGCTGACCGAAGCCCTGCAGTAGCCTTCTATCAGGCTTTGAGGTAAGAAGATAAGAATATGCAATGTAATACCGCATAGACAGTAGCCCCTGATGCTCGGTTCGGTGTTCGAAAAGAAAAGCCGGACTGAGGATCTGAAAAAAAGAAGATATACGTAGGGTTGCTAAAAAATTATGTCAATATGGGTTGCCGGTTGCGCTGCTGACCTCTGTCGCACTGACTGCGGAGGTCGGTGCTTTGAAGCAGGAGCTCGAGCGGTCCGAGCAAGAGCTCGGCCGCGCCAAGAAGCAGCTCCAGGACAAAGAACGTGAGTAACACCACTTTGAACTTGTACCTTACAGAAAAGGATTTAGGTTGCAACAAAAAATAACAAGGATAACATGGGTACTGCAGGGGCCACGAACGAGGTGGCGACCCTGAAGGAGGCCGTGTCTGCGGCCGAACGCAATGCGGCCGCGGAGCGGGCAGAGCGAGAAAAGCAGGAGGCGCAGGTGGCAGTGGTTCGGCAAGAGCTCCAGGCTCTCATGGAAAAGCATGAGAGTTTGGAGCGTGACTCAAAGACTCGAGAGTCCGAGCTTACCTCGGCTCTCGAAAGTGCCAAAACTGCCAAGGCCGATGCCCATAAGTCCCTTCAAGAGATTGAGTTGGTGAGGAAGATAGCGGCGGGTAAGGCATTTTTCATGCAAAGCAAGCATGCGAATGTAAATTACGTGTTACTTACCCGTATTCGGAGCTCTCCAGGGGCATTTGCAGATCTGCCTCGCAGTGTGTCTGATGCCACCGTATTCTATCGAGCCGAGGAGGGGAGCTCAACGGAGAAGGTCTTCTAGTCTCAGTATGCTGAGGCCGGCCATCCGGTGCCCCCTAGCGACCAGCTGAAGCAGTTGGTCGAGCTCCACAAGGCGGCCGAGCAGGCCATGAAGGGCCTCATAGTCCGGCTGTGGCCTGGAGAGGCCATGCCTGGGAGCTACTTCGGCCTCGTGCGACGGTTGGTGGATGCGTGCCCCTGGGTGGAGGTTATCAAGCGCTCCGCCTGTATTGAAGGTGCTCGTCGGGCCCTTGCCCGCGCAAAGGTGCATTCGGGCAAGCTGGATGCGGAGAAGCTAATCACTGACGCACCACCAGTGGGCAAGGAATATCGTACGCCCGAAATGTACTATAAGACTGTCCTGAAGGGTGCCCGCAAGATTGCGGATGAGTGCCCCAGGGATGTAATTATTGAGTAAATTCGCAATGTGTTATCCTGTGCGCTGAAAACTTTGTTCATATGCGCTAAGCAATGCTTGTTAATTTAAAATATTACCTTATGTGCGACCGTTTATTAAATCTGAGAGATGGCAAGTCGTCGGCTTCAGCCCCCATGCCACGAGTGCTGGGGTGTTCGGGATAAACTTGAGCACTCTTGTTCCCATTTTTGGGTCCATCTAGGGAGGCGCTCAACACAACGAACAAGGCAACCGGACTTGTAGTGCTTGAACACTCTCACTTAGCCATAGAATTCTATAATTTTAAATTTCGGTGAAGCCCCTAGTATTCGGAAGACCGAATTAGGGGCGCTATCCACGCCTTCGTCGGACATTATCCGGAACTTCGCTCGAAGCTGCGTAGGTCTTTAAGGACCCGAAAGGACCTCTCGAACAGCGACCAGTCTCTCGCTTTATCATGACAGTCAGTTTTAGCTTTCTCCACTGAGGCGTTAACCCGGCTCAACCGGGGCGCAATCGCAGTGGTTCTCCCAGTGCTACCTTAGCCGATAGAACGGAACGTAAGGTGCCAAACATGGGAGCCGGGCAAACCCAACTATTGACCCAAGACATGATTCGGAGCCGATTCATATAATGCTATAAGTTCGGGGTGCCGCACTTGTGAAAGTGTTCGGACTTTATCACACCATAATGCGGGGAACATAAGCCCCTGGTGTATGTGGCCGTACCAAAATGTACGGATGCAACATGTCGTAAATGAACATATATATTTATAAGGTAATGCAATTATGGGCAAAAAGTGCTGCATTTTATTCGAGAAGATCTGCTATGAGTGCGGAATGATACAAATAGTGCGGAAAGCAAGGGATTGGATGAATTAAAGGCGTCTCCCTCCAGGGGTAGGCCGCGGAATGGTGTATGTAACAAATTTAATGCTCGTAATGGAGACCACCTGAGTGTTCGTCGCGGCCTTTGTCCCTCCCTGACTGTTGCATCATGAGTTCGGCAGGTTCGCCGCCGGACAGAGTTCTGTATAAAAAAGAGAGAAATAAAAGATAAAAAGAGCGACACACTTGGGAGCCCCTGGTGTGGTCGAACCGCACTCTGGGTCTGTTGTGGTTGTGCCTCTCCCCCTATGCCCATGGTATCTCCAGGGCGTAATTATGTACGCGGAGAGTTTGTCTTACAATTGTGCGAGGGCTGGGGTTGAGGCCGCATTGCTATGTGTGCTCGGAACGTGTCAGGTGGTCTTGGTTGATGTTGCTCCGGGCGCGTTTGGCCGTGTCCGGTCGTTTAACGGCCGGACTCGAAAATTGCCTTAAAAGGCTGCTCTGTACTTCTGCCGCGAGAGCCGCTGTATGTTCCTCCGTTCGGAGGGAGCGTTCCGTGTTTCCATTGACCGTGATGACTCCACGAGGGCCTGGCATCTTGAGCTTAAGGTATGCATAATGCGGCACCGCGTTGAATTTTGCGAACGCGGTTCGTCCGAGCAGAGCGTGATAGCCACTGCGGAATGGGACTATGTCGAAGATTAACTCCTCGCTTCGGAAATTATCCGGGGATCCGAAGACCACTTCCAGTGTGACTGAGCCTGTACAACTGGCCTCGACACCTGGTATGACGCCTTTGAAGGTTGTCTTTGTAGGTTTAATCCTTGAAGGGTCTATGCCCATCTTGCGCACTGTATCCTGATAAAGCAGGTTCAGGCTACTGCCGCCGTCCATCAGGACTCTCGTGAGGTGAAATCCATCGACGATTGGGTCTAAAACCAGTGCGGCGAATCCGCCATGGCGGATACTGGTCGGATGGTCTCTTCGATCGAAAGTGATCGGGCAAGAGGACCATGGGTTGAATTTTGGGGCGACTGGCTCCATCGCGTATACGTCCCTTAGTGCACGCTTCCGCTCCCCATTGGGTATATGCGTTGCGTATATCATGTTTACCGTCCGAACTTGAGGGGGGAATCCCTTCTGTCCTCTGTTGTTCGGCGGTCGGGTCTCTTCCTCGTCATCGCTGTGTAGCCCCTTGTCACTATTTTCGGCGATTAATTTGCCTGCCTGCTTGAATACCCAACAATCACTGTTGGTGTGGTTAGCTGGCTTTTCGGGGGTTCCATGTATTTGACAGGAGCGGTCGAGTATTCGGTCCAAATTGGACGGGCCCGGAGTGGTTCTTTTGAATGGCTTCTTCCGTTGACCGGGCTTGGAGCCTCGGAATCCGGCGTTGACTGCCGTATCCTCATTGCTGTCGCCGTTAATGCGGCGTTTGTTTTTGTTTCGACGCAACCTGCCATTGCGGTCCTTGGTATCCGGACTGCCAGCGTTTTTGCTGAGGTTGTTGCTGCGAGCTAGCCAGCTATCCTCTCCCGCGCAGAAGCGGGTCATGAGTGATGTGAGGGCTGCCATGGATTTCGGCTTTTCCTCTCCTAGGTGCCGGGCCAGCCACTCGTCGCGGATGTTATGTTTAAAGGCAGCGAGGGCCTCTGCATCCAGACAGTCGACGATTTGATTTTTCTTTGTTAAGAACCGTGTCCAGAATTGCCTGGCCGATTCGTCTGGCTGCTGGATTATTTGGCTTAGGTCATCTGCGTCCGGTGGTCGCACATACGTGCCCTGGAAGTTGTCGAGGAATGCGGCTTCCAGGTCTTCCCAGCATCCTATTGACTCTGCGGGCAGGCTGTTAAGCCAATGCCGAGCTGGTCCTTTAAGCTTGAGCGGGAGATATTTGATGGCGTGAAGATCGTCGCCGCGGGCCATATGTATATGGAGGAGATAATCCTCAATCCAAACCGCGGGGTCTGTTGTGCCATCGTAGGATTCGATATTAACGGGTTTAAACCCTTCAGGGATTTGATGATCCATTACTTCGTCAGTGAAGCATAGTGGGTGGGCGCCTCTGTATTGAGCAATATCGCGACGTAGCTCGAGAGAGCGTTGTCTGCTGTGTTCGGCCCGGCCGGAGTAGTTGTATCCGGCGCGACGGTATTCGTCGTGGGTCTTGGGGCACCCACGTGATCCATAGATAGATCTGGATTGTCTTGCCTTGTCCTCCAATATATCCCGCAAGTCCGGCGCTTTCCCCCGTGGCTTCATGCTTTTTGAGCGATGCCGGGGTACGGTTTTGGTGGAGGGCTTGCACGCCTCTCTGTCGCGGCCACGAGGTGGTCGGTCTGCCGTATTGTGCGCTGGTGATGTAGGTTTGTACGCTTCCTCCTCTAGTCGGGGGAGCAACTTGCGTTTTGGGTAACGTTTGGAGGGGCGTTCGAGTTCATACTCTTCGGCCGCGAGGACCTCGGTCCATCTGTCGGCCAGTAGGTCTTGATCAGCTTGAAGCTGTTGCTGCTTTTTCTTTAGGCTGTTTGTCGTGGCCATTAGCCTGCGTCTGAAACGCTCTTGTTCGACGGGATCCTCAGGCACGACGAATTCGTCGTCGTCGAGGCTTGCCTTGTCTCCGGAGGGAGGTAAGTAATTATCATCCTCGACCTCTTCGTCTGCCGCCCTTTCGTGAGGGCTTTCTTCTGCCTCCTCCTGCGCTGGATCGTGCTGGAGGGGGTTGTCTTCGGCACTTTCCGGGGTGTTATTATCTCCTGTGCCGGAATCTCCATTCTTGCTATGGCGGGATTTAGAGCGGCGCCGCTGACGTCGGCGCTTGGGCTGTTTCTTTAAGGAATCGGCCTCCGTTGCTTCTTCGCCGTCCCCATCTTTTGGGGTGTCCACCATATATATGTCGTATGATGAGGTGGTCTTCTAGTGTCCTGTAGGCGCTGGTTCTTGATAGTCTCCGGCATCGTCGTCCATACCGTCGATGTCTTCGGAGTCGTAGTCGAGTACGTCGGTTAGATCGTCGACGGTGGCTACGAAGTGGGTGGTGGGTGGGCTCTGAATTTCTTCGTCGTCCGCGTCCCAACCATCCTGGCCGTAGTTCGGCCAGGGCTCTCCAGATAGCGAGAGATGCTTCAGCGAATTTAAGATATCGCCGAAGGGTGTGTGATGAAAGCTGTCTGCAGCGGTGAATTCCATGATCGGCGCCCAGTCGGATTCGACTGGCAGGGGCGCAGGAGGTTCAGAGTCCGGCAGGGAGTCCGGCACCTCGGAGTCATGAGCTTTATGTGGGACAAGGTAAGTGTTCGGCTCCATCGCCGTAGAAGTTGCAGCTCCCGAGGCGGTGTCCAGCCATCCGTCCTCGATCTGAGCGATCGGCTCCGTACAATGGGTCAGAGCGGATTCGTGTGCGGCCTCCAAGGTGCTGTCCGGCGGCAAAGTTAGATCGTGCCCATCGTGACAGCGCGGCACGCTCGGCTGTGGCTCAGATCCATCGAAGATCAAGTCCCCGCGGATATCGACCGTGAAGTTTAGGCTTCCAAACCTGACCTGACGGCCAGGGGCGTAGCTTTCGATCTGCTCCAGATGGCCAAGTGAGTTGGCCCGTAGTGCGAAGCCGCCGAATACGAAGATCTGTCCGGGGAGAAAAGTCTCACCCAGGACTGCGTCGTTGTCGATTGAAGAGGCCATCAAGCCTATCGGTGACGACACAGAGGAACTCTCAATGAAAGCACCAATGTCGGTGTCAAAACCGGCGGATCTTGGGTAGGGGGTCCCGAACTGTGCGTCTAGGCGGATGGTAACAGGAGACGAGGGACACGATGTTTTACCCAGGTTCGGGCCCTCTTGATGGAGGTAAAACCCTACGTCCTGCTTGATTGATATTGATATTGTGGATGTTTACAAGAGTGGATCTACCACGAGATCAAGGAGGCTAAACCCTAGAAGCTAGCCTATGGTATGATTGTAATGGTTGTTGTTGTTGTTGTTGTTGTTGTGTCCTACGGACTAGAGCCATCCGGTTTATATGGACACCGGAGAGGGCTAGGGTTACATAGAGTCGGTTACAATGGTAGGAGATCTACATATCCGTATCGCCAAGCTTGCCTTCGACGCCAAGGAAAGTCCCATCCGGACACAGGACGAAGTCTTCAATCTTGTATCTTCATAGTCTTGGAGTCCGGTCGATGATGATAGTCCGGCTGATGATGGTAGTCCGGCTATCCGGACACCCCCTAATCCAGGACTCCCTCAGTCCGCTTGTGAAATCTGGATTCCTTTGCCAAGGCAATTGCACCAGTATTGTCACAGAAGATCTTCGTTGGTCCCGATGCACTAGGTATGACACCTAGATCGGAAATGAACTCCTTCATCCAGACTCCTTCATTTGCTGCTTCCGAAGCAGCTATGTACTCTGCTTCATATGTAGATCCCACCACGACGTTTTGTTTAGAAATGCACCAACTAACAGCTCCACCGTTTAATAAAAACACGTATCCGGTTTGCGATTTAGAATCGTCCGGATCAGTGTCAAAGCTTGCATCGAGGTAACCATTTACGACTAGCTCTTTGTCACCTCCATATACGAGAAACATATCCTTAGTCCTTTTCAGGTATTTCAGGATGTTCTTGACCGCTGTCCAGTGATCCACTCCTGGATTACTTTGGTACCTTCCTACCAAGCTTATTGCTAAGCACACGTCAGGTCTGGTACACAGCATTGCATACATGATAGAGCCTATGGCTGAAGCATAGGGAACATCTTTCATTTTCTCTCTATCTTCTTCTGTGGTCGGGCATTGACTCAAGTTCACACCTTGTAGTACGGGCAAGAACCCTTTCTTTGCCTGATCCATTTTGAATTTTTTTTAAAACTTTATCAAGGTATGTGCTTTGTGAAAGTCCTATTAAGCGTCTTGATCTATCTCTATAAATCTTGATGCCCAATATATAAGCAGCTTCACCGAGGTCTTTCATAGAAAAACTTCTATTCAAGTATCCCTTTATGCTATCCAGAAATTCTATATCATTTCCAATTAATAATATGTCATCTACATATAATATCAGAAATGCTACAGAGCTCCCACTCACTTTCTTGTAAATACAGGCTTCTCCAAAAGTCTGTATAAAACCATATGCTTTGATCACACTATCAAAGCGTTTATTCCAACTCCGAGATGCTTGCACCAGTCCATAAATGGATCGCTGCAGCTTGCACACTTTGTTAGCACCTTTTGGATCAACAAAACCTTCTGGCTGCATCATATACAACTCTTCTTCCAGAAATCCATTCAAGAATGCAGATTTGACATCCATTTGCCAAATTTCATAATCATAAAATGCAGCAATTGCTAACATGATTCGGACAGACTTAAGCATCGCTACGGGTGAGAAAGTCTCATCGTAGTCAACCCCTTGAACTTGTCGAAAACCTTTCGCAACAAGTCGAGATTTATAGACAGTTACATTACCCTCAGCGTCAGTCTTCTTCTTAAAAATCCATTTATTCTCAATGGCTTGCCGATCATCGGGCAAGTCAACCAAAGTCCATACTTTGTTCTCATACATGGATCCCATCTCAGATTTCATGGCCTCTAGCCATTTTGCGGAATCTGGGCTCATCATCGCTTCCTCATAGTTCGTAGGTTCATCATGGTCAAGTAACATGACTTCCAGAATAGGATTACCGTACCACTCTGGTGCGGATCTTACTCTGGTAGACCTACGAGGTTCATTAGAAACTTGATCTGAAGTTTCATGATCAATATCATTAGCTTCCTCACTAATTGGTGTAGTTGTCACAGGAACCGGTTCTTGTGATGAACTACTTTCCAATAAGGGAGCAGGTACAGTGACCTCATCAAGTTCTACTTTCCTCCCACTCACTTCTTTCGAGAGAAATTCCTTCTCTAGAAAGGATCCGAATTTAGCAACGAAAATCTTGCCCTCAGGTCTGTGATAGAAGGTGTACCCAACAGTTTCTTTTGGGTATCCTATGAAGACACATTTCTCCGATTTGGGTTCGAGCTTATCTGGTTGAAGTTTCTTCACATAAGCATCGCAGCCCCAAACTTTAAGAAACGACAACTTTGGTTTCTTGCCAAACCACAGTTCATGAGGCATCGTCTCAACGGATTTTGATGGTGCCCTATTTAACGTGAATGCAGCCGTCTCTAAAGCATAACCCCAAAACGATAGCGGTAAATCAGTAAGAGACATCATAGATCGTACCATATCTAGTAAAGTACGATTACGACGTTCGGACACACCATTTCGTTGTGGTGTTCCGGGTGGCGTGAGTTGCGAAACTATTCCGCATTGTTTCAAATGTAAACCAAACTCGTAACTCAAATATTCTCCTCCACGATCAGATCGTAAAAAATTTATTTTCTTGTTACGATGATTTTCCACTTCACTCTGAAATTCTTTGAACTTTTCAAATGTTTCAGACTTGTGTTTCATTAAGTAGATATACCCATATCTGCTCAAATCATCTGTGAAGGTGAGAAAATAATGATACCCGCCGCGAGCCTCAACATTCATTGGACCACAAACATCAGTATGTATGATTTCCAACAAATCAGTTGCTCGCTCCATAGTTCCG
>LR880971.1:780218189-780231778 GCA_904067115.1 Aegilops sharonensis
AAACTTTATTTTCTTGTTACGATGATTTTCCACTTCACTCTGAAATTCTTTGAACTTTTCAAATGTTTCAGACTTGTGTTTCATTAAGTAGATATACCCATATCTGCTCAAATCATCTGTGAAGGTGAGAAAATAATGATACCCGCCGCGAGCCTCAACATTCATTGGACCACAAACATCAGTATGTATGATTTCCAACAAATCAGTTGCTCGCTCCATAGTTCCGGAGAGCGGCATTTTAGTCATCTTGCCCATGAGGCATGGTTTGCAAGTACCAAGTGATTCATAATCAAGTGATTCCAAAAGCCCATAAGTATGGAGTTTCTTCATGCGCTTTACACCGATATGACCTAAATGGCAGTGCCACAAATAAGTTGCACTATCATTATCAACTCTGCATTTTTTGGTTTCAACACTATGAATATGTGTATCACTACTATCGAGATTCAATAAAAATAGACCACTCTTCAAGGGTGCATGACCATAAAAGATATTACTCATATAAATAGAACAACCATTATTCTCTGACTTAAATGAATAACCGTCTCGCATCAAACAAGATCCAGATATAATGTTCATGCTTAACGCTGGCACCAAATAACAATTATTTAGGTCTAAAACTAATCCTGATGGTAGATGTAGAGGTAGCGTGCGGACCGCGATCACATCGACTTTGGAACCATTTCCCACGCGCATCGTCACCTCGTCCTTAGCCAATCTTCGCTTAATCCGTAGTCCCTGTTTCGAGTTGCAAATATTAGCAACCAGTATCAAATACCCAGGTACTACTGCGAGAATTAGTAAGGTACACATCAATAACATGTATATCACATATACCTTTGTTCACTTTGCCATCCTTCTTATCCGCCAAATACTTGGGGCAGTTCCGCTTCCAGTGTCCAGTCTGCTTGCAGTAGAAGCACTCAGTCTCAGGCTTAGGTCCAGACTTGGGTTTCTTCTCTTGAGCAGCAACTTGTTTGCTGTTCTTTTTGAAGTTCCCCTTCTTCTTCCCTTTGCCCTTTTTCTTTAAACTGGTGGTCTTGTTGACCATCAACACTTGATGCTCCTTCTTGATTTCTACTGCCGCGGCTTTTAGCATTGCAAAGAGCTCGAGAATAGTCTTGTCCATCACTTGCATATTATAGTTCATCACGAAGCTCTTGTAGCTTGGTGGCAGTGATTGAAGAATTCTGTCAATGACACTATCATCAGGAAGATTAACTCCCAGTTGAATCAAGTGATTATTATACCCAGACATTTTGAGTATGTGTTCACTGACAGAACTATTCTCCTCCATCTTGCAGCTATAGAACTTATTGGAGACTTCATATCTCTCAATACGGGCATTTGCTTGAAATATTAACTTCAACTCCTAGAACATCTCATATGCTCCATGACGTTCAAAACGTCGTTGAAGACCCGGTCCTAAGCCGTAAAGCATGGCACACTGAACTATCGAGTAGTCATCAGCTATGCTCTGCCAGACGTTCTTAACATCGTCAGTTGCATCAGCAGCAGGCCTGGCACCCAGCGGTGCTTCCAGGACGTAATTCTTCTGTGCAGCAATGAGGATAATCCTCAGGTTACGGACCCAGTCCGTGTAATTGCTACCATCATCTTTCAACTTTGCTTTCTCAAGGAACGCATTAAAATTCAACGGAATAACAGCACGAGCCATCTATCTACAACAAACATAGACAAGCAAAATACTATCAGGTACTAAGTTCATGATAAATTTAGGTTCAATTAATCATATTACTTAAGAACTCCCACTTAGATAGACATCCCTCTAATCTTCTAAGTGATTACGTGATCCATATCAACTACAACATGTCCGATCGTAACGTGAGATGGAGTAGTTTCAACGGTGAACATCAATATGTTGATCATATCTACTATATGATTCACGCTCGACCTTTCGGTCTCCGTGTTCCGAGGCCATATCTGTTATATGCTAGGCTCGTCAAGTTTAACCTGAGTATTCCGCGTGTGCAACTGTTTTGCACCCGTTGTATTTGAACGTAGAGCCTATCACACCCGATCATCACGTGGTGTCTCAACACGAAGAACTTTCGCAACGGTGCATACTCAGGGAGAACACTTCTTGATAATTTTAGTGAGAGATCATCTTAAAATGCTACCGTCAATCAAAGCAAGATAAGATGCATAAAGGATAAACATCACATGCAATCAATATAAGTGATATGATATGGCCATCATCATCTTGTGCTTGTGATCTCCATCTTCGAAGCACCGTCGTGATCACCATTGTCACCAGCGCGACACCTTGATCTCCATCGTAGCATCGTTGTCGTTACGCCATCTATTGCTTCTACGACTATCGCTACCGCTTAGTGATAAAGTAAAGCAATTACAGGGTGTTTGCATTTCATACAATAAAGCGACAACCATATGGCTCCTGCCAGTTGCCAATAACTTCTGTTACAAAACATGATCATCTCATACAATAAAATATAGCATCACGTCTTGACCATATCACATCACAACATGCCCTGCAAAAACAAGTTAGACGTCCTCTACTTTGTTGTTGCAAATTTTACGTGGCTGCTACGGGCTGAACAAGAACCGTTCTTACCTACGCATCAAAACCACAACGATAGTTCGTCAAGTTAATGTTGTTTTAACCTTCGCAAGGACCGGGCGTAGCCACACTCGATTCAGCTAAAGTGAGAGAGACAGACACCCGCCAGCCACCTTTAAGCACGAGTGCTCGTAACGGTGAAACCAGTCTCGCGTAAGCGTACGCGTAATGTCGGTCCGGGCCGCTTCATCTCACAATACCGCTGAGCCAAAGTATGACATGCTGGTAAGCAGTATGACTTGTATTGCCCACAACTCACTTGTGTTCTACTCGTGCATATGACATCTACGCATAAAACTAGGCTCTGATACCACTATTGGGGAACGTAGTAATTTCAAAAAAAAATCCTACGCACACGCAAGATCATGGTGATGCATAGCAACGAGAGGGGAGAGTATTGTCCACGTACCCTCGTAGACCGTAAGCGGAAGCGTTATGACAACGCGGTTGATGTAGTCGTATGTCTTCACGATCCGACCGATCCAAGTACCGAACGTACGGCACCTCCGAGTTTAGCACACGTTCAGCTCGATGACGATCCCCGGACTCCGATCTAGCAAAGTGTCGGGGTTGAGTTCCGTCAGCACGATGGTGTGGTGATGATGATGATGTTCTACCGGCGCAGGGCTTCGCCTAAACTCCGCGACGATATGACCGAGGTGGAATATGGTGGAGGGGGGCACCGCACACGGCTAAGGAACGATCTTGAAGATCAACTTGTGTGTTCTAGGGTGCCCCCCTGCCCCCGTATATAAAGGAGGGAGGGGGGAGGTGCGGCCGGCCCCCTAGGGGTGCGCCTGGAGGAGTCCTACTCCCACCGGGAGTAGGACGCCCCCCTCTTGCCTTGGTGGAGAAGGAAAGGGGGGAGGGGAAAGAGGAAAGGGGGCCGCCGCCCCCCCCCCTTCTTTGTCCTATTCGGACTAGGGGGGAGGGGGCGTGCGGCCTGCCCTGGCCGGCCCTCCTCTTCTCCCTCATGGCCCACTAAGGCCCATTAACCCCCGGAGGGTTCCGGTAACCCCCCAGTGTTCTGGTAAAATCCCGATTTCATCCGGAAGCATTCCGATATCCAAATATAGGCTTCCAATATATCAATATTTATGTCTCGACCATTTCGAGACTCCTCGTCATGTCTGTGATCACATCCGGGACTCCGAACAACCTTCGGTACATCAAAACTTATAAAATCATAATAAAACTGTCATCGTAACGTTAAGCGTGCGGACCCTACGGGTTCGAGAACTATGTAGACATGACCTAGAACTATTCTCGGTCAATAACCAATAGCGGAACCTGGATGCTCATATTGGCTCCTACATATTCTGCGAAGATCTTTATCGGTCAAACCGCATAACAACATACGTTGTTCCCTTTGTCATCGGTATGTTACTTGCCCGAGATTCGATCCTCGGTATCCAATACCTAGTTCAATCTCGTTACTGGCAAGTCTCTTTACTCGTTATGTAATGCATCATTCTGTAACTAACTCATTAGCTACATTGCTTGCAAGGCTTATAGTGATGTGCATTACCGAGGGGGCCCAGAGATACCTCTCCGACAATCGGAGTGACAAAACCTAATCTCGAAATACGCCAACCCAACATGTACCTTTGGAGACACCTGTAGTACTCCTTTATAATCACCCAGTTACGTTGTGACGTTTGGTAGCACCCAAAGTGTTCCTCCGGTAAACGGGAGTTGCATAATCTCATAGTTACAGGAACATGTATAAGTCATGAAGAAAGCAATAGCAATATACTAAACGATCAAGTGCTAGGCTAACGGAATGGGTCATGTCAATCACATCATTCTCCTAATGATGTGATCCCATTAATCAAATGACAACATGTCTATGGTTAGGAAACATAACCATCTTTGATTAATGAGCTAGTCAAGTAGAGGCATACTAGTGACTATATGTTTGTCTATGTATTCACACATGTATCATGTTTCCGGTTAATACAATTCTAGCATGAATAATAAACATTTATCATGATATGAGGAAATAAATTATAACTTTATTATTGCCTCTAGGGCATATTTCCTTCAGTTAGGAACCCGTTGCCTCTTTGCTTTCGGTTCTACACCGGCTCCGCTCCCCGAGGCAGCACCGGTCTCAGCGCCGGTCTCAGTGCCGGTCTCGATGTCGGTCTGAATCTCAGCGCCGGTCTCAGTCACAGCACCGGTCTGCGTGTCGGTCTCAGTCCCCGATGCCACCGATGGGCCCAGCAACAACATCGGTTGATCGTCGGTAAGGCTAAAAAATTCGTCTGCCGCCCGGTAGACGTCGTCGCAATCACCAGAACCCTGTCCTTCATCGTTGCTAGCCATGTTTCCTATGATTAAATCTAGTCAATTAATTCTAGACCTAATAAAATGAATAATGACATAAAAAGGACTATTGTTTTGCAGGAATGTTGACTCCTTCCTAGTGCGGCAAATCCCGGGCACTCGATATGTCCTAGTTTGTAGCACAAGTCATGCCAAAATTCACGGAAAATTTCGGCATGACCTTTGCTAAAAAGTGGACAAATCGAGAACCTGAAATTTGCCGGAACAGAAATGAATCAACATTCCGGCAAAACATAGGTCACTCAGCATCATTCCCTGGAAACAACAAAGCCACTTGGGCACAATCGAACAACTTCAATGAAAAGATATAACATGGCCACTTAAATTTTTGCACTAATTAACCTAGTTAACGCAGCTAGTTCTCTGTCAAAGCCCAAAATAAATTTTTGCACTAATTAACCTAGATAATTAACCTAATTAAACTAGTTAACCTGACTAGTTCTCTGTCAAAGCCCTAACTAAATTTTTGCACTAACCTAGATAATTAACCAAATTAAACTAGTTAACCTAACTACTTCTCTGTCAAAGCCCTAATTAAATTTTTGCCCTAACCTAGATAATTAACCTAATTAAACTAGCTAACCTATGCATTAGAGAGAGAGAGGAGGGGTGGGGGCTTATAGAGGATGGCTCCGGTGGTGGCGACGGAGGCAATGGTGGCGAGGGAGGCAGGGGCGTCTCCGGTGACGGCGAGGAAGGCAGGGGCGTCTCCGGTGATGGCGAGGAAGGCAGGGGCGTCTCCGGTGACGGCGAGGGAGGCAGTTGTGGCGAGGAAGGATCCGGTGGCGTCGACGGTGGCTCCGGTGGTGTTGACGAGGCCGCGCGGCTCCGTGGCGTTGGGGGCGGCTCCGGTGGCGTCGATGGCGCACGGCTCTGGTGGCGTCGACGTCGGGAGGAGACGACGGCGAAGTGGGGCGACGGCGAATCGGGGAGACGGCAGCGCGCGGGGTGGGTTGAGGGATTTGGGGGAGAAGTGGTGGCCGGGGGGAAATGGTTTTTTGGTTAAGTCAAACTTAGCGGTAGCGCGTTTGGTAAAACGCGCTATAGCTAAGATAGCTATAGCGGTTTTATAAAAACTCGCTGCTGCTATAGCTATGTAATTTTCTTCCATTTTTTAATTTCCTTTTCTGTTTCTATAGCGGGGGTCTAGGACACGCGCTGCAGCTACGTTAGCTATAGCGCCTCTTACAAACACACGCTGCTGCTATGCCTTTCTCCGTTTTTTCGCTTTTTCATTTATTTTGCTTTACATTTAATTTTTTCCTTTCTCCTTTTCTATTTCTTTCATTTTCATTTACTTTTCTATTTGTTTTTCATCTTATTTTATTTCCATTAGTAGTAGCGCTCTTCTTAGGAAACGCGCTGCTACTTATGACGTAGCGGCAGCGCGTTTCCTCCAAGCCCGCTACTGCTATGCGTACCCTGTCATTCTAGCAATGGGAATATTAGTAGTAGCGCTTTTGTCACTACACGCGCTACTGCTAAAGTTGTATCTGTAGCGCGGTTTTCCGCCAATCGCTACTGCTATTTAGCACCAGCGCTCTTTTTTGACCCGCGCTATTGCTAAATTTCTGTGTAGAAGGTTTTCCCTAGTAGTGTCTGCTTCTAACCTGGCGGCTGTGATAGCGGCGCAGGTCTTGCTGGTAAATCGCCGAGCGGGCTATTGCTAAGTCTCGCTCCTCATCCAACAAGTCAAGAGCATCCTGACGAGCTTTTTCGTTATCAGCCTCAACGTAAGCCGCCACGCGGGGTGAGTCGTGTCGGATGTCACTTGGCAGGACTGCCTCTGCTCCATACACCATGAAGAAAGGGGTGTAACCTGTAGATCTGTTAGGTGTAGTGTTGATGCTCCATAGTATAGAGGGTAATTCCTCCACCCAACAACCCGGAGTTCGCTGCATGGGGACCAAGAGCCGGGGTTTGATACCCTTCAGGATCTCTTGATTAGTTCTTTCTGCTTGACCATTGGATTGAGGATGAGCAACAGCCGAAACATCAAGCCGGATATGTTCTCGTTGACAGAACTCTTCCATGGCACCCTTGGAAAGATTAGTGCCATTATCAGTTATGATACTGTGTGGAAAACCGAAACGAAAAATCACCTTTTTCATGAACTGAACCGCTGTGGCTGCATCACACTTACTGACCGGCTCTGCCTCAACCCACTTTGTAAACTTATCCACCGCCACCAGGAGGTGTGTCTTTTTATCCTTAGACCTCTTAAAAGGTCCAACCATGTCAAGCCCCCAGACTGCGAACGACCAAGTAATTGGAATCATCCTCAACTCTTGAGCCGGCACATGAGCTCGTCGTGAGAATTAGTGACATCTATCACATTAGCTAACTAGATCCTCCGCATCAACATGAGCCATCAGCCAATAGAAACCATGACGGAAAGCTTTGGCGACAAGAGATTTTGAACCGGCATGATGACCACAATCCCCTTCATGGATCTCACGAAGTATCTCCTGACCCTCCGTAGGCGACACACAATGTTGAAACGCCCCAGTGACATTGCGGTGATGTAACTCGCCATGAACAATCGTCATAGATTTGGACCGTCTGATGATTTGTCTCGCCAAGGTCTCATCCTCAGGCAACTCTCCCCGGGTCATATAGGCCAAGTATGGCATTGTCCAATCAGGGATGACGTGAAGAGCTGCCACCAGCTGTGCCTCCGGGTCTGGCACTACTAGTTCTTCCTCTATAGGTACCTTGACAGAAGGATTATGCAAAACATCGAGAAAGGTGTTAGGCGGCACCGGCTTACGCTGAGATCCCAACCGGCTTAAAGCATCAGCCGCCTCATTCTTCCTTCGATCAATGTGCTCCACTTGATAACCTTTGAAGTGCCTAGCCACAACATCTACTTCACGACGGTAAGCCGCCATAAGGGGATCCTTGGAGTCCCACTTGCCTGACACCTGTTGAGCCACGAGATCTGAATTGCCCAAGCACCTTACCCGGCTCAAATTCATCTCTTTGGCCATCCAGAGACCATGGAGTAAGGCCTCATACTAAGCTGCATAGTTAGTACAAGGAAACATAAGCCGGAGCACATAACAAAATTTGTCACCTCGAGGGGAAGTTAAAACAACTCCAGCCCCCGAGCCTTCTAATTGCCTGGACCCATCAAAGTGAATAGTCCAATATGTGTTATCCGGCTTCTCCTTTGGTGCCTGCAACTCTGTCCAATCATTGAGAAAGTCCACCAAGGCTTGAGACTTAATAGCAGTACGTGGCATATACTTCAAACCATGAGGCCCGAGCTCAATAGCACACTTGGCGACTCGTCCTGTGGCTTCCCTGTTCTGGATGATGTCCCCCAAGGGGGCAGAACTTACCACAGTTATAGGATGACTTTGGAAGTACTGCTTCAACTTCCGGCTTGCCATAAACACTCCGTAAACAAGTTTCTGCCAATGTGGATACCTTTGTTTAGACTCAATAAGCACCTCACTGATATAGTAAACCGGCCGTTGGACCGGATGCTCCTTGCCTGCCTCCTTACGCTCCACCATGATGGCAACACTGGCAGCTCGTGAATTAGCAGCCACATATAACAGCAATGGCTATTTATCAATGGGAGCCGCAAGAACCGGTGGCTCAGACAACTGTCTCTTTAAATCTTCAAAGGCAGTATCAGCAGCATCACTCCAGACAAAGGTGTCCATCTTCTTCATCATCTGATACAGCGACAGGGCCATCTCACCTAACCGGCTTATGAACCGACTTAAAGCAGCAACACGACCCGCCAGTCGCTGAACATCATTGATGCATGCCGGTTTAGCCAGAGAGGTAATCGCCTTGATCTTCTCCGGATTAGCTTCAATGCCTCTATTTGAGACCAGAAAACCCAAGAGCTTTCCTGCAGGTACACAAAATACACACTTGGCTGGGTTAGGCATCATCTTATAAACTCGGAGATTATCAAAGGTCTCTTTCAAGTCAGATATCAAGGTTTCCTTCATGAAAGACAGTGTTGGACGTCTTCAAATTCTTATCAGTTAACCCCATGCACCAAAAGGTCTCATAATAGAGGATATTGATGCTGCTACCCCCGTCCATGAGTACCTTAGTGAATTTATATCCACCAACCTGAAGTGCTACCACCAAGGCTAACTGACCCAGATTATCAACCCGGAGGGGGTGATCTGCCCTGCTCCATACAACGGGCTGTTCTGACCACCTTAAATAACGGGGAACCGCCAGCTCAACAGAATTCATGGCCCTCTTATGAATCTTCTGGTCACGTTTGCACAAGCTGGTGGTGAACACGTGATACTGCCCACTATTCAGCTGCTTCGGATTGCTTTGATAACCCGACTGCTGATGTTGTTGCTCCCCTTGACCAGACTGCTGTTGATTATAACCGCCTTGATGTCCCTGAAAACCGGAGCTTGAACCGCCGCCCGGGCCATGAAAGCCACCAGCTCCTGAGCCGCCGCCTGACCCATGATTGCCATCAAACATGTTGGAATTCTTGAAAGCCTTCATGATCGCGCAATCTTTCCATAAGTGGGTGGCGGGTCGTTCCCGGGTGCCGTGTCTCGGGCAAGGCTCATTGAGTAGCTGCTCAAGAGATGGGCCTGACCCGCCAGATCTAGGGGGTGGTTTTCCCTTACGTCTCTGATTATTACCCTGCGCGTTGGCATTGGCCACAAACTCCGGGTTACCCTCCGCCTTACGCTTATTGCCTCCTTGATTCATCGGGTTATGCTGCTGGCCCTTTCCATTGCCGTTCTTCTTTCCCTTCCCCGTCTTTTCCTCATCAGACGCGGGATCCTTGGTACTATCAGAGTCGGCGTATTTGACTAAAGCTGCCATCAGCGTACCCATGTCGTTGCAATCATGCTTAAGGCGCCCCAGTTTCTGTCTCAGCGGCTCAAAGCGACAGTTCTTCTCCAACATAAGGACTGCAGAGCCGACATCCATCTTGTCAGATGAATGTATTATCTCCTTGACCTGGCGTACCCAGTGAGTCGTGGATTCACCCTCCTCCTGCTTACAATTTGTCAAGTCCACAATCGACATAGATTGCTTGCAAGTGTCCTTGAAGTTCTGGATGAAACGGGCCTTTAGCTCTGCCCACGAATTACTGGAATTGGGAGGCAAGCCCTTTAACCAAGACCGGGCCGTTCCATCTAACATCATGGTGAAGTACTTAGACATTGTTGCGTCGCTGACCTCCAACGGCTCCATGGCCATCTCATAACTTTCAATCCACGCTCCAGGCTATAAGTCGGCCGTGTAATTCGGTACCTTTCGAGGTCCCTTGAAGTCCTTGGGCAAACGTACATTACGCAGAGCCGGTACCAAACAAGGAACACCGCCGGTTCTAGTAGCCACTCCCGTCTCAACGGAAGTCGTCGGATACTCTGGGAAATCTTGATGAGCCATCTATTGAGCCGCTAGCTGAGCCGCCCGCTCGTTCTCCTGACGTATTCAGTCTTGCACCGGATTATAGCCACCGGGCTGGTTACAGTGCTGGGCGTTGCTTGACAAAGCTTCTGACTCCATGTGCCTGCTGTAACTTGGACTCCGGTTTTGACGAGGCGGTGCTAACCAAGGCGGAGGAGTTGAATGAATCATGTCTCGGCTATAAGAATAAGTCTCTTGCTGAGCCAGGGCCGTCAGGATAAGTTCTCTGACCCTCCGGGTCTCCACCGTTGTCGGGTCATCACCGTCCACTGGGAGAGCCGCCAAGCGGGCCGATGCTATGATTAAGTTTTCCATGGGGTTGGAAAAGTGACCCGGTGGTATCGGCACGTAACGGGGCGGTGCCATGCTCCCATGAGGAGGTGCCATCTCTCGAGGCTGAGCCGGTCCTCCTGTTCCGGCTGTCATAAACTGATTTGCATCTGGCGGGTTACTTGGGCCGGCTCCGGGTGTAGCAAAAAGATTCCGAGGATCATAAACCGGAGGTAAACGGGACTGGGTTTCAGATGTCTCCTCCTCATCACCTCGTTAGACGCGTTTAGGCTCATCGTGAGCTGGTAGGCTTCTGACTGTAGCCGCTGTGCCCGCGCATCCAAAGCCGCCCGTTCTGTGGCTAACCTGGCGTCCTCAGCTGCCAAGGCCTCCTTGACCCGAGCTATTTCCTCGCGCACCCGTGCCACCTCCGCGTCATGCTCATCTTAATTTGCAGGAATAACCGTGGCGGTTAACAGGGTCGTGAGCTTATCCATGAGATCTATCAGCACCTGAGCTAGCGGGCGCACAGGGCCTCCTGCCCCGGCTGCTCCTGTCCCGGACGTTATTGCTGTAGCGGCTGTAGAGTTTTGGCCGGGTTGAGTCCCAGCCATGAAGACTCCTGCCCATCTTGGCGGCTCATAGGGGTTCGGAATACTGGTGCCATCGGAACAGCCCCCGAGCACGCCGTCTTGCACTTGGTACAGCAAATCTATTGAACTGGCGGACGAATCACCGTCAGAGAGGACGACCGTCTCACCACCATCTTCAGATCCTTCAGAAAGTTCCTTTCCGTGGACGCAGCCCACGAAGGCATGCTTCATGATGGGTTTTACTCGGGCCTTTCTCGCACGCTGAGCCGTCTCGACGAGGTCGGTGCAGTTGTCCGGCTCAGGGCCCGGCTCACCAATCCGGCAGATGTAGACGTGGATTCCGCCGAAGGGGACCCGGTACCCGTACTCAATTGAGCCGGCGTCGGGGCCCCAGCCTTCGTCGTCGATGTAGATCTTGCCGCGACGACTCTTGGTCATCCGGCCCACTACGTATCCCTTGAGCCCTTCGAAGTTGCCCTTCAAGAACTCAAATCCACCGTGCGCTGGCCCCATGGTGGGAGCCAACTGTCGTGGAATTGTCACGTCAGATGTCCTAGTGAAAGGACTTAGTCGTGGAGCCATCGCAACTAGGAAGCTTGAAGGGGTTAATCAGGATAAGAGACATGAGAGGTTTATACTAGTTCGGCCCCTTACGATGAAGGTAAAGCCTACGTCTAGTTGGGTTGGTATTGCTTGATGTTTCGATGACCAGGGAGCGAATTACGCTATGCCCGGTTCTCGATGAGTTGTCTCTTACCCTAAGCCGACAGCGGGTCGTTCCCTTATATACACGGGTGGACGCCCTGCGGCCTACAGAGTCCCGACCGGCTCATAGACAGTGTCCGGCTTAGTGACTAGTTAAGTCTACCTTATGTTACAAGTCATATCATCATGGCGGTTTATCACTATGGGCCTTAAGCCGCCTGTGGGCCTTAAACCCTTTGTTAACCGCCATCTTCATGCTTGGTCTTGGGCTTCTTCTGATGAGTCTTCTTTGCGTAACCCGGCCCCTCCTGGGCGGCTTACACAAATAGTTATATCCCCAACACCGTCTAAATAGTTTTATTTCTTTTCTTTGGGGGTCGAGAGGAGAAGACCATGATGAAAATGTTGAGTGGCTCTTTTATGCATTATTGTTGATTTAACGAGGAGCCCATATTACCTTGTCTTCTCCCCTGAATTGAATGCTTGCAGATTCCAGCTTAGTCCAATGCATGTGCACTATTATTATTATACACATCGTTCAGTCGTGCAAGTGAAAGGAAATAATGACGATATATGATGAAATGATTGAGATGAGAGAAGCTGGTATGAACTCAACCTATCTTGCTTTTGTAAATATGATTAGTTCATCGTTCCTGATTCAGCCTATTATGAATAAACATGTTTGCAATGACAATTAGACATTATAGTTGCTTATGTCATGCTTAATTAGCTAGGAGCTTATAATGGTTTACCTTGCGTGTCAACATGCTATTAAAATGGTTGTGATGTGGTATGATTGTTGGGGAACGTAGTAATTTCAAAAAAATTCCTACGAACACGCAAGACCATGGTGATGGCATAGCAACGAGAGGGGAGAGTGTCCGTCCACGTACCCTCGTAGACCGAAAGCGGAAGCGTTATAACAACGCGGTTGATGTAGTCGTACGTCTTCACGATCCGACCGATCCAAGCACCGAACGTACGGCACCTCCGAGTTCTGCACACGTTCAGCTCGATGACGATCCCCGGACTCCGATCCAGCAAAGTGTCGGGGATGAGTTCCGTCAGCACGACGGCGTGGTGACGATGTTGATGCTCCACCGACGCAGGGCTTCGCCTAAGCTCCGAGACGATATGACTTCTCCAGCGCAGGGCTTCGCCTAAGCTCTACGACGATATGACCGAAGTGGAATATGGTGGAAGGGGGCACCGCACACGGCTAAGGAACGATCCGTAGATCAACTTGTGTGTTCTAGGGTGCCCCCTGCCCCCGTATATAAAGGAGCCAAGGGGGAGGGGGCTGGCCGGCCAAGAGGGGGCGCGCCAGGGAGTCCTACTCCCTCCGGGAGTAGGATTCCCCCTCCAATCCTAGTTGGATTAGGATTCCCGGAGGGGGAAAGAGAGAGAGGGGGGCCGGCCCACCTTTCCTAGTCCTAATAGGACTAGGGGAAGGGGGGGGGCGCGGCCACCTAGGGCTGGCCCTTTCTCCTTTCCACCAAGGCCCACTATGGCCCATGTAGTCCCCGGGGGGTTCCGGTAACCTCCCGGTACTCCGGTAAATTCCCGATTTCACTCGGAACACTTCCGATGTCCAAATGTAGGCTTCCAATATATCAATCTTTATGTCTCGACCATTTCGAGACTCCTCG
>LR880971.1:780251444-780294651 GCA_904067115.1 Aegilops sharonensis
TTATTAGTGTTGGTGTTACATGCCACAAAATAATTTTATTAGTCAATGCAAGGGGCAATTTTCTCCTATTCCAATCTGAATCAAAAGGAGGTTTTGGCAAGGCCTACAATGGTATACTTGAAAATGGAGATGAAATGATTATCAAAATGTTTAGTGATGATTCTGGAACAAGGTATCGAGGAGCTTAGCAATGAAGTAAATTTAATTGCCAAATTGTAGCATGGGAGTCTAGTTAGAATTCTTGGCCATTGCATTCATGAAGAGGAGAAGCTTATCGTATGTATATTAATACTGGCCGGCGATAGCATGCTCTGTTGAAATGATTAAAATAGCAGTTACATGTCACCTGAATATGTGGTGGGAGGTGTTTTTTTGTTGGAAAATTGGACATCTATAGCTTCAATACCTTTCTGTGAGATCATAAAATTTCATCAATCCAATAAAATATTGTAACTTGAGTTGGTGATTCTATCGGTTCGTACTTGGGGACTTTGGAAAGATGGAAAACCAACCAAATTTGTGGACCGTTTGTTATATTATATTATATCTAATATGGGATCAAGTTATCTTTGAGATCTCTGTGAATTATCTTCAACACTTAATATGGATCTTGGTGGGGTCGATGAGAATAAGACATAACCCCCCTCCCCTCAAAAGCATACACCAACTTATTCGTTCAAGAATGTCAATCCCAGTGTAATCCATATGTCTTTTGCTCTCTAGCATTAAAATAAGGTAAACGATTCTTGTCTATCAGTTGGTTGCAGTGCTTTGTTGGGTCACACGCCTTGCCATAGTGCATTTGCCGCATTGTAATTACGTACATGTGATATGGATAAAGAAATTCTGCCAACTCTTAGAGAGGCACACATCTATCACTAGCAATGGATTCTAGAGGGCTTGCACACCGCGGTGTTGATGTCGTTCTTGTCTCATACTAGCAAGTCTCAGAAATGCTCTGGTCTAGAGTTAGCACGTGCCTAACTGAAACATCACAACTATACAACTCTAGACAAAGACTACTGAATCCATTCGACATTCGTAGTCTTTGGAAACAAAACTATTTCACCAAAATTAAGCCTTGATAGGTCAAGTTGGCCGGCATAAAGAAATTCAACAAATCAATAAGGTGAAACTTGATGACATCCTAAAAGTTCCGATAGAACTCTGCGGGGAAGCCATTGGGGCCCGAAGCTTTGTTGTGTTCCATTTGGAACACCGCAGCTCTCACTTTGTCCTCTTCCTTCAAAGGTGTTGTGACGATATAATTTTGTTCTCCCATGAGTTATGGGATATTATCCATTTGGGCCTCGTCGAGGGTTAAGCTACATGTAACCTGTCTTAATAGGAATGACAGACTCCTCATACCAACAATGAATTCCTTCTTTACCACGAGCCCATTCGCAAAGAACCTCAAAGTGTTGATCTATGGGGAAAGTCTAGATCCCGCCAGGCATAACGGTCGGGAACCGGTGGCTACGGCCGGGGCGGTACACTACCCTCATCCGGAGCCCCGAACATAGACTTGTAGTATCTATTTATATAATATTTCGGCTCTTACTGTCCTTCGATCTGTCCCTCATCTCGTTGGAGACTAAAAATACACTTTTATCTATGTCGCTCATTGGCGACCATGTGGAAATATTGTGGGTTGTTTAATTTCTCCCTCCAAGATAAACCGGGATTTGGATCTTTGGTACCACTTGATTTTCTCTTCTCGCAAGAGGTGTCCTATCCGCTCATTGAATTGAATTTTCATATCAATCTCATGTTCAGGCAGTGTGCGAGTCTCTGCCATTTGTTGAGGTCGTCAATAATAGTGGCCAGGCTTTGCTTTTCTTTTTTGTATATGTCGGTGATGTGTTTCGTCCATCCAGTAAAGAATCGCCTTGTGACATGGATAATAAAATTCCATCTCTGTATCGGCATTCGACCACCGGCGGGCCTTTCCAAACATTCTTGATTATGTCTGCAAAGCCTTCCCGCTGTAACCATCCCAATTTGAATTTGAATGGGTGGCGTGCGGTGGAGGATACTGGAGAGTTAGAATCAAGAATGATCAATGCATGGTCCACCAGTATCTCGATGTGCTCAAGGGCACACAAGGTTACCATAGGAAATTTTAGCTCACATTTGGCGTCCATGAGTACTCGATCAAGTTTTTTGTATGTTAGCATCCGACAATTATTAACCTATGTGAAATGCCGCCCCGGCATACTAGCTTCTATAAGTTCATACTGTCGATCACAACGTTGAATAATAAAGGCCAATGTGTGTCAAAATGATCATCGTTCTTCTCTTCCTAGCACCTCACGATATTAAAGCCCCCCCCCCCCCTGTCGGTGTCAAAACCGGCGGATCTCGGGTAGGGGGTCCCAAGCTGTGCGTCTTAGGATCAATGGTAACATGAACATGAGATTTTACCCAGCTTCGGGCTCTCTTGATGAGATAATACCCTACATGCTACTTGATTGACTATAATGAGTATAGGGGTTACAAGAGTTGATCTACCTCGAGATCATATGTTGTGGTCTAAACCCTAGAGGTATGATGAGTAATGTCATAATCATCTATCGACTAGCCTAGCCTCGGTTTATATAATGTACCATAGGCCTAGGGTAACAAGAGTCCTAGCCGAATACGCCGGTGGGGGAGGAGTCCTTGTCTTGATCACCAAGTCTTGTGGAATCTTCCTTTTATGCGGCAACTATCCGAACTGGCCCATGAGTATACGGCCATGGGGTCCTCGGCCCAATCCAACTGATCGGGAGACGACGTGGTGAGTACCCCCTAGTCCAGGACACCGTCAGTAGCCCCCTGAACCAGTCTTCAAGTTGGGGACGCTCCTCGATTCTTCCGAACTGTTCTTCATCTTCGGTCGTCGGTCTTGAAAACTGGTTCAACAAATCTTCTTATCTTCAATCTTGAGGATCGCCAAAGTGCATCCGAAGAGTTTACACGTCGGGTATCCGAGGAGCCCCTTTAAGTTTACGGCCTTCAACAATGCCTTGTTTATTTTTAATGCCACACTTCAGGTTTGAAGTTGTTCCCGGGCAGCAGTGTCCTCTTGCGTCCGAGCTCCAATGCCGAACTGCATTCGAGGTGTCTTTTGCAGCCGAGCACCAACGCCGGACTGCTTTCGAGCTCCAACGCCGGAATGTATCCGAGCTTCAACGCCGGACTGTGTCCAGGCTCCAACGCCGGACTATATCCAAGCTCCAATGCCGGATTATATCCGAGATGTCATACATCACCTTGGTTCAAAAAAGTTGAAAGAGTTTTAGCTAAGCTTAATACCGGAAATGCCCTCTAAGGGGCTAGCCACTTGCGCCCGAGCTTTATGCCGGACTGCTTCTGGGGTGGTGCACCACCTTGGCCACGGGCTGATTTTTATGAATTTAATTCCGAATTGTGCAATGTAATCTCTGACGAGATGTATAGCTAGTATATGTATATCAGTAACCCTCAAGGTGCGTATTTGCCTAATATCCGGGATGCGCCTGAAGGAAAAAAACCAAACCGCTGACCCTAGTAGCCCTGAGACTCAGGTCGATGCGTAAAATCAGCCCGAGGATCAATTCCCAGCTTGGTAGCATACTTAGGAATAGAAACGCGGTGTGCAAAGTCCTCGAGACTCAGGTTGGGTGCGGCCGACCAACCTGGGGATAATAATCTCTTCGAAAACTATATTGCACTTTAAATTTTTTGCATTGGACAGGCAATGCAGTTGCCCCCGAGGCACTGGTCGGGTGGCGACACCAGATCATGGGATCGATGTACCCCTTTAATATTTGTAAATAATAAGCACGAAGCCCAGTAGCCCCCGAGCATTAATGTGGGCACGGGTGGCCGAATTAAGGATCGATATCCAAAGTAAAATCACAAATTATGTGTAATGATTCTATGTATCCAAGTACTCTACATCATCAATTCTTGGATCCGCATTGTACAGAACTTTGTTGACCGGCCATCGACTTCAACCTCCTCGACCAATAGCCGGGGAGTGTTTGTCCCACTTTATAAAGCCTTTATGAGGGCAAAGATTGACGGCAAACAAGGCAATCCGGCCATACGGTTTTATAAACAAAGGTACGCAGAGAGACATGTTATATTATTGTTTTGACATAAGAAATATCGTCCAAAGAAAATAGTCCCGCTATCGGTTCCTTTCTTTGGGTTGTGATGCTAAGCATGATCATGAAACCTCAGCTCCGATCAATGTGGGAGGAAAATACTGAGGATTTAGTTCGGGAAAAGCTTCCAAACTCTGTGGTCTAGATGAACCCAAATTTTCACTTCCGTTGCGACCGTTTATAATCTGAAAGTGGCCCATCGTCGGCTTCTACCCCCTTGTAGATGCTACGCAGGGTGTTTCTGGAATAACAAAACAACCTTTAGCCGACGTCTCGGTGCCCGAAGGCGGTTGTGTTGGCGGAAACGAGGCAATCAGATATGCGGGCTTTATAACTTTCACTTAGTCATAGGACCTTAAAGTTGGGAGGCCAGCAAGTAGCCCCCCGCTTAGTGTTCGGCGACAGCCAAGGTCAAGCCGTAAACACGTCGGCCAATGTTATGAACGGCCCGTCATTTAACATAGTCATCGAATCGCTGACCGGTTTATGCTTTATTGTGACAGTCAGTTTTCGGCTTTTTCCACCGAGGTGCTTAACCATGCGAGCTGGAAGCACAGTCGCAGTGGTTCTCCTTTTGCACACCTAACCGAACAAAGCAGAATGTAGGAGGCAAGCACAGGAGCCGGGCAACCCAACTATCGACCGAAGACACAATTTGAAACTGATGCATATATAGCAATATCCAAGAATTTTCGCCGAATCTCTAAAGGTGTCCGGCGTTGCACTGCGAGACTTATGCGGAAAACACGCAAATAGTTGAAAAGTGCCATAGGATTGAAAAACCAAAAACCGTCAGTAAAAACTCGACGTCCGAACTAGATTAATTGTTCGGTGCCAATCAGAAAATTGGTCTTTGAGAAAAAAGTGTGCTTCTGTCGTGTTTTAACATGACACATCCTATCTCAAGACTTCAAGCGGGTCAGCCTAAGGCTTCAACCTCCTATCTCGAAGGCGGAATACTTCTCGTTAGGCCAGTTTAGCAAACTTTAGCGGCTTTGAGAGAGAAATTAGACTCCCCGGCTATTGACCGCACACTTGCGTCGAAAAAAGGAGTGATAGAAAAAAAAACTTCGCAACGACTAAGAAAAAGAACACTTATTATAAAACAGCTCACATAAATTTAAGAGCCCCCGAGTGAATTGGGTAAAAGAATGATTGTATGTACCGAAGTACTTATATCATATCTATGTTCACCTGAACTTTAAACGCGTCTTAACCGACCGTCGGCTTTTCCCTCTTCGGTCAAGGACCGAAAAGTGTTATGTACTCCATCTGTGGAGAATATCAACGGTGTTTTCGATAACCAGGCAATCAGGTCATAAGGCTGTAACAGACAAAGCGCGCTCAGGGAACTTATGCTATATTACTGACAAAGTGTAAGAAGCATCTTCGAAAAAAATAGTACCCCCACCGATACCTTTCTTCGGCGCTCATTGTTAATATGAGACTTGTGCAATAGATTTTTTGTACTCATGAGTTCCGTTGTGTGCCGACCATAATTGAATAACAATAAGAGCGCTAGCTTTCGGCTTCACCCAGTCTGAGGTCAGAGCTCGGAAGACCCGGTCGTGACAATCGCAGAGGTGCTCCCTTTACTCCCTAGCCGAACAATCGGGAACGTAGGGGTAAACACAGGAGCAAGGCAACCCAGCTTGCGGAACACTTAACTCAATATGGTGCATATTGTGGCGTAGTACACGAACAAGGAACGAAGCCGTACAAGTATAACCATTTGCAAGAGAAAAAGCTCCATCAAGGGAGCCCCCAAATAAACGGGGTATTTGAATATGTGCGGCGCAAACAAAGTTTTGACAAGGAACTTAGTCACAAACAACTTTGTGCCAAAAAGGCATAATGCTTGGTCGCACCGAACAAAATTTAAAACTGAAAGTTTCTGAGTATGAGAGCGACTTAGCTGGTTAATGTGTTCGGCATTGATGACGCGGTCCGAGCCTGATGCTGGACAAGGTTCAGCCCCCAGGCTGGTCCCAAGGTGGTCGAGCAGAGAGCCGCGGTAATGAAGCAGTTAGGCACGCCAAGGTGAAAACACAATTTGGTCGATGGAGGCGACAACACGGCTCAGTCTGAGTCGATTGGCTGCACAGATAAAATAGTGCAAACCAAAAGTAATGACAAATAAAGATAATACTGTAAAAAAATTCTTCTACTTATTTAATATAAGTGAAGTAAATAATGAAAGAGATATGGCCTGGGTGTCGAGGTCAATGTCGATGCAGGGCATCGACGTGACGCAGTGAAGGCGTGACAAAGCCCGAATTCACAGGTCGGTCTGAGTTCCGGATACGGCGTTCGCCGAACTATGCACGGAAACTGACCGAACCACCACGCAACCGTCATTAATGCGGCCACCATTTGATAGACCTGTGTATAGATAATGGAACAAAGCAGAGTAATAATTCCTTGGGAAAAATAAACCCAAACAAGCAAAAATTGTTGGGATTAGTAGCACCTGGTTTATTTGTTATAGCGGTCCGAAGAAAGGTTACTCCCAAAATTGGGACTCGATCCGCACACCCATTGCCTAATGGGTGATGAAGCGAAGGCATGACGATGCTGGCAAAGGTTGGCTCGCCGAGGCAAAGCCCGTGGTCCAGCTAATGTGATGAAGCTGGTCGGCCGGTGACGCCGGAGTCTCCGAGGTAAGTTGATGAAGGGATGACGAAGCCCCTAGTCCAGGCGAGGAGACGGAGCAGGTCGGTGAGGAGATGTCTCAGCCGAGGCGTTGAAGTAGTTTGGCGTGATGGACATCAGCTCAATGAAGCAACAGTTCGGCCATGCCGATGCAGGTCGTAACTTGTGTCGTGATCAATGCTGGCTTGATGAAGTGGCCGTGCGGCGATGCCGGTGTGCCCGCTCCGTGTAATCCGTGGGGCGGCGATGTTGGTGACGATTTATCCTTCGCGATGCCGAACTATTGTTCGGCTGGCCGAGACGATGATCCGAAAAAGTTGAGCTCGGCTCAACAAAGCGATGACGTGTCTAGCGCAGGTCGGCCACCGTGGAGTGACGTTGTCGGCCCGGTTTGACACCGGCATGATGGCAAAGATCATATTGTAAAAATACTTTTAATATTAATGGGATGTGTTTGAGAATAAAGAACAATACCCTATACCAAAACTTCCTTCAAAAAGGATGTCTGAAATCCCGTTAAAAAAAAGAAGATGAATTCGGGTCGGATTCGTTCTCGTGCAGAAAACATATCCGAAAAGTGATGCACTAATCGGAAGGTTCCCGGAGTTTGGACGGTCGGATTGAGCTGAATTTTTGGCAGGTGGTAGTTATGGGAATTCCGCAGCCGATTAACGGTTGGATCTTCCAAAGGACGTCCGAGCTAGATGCTGGACACCACGTTCTAAACTCGCCCGGATTCTCGTCCAGATTCAACAGGGCTCCGGTATATCGGAGATTGCCGGAGATTCCTCCATCGGAACTCGACGAAATTTTTGCAGGGTTGTCGTAGACTTAATTCTGCATAATTTCACCAAAGCAATCGTTTAAGCGACACTCGAGGAGGCGGTGGCGGCGGATACGAGTTTGCTGTCTAGAAAAACAGCACGGTCGCTCGAGGACAATGTTGACGTTGAGCCCCCGAGCTCCATGGATGATTCCTCCATGATCTTGATAGAGATCGGAGTTGATGTTGATGAAGGCCCTCATCCGAGCTTGACGATCGGAGGTAGGGCGCAGTCCTCGGTCAAGCCAAGGTGACCAGTCGAGCTGGTGACGAAGAAACCGACGTTGCAGTTGACCTGCAGTCGAGCCATTGATCCTTTCGCCGATCACACAGCAGAATTCTCAATGAAAGCACCAATGTCGGTGTCAAAACCGGCGGATCTCGGGTAGGGGGTCCCAAGCTGTGCGTCTTAGGATCAATGGTAACATGAACACGGGATTTTACCCAGCTTCGGGCTCTCTTGATGAGATAATACCCTACATGCTGCTTGATTGACTATAATGAGTATAGAGGTTACAAGAGTTGATCTATCTCGAGATCATATGTTGTGGTCTAAACCCTAGAGGTATGATGAGTAATGTCATAATCATCTATCGACTAGCCTAGCCTCGGTTTATATAATGTACCATAGACCTAGGGTAACAAGAGTCCTAGCCGAATACGTCGGTGGGAGAGGAGTCCTTGTCTTGATCACCAAGTCTTGTGGAATCTTTCTTGTATGCGGCAACTGTCCGAACTGGCCCATGAGTATACGGCCATGGGGTCCTCGGCCCAATCCAACTGATCGGGAGACGACGTGGTGAGTACCCCCTAGTTCAGGACACCGTCACCGGCCCCCCCCCCCAAGCGTTGAATAATAAAGGACAATGTGTGTTTTTCTCTTCCTAGTATCTTAGGATATTAACACCCTCATCTCCCCCCCCCCCGCCCCCCCCCCCTCCCAACTGTTGGAATAATGAAGGCCGATGTGTGTTGTTCTCTTCCTAGTATCTTAGGATATTAACATCCCCCTCCCCCCCCCCCCACCTCCCCCTCCTCTCCCCGCCCCCGCCCCCCCCCCCTCCCAACTGTTGGAATAATGAAGGCCGATGTGTGTTGTTCTCTTCCTAGTATCTTAGGATATTAACATCCCCCTCCCCCCCCCCCCACCTCCCCCTCCTCTCCCCGCCCCCGCCCCCCCCCCCTCCCAACTGTTGGAATAATGAAGGCCGATGTGTGTTGTTCTCTTCCTAGTATCTTAGGATATTAACATCCCCCTCCCCCCCCCCCCACCTCCCCCTCCTCTCCCCGCCCCCGCCCCCCCCCCCTCCCAACTGTTGGAATAATGAAGGCCGATGTGTGTTGTTCTCTTCCTAGTATCTTAGGATATTAACATCCCCCTCCCCCCCCCCCCACCTCCCCCTCCTCTCCCCGCCCCCGCCCCCCCCCCCTCCCAACTGTTGGAATAATGAAGGCCGATGTGTGTTGTTCTCTTCCTAGTATCTTAGGATATTAACATCCCCCTCCCCCCCCCCCCACACACACCCACACACACAAATATGCATGGGACGTGAGTTACCTGTTGCCAAATTGACCAATTCATGTAGGAAAGCATATTTTTTTTCTCATCTTGGGTAGCCTTGTAAACTGCAACTAGGTTCCATATGAAATTGCCCGCTCTATTTCGTAACTGAAACTTTTTTTATGAAATTTATCAACCGAAAAAGCTCACAAGTCCATGGTCATCGTGGTGGAGTTGCAGAAAATAGCTTAGTTAGTATAAACTCTCGTTGGATTGGATGATGACATTGTTAATTAATTTAATAGTTTAAAAGGACTGAAGTTAGCTTAGTTAGTATCATGTCTCTCTTGGCGCGCACACACACACAAAAGCATATCATTTCTCTCAATATTTGGACCGGAAGATGATAATGCCATTACTTTAAAAGATTGATATTGTTTTAGACGGCACATCCAACTAGACAAAAGTGGAGCGGGATTGATAAAGTACTCCCTTCGTCCGGAAATACTTGTCATCAAAATGAATGAAAATGAATATATCTAAAACTAAAATACATCTAGATACATCCATTTCAATGACAAGTATTTCCGGACGGAGGGAGTAATAAACATGACCTCAATGCTTGTGGTAACAACTAACATGAATGAATGGTGTTTTTTGGACCATGAGAGGCTCAGCACTGCCCTGCTGATAACTTGTTTGGTTGGCAGTTGCAG
Organism: Aegilops sharonensis; assembly: GCA_904067115.1. NCBI lineage: Eukaryota > Viridiplantae > Streptophyta > Magnoliopsida > Poales > Poaceae > Aegilops > Aegilops sharonensis. The sequence goes on from LR880971.1 coordinate 780,261,270, forward strand.
AGGGCAGTGCTGAGCCTCTCATGGTCGAAAAAGTTTAAGGCTACAAAGTACTGGAGTATTTAAGATCGCCGCGATTCTTCATTTTCTGAACTGAGGCGGCATTGAAGCCACAGTGGCAACATAGCCCAATCAGTTCGCACCCATGAGTTTAATTTTGTTTTCAGATATAGTCGACATTCCACTCACATAAGTTGTCAACAAGTCAAAAAGGTGCCACTAGTTGAATTTTTCGCACCCATTAGCTTAATTTTGTTTCTAGATATAATCCACTATCAAGATTTCACTGAAGTCGCGAACAAGTCAAAAAGGGGCCACTACTGATGCATGTTGTTATCCATGATACCGAGGACCACGCATGATATTAGCCATGATGTCGAAGGCCAAAGCACGCTACATACCACAGCTGCCACTAACTAGTGAATAAGTAGGCATCGAGCTCCTAAAGTGGCAGGTCGTAATCATCACAAAGACCTAAAAGATCTCATTGCTCTTCTTAATCGGCTAGGTCAATGTTATTGTCACGGTCGCTGGAGGCAGTAGGTGGTGAAGCAATTCCTTCCACATACACCTCCCGTATGGAGGTGGTCACGGCTGTTAGAGCTGGCCGTCTATAGATGGCCGCCGGAGGAGGGGATACGACGGCTTGACGCATGCCGCACGGGAGGCCTTCCAGTTGGGGGTTGACGGTGTCTTGAGGTCCAAATCGGGATCATATGATGATAGTGCTGGCAGTAGTTGTGCAAGTGGTTGAGACTGTCGGAGTTCTCAGCGATGAAATTAGTAACGCAGACTTGCATTCCAACAAACAGAGTATGTGTACTGTTGACATTGGAGGAGTGTAGACGGTGGCTTCGAACTCGGGTGGACACTAATGTAGTTCTAGCATAGGGGAGTTCTGATTTTATATAGCCAACCGCATAAGTTTGAAGAGTAAACGTTTGTTTTCTATCTACGGTGAATCGGTTGTAGCTTTAGCATGGTGGACTTATGTTTTCGTATGGAGAACTTTCGGAGCTCTAAGATTGATTATCATTTTGGAAAAGAAAATATACACTGATCTGGTCTTGTTTTTAGCATTACACTAATGTAGTGCATCCCCTTGCTGCACTATATATATTGGCCTAGCTAAAGTGCGCTTCCCTAGCTGAAGTTTAAAGAGCAAACTATTGTTTCTTGTCTTTGTTACAATCAACTGTTGCAGAATGGACTTTTGATTTATTGTTTATACCGAGAGCTACAGAAGTTTGAAGATTACTTTGTTCTCTGTTTTTGTGCAATGACTGATGTAGTTTTCCCATAGGGTCTGTCTAGAACTCAGTCGACTGAGACTTAATGAAGTCTCAGTCGAGTGACGTTAGCGCAGTTTTTTTTTCCTACAAGCAACACCGCTGGATGGTATGAACGGCGACGAAAAATGTTGCGACGGTATTGCAAGCAACGACAATAAATGCTTCAACCGTTCTAACTAAAATGCTACAACTATCAATGGAGGATGTTGCAACCGGTGAGATGACGTGGTACAATCAATGAGGGACGACATGCTACAACCAGCAAGACGGATGCTGCAACGGGTAGAAAAAAAAATGTTGCAAACGATGGCTCAAAATGCTACAAGGTCGACTGAGACTTGGTTAAATCTCAGTCGACTGAGTTTTAGCAAGCGCGTTTCGCATAATCAACGTTTTCTGTACTTCCAGGCTACCGGATGAGTTTGTGCGTGCATGCCCGTATGCGTGTGCGTGCGTGCGAGAACTGCCTTTGGTGACCGAACTCACTGGAGCCCTCCCGATTCAAAATTCAGATTTTATTGAAATTCATATTTTTACATTTCAAAAAAAAAAATCTGAAAAAAATACAGATATACATGAAGGCATAACACACATGTGTGTAAATTTTCAGGGCAAAATACACTGAAATAAGGGTTGTGCAAAAAAGACAAATCTAAGGCTATTTAACACATGATACTATTCATCCTTCCGGGCCATGAATGTCTTTTTTGCACAGGTTGCATTTCAGCGAATTTCATCATGAAATTTTGCACACATGTGGGTAACATCCTTAAATACGCGCATATATTTTTTCAATTTTTTTTGAAACATAAAAGTTTGAATTTGAAATTTTCAAAAATAAAGGCCTCCATAGAGCTCGGCCTCCAAAACGCCATTCTCTCTGTGTGTGTGCAAAGTATAAACAGCTCCGTTCACTTTTTTTACCAATATAAAGCAAACCAGTCACATATATGTAGAACTCGGTTTACTTAAGCAAAATAAAAAACATGAATTTACAGCTTGACGAAAATTCTCAATAAATCAGCTAGTCTTCAATTTGAGAAAACAAAAGGCTGTAAATAGTTGTCCAACTGAAGATAAGTTGGTTTTTCTCCACTACACATTTCTTTTCCTTTTCTTTTTTGCTGGAGCCCACCACACATTTTCGTCCTTATAATCGCAATATCCTGCTTCTGCTTTGTTGTGTATCCATCCAAATCTGCTGCTGCTCCTCCTCCTCCTGCTGCTACACCCCGAAGAACAAAATTAGCAGGTACAACAGCGGCTGCTCCACTCAACACGAGGAGATCTAGAGGAGTCGGTGACTGGCAGTGCCGTCTTTAACCGGCAAGCACTGTGCCACATTGGATACAAAGACACCAACAGCAGGATATATAAAGAAGGTATGTGATTCATATCTCATCTTAGTTGCTCTTTCACATTTGTGCAGGAAAAACTCTGTTCGGGTGATCCAACGTTCAATTTGTATTTTTACATACCAATATTTTGGATGTTGTAACGTATGCACAGTTACGAAAAACATATGTTGTGCCATTGATCACCAACCCGGAGCTGGCAGATCTAGTATTACCAAGGATACACAAGTGTAATATATAGTTCAAACAAAAGAGACAACTTAAAGTTAGAACTCACGGTAGGTATTTTTAAAAGAAATAGAACCTGTTTAAGTACTATAAAAACCAAAATATGTTTTAGACCCCATCGAAAGGAGGTTTTCAGAGAGAGGGGACTGGCACATATACACAACTTTTATGCTTGAGGTAACACAAAATCACAAGTCCTAGGGTTTTAATTGATACCCACAAGGACAAGTTGTAAACAAAAAACACATAAGTTCTCCGGTTGGTCACTTAATGTGAAATATGACGTGTAGGTTCCACATCTCGGTGACTAGAGGGACAGCCTGGCTTGAGTCAAGGCCAGGCTCTGCTGAGCTCTTTTTCTCAACCAAATCTTATAAAAGGTGTTTCTTTACTACTTAGTACTAGATTTGTGGGTATCAGTTAAAATCCAAAGACTCGTGGTTGTGTTGCCTCGGTCTTAAAGGTTGTCTATTGTGCAATTTCATCATTTATAAAATAAAAATGGAAAAGGAAGAGACAAAAATAATGGAGTTGAAAATATATTAAACAATAGCAGAAGAGGGAGGTTAGTAATAAGAATTACTTAAACCTTACATTATTTCTCTGATTTCCAGTGTTTTAGATGATCCGTGTTCTTCTATTGCTTCTCTTGCCATATGTACCCCAATGGGCATCAGCGAGAGCATTCAACAATAAGACTGATGTGGATTCCTTGCTAGTGTTCAAGGCAAGCATTGCCAGCCACCATGGTGTCCTAGCTGCATGGAACACAAGTACTGACTTCTGCCGGTGGCCAGGGATCGGTTGCAGCCTTAAGCACAAGCACAGGGTCACAGTGCTTAACCTCTCTTCAGAGGGCCTTGGTGGGACGATCGCACCTTCCATTGGAAACCTCTCCTTCCTGAGAATTATAGACCTCAGATGGAACAACTTGCAAGGTGAAATCCCTTCAGAAATTGGTCTTCTGCCTCGCCTACGACATCTTCATTTGTCAAACAACTCACTTCATGGAGATGTAAACGCTAGATTGAATAATTGCACCAGCCTTGAAGTAATAAACATTGACTCAAACCGTTTAACTGGAGAAATCCCTGCTTGGCTTGGAGACTTATCAAGTCTCAAGGTCATAGACCTGAGCACAAACAACTTCACTGGAATTATCCCGTCATCACTTAGCAATCTCACAGCAGCGAAAATTATCTATTTCAACACAAACCAACTCACGGGGGCCATCCCTGAGGGCCTTTGCAGGGTTGGTAGCCTTCTCTGGCTAGACTTGGCAGATAATCACCTCTCAGGCACCATACCTACAGCTCTCTTCAACCTTTCCTCTCTAAAAGAGTTCAGCGTGGAAGCAAACGATTTAGGCGGTAAACTACCCTCAGACTTTGGGGATCACCTCCCAAATGTAGAGTACCTACTCCTCGGCGGCAACCACTTTATAGGGAACCTTCCAGCATCTCTTGTCAACTCAACTGGGATATATGTACTAGATGTCCCCTACAACAACTTCAGCGGAAGATTGCCTCCAGAGGTTGGAAAGCTCTGCCCAGACTTGCTCAGTCTTGGAGCAAATCAGTTCATGGCAGCAACAGTGCAGGACTGGGAGTTCATGACATTGTTGACAAACTGCACACGCCTCCGTGTCTTGAACCTCCAATTCAACATGCTAGGTGGCGTGCTCCCTAGCTCAGTTGCCAACCTATCATCACAGCTCCAAGGGCTATATGTTGGAGCCAACGAGATTTCTGGAAATATACCATTTGGCATAGGCAATCTTCTTGGGCTAAATCGATTGCAGCTATCTGGTAATCAATTTACTGGTGCCTTGCCTGACACCATAGGGAGGCTAAATTGGCTACAATTCCTGGAGTTGGAAGACAACCTACTGACAGGGTTCATGCCATCCTCCCTTGGAAACTTGACACAGCTACTACAAGTGTACACAGGTAATAACACATTCGAGGGGCCTCTTCCAGCAAGCCTTGGGAGCCTACAAGAGCTAACTGCAGCAAACTTTGCGAACAACAAGTTCACAGGTCCATTGCCGACAGGGATCTTTAACCTGTCGTCCCTATCAGACACCCTGGATTTGTCAGGAAATTACTTTGTTGGTCCTCTTCCACCTGAAGTAGGCAGCCTGGCAAAGCTTGCACACCTCTACTTATCACGGAACAACTTATCAGGGTCTCTACCAAATGCACTCAGCAACTGCCAAAGCTTGACAGAACTCACGTTGGATGATAACACCTTTGATGGTAGCATTCCCTCATCTATCAGCAACATGCGAGGCCTGATGCTGCTAAATCTTACAAAGAACACACTTTCAGGTTTGATTCCTCAGGATTTAGGGCTAATGGGTGGACTTGAAGAGTTATACCTAGCACACAACAACTTGTCTGGTCATATCCCAGAGAGCTTGGAAAATGTGTCATCATTGTACCAGTTAGACCTGTCCTTCAACCATTTGGATGGCAAAGTTCCATCACGGGGTGTATTCAGTAATGCATCTGGGTTTTCGTTTGATGGGAATTTGGGGCTTTGTGGTGGTATATCAGAGTTACATTTGCCTCCATGCCAGCCCGAATCTGTTGGACATGGATTGAGCAAACGCCATTTGACTATCACCCTAGTTATCGCAATTGCTGGCACATTTATGGGTTTGAGTTTGATGCTCGTTTCCTTCACAATGAGAAAGAAATCAAAAGCTCGGTCTACAACCACAGGAGGATTCCAGTTGATGGATGACAGTTATCCCAGAGTTAGTTATGCCGAATTGGTCCAAGGAACAAGTGGCTTTGCAGTAGACAATTTGATTGGCAGAGGAAGGTATGGATTGGTGTATAAGTGTTGTTTGCTTCTAAAAAATATAATGACCACAGTAGCTGTAAAGGTTTTTGATCTTCAACAGTCTTGCTCTTCCAAAAGCTTTGTAGCTGAGTGTGAGACACTCAGTAAGATCCGCCATCGCAACTTGATTAGTCTCATAACTTGTTGTTCAAGCTCCGACTCGAATCAAAGCGACTTCAAAGCTATTGTGTTCGAGTTCATGCCTAATGGAAGCCTAGATATGTGGTCACACATGTATGAACATGTATCACATCCACTCCAAGGCTTGACATTGATGCAGAGATTAAATATTGCAGTTGATATTTTTGATGCACTAGATTATTTGCACAACAACTGTGAACCACCAATAATTCACTGTGACTTGAAGCCAAGCAACATTCTTCTCAACGAGGATTTAGTTGCTCACATTGGGGACTTTGGCCTTGCAAATATTCTTCCTGAACTAGCAGTTGAGGAGCTGATCAATTCAAAGAGCTCAGTTGGAATAAGGGGAACCATTGGATACGTCGCTCCAGGTAGCTAAACTTTTCTTTAAAATTACATACTGCACAACGTTACTTCTGTATGCAAAATCACTAATTCTTGTCTATGCAATGTAGAATATGGCGAAGGTGGTCAAGTTTCTTCATGTGGAGATGTATACAGCTTCGGAACTGTCATCCTCGAGTTGTTTACAGGCATGGCACCTACTCATGACATGTTCAGAGATGGGTTGACCTTGCAGCAACATGCCGAGAATGCATTGCCAGGGATGCTAATGCAGATTGTTGATCCAGTCCTGTTGTCCACTGAACAAGCCAATGCTAATAGTTTGAGGGATGGAAGCAACACAATGGAACATGGCAGTAATGCCGTACTATCCATCATGAAGGTTGCGTTATCATGCAGCAAGCATGCACCGACGGAGAGAATGTGCATCAGAGATGTTGCTGCTGCGATTCACAGGATAAGGGATGGCTATGTTAAAATAAGACAAAATGGGGAAGTTGTTACAGCTGCATATAATGCAAGGCATTTTGCTGAAATATCCAGGGCAGCCCCCTGAAGTGGCGTCACGCACTCACACTTAATTCATTGGCTTTGTAGTAGCTATAGTTTGCACTCCTGTGGTTTTGATATGTTAGTTTCTGGCTGGCCATGTTCTCTTCGCTTGTCTGCCACTCTACCTGCCTGTAACAGTTATTATGGTTTGTGTGTGGGGATGTCTACATTGTGAACTGGTAATTCATTTGTATCCACTACCGTTTGTCCTGTCTTTGCTAAATACATATATTAGTGAATTCTCTTCCGTCTCAAAGAAAGGTATAACTGCATGACATATGCACTAAGTTAGCCAACTAGATAAATCTTTACTTTGTCCCCAGGAGTTTAAGGGGTCGTTACGGATGAGAGATATGAAGGGTGGATGCAAGTTTAATTAACTAGAAAAGAAGGAAACTCTTTTGGATGGAGAAAGGATGTCCGGTACTCATCATACTCAACGGGGTCATTATAGTGCCATGGCGCAGCCAATACTTGTCTTCAGTGCCTTCTATCTGTCCTTTAAAAAACCAACCATGTGTTTCTCCTGCTTTTTGGGAAGGGAACATAAGGCGGTGTTAAGTAGATAATAAGAAAATAACAATGCGATTGAGAAAAAGGAAGTGAACATTACTAAATATAATAATTATAATTGCTAGTGAGACATCAAGCCATTTTGCTGAAACATCCAGGCCAGCCCTCTTAAGTGGCGTTACACACTCACACTTAATTAATTGCCTTTGTAGCTGTTATAATTTGCACTCCACGTTTGGTATTGATATGTTAACTTCAGGCTATCCATGTTCTGTTAGCTTGTTATCTATCCTTTACAGTTAGTTTGTGACTCTGCTGTCTGTTAACAGTTATTATGGTTTGTACTGTATGTGGGATGATCGTGAACTGCTAATTTCATTTGTATTGGCCCACATTTGTCCTGTCTTTGCTAAATCCAGATATTTGTGAATTCCCTTTCATCTAAAAGAAAGTTATAACAGCATGGCATATACACCAATGGTATGCTATATAGTAAAACGATCAGATAAATCTATACTTTGTTCCCAGGAGTTCAAGGGGTCACTGTATGATGGGAGACCTGTATGAATGAAGGGCGGATATAAGTTGAGTATATGCATATCTTACTTCTGTTCTACTAGAAGAAGAAAAAGGGATAATCTTACTGTTATATCTGGTACTCCAATCACCATACTCCACGGGGTCATTACAGAGTGTGTCACAGCCAATACTTGTCTTGAGTGCCTTCTATCTGTCCTTTAAAAATGCAACACACAGTTTTCTCCTGTTTTTTGGGAAGGGAACATAGAGGCGGTGTTAAGTAGACAGCGAGAGAATAACAAAGCGATTGATTGAACATCACTGAATGATAATGGTACTCACAAATAAGTAACTACTACTGAGACATCAAGTGTATGCTATGTACGCATCCTATAAAATGAATAGAATCAAACACCAAACCAGAAACCAACAAAGCCACATCGGGGAGACTTCAACTCCTACTAGTCTTAAAAATTCGAGATAACAGAGTGAAAATCGAGATATAAGGTCAGTTTCTCCATTCTTCATGGCAAGAACCAGACTCATTTATTTCTATTATCCTTCCCCTTTCCCTGCAGCAAAGTACTATTTCTGTGTGTTCCAATCCAATGGGAAGATTCGGTAGGCGGTCACATTCAACTAGAGATGGCTTGGTTCAGGCAGCCACGATATGTATTCCTCTGGAGATTAATCTCTGAATCCATGCATTAATTCATAAGTAGGGATTTACACAAATCAAAGCATTCTAGCCTCTACAGAGTTCGTACTGTCTCTAGTTTAAAAATGTTCACACGTTTAAAAAGAATATGTCCATGACGTATTTAAAAAATATTTAACAGGTGTTCAAAAATATTCATCTTCTATTTAAAAATGTTTGATATGCATTTGACAAATGTTCAACATGGATTTGAAAATGTTCAATGTGTTTCTGAAACTTTAATAGTGAGTGGGGAAACAGTTTTTTTTTCGAGGAAAGGTGCATCATCCCCCGATTTCTAAGACCGATAGGACAGAGTACAAGCACAACAATAATATAACCTAGCAAAATTCACACCAAGGGTCGACCGCAGCATAGTGCGGCGTAATATTTCAAAAAATGTTCATATGCTTAACGGGTTTATCACTTTTTCAAGAAAAACCTGAAATGCAAAAAATAATATTGACACAATTTTTCAAAAATGTGTACCGTTCAAAAGAAAAAGTAGATAAAATTTTAAAAGTGTTCACATGTGTAAAAAAAATTATGTCCATGACGTATTTAAAAATGTTTAACACGTGTTTAAAAGATATATCTTGCCACAACACAATATAAAAAAAGACGGTCAATGCCTTTAGGGCTCTTCAAACTCACAAGCTAAACGAGTAGCACGTGACTCAGCTCGACCCGACTCAAACTCACGAGCTAAACGAGCCTAATCTGATTCCCTTCCATGAATCATTTTGAAATCGGTGAACGGAAGTGCGCGATGGGGTTGATCTTTGAAGCTGGATGCATGCCAAGGCTGGAAAGCTTGTGCTAGCTTTTCTATCTCTTCTGACAGGTGATGACTCTGATTTTGGTATCGAGCATCTCCGCAACCTGAAATTCATCTATTGTCATTACTGGAAGAAGGAACTGAAGGCTGCCTCGTTTCAGTTTGTGCCTCTGGTTGTTTCTTCCATCTCTTGACAACACCTCTATTCTTCCGTAAATTCTCCTCAAGTTTTGTTTCTTAGTAGCACAACATCTACTCCCTCCGTTCCATAATATACTAGTTCTTATATTATGGGACGGAGGGAGTAATAAACAGCTGTTCATGAATGATTGAATTGTAACCTATGTTAACAAAAACACAATGGGATACTTTATGCATTGGCAGGGTTATCCTAGATGGCACTTTATATGGAAAAGTAGAAACCACAATAAGATTCATATTTTTCTCTGGACACGAGAGAACATGATTATGAAAAAATTGGCAGGGTTATCCAAATGGCAATTCTGTGATTCCTTGCAAACTGCAAATCATTTGTTCTTTACTTGTACGGTTGCTACGAGTACTTGCGGTGTGCTCGCTCGATGGTAGGGGACTGATCTGATCCCGGCAAATCATTTGAAATATTATGCTTGGGCATATACATTTTTGCATATATATAGGGGGTCATTCTTCTATACGGCAGGATTGGGCACTGTTCTCCAGGCTATCTGGAATCGTAGAAACAAGTCTTGCTTTCATCACCATAAGTTGAGGATTCATTTGGGGATTGTATGATATTGTTTCCATTAACAGCAGCAAATGGAAGCTTGGTGAGCCCCAGTTTAAAAGAAAAAGACATTTGTCTTGTTCAGGTACTCCATAATGCAGAATGGAGCAACAGATTGACAATCTGGATACACATTTTGAAGATCAAGACAACGGCAGTGACCAAAAAAAGAAGTTCTTGTCAGAACCAATTGTCAAGGATACACTCCCTTCGTTCCTAAATATAAGCCTTTTTAGAGATTCAAATATGGACTACATACAGAGCAAAATGAGCGAATCTACACTCTAAAGTACGTCTATATACATCCGTATGTAGTCCATATTGAAATCTCTAAAAAGAATTATACTTGGAAACGGAGGCAGTAAATATGTAGAGCATCACAGTTGGTGTTCTCTTGAACCGAATGTGTAACGGACTACAAAATCATCATGTTCAGCATAGGCAATTTGTTCCACCTAAATCACCCGTGCAAAACTGGAAATATTCCCTGATGAAATGACAAAACTGAAAATATTCCTTGACGAAATGTGAGGTAGTACCACGTTCTCTCTCCCTTTAGCTTTGTGGGCTAGCACTCTTTTCTCATTTCGCAACGAGTTCTCAAACCAGAAAACTTAACAAGCAATTTTCGCACTGGGATACCACTTCTTTGCAGAATCCGCTTGTGTAATTTTCACGAGAAATATCCAGTTCATATAGACCGGATTGAGAAGGAAAAGAGAGAGAGCAAGTTTGATGCACTAATAGGAAACTCGCTGCTGCGTGCCGACACTTGAAACAACCAGATTACAAGACTACTGCAACTTCAGATAGATACAAGCAACAACCAGATTACGGGAACACCATCAGCTACTAGCCATTGACCAGAATGCCACAACAGCATCAACTACTAGCCAGACGGAGATCAACAGCTCCAGTCGCCGGTCCAGCCCCCAACTGAGGTGCGTCAGCTCGCAGGCATTCTGCAGCAGGAGCAAATACATAAAAACTAACGATCCAATCCAAGGAAACCAAAATCGAGAGATTAATCCGTTTGTCAATTCAGACACCATAATTCTTCAGTGTGAAGAGTGTGCGAGAGCGGAAATGTCTTACCCTGTCATGGGCGACGTGTTGCATGTTATATGGAGGTGTGCGAGACCTGATACGCGTACAATCTGTTGGAGATACAACTTGGAGAACAAGGAAGATACAAGAGATAAGGCAGCCGGTTCCAACTGAATATAAGATACAAACGTGCGCCTACCTACCTCTATCTATCTCCTAACTATAAGAGAATATATCTCCAATATGACCAGATACATTGTATGTTTAACACCCTTCCTTAATCACAACTTGGTCAAGTTGAGATTATGCTTAAAATCTTCAAAACCCCTCACAGGTAAGGCCTTTGTAAATCCATCTGCAACTTGATCTCAGGAGTGTACAAACCGGATATCAAGTTTCTTCTGAGCAACTCTTTCTCTGACAAAATGGAAATCAGTTTCTATATGCTTTGTTCTGGCATGAAAGACTGGATTTGCAGAGAGGTAGGTGGCACCAAGGTTATCACACCACAGGCATGGGACTTGTGTACTTTTCACACCAAGCTCCTTCAACATGGATTGAACCCATATGATCTCTGCTGTAGCATTTGCTAATGCTTTATATTCTGCCTCTGTACTTAATCTAGAGACAGTAGCATGTTTTCGTGCACACCATGATATTAAGTTGGGTTCAAAAAACACTGCAAACCCACCAGTTGACCTTCTGTCATCTAAGCATCCTGCCCAATCAGAGTCAAAGAAGGCACTGACAAGAGTAGAGGGTGACTTGCTAAAATTTAGACCAATGCTCAAAGTGTTCTTGACATATCTGACTATACGTTTTGCAGCTGTCAAGTGAACAGTAGTAGGTGCATGCAGGAACTGACATACTTTATTAACAGCAAAGGAGATGTCAGGCCTGGTGAGAGTGAGATACTGCAATGCTCCTACTAAACTTCTATATCTCGTGCTGCCCTCTTGATCCAAGAGTGTCCCTTCTGTAAGAGACAATTTTTCTGAACTAGATAAAGGAGTGGGTGAGGGCTTACAACCTTGTAGACCAGCCTTTTTAACCAGATCAGTTGCATACTTTTCCTGTGAGAGAGATGAAGCCCACCCTTGTGTCTCTTCACCTCAATTCCAAGAAAGAAATGCAGGTTTCCAAGATCTTTCAAAGCAAAGTCTGCACTCAAGTCCTTTAACAATCCTGTGATTGCTTCATCAGATGAGCTTGTCACAATAATATCATCAACATATATGAGAACAAATATGCATGTGTTGAACTTATTGTAAATGAACAATGAGGTGTCAGACTTAGATGGAATAAAGCCAAGTGCCTGCATTTTATGACAGAGACGAGAATACCACGCTCTTGGGGCTTCCTTTAGTCCATATAGAGCTTTGTCAAGCTTGCAAACATAGGAGGGAGCATTTTTGCTTTCAAACCCAGGAGGTTGTTTCATGTACACTTCCTCTTCCAGAACACCATGAAGAAACGCGTTCTGCACATCTAATTGCCTCAGACTCCATCCTCTGGACACATCAATAGAAAGAACAAGACGGATGGTAGCAGCTTTAACAACCGGACTAAAAGTGTCTTCATAGTCTATATCATACCGTTGCTTGAAGCCTTTTGCAACGAGTCTAGCCTTATAACGATCAATGGTTCCATCAGATTTTCTTTTAATTCTGAACACCCACTTGCAATCAATAAGATTTTTACCATGTTGTGGAGGAACCAAGTGCCAGTCTTGTTTTTCTCTAGAGCTTTGTACTCTTCACACATTGCCTTTTTCCATTCTTCATTGCTGAGAGCTTCTTCAAGAGTGTTGGGCTCGCCTGGTTCTCCTGTAGAGCAGACCAAACCATACTTGGTTATGTGTTTGTAATTTAAATGTTGAATTACCCCTTGTTGAAGCCTTGTGCGACGTGGAGGTGCAGGAGAGCTCGTAGCAGCCGCAGAAGATCCCGTCGCCCCTTCTGGAGACAGGACAGCACCAGACTCCGAGGTGGATCCGCCTGCAGCAGCTGAATCAGGCCGAATATGATCTTCTGTGGCAACGGGGCTAGGCGCTCGTGACGTGAGAGCCGCAGAAGATCCGGGCCGCCTGGCGGACTCATCATGAGCCAATGATGGCGCGGGCCCGCTGGAATCTGGCGTGGCCACGATGCGCGTCTGACAGACGGCAGAGCGCCGCTTGTAGCATGCAGGTTAGGCCGCAAAACGCGTGCGACCTTGGCCACCCTCGGGCTGCCGCATGGCAGTTGGTGATTGGTGCGGGCCGGAGGGCGCGCCTCGCTCAGTCGGAGCTGGCCGCGTGTCAAGCGGCGGGTCGATGGCGCGCGTGCGGCCAACCGTGTCGGGCGCGTCGGCTGGCGCGTCTGGCTGGTCTGCTGCAGATCCGCCGCTGTCACCTGGCACGGATCCCGGAGCTGATTGCCTGGCCCGCTGAAACGGCAATCCCGAGGGGGATATGTTCCCCTCGCTGCGGCACACGCGATATGGCCCGTCTGGGGCGATTTCTTCACCATTTTCTTCGCCGTTTTCGCCCCCTGGTTCACCTGTAGCGTCACCAAACGACTCATGCGCACTGCTTAGAGGGTTAGCCAACATATGATCATCACAATTGTTAATGCCCCCTTGATCATAGCTAAGGAGATTAGGAGGTAACAAGAGAATTTCTTTTTGGAGAAGGGCACCGGCATTAGGGTGAAGCTCAGAGAAGGGAAACTTGGTCTCATCAAAGACAACGTCTCGTGATATATAAACACGACCTGTGGAGATGTCAAGGCACTTTACACCCTTGTGTTGTGCACTATATCCAAGGAAAGCACATTGCTTGGAGCGAAACATTAGTTTGCGCTTGTTGTAGGGACGTAAGTTTGGCCAACATGCACAGCCAAAAACACGGAGTGTAGTGTAGTCTGGCTTTGTGTGTAGAAGACGTTCTACCGGAGTTTCATTATTTATGACACGGCTAGGAAGCATGTTAATAATGTGAACAGCTGTAAGGAACGCTTCGTCCCAAAACTTGAGAGGCATGGAGGCATGTGCTAAAAGAGCGAGACCAACTTCGACTATGTGGCGATGCTTACGTTCAGCGGAGCCATTTTGTTGGTGAGCGTGGGGGCATGACACAAGATGTGAGACACCAAGAGTTTGGAAGAAGGAGTTCAATTTCTCGTACTCCCCCCCCCCCCAGTCTGACTGGACAGCAATGATTTTAGAGTCAAGCTTGCGTTCAACAAGTGTTTGAAAATTTTGGAACACTTGAAAAACGTCGGATCTTTTCTTAAGAAGATAAATCCAAGAAAACTTGCTGTAGTCGTTAATGAAACTCACATAATAGGTGTGTCTACCAACGGAATTAGGGGCAGGCCCCCACACATTAGAGAAAATCAATTGCAATGGTTTGGTAGAAACACTAGTGGAAATTGGATAAGGCAATTGATGACTTTTAGCTCGCTGACAAGAATCATAAATAGTTTCAATATTACGCTCACCAACATGCGGGAGCTTATTTTTCCTAAGCAATTTTTCAACTAAAGAAAAAGAAGCATGTCCTAATCGATCGTGCCACCGTGTTGACGAAAGTTTGACAACACCAAAAGCTTGTTTATTGGATCTTGTGTGCTCCGAAATCAATGGATAGAGCCCTCGAACACATCTACCTCGATAGAGGATTCTCCTCGTTGCCTGATCCTTGATCAAAAAAATATAGGGATGAAATTCGAGGAAAACATTATTGTCAAGAGCAATTCTATGAACAGAGAGAAGGCTTTTGTTGGCACTAGGAACATGTAAGATTTTCCTAAGATGAATTTTACGACGAGGGGTATTAAAAATTGAATGATCAATGTGGTTTATCCTCATACCTTCACCACTGGCGGTGTGGATTTGATCCTTGCCGCGGTATTTTTCCTTCATGGTCACCTTTTCAAGTTCATTGATGATGTGATTTGTGGCACCACTATCGACATACCAATTGGTGTCGATCCCACAGGCGCCATCCGCAGCAGCAGCAACTTTTTCTTCATCTTGAGACGAGTCATCATCGTCCTCATAACGGTACCAGCAGTCCTTGGCCGTGTGCCCTGGCTTGCCGCATATCTGGCAGCGAGGTGCATCTGGGCGTGCTCTGGTTGAACCGCCGCGGCGACCCCTGTTGTTGGTGTAGGAGGGCCGCCCGCCGCGGGAGTTGCTGCCGTTTCCCCCGCCGGAGTTCTTGCCCCTGGGACGCGGTGATCCTCACTGACGAGAGGAGCCACCACCACGGCCGCAGAAAGCAGCGTTGGCGGATGACTTGAACCCGCCCGAGGACTGGAAAAGCGCCACGCGCTGGTCGAAGTTACTCATCATGGAGAAGAGTTCGTCGATGGAGACCGGCGTGGTGCGCGCGTCGAGGGCGGACGCCAGGGGCTGGTAGTCCATGTCCAGCCCATGGAGGATGTAGGAGACGAGCTCATCGTCCTGGAGAGGCTTGCCGGCCGCGGCGAGCTCGTCCGCCAGGCCACGCATGTAGGCGAAGAAGGTGGGGACGGACTGGGTCCCCTTCTGCGCGTTGATGAGGGCGGTGCGGATGTTGTTCACCCGGCTCAGAGATTGAGACGAGAACATCGCCGCCAAGGCAGCCCAGAGCGCTGCGACGTGGTGATCGCGGTCACCTGCATGAGCACTTCTTTGGACAAATTATTCAGCAAGTAGCCGAGTACCTGTTGGTCCTCTCGGACCCAGATGGGGTGGAGAGGGTTGGGCGCCGATGATTCCTTCCCTTCCTTGTCCTTGGTGACGAGGATGCGGGGTGGCTCCAATGTGGTGCCATCGGCATAACCGAAGACATCAGCACCTCGCAGCTGCGGCACGATCTGGGCGCGCCACAAGACGTAATTGGTGCGGTGAGTTTCTCCGTGACTTGCTGGTTGAGGTTTGGGTGGGAGGAACCGGAGGAAGACATGGCTATGGCACTAATGGAGATGAGCTAGATTAGATGTTTGGAGGAGGAAGGCTCTGTATACCATGTGCGAGAGCGGAAACGTCTTACCCTGTCATGGGCGACGTGTTGCATGTTATATGGAGGTGTGCGAGACCTGATACGCGTACAATCTGTTGGAGATACAACTTGGAGAACAAGGAAGATACAAGAGATAAGGCAGCCGGTTCCAACTGAATATAAGATACAAACGTGCGCCTACCTACCTCTATCTATCTCCTAACTATAAGAGAATATATCTCCAATTTGACCAGATACATTGTATGTTTAACAAAGAGAAGCTGCGTTTCAGAAGGAGTAAATGGCACTCACGGTCAAAGAACTTGCAATGCGGATGCACTTTAGTCACGGTACTTGCAAACCGGAAAAACCCGTTACAGAACTTGTGTTGCGGGTGCAATTAGGTCACGTAGGCCATCAGAATCGGCCAGCCCCCCAATTTTCTCTGTTTTGCGGTCACACGCAACACATGTGATGTCGGTTGGCGCGAAAAATTGTCACGCACCGTGCATGTAAGGCCCCTGGCCGGCCTCGTTTTTTGCACATAGGCCTCGGGTTTCATAGGTAACTAGGTAATTTCCCGGCGCGTTGCTGCGGGAATATAAAGTTTAGTTACAGATGACTTATATATGAAGGAAAAGATCTAAATCAAAAGCTACAAATATTAACATATAAATATTCCATACTTGCATTCTATAAATGAGGGCATTTCACAACCTTTAGGATGTAAATAAATTAAATAATTATCTGATCTACTACATATGTCCAGTGGCAAAAATAAACATATTGGTATGGTTTGCATGGGCTTAAAAAATATTAGTGTATGGTGAAGTGGGATGCTTGCATGTTGAGAGAATTAGTGATTAATGGAATAAGGTTTGCATGGGCTGAAAAATATTGTTAGTGGATGCTGACATGGCACACATGGTGAGGTGGATGGCTTGCATGTTGAGAGAATTAGAAGTAGTGGGGATCAACTATTTATGTATTATAAATAATAAATTATAAATTATAGATGATGTATTGACCTCCCTCCTCTTATGTCTGTCTTTTCGTGTTCGTCGCCGGTGGGAGAGGAGACTGGTGGTGGTGCTGCCCCGCCAAGCTCTGGAATTATGTCACTGAACTATGTCAGAAGTTGAGTCAGTTCTGGAATGGTAATTGGTGACTGTTATTGATGATGCTTCTGTAATTAAATTGACAATGCCCATTGTCCCGATACCATTGCCCATTAATGCCTGATTCAGTTGTTCCATGGGTATGATCTGAAGTGCCACTTGTTCAGGTGCACAAATGCCCTTCAGAGTTACTGGAACACCATCTCGAATTGACTACTACCGGAGTCGATTAGTGTGAGCATGATCTGATCCCCCACTAATTTTTGCAGTTTGATTGTTTCACCAGACACTTCATGTAAGGACAACTGAAAACACTCTGCTGCAGCCGGTTCAGTTAATAATTCAAGAGCCTGTACTGAATCTTCAGTTAACACTTCACCATATTCGCACACCTGGATTGTGAGTAAGTGCATCAGCTTCTTACATTGATGCTCCTTGCTATACTTATCTCCGCAATGAAAACACAGCCCATTGCTACGACAAAATCTCGTAACTGTCGATCAAGACCAAAATCATCCGCTAACTTACACTGAATCCGCACCCGTAACACAAGTTCTATGACGGGAGTTTTTCGTGCAAGCACCGTGACTATTGTGCACCAGCATAGCAAGTTCTCTGACCGCCAGTAGAACCAGTAAAATGATAAACTCGTTTCAGAGCCAGCGTGACAACAGTCCAATCACCTGGCACTCTTAAGCTTGTATTTTTATTTTTTCCCTAGAAATATTCCAAACTTCATTTGGTCTTTTACTCAGTCAAGGTGGGTGTCCATACTTCCTATCATTTTTTTCCCTTAAACATGCAGGAAAACTACATGCCATATATTAAGATAGATGGAAACAGGTACAGAGAAAGAGAAAATACAATGGCGGCAACCGGCCAAAATGTCTAAACAACTACCCAGGGATCCACATTCAGATTTGATAAGGTCAACAAGCTTTGTCATTCTGGATAGATTAAGGAGACTAAGAGGGCATCAGGACTAATCGGTCAGTAGTATAATAGCAAAGTTGCCGGACAAAGAGAAAACCAAAACACTACTTGCACTTTCTGACTTTGACAGCAAGGATATTATTATCCAGTACATATCATGGATCACAAAATGCTGACTTCTCTCGTTCCTAGCACGCATACTGGAGGTAGGAGCTGCATACCAGTGCCAGGCAACAGCGCAGGCGCAGGCAGGAGAACAGGCTTCTCATCAGAAACTAGTAGCAGCAAATCAAAAGGTGCGTGATTCATACCTCGCTTCACACATCTCTTGGCAAAATTCAACGTTTCTGCTTTTTGGAAGAGTTGTCCGACCTTTTGTTCGCAGATACCAAATTTTTACTAGATGTTATAGAGCATGCAATCCCCAAAACTGAATTGAGGTTCTAAAAAGATGAATGAAAATGGTGAAAGAAGTTAGAGAAAATAATAGTAATAGAGTTAAACTGTATTAAATGATACCAGAAGAGGATAGGCATAAACGAAAATTGATCAGAATATGTTCATTATTTTGAGTGTAGCTTATGCAATTACTTAAAGCTTACATTTCTTCTCTGATTCCCAGCGTCTTCGATGTTACCTGTTCTTATGTTGCTTCTCTTGCCATATGTATTTCATTCGGCTTCAGTGAGAGCATTCAACAATAAGACTGATGTGGATTCCTTGTTGGCGTTCAAGGCAAGCATAAGCAACCAGCACAGTGTCCTAGCTGCATGGAACACCAGTACTAGCTTCTGCCAGTGGACAGGCATCAGTTGCAGCCTTAAGCACACGCAAAGGGTCACCGTGCTTAACCTCTCTTCGGAGGGCCTTGGTGGCACAATTGCACCTTCCATTGGGAACCTCTCCTTCTTGAGAATTCTAGACCTCAGGTGGAACAATTTGGAAGGTGAAATACCTTCAACAATTGGTCATCTGTCCCGCCTACGACATCTTGATTTGTCCAACAACTCGCTTCATGGTGATGTAAACAAATTGAAGAATTGCACCAGCCTTGAAAGAATCAACATTGGCGTAAACCGTTTGACTGGAGAAATTCCTGCTTGGCTCGGAGACTTGTCAAGCCTCAAGGTCATAGATATGAGCAAAAACAACTTCACTGGAATAATCCCGTCATCAC
This sequence comes from Aegilops sharonensis, assembly GCA_904067115.1. Classification (NCBI taxonomy): domain Eukaryota; kingdom Viridiplantae; phylum Streptophyta; class Magnoliopsida; order Poales; family Poaceae; genus Aegilops; species Aegilops sharonensis. Next base: position 780,280,550 of record LR880971.1, read on the forward strand.
TTACCAATCTCTCAGCATTGCAACTTATCTATTTGTCTAGAAACCAACTGGAGGGTCCCATCCCTGAGGGCCTAGGCAGGCTCAGTAGCCTAGTTGGGATAGACCTGGGACAAAATCGCCTCTCAGGCACCATCCCTCTAGCTCTTTTGAACATTTCCTCTCTAAAAGGCTTGGGCGTGGCACAAAATGATTTGGGCGGTAAACTACCCTCAGACTTTGGGGATCACCTCCCAAATCTTGAGAAACTACTCCTCGGTCGTAACCACTTTACAGGGAACCTTCCAGCTTCTCTTGTCAACTCAACTGAGATATTTCAACTAGATGTCTCCTTCAATAACTTCACTGGAAGATTGCCTCCAGATATTGGAATGCTCTGCCCAGACTTCCTCAATCTTGCAGAAAATCAGTTCATAGCGACCACAATGCAGGGATGGGAGTTTATGACATTGTTGACAAACTGCACACACCTCCGAGTATTTAACCTCCAATTCAACAGGCTAGGTGGTGTGCTGCCTAGCTCAGTTGCCAACCTATCAGCGCAACTACAAGCGCTATATGTTGGAGGCAATGAGATTTCTGGAAAGATACCATTTGGTATAGGCAATCTTGTTGGGCTAAATCAATTGCAGCTAGCCGGTAACCAATTTACTGGTGCCTTGCCTGACACCATGGGAAGGCTAAATAAACTACAATTCCTGCAGTTGCAGAAGAACCTACTGAAAGGGTTCATGCCATCCTCCCTTGGGAACTTGACGCGACTACTAAGGTTGAACACAGCAGACAACGTATTTGAGGGGCATCTTCCAGCAAGCCTCGGGAGCCTAAGAGAGATAATCATAGCAACATTTTCGAATAATAAGTTCACAGGTCCATTGCCTAAAGAGATCTTTAACCTATCGTCCCTGTCAGTCGTCCTAGATTTGTCGAGCAATTACTTTGTTGGTCCCCTTCCACCTGAAGTAGGCGGCTTGACCAATCTTGCACGCCTATACTTATCACAGAACAACTTGTCAGGGCCCCTACCTGATGCACTCAGCAATTGCCAAAGCTTGACAGAACTCGGGTTGGACGACAACTCCTTTGATAGTAGCATTCCCTCATCTATCAGCAAAATGCGAGGTCTGATGATGCTAAATCTTACAAAGAACAGACTTTCAGATGTGATTCCTCAAGATTTAGGGCTAATGGGTGGCCTTCAAGAGTTATACCTAGCACGCAACAACTTGTCTGGTCATATCCCAGAAAGTTTGGAAAACATGGCATCATTGCACCGGTTAGACCTGTCCTTCAACCATCTGGATGGCAAAGTTCCATCACAGGGAGTTTTCAGTAATGCATTTGAGTGTTCGTTTGATGGGAATTTGGGGCTTTGTGGTGGTATATCAGAGTTACATTTGCCCCCATGCCAACCAGAATCCGTGGGACATGGCTTGAGCAAACGCCGTTTGACTATCAGTCTAGTTACCTCAATTGCTGGCATAATTCTGGCTTTCAGTTTGATTCTTGTTTACTTCACAATGAGAAAGAAATCAAAAGCACGATCTACAACCACAGGAGGATTTCAGTTGATGGATGACAATTATCCCAGAGTAACTTATGCTGAATTGGTTCAAGGAACAAGTGGCTTTGCAGTAGACAATTTGCTCGGCAGAGGAAGGTATGGATCGGTGTATAAGTGTTGTTTGCTGCTAAAAAATATGATGACCACGGTAGCTGTGAAGGTTTTTGATCTTCAACAGTCCGGCTCTTCCAAAAGCTTTCTAGCTGAGTGTGAGGCACTTAGCAAGATCCGCCATCGCAATTTGATTAGTCTCGTGACTTGTTGTTCAAGCTCTGACTCGAACCAAAACGACTTCAAAGCCATTGTGTTCGAGTTCATGCCTAATGGGAGCCTAGATAGGTGGTTACACACAGATGTACATGTATCGCATCACCTCCAAGGCTTGACATTGATGCAGAGACTAACTATTGCAGTTGATATTGTTGATGCACTAGATTATTTGCACAACAACTGTGAACCACCAATAATTCACTGTGACTTGAAGCCAAGCAACATTCTTCTCAATGAGGATTTAGTTGCTCAAGTTGGGGACTTTGGCCTTGCAAAGATCCTTTCTGAACCAGCAGCCGAGCAACTGATCAATTCAAAGAGCTCAGTCGGAATAAGAGGAACAATTGGATACGTCGCTCCAGGTAGCTCAACTTTTCTCTAACATTACGTACTGCACGATATTAATTTGCATGCAAAATCACTAATTCTTGTCTAAGCAATGTAGAATATGGTGAAGGTGGTCAAGTTTCTTCATGTGGAGATGTGTACAGCTTCGGAACTGTCATCCTCGAGTTGTTTACAGGCATGGCACCTACTCATGACATGTTTAGAGATGGGTTGACCCTGCAGAAACATGCCGAGAATGCATTTCCAGGGATGCTAATGCAGATTGTTGACCCAATCCTACTGTCCACTGAAGAGGCCAATTCTAATAGTTTGCGGGATGGAAGCAACACAATGGAACATGGCCGCAATGCCATATTGTCTGTCATGAAGGTTGCGCTATCATGCAGCAAGCATGCACCGACAGAGAGAATGTGCACTAGAGATGCTGCTGCTGCGATTCACAGGATAAGGGATGAATATATTAAAGTAATCCAAAATGAGGGAGTTGTTAATGCTGCCTATACTGCAAGGCGTTTTGCTGAAACATCCAGGGCAGCCCCTTGAACTGATGTCGCGCACTTACTCTTAATTAATGGCTTTGTAGTAGTTGTATATTGCACTCCTCTTGTTTTGATATGTTACTTTCTTGCTGGCCATGTTCTCTTAGCTTGTTGATCTGCCTTTTGCAGCCTGTCTGTTACTCTGCGGCCAACTGTTAATATGGTTTGTATATGGGGATGCCTACATTGTGAACTGGTAATATCATTTGTATCGGCTACTATTTGTGCTAAATACAAATATTAGTGAATCCCTTCCATCTAAAAGACTGCATGATATATGCACTAATAACACGACCGGGCAAATCTGTACTTTGTTCTCAGGAGTTTAGGTGGTCATTATATGATGGTAGATTTGTATAAATGAAGCGCAGATACACTATAAATACGGTTCTCTTGATTCTGTTCTATTAGAAGAGAAAAAAGGAAACTCTTTTAGATGGAGAAAGGATATCCGGTACTCACCATACTCCAGGTGGTCATTACAGCAGAATGTCACAGGCAATACTTGTCTTCAGTGTCTTCTATCTGCTGTCCTTAAAAAATGCAACTACTTCCCCTGCTTTTTGGGAAGGGAACAGAGAGGCAGTGTTAAGTAGGCAGCGAGGAAATATGAACATTACTGAGAAAAAGGAAGTGAACATTACTGAATATAATAATAATAATAACTGCTACTGAGACATCAAGTATATGCTATGTACGCATCCTATAAAATGTAGTTCGCCTTTTGCACTCTAAAGTTTTGACCCACTTTTCTTCCTCCTCCGGCTCTAAAATAGTACGATGATCAAAATGAAACACAAAGACCAGAAACCAAAAAAGCACCCTTATTGAAACATAAACCAACAAAGCCATGATGTTTATTCTGGCTCTGCTATACTACTGGGAAGACTTCAACTCCTACTAGTCTCGCATTCAAGGTACTAACAGAGTGAAAAATCAATATGTAATGTCTCTCCTATTTTACCATTCTTCATGGCAAGATCCAATTTCATTCATTCTTGGTATCATTCCCTTCTCCCACAACAAAATACTAGTATTTCCGTGTGTTCCAACAGGAAGATTTGGTAGGTGCTCACATTCAACTAGAAGCTTCTCGATTCAGGCAGCCAAATTTTACGTATATCCTGGATTAATCTCAGCAACCGTGAATTATTTCATAGGGAGTCGCAAAAATCAAAGTATTCTAGCCTCTACAGATCGAGTTACTGCCTCTAGATTTGGAGGAACCAACAGGCGGATTTAGCAGATAGAAGAGGGATGGACAAGAATCCCGCGCACACTTACGGATCAGATTATGCCCGCAGACGAGCTGACAACCGCAGGCTAAATACCCCCCGGCCGGCGGGTGCGGCCATTGCTGGAGGGGAAGGGGGAGGCGAGGGGCGTGCGCTTGTGGTTGGACTGGGGATAAGGTCGCGGGAACGAGCGCACGCCGTGGCGGGCGGTAGACTGGTAGGATCCATGAAGGCCAGCCGTGGTGGTTCCGGTCGAGTTCACCGGCGGCGGCTTAGGGTGTGTTTGGTTCGGGAACGTAGTGTAATGGAATGTCACGGTTCCATTCCATTAGAATGGGTCGGTTCTGTCCTTGTGTTTGGTAGTGACAATTTGAAGAAATGGAATGATTACATTTTGATGTTTAGTTTGAGAGATGGAATGGAATGAGCTTGGTCGAGGGGGAGATACGAGGGGCAGGAAACGCCGACGAGGCTACACTTCTGACAAGGGGCAGAAGTCAGCGACGTAGCAGGCGTGATGCAGGCCGCAACTTCGATGAGCCAGACCTCGGCTGCGCGTCCGGCGCGGCCGCGGCACAAGGGGGTGCCGTCGAGGATGGGGTGCGGCGGAGGAAGCGAAGGGGCTACGGCAGCCGGCCGCCGCCACGACCATCGAGGGAGAGAGGAGGGCAGAGGTCGTTGGTGGCTGGGGCGCGGGCTGCGGGGTGGGTGAGTCGAGGAGAAGAGACACGAGCGAGCCGTTCCGCGTGGTCCGGCCGATTTGGAGGAACGCCCAGGTTCGGCATAAACAGGGAATATGCCGTTCCCTGGAACCGGTGGGTTCCGACTCCTTCGGCAATCTAAACACCAGAACCGGTCCTTGGGACGGAACCGACCCGTGCCATTTCGCTTCGTGACAGAAACCAAACACACCCTTAGGAACGGTGGCGGACTACCATGATATGTGCAGAACTGCAGATGGAGTGGAAATGCAGCCACTGGACTTGATACTTTTTCTTTTAGAAATCCATTGGACTTGTTGGGCTCCTACAAAAGACTCAAGACGTGCACACTTCAGTTTAAAAAAATGCAGCGTCTACATCTCGCCTTAAGGGGCAGTTCTTTTGATGGTTTGTAGAATAAGCTGTCCCTATCTAGCTTATTTTAGAAGCTTAAACAATTTTTTTAGAAGCCTAATAGTTAAGACTTGACTATTAGGGTTCTAAAAAGAAAATTTGAACTGAACTTTTAAAATAAGCTGGATAGGGGGCATCTTATTCTCGAAGCCTAAAAAAAGCTAGCAAAAGAACTCGCCCTAAGTGAGACGAGAGGGAACTCTCGCTGAAGTTTTTTTCTCTCTCTTTTTTCTAGGGTTTTCCCTCCTCCTGCGTCGTATTGGGCCGGCCAACTCCTACGCGCATAGCGATTAAAAATAGAAAATGGAAAAATGCTATTTGCCACTCGCCGCGTCAAACTGCCGGCGCTTCGCACAGGCGAGCGACCGAGCAGCAATGCAACGGGCTGGCCCGTTTAACCGTTTCAACACCCCCGGTTTTGTAAATCTTCTAGAGGTTACCAGCTGGTTTTTTCTAGTTTTGGGAAACTTCTAGAAGGTTCCTTGAATTGGCTTTTTTTATTCTGTTTATTCTATTTTTGTTTTCTTTTCTTTTCTCTCATTTTCCTTTTTGATTTTTTTGTTTCTACTTCGTTTTTTATTAATTTAAAATTTGTGCACAATTCATAAAAAAACCATGGTTTCATAGTTTGTACATAATTTGACAAATGTTCACTGTTTCAAAATTTGTTCACAATTAAAAAAGTTTATGGATTTAAATTTTGTTATAACAATTTAAAAAAATGTTCACAATTCTATAATTTTGTTCACGAATTTTGAAATTTCATCATGATAAAGACCGAACCTCGATGGCGAGATTCGATCCGTTGTTGCGGCCCGACCTTTCACGACACTCCATCTTTAGTAGCAGCAACCTCTCGCCCGCACACGCGAAGTACATGAAGTAGAGGGTTTGAACCTTGCGGCCCAGCACGAGAAAACCAAGTTCGACAAAGGTACTCGCGCGCAAAACAATTTTCACGAAGAGAAATCGCAACACAGAGGTTTTCTAAAGATCCCTCCAAAACTTGATACTGGCTTGACCTCATATAATAGCTGCGAAAGCTAACTAGCTTGGGAAGCAAGCATCGCATCCTACCATCCATCTCACGCACAAGATAGATAGATAAAGAAAAGGTACCTTCTAAAACTATGACTCTAAAATTAGCTATTAGATTACTTGTCTTATAGTTTGACAAGTTAGTCTCTATATTAACATGTACTTACTATTTGTTGGTCCGTCTATGGTGGACCCATCCCAAGGCACACAAGGATAGAGTTCTCCACGACGCAAGCCTCCTGCAAATTCTTTCTATCTCTTCAGGCGGGCGTGGCATGTCAAAGTAGTAACCAGCGCCATCTCCTTTAATTCCAACTGAATAAAAGTCATGTACTTGCAACCTTGTACGAGCAGCCAGCAAATCCTCCATATTAACCATGCATGCATGCTTCGTTTCTTCTATCTCCAACTGGAATCTTTACATGCATTAGTAGCATGCAAACCACGCTCTCCATAATATACGTACGGGCATGCACTTTCTCCTGGAAATACATAGAATTTCATATCCTCTTTCATCCGTTCTGGCTTGACCCATGTAGCATGCTTCATAGAAATAACAAGTAATTTTTGTTCATTATCGTAACTTGGCCTTGGGCGCTCTGGTCTATGCGCAGCGTATTTTTGGATAACACCGACTTCAAGCGAAACAACAGCGACCTCAGTATTTATATTACACAGGGCCATATCGCATCATATTTCGAAATTTGTTCACAATTCAAAAAATGTTCGCAGTTTAACAAAAATGTTCACAATTTAATAATTTTGTTTAAGAACTTGTAGTTTGTTCATGTTCAAAGATATGTTCACAATTCGAAAATGTTCACGGTGTTCAAATTTTGTTCGCAGATATGAAAAATGTTCACATTTTTCTAATATTGTTCATGTTTTAAAATTTGTTCAGAATTAGAAAAAAAATACGGTTTCAAAATTTGTGCAGAATTCGAAAAAGGTTCACACTTTTATAAATTTTTTCACGAATTTGAAATTTGTTCATGTTTCAAAATTTGTTCACAATGCAAAAAATGTTTGCAGATTCGAAAAATGTTCGCGGTTTTATAATTTTGTTCAAGAATTTGCATTTTATTCATTTGGTCACAATTCAAAAAATGTTTACGGTTTCAAAATTCGAAAATATTCATAATTTTGTAGTTTGTTCACGAATTTGAAATTTGTTCATGTTTGAAAATTTGTTCACAATTTGAAAATTGTTTATGGTTTCAAAATTTGTTCACAATTTGAAAAATATGTGGTTTCAAAATGTGTTCACATTTCCAAAAATGTGAATACATTTTGAAACATGAATTGGTTTGGGTAGGAGCCTCTGCCGCGTTTGTGAAAAAATAGCGTACGTTCAAAAAAATACTCAAAACTTGAAAAAAAAATCGGGATTTTGTCAAATAATGTTAAGTCCGGAACTGTAGTTAGTTTCTTAGAGTGTTCCGCTGTTATTTGTTCGGCAGTTGTCTTCTATCGCAGTGGCTGGCACCTAGATCGCGCAAGTAGGCAGTCCCGAGTTCAATACCTAGCCAGCGTGTATAACCCTTTTTTTGCGATTTTTAGACTCGTATTCGCAGTGCACTGAATGGGCCGGCCCAGTCAGCGCCCCCTGTGCGACGGGGCGTTTATTTGCCGCAGAACGCGGCAAATAGGAGCTCCCCGATCACGGGATATGCTAGCCGCTCCACCCAGGTCCCTCTCGTGGGAGCAACTAGTTGACGAGCGTTTCTTCGAGAGCCTCACAACGATCAGCGCCACTTGACGCGTTCTCAGCCGCTGCCACGTTTCATGCTCTGGACGCTTCCAACGGAATTTGTCTTCTATTTTTCTCGCATGCGTTTTCGGCTTTTTAAGCGGTTTTTTTTTACTTTTCAGTTTTCCACTGGTCTTCCTTCCTTTTGGACCAGAAAAAAATTCCTTGAAAGAACGCATTTTTTCCTTCTGCGAAAGGCACTGTTTTGCTTTCGCGAGAGGCACGATTTTGCTTTCGCTAGAGGTACAGCTGTGCTTCTCGAAAACTGAAAAAGAAGCGTTTTCTGTTTTTTTTTCTTCCATGAGAGGCACGGGTTTGCATCCGCAAGAGGCACGGCTCAGAAACAAACAAAAAACGTGTTTTCTTTTTTTTCTGCGAGAGGCACGGTTGCGCCTCTCAAAAACAAGAAAAACTCGTTTTCTTTTTTTTTCTCCGCATGAGGCACGGTTTTGCTTTCGCGGGTGCCTCTCGGAGAACAAAAAAAAAATTCTGTTTTTTTTCCTTTTATGTGAGGAACGATTTTGCTTCCATGAGAGGCACGATTGTGCCGCTTTCGAAAAGGAAAAAAACGGGCTCCCGGTTCTGTTTTTTCGTCTGATTTTTTCGTGAATTTTTTTCGTCAAAACCTATCAGCATGAGATCTAGTTGTGAAGATCTCGACGCGGGGAATCCAACGGTGAAAACGGTTCGAGATTTGGACGTATGATTTAAGAGATAAAACGTTTTGAATAAGCGGATCTACGAAAAAAGGAAAAAACTTCCAGGCTGTGACAAGCGGCGCACATGCAGCGGGCCACTTGTCACAACATGGGGAGGTGAGAGTGATATTTGCAAGGAGTACTCCTCAATTAGTGATTTCACGCTCTCGTAGTAAGTTGTAGGGCGCGTCCTACTTGAGGCTATTCTAGTCGGGTTTTTATTTTGTTTTTTCTCTATTTTTTTCATTCTTTCTTGCATTTTGTTTCTTTGTTTTTTTATTTTCATGTTTATTTTGTTTATTTTACTTATTTTTTGGTTTTCTTTGTTCTTTTGGATATTATGTTACATTTTTTGTAAATGCCAACAACATTTTTTGAGTACACGTCTAACATTTTTTCAATAAAATTAAACATTTCGGTTATACATGGTCAACATTTTTCTATATGGATTTTTAACCTTTTTAAATACAAGATTCACATTTTTTTAATACATGGTATTTTCTACTTTTTTAATGTTTTTTAATTCTTGATTAATACTTTTCAAACAAAAAGATTGGTTCAAACTATTAATCATGTGTAAAGTTTGGTGATGAAATAAGTAAACATGTGAGCTATACAAAAATGAAAAAAAATGGTGATTTCCAAAAAGTGAATAATGCATCCATTATTCATCTTTCCAAAATCATGATTTTATCATTTTTGTGTAACTCACATGGTTACTTATTTCAGCATCAAAATTTGCACATGTGTAATAGACATCCATATAAACATGTTGATTTATTTTCAGAATTTTTTTAAATTTTAAAATAATATTTTGGCACCATAAAAAATATAAGGCTCCAATGCACCATTCCTCCAAAGTGACTTTTTATGCACAACTATTACTAGCTATTATAGATGCCATAGGAAAGCACAAAAGTTCATGACACGGAACGTCTTGCCACCGCTAAAAGCATTTTCTAAATTAAACTGAAGGTGTGTACAGTGGAAACATCCACCCCTCATTTGTGCACCAATGCTTCCTCCCCTGAAGACTTCGTCATGGGTCTCGTCTCTGTTCTAAGACTCCGGTTAAAAACCTTTATGACTCGGCAGTGACGACGCTTTGCGCCATCACCCATGACCCACCTGAGACGTTGCCATGGAGCTCAGGCGTCGCCGATCGGCCCTCGACGAGTTGTTAGGCTAGCTTTAGGCTTGATGTTGTATGTTTTGATCTGTAGGAGGGTCTCCTTAGTCCTCACCACGTTCTATCATTCGGCCGTATACTTTGGTGTGCTGCTTTGTATGTAAAATGGGATGATAACTGTTTCGTTAGAAGCATTTCTATAGTATTTATGTGTATTGGGCATTATAAATTTCAGTGTATGCATACTTGGCCATGCGTACGTGCTCTTTTTTTCTTTTTAGTTGGCTTGCGTACGTGCCCTTAATTTGTCATTTGTAGCCAAGCAGCACAAGCAGGCAGCACCAAAACAGTTTTCCCACAAAGCAGCTAGCTCGAGGTCCCGGCCTTATCACCGCCGCCTCTCCCCGTCCGTGTCGGGGATATATACGATCGAGCTCGCCAAAGTTGTCACCTCCGGCTCCGGCCCCAAAGCTTCAGGCTACTTTTGGAAGATATTGCGGGAAACTGAAGGTGGTGGAGAATCAATATTCAGCAACCCCGTCGATTCTCGATTGGTGGATCGGAAACATCAGCAAGCAGGTGGCCAACAGTCGAAAGTTCAGATAAAATTAACCACAGATCGCGTCATAGGCATCTCCCACTAACTTCAGGTGTTGCATTTGCTGAACAGCAAGCAGAAGAGTTTGGCGATTTTGATGGCAACTTTGCTTTTTCTGCTGCCATTTTAGCGGGCGTTGCCAATTTCATAAGTAAACGATCGACGAGCTACACCTCGGAGGGCTGCAAAACAGCAAAAATAACAGTTTTATTCCCTCGCAAAAAAAAGTACTCCCTCCATCCGAAAAAGTTTGTCCCTCAAATGGATGTATCTAGCACTGATGCTAGATACATCCATTTAAGGGACAAACTTTTTCGACAAAGGGAGTAACAGTTTTCAAAAATGATAGACTTCCGGACAGGGCTCACGGAAACAATCTTACAGACGTACTCCTAATTCACTCCTACGCCCTGAGAGTTTTTACTGTACCCTGGTACTCCCTAAGAAGACGTGGGAGTACCAAATAAATCTAACCATCCATCTGCATGGGTATTTTAGACCTTTTCTCTCGACTAATTAGTTTTTATTTTTATCCCGTCCGAATTAAGCGCATTGCGCCGCGACGATCTCGCACTGTTTGTTCCCGGCCAGTCGTGGTGGATCTTTCTAGTCTCCGTCTTCCCCATTGCTGCTCCCATCATGAGATGCATTGACTTTGTTCACCGCATCTATACACATGGATTCCTGTTAATTGCAGATCAATCGAGTTCGCCGTACCAGGACTGTGCTCCTCCATAGACATCCGCGAAGGGGCATCCTGTGCAGCGGAGGCGTCGCCGGCCACTTCGCGTAGGCACAGCCATCGGCGGCGGCCATTGACTGCGCATCACGACCCTGGATTGCAACGCATGCATGCACCAATGAGCAGCTTTGCCTGCTCCTAAGCCCCTCGGTGGTGGTGGCCCTGCGATGGTCAATCCCCGCCACGCACGATCATCATATTCATTTTGGGATTTCCTTTTGCGAAAGATACTGTTTTGGGATTGCACTGGATTTCTAATTAATTAATACGAAATTGCAATTATCCATACTAAGTAAATCACTCATCGTTTACCATTTTACCCCTAGCATCAAGGTACTCCACCTATTTTGTGAGGCAGTACTCCCTAAGACTTGTGTTGGAGTACCGTGTAAGGTTAACCGTGGGATTAAGATGGATGGATGGCTCACATTTATTTAGGGGTACCGTAAACGAGCTCGCCCTGAAATCCAGGAGTGGGGTCCCTCTCCACCCAACCAGTTGACAACAATCCCGTCCGTAGCCTTGAATCCATCAAAAACTGTCCATAGCTGTAGCATCGCTGAGCTTTATTACCCCAAAGTTTTAGTTCCGGTGGCAACTATCCTGGCTCCCGTGAAATCCCTCTGTTTCAAAATAAGTGTCTTAATTTTTAATACAACTATTATTACAAATTTGACACATATTTTGGGATGAAGGGAGTATATAACACCAATATTGAGCATATACATGCAAAGTTGAGACACTCATTTTGAGATGAAGGGAGTATATAACATGAAATTGCATAGGAGCACACGGCGACGCTGCCCACTGGAATCATATCTGTCCATGCGTCTTGGGATCCTCACCACTATATTAACCACACCGTACATCAAACTTTATCATCTCGTATTCTCGTTTGCTCTGGGGTATATCAATCTTTAATTCCACGCGGTTCTGTTCCCACCGGTCGGAGGTTCTGTCATGTGTAGCAGCCAGAGCCTGTCCACCTCAACTAACAGCGGCCAACTACATCTATTCAATGCATCTGGTCCCTATCCCTTCTCTTCGAACGCCTCGTTCTTCCCCATTGGCTTCTCAAGAACACTCACCAAGTGTTCGTGACGTTCTTCTTCATCTATCTCTATTTTTAATGGACGAATTGGTTGAATAGTCCCCCACTTTCAACCGGTTTAATTTCAACCGGTTTATTTTTAACCTTTTGTCCCATCAAATTACCCCCACCCCACGCCCACCCACCGAACCCCATCAACAGCGCCCTGCCGCCGATCAGGATCGCCAGATGCTCGCACCTACGAGCGATTCCTGGTGCCCCTCGATCCCCTCGAGACACAGGGCTCCTCTCCCGAGCGAGGTCCCGATCCGCTCCTCCCCTCTCCCAAGGATATGCAGCCGCCGCCTTCGCCGGATTCGCCGTCGTCGATCTGCCGATCCGGGCAGCGCAGCCGCCGCTACCGCCGCCGATCTGCCTATCCAGGCAGACGCGGCCGTCATGGATCACGAGAACGCAGGCGCCTCGAATATGTCGCCCCACTCAACATGGATGGTCGCCCCAAGACATGGATAAGCTCTCGTGATCCCTACCCCACCCCTCTCATCCCCTGAATCCACATCCTCCTTCCCGTCTTGATCCCGCCCACGATCTGATCAGGAAGCTGCCCACGATCCGGTCCCCTGGTTTCTTATCCGGTTATCCACCTCTCTTCTCTCGCACGGGCGTTCTAGCAACCCCCATCTTCGGTGTGGCGACGTTGCTGACATCGTCGCGGCCTCTCGCAATTCTAGGCTCGGCCTTCCTCGACTCCATGCGCGGCTGACGAGGTGGTCTTCTCCAGAGGTGGTCTGCTCGTGCTCTCCTGGTTCTTCCATAACGACGAGGGGTAGTGCCGGTCGTGGCTTAGCAGGATAGCATAAGCTTGCCCTTGTTCTTTTGTGTTTGAATTAGATTTGCTGGTTCTTAGTTTTACATGCACCTATCAATCTTTCTTCTGTATGCAGGTTACACACCTGATGATGTTTACGGCGAGGCGCAGGAACAAGCAGAGGTCGAGGAAGTGTGGGCACGCGCGAGGAAGGTTTAGCGGGCTCCAGAAGTCGGGCCACGCCCGGAGCGCCGCGCCAACGCATGTGCGCGTGGTCGAGTGCGTGGTCGGTGGGTTGGCCAAGATCTGCATTCTGCGACTTCGTCTTCACCATGGACACAAGCAAGGACTGATTCGTGGGTCTTGGTAGCGGTGTCGAGAATCGGTGGATCGAAGTGGTCGAGGTCGCGGTTAATCGACCAGGACGAGACATGCATCTTGGAGCTAGCGCAGAGGGGGAAAGAAGCAGGTTGGTCTGGCCCGGCCTCACAAATGAATTGGTATGTCCAGTTCTTCCCATGAAGGTCACATGCCTAACTTCATGCTAGACATTGCTAACTCAGCCACTTGATGTTAAACTCTGTATGCATAACTAGACCTAGCTAACTCCAAGATTCGATGTGTTAAATTAAAGTACCAATCAGGCATGTTCATCACTTTGTACGTGTGTGCACTTGCATTGCTTACTAGATCTTGTTGTATATGATGGTCCATTGTCAGCTATACAACTTCTGAATTCTGTCAAGTTCAGTTCAGATTTGATTTTTTTCACCTCTTTTTGCATGGACAATGTGTCTGGTGTTTAAATGATGGCTACTTGAAATTCATAGGCATTGTGAGGTTAGAAAGGATTCCATTTTGACTATTTTTTCAGTTTGGTTCAAAGTTGTTAGCTGCTACACCTACACATGGAAAACATACACTTGGCATTCTAAAATTGTAAAGTTGCTGGGGCAACAACCTGCTGCCGGCGGGGAAGCAAGTCGCCTTCTGGGGCGAGCGGGGTAACAACGGCAGGGACCAGACCAGCCCCTGTCCGTCTTTGGGATCCCGAAGTACCATTACAAGTATGGCAACTACTCCTCCGTTGCAATCCTGGTTGTAGTATTAAGATCACATGATCAGTGAATTGTAAATTTGAAATATATCAGCTTGACTGTCTAATGCATTTGATCTAAGGATAGGATAAGATACGCAAGTCAGGTCATAGTCGTTTCTCC
>LR880971.1:780303838-780317213 GCA_904067115.1 Aegilops sharonensis
GAGGGAGGATAGACTGGGGTTGCGGAGATAGTTGGTGGTGAAAGAATAAGATGTTGAGTGATTTATTTATATAAAAAAGTAGACTACAGAAGTGCATGAGAAATATGTAGGTATATGTTTACTCGATTACATTTTCATGTTAATTATATATATAAATTGCTTGTGCAGGATGCTTATGAGTTGAGAAATTAATTTTTATTATACTTGCTGAAATATCGTGCAAATGAAGCTAAAGACAATATTTCTGATATTTAATGGAAATATCTTAAACGCATCAATTAGATCTTAGTTTGTAACATATGCTTATTTATATTATTGCTGTCAATGTATACATCATTGAGTTACATTATGGGTGAATTGAATTTCAATTATTGCACGTACACCATCTTTTGTATATATGTGAAATATGATATACATTATATGCGCAATCAGAAAAATCTATGCACGCAAAATTTGATAGGCTTTGTATTCAATGGTGCAATCAGAAAAGACAAATTAAAAGCTCGTGGCAACGCATGGGCGTTCTACTAGTTTCCTTCTATGTTTCTTCCTCTTCTCGCTCTTGTTCTACTTGTTCAGGAACATGGATGTTGAAACAAATCCAGAAGAAACAAGGAAGACCGCGAACAAACTGAGGTAGCATGAGCTTCTCGCGTCCTGTGTGGCCATGGCCATCAACATCACGGCCGCCCTGGCCGCCCTCGCCGCCGACACCAAGTCTTATGTCCCCGCGGCCAGCGAGGAGAAAGACTATGCCGTCGATGATAAAGCTTGCCGCATCCTGTGCGACGCCGCGTCCCCGTGGTCCGTGGCTCCGAATTAGCAGCATCCCGCGCGGCCACGGCCAGCAACACCGCATGCCCGTGGAGGCTAGCACCATGTCTTGTGTTCCATAGAAGCCACAAGTGCTCGGAACGGCTCGCAGCACAGTCTGTGTGTGTGCCCGTCCGTTTCGGCGGTGGTGCAGCCGCAGCTCGCTGATATGTCTCGGTGCTCGCTGATATGTCTCGGTGCCGTGGCCGCACATGCTCGCGGTTTACGTACTAATGCTGGCAAACAGGTAGGCACTGTGACAATTTACGATGGAGCGGTGTATTCAACCATAGCGCTATTCATTTCATTCAATTATGCACTGATCCCTAGACAGCAGAGCAGTGGTGAGATTTCGGTGAGCGTCGTCGCCCACTGCTCTTAGTTCGTGTCCGTATATAACACCATTATTGAGCACATGTTCTAGCTGGGAATGACCCCCTGATTTATCGCCCATATATGACATTAGGTGCTTGGCTGGCTCGTCGACGACCACACAAACACTTCCTTCCTCAATTGTGGACGGGTCCTCCGCCCGGTCCATAAATATCAGGCCAATGTGGTGTGCACACCCAATCCAGGACAGTGTCACTGATGCTGTATACTCCATAGAATAGAATACAATATATGATTAGCTGTAGTTCACCGGCGCTTTGCTGGCTCGTCGACGGCCAGGCAAACACTTGCACATTCGGCATGGCCACGACCACGGTCACAACCACAGCCACGACCAGCGGGAGCACGCCGGCGGGAGGGGGGTGGACATGGACCTGCCGGCGACGTACGTCAACATGGGCTCCATCGCCACCGCGGGCGTTCTCGTACGCACCGTATCGCACACACGATTTAGCTTACTGATTCTGACGGTTTGTTTGCGACGACGCTCACTGGCTAGCTAGCTTCCTGTACGTGTGTGCAGGACTGGAGGTACCAGAAGGCGACGGGGGAGAAGAGGCCGGACAAGGTGATCGGATTGATCAGCGCGGAGCAGGCCAAGGAGGCCGAGCGCAGGGAGGCCGAGGAGCGCAAGGCGGAGGAGGAGGAGGGCGGGGCCGCCTGGGCCAAGAACAAGCACGTCTACCAGTTCTGATCGATCGCCGCCGGGCGCCACGCCCAGCCGTGCATCTCGCGGCAGATCGTGTTCTGGGTGGAAAAAGATCGCGAGAGATGAAGGTTTTTTCTACCGCGCGCGCATACTGTATGGCGTGCATGTATCCACCGCTCATCGTTACTTGGAGATTGGTGCTACATTTTCTGGTTTTGTCAAAGTTTCTCCTGTTCCAGAGTGTTGCATAATGTTTCGTCAATGTTTTTTTTTCCTAAAATGTATCGTAATGTTTTGTTATGTGCCAGTAAAATAAGAGGGTATACTCGTCAGAATTTTTTTTTTTGAAGGGGGAAATTATGCCGCTTTATTTAAACGAAACAAGGGATCTTGTCTGCAATTACATCCAAAATAAAGTCTGGTGGAGAATCCACCCAAATCTCTGAATGATTATCTCCTACACCTACTCTAGCAAGCTTGTGAGCGGCTACATTCCCAGAACGTCGAACCCACGTCACCTTCGAGTCCTCCAGCGTGTTGAGCATCCTCTTTATATCCTGCACCCAAGGTCCAACCGCAGACAGATTCCTTTCCGGGCTGTTGAGCATCTGTACTACAGCCTGACAGTCCAGCTCGACATGAGCTCGCTGAACATGAAGCTCTATCGCCACCTGAATTGCTCGTCGGCAAGCCAGCACCTCTGCCATCTCCGGGTCGACAACATTTGGTAAAAGCTGGCACAGCCCAGCCTTGAAAGCCCCGTTGTGATCCCTGAAGACCGCTCCGGCTCCTCCTTTATCTCCATGTCTCGAGACCGCGCCGTCGGAGTTGATCTTTACCCATCCATCCTCGGGAGGCTCCCAACGTTGGATGATCTTTGGCTCCGATAGTGGCGCCCTTGTCTCGTGAGCTAGCTTCCATTCCATGAGCTGCACCTGAACTGTGCTTACTATTTCATGTGGCTGAGCAATTTTCTTGCCATCTCTTGCATCATTCCTCGCAAGCCATAGTGCATACGCCGCCTGTAGCATTACTTCCCTTTCATCGCCCGCTGCCCCGGCGAACCAGCTCAGCAGCCAAGATGCAAGCTCACGTCAGATTTGTATGTAATTTCAGACGGTATGTGCTCTTGGAAGGTGAAAATAATCTATAGAGCCTCTTTCTAGCCGCCGCCTCCTCCTCCAAGAAAAGCTAGGGTTCGTGCCTCTCGTCGGCTCCGCCGCAGGTCCGCCTCGTCCCCGGTGGCCCTAGGGCCATGGGGGCGTTGTGGATCCTGGCAAGGGCCGGCGGGAGGGCTCCATTGTTAGTCGTTTCTTCAAAATTTGTTAGGGTTTGTGTCCTATTCAGAAAGACGAGACGGTGGCGGCTCCCTGAAGATGGAATAAAGGTCTCCCCGTCTAGTCCCCGTTCCGGTGGTGCGTCTAGCATCGTTGGTGGGCGTGTGGAGGTGTGTCTCCGGCGGATCTATCCTCGGTGGATTTGCTCAGATCTGGTTGTGGTTTTGTCTATGTTCGTGTGTCTTCAGGTTGGATCCTTTCGATCTACGTTATTCTTCATCAGCGGCGGTTGCTGTTCTGGTGCGCTGGTCCTACGGGGCCTTAGCACGACGACTTCCCGACTGTCTACTACAACAAGTTGTGCCCGACTCCGGCGAGGGAGGGGTGATGACGGCGGCGCGCCTTCGGCTCGTTTCAGTGATTGTAGTCGTCGCTAGGTGGTCTACGGATCTGGACGTAATTTTTATTATTTCTAGTGTTCGTTGTACTGCCGTGATGGAAGATGAATAGATTGAAAGTTTTCTCGCAAAAAAGAAGAAGGTGAAAATAAGATGGCATCTCATCAAATCTTATATACCTAAGAAGTTCACCCCCACTAAGTGATTTATCTTAACATGCAGCCTGTCCACCTCATCAATCTGCCACATCAGCAATTATTCTTGTTTTTTAACCAATTTCTATTAACTTTTAAACATGTGGAGTCGTCGCTTTATTCCCGTACTTAAATGACGGACAGAACCCAATGGTCGATTCATGCTAGAACAAAGAAGCCCGATCGTCTCAGTAAAAAACTCAACCGTCTTCTGCCTTCAGACCTTGAATTTTTGCTTAACCCACCGTGTAGAGCAATTTGATAGTGGTTAAGGTATGCTGATTTGGTTTGGTTACGTTAGCAGGGAGCCATGGGCGGGCTGGTGGGGTTTGGGTAAGGTAAGCTGATTCACGGTCAACGCAGATCAATCCGTCCACGGTGCCGAGCAGCAGCCAGGTCTGGTGGTGCAGATCCATAGCTGAAGCGTCGTCATCGTGGGCAACCAGAAGGTGCCCCTTTTTCTTACGCAGGTCTACTTCCGTCAATTATTTTTTGCGTGTCCTCTACACCCAATTATCTCTACTTAGAACTTTGACGTGATCTACTTTCAAGTCTTGGTACCTATTGTGCTATTGTTATTACGTAAATTATGGGAAGGAGAACTAATTTTAATTCCCGATGTCGCCGAGTACTATTCGTGGCAGCTCTAGTTTTTGTCCTTGAAAGATTTTTGTTTGCATATTTTTAGATCAGCTTCTGGTCGTTCCATGCCTTTCTGTTGACCTTCATATATTTTGTTTGCTAATTTTTGAACCAGGCTCAGTTAGTTCATGCTCTTTATTTTTACTTTCTTTGCAGGTCCTCATGCCTTCTTGGTACTACTTGCTACCACTCATCAAACGCTTCTTCATGGAGCGAGTGGGAAAAGAAGCGGATGAAGGCTAACATCAGTGAGCTGCACCTCTTCCTGTTCTCCCCCATCTTCTTCCCCTCTCCCTCTCTCTCTCTCTCTTTTTCCAGCGGTTGTAACATGGGGGTCGTCACTGATTTTGCTCCAGCAACGGTTGACATTAACTAGGCGGGGATAACAAATTGTTTGATTACCATGTTCATCAAGGTGCGTAGGTGTATCTTGATTTGGCCTCAAAAGTTCTGCCTATATGTTGTTACTTCTATGTGGATTTCCTTTTGTCCGGCACAACCTAAATCGACGATTCAAGAAAGAACTCTACATAAAGGATCAAGAAACAATGATTTGTCATTCATTGGTATATTCACATTTACTACTATCAAATTTATTTAGGTAGGATCACCAGTCTTTATCT
Organism: Aegilops sharonensis; assembly: GCA_904067115.1. Classification (NCBI taxonomy): domain Eukaryota; kingdom Viridiplantae; phylum Streptophyta; class Magnoliopsida; order Poales; family Poaceae; genus Aegilops; species Aegilops sharonensis. The sequence continues at coordinate 780,308,828 of LR880971.1, forward strand.
TTACCATGTATTTGTTCTACCCTTTTTGTCTTATCGTGCAGGGGAAAATAGGAATCAAGCATAAAAGGTTGTTATGCTAATACGATTCTTGCTGAAAGTTTAAGAAAGACACTTCTTACTGGCATTTGTTTGCATCTAGCACTTCTCTTAGTAAGATAATGATTGCTTCTATATGTACTTAAGAGACATGGTGATAAAGAGGACGATGAGAATCATATTCCCTCAAGATTTTAATGTGTGCACTCATACGAAAAACGAATCGTGCTTTTCACATACATGTGGACTATTGTATTGTTGTAACATTTGAACCCTTCTTTGTGTTACTAAGATGCTAAAGTAATCATAGTTTTGTTTTGTGTGGAGACATGCTTTGTGATGTATATAGTATGTACATTTGGTGATACCATAGTTTCTCTGGCTAATAAATGTTTTATCCACATATTTAACACAAAGTATAACAGATATCTATGGCAGTTTACTTTTGTATTATCACGTAATACAAGTGTTTTACTACTAATCGTGATTTCAGAGCATATCAATATTTGTGCTCCATGTTTCAGGTTTTCCCCCTAACATAAGTTTCGTCAAGATGTTTTGTTACTTGAACATCTATTTGAAAAAATGTTCAATTATGGTCATTGCTATTTCTATTTTTAGCATATATTCCCGCAGCAACGCGCGGGTTGTCATCTAGTTTCTATATGTTTTTAACGCCTAGTATTTTTTAACTTATTAATTTTAGCAAATAAGAAAATTACCATTGAAGTTGCAAGTGTTCACAGTCAAGTGGGATGCAAAATATATGCGCTCTCCAAAAGTGAAGTGTAATAAGTTAGGGATGCGAAAGGCAGCTTACGACTGAAATCAAGCTATGGGCTACCTTACATGTAGGATCTGCTTGGATTACAATCGTGAGTGTTGACCAACTGCATGGGCCTTCCTTTGAATTGTAACCAATTTGTGGAGTTTACTCCTATGTGCCCGAGCGCTACAACGCTCGATCCTAATCTTTTCAGCCCCCCCTGATTTCAACAGGTGGGGGTAGGGCTGCAAGAAAAGCTCGAGGCTCGTGAGCCGCTCGAGATCGACTCATTTTTTGACTCGACTCGAGATCGACTCGAAAAGAAACAAGCTGAGTTTGAACATTTTATGTAGCTCGGCCGAGAAACAAGCTGATCTTGAGCTAATGTTGGCTCGCTCGATTTTAGCTCGATAGCTCGATATAATATCATTATGTTATATGATCATGTCATATATTAAATGGAAATAAGATAACTTATTACCATATATGTTGTCCATAATTTTTCTCCATTTTATTTACCAACGAACATGGAAACTTAATTAAGTACAGAGAAGATTTAGGCCTAATTATGGCACGTGGTCAACTATATGTTAAATGTCCTATATTTTTGGCAAAGGTTCCCAGCATATTCACCTTATTTTTTTGTTTTTCATCCATAGATTTATAATATTTACCATCTCATTTAGCTCGAAACTAGCTCAAGATCGACTCGAGATCATTACAAGCTGAGCACAAGTCATGTTCTACAGCTCGATCATGAGCTTCACTTAGTTTGAGCTCGCTCGAATTTTCATATGAGTTGTGCCGAGCCAACTCCAACTCGCTCGAGCTCGACTCGTTTGCAGCCCTAGATAGGGAGGCGTTGCGCCAAACCTTCTCCCCTCAATTACTTAAACAGGAAAGTTTTGACGTTGTGAAACCGGCCGCTCCAAACGAGTGCGCGTCAGATAGCCAAGCTTCCAATTTGTTTGCTCTTCCCCGATTCTGCACTAACTTTCTATCCACTCGTGTATTTTTTTCGCCCACGCGTTGGCGAGCCCGTGGCGGCAAATTTTTCCTCCAATAATTTGGCGTAATCAACTCCCCCCCCCCCCCCCGCCCCCCCCCCCCCCCTCCCGGCGGCCGCACGCACGGCCCCGCCCCCCCCCCCCCCCTCCCGGCGGCCGCACGCACGGCCCCGCCCCCCCCCCCCCCCTCCCGGCGGCCGCACGCACGGCCCCGCCCCCCCCCCCCCCCTCCCGGCGGCCGCACGCACGGCCCCGCCCCCCCCCCCCCCCTCCCGGCGGCCGCACGCACGGCCCCGCCCCCCCCCCCCCCCTCCCGGCGGCCGCACGCACGGCCCCGCCCCCCCCCCCCCCCTCCCGGCGGCCGCACGCACGGCCCCGCCCCCCCCCCCCCCCTCCCGGCGGCCGCACGCACGGCCCCGCCCCCCCCCCCCCCCTCCCGGCGGCCGCACGCACGGCCCCGCCCCCCCCCCCCCCCTCCCGGCGGCCGCACGCACGGCCCCGCCCCCCCCCCCCCCCTCCCGGCGGCCGCACGCACGGCCCCGCCCCCCCCCCCCCCCTGGCCGTCTTTTAGCGCGGGCGCCAAAAAAATGGCCCGGTCGCCTCCTCAGGAGCCCGTTTTTCGCCGTTTTGGACCGAAACTGACGCCGGCGGACCCAGGCCGAACCCAGGGGGCACCGGTGGGCGCCGGGGAAACTGATTTTGGTGCGAACGAGAATGGGCCCACCGAGTCAGCTACACGCTGCTTCGTCGTCCTTATCACCTCGGTTCCCGCGAGAATCAATGCCAAGGCTGTCGTGCCGGTCAGCCTCCATTGATGCCTCACGGGCGGCGGAGTGAAGGCGCCGCGACGCGCGTCATGCCCTATCCCGTCACGCGTCGCCCCGCATGCAGATTCTCAACGCCCAGCTTCCTCTATAAAAGCCGACCTCCCAGCCGGTGAACGCCACAGTCGCCACAACTCGCTTTCTCTCTCGCCTCAACTTGCCACAGAAACAACTCTCCCCCCTCTTCCCCGCCGACGAGCAATGGCTGAACGATACCCCAGCGACCCCGCAACAGCGAACGGTTTCGGCCGCCTCCGTCTCCACGAGCCCGAGGCATGCCTCCTCTATGAGGCCGACTATCCAGCGCCCCCAGACATGCGGGTGCCGGGCACGTGGAAGTTGAGCGCCGGCGGCGTCCCGGTACCCCTAGTGCCCACCATGGCTGAACGACGGGCCGAGATCGCCCGCATCCGCTCATCGTTGCCGGAGGCGCAGCGGAACGAGCGGAGGTACGCCGCCGACAGACACACGCTGTGGACGATGTAATTTGAGCGCCGCCGCGAAGAGCAGATCGCCTCCACCAACGGCACCGTCCCCGCGGCCGATACAACACCGACGGGCGGCGCGAATGGTGAGGCGTGCCCGGCCGCACCGTCGAGACCGTCCTCGACTACATCAAGATCGGCAAACGCCGCGCCTCGAGTACCTGGCGCTCTCGTCCTTCTCTTGCCGCCGTGGAAGCTCCTGAAGCGCCGCGGCGAATGGGGTCGGCGACCTCCTTGTCGTCGGGCTCCGGTTCGCTCTCCTCCGGGTTGCCAGCGCTACGCCTCGTCATGCCGGAGCCGCAGGAGACGCCGCTTGGGCGCCGCACCCGTAGCGGCGCCCTCTTCATCAACGAGGGTGGCCGCCCCTCCCCGTGCTCCCTTCGCCTAGTCCAGCCGAAGACCGAGCCGGGGTTGCCCCCGAGCTCGCGGCGATGGCCGCTGCCGATGAGACCGCCATCAAGTGGGCGAAGGAGGACTACGTCCGCGAGCAGGTGGCGCGCCAGCGCCGGGCCTACGAGGAGATCAAGGCCCGGCGCCGCGGTCGAGAGGAGGGCGGCGGCGTCGTCCTCGACAGCGACGAGGAGGACGCGCCCGGGCCGTCCAACCCCCCGCGCATCGGCGACCCTGATCAGGGGTGCAGCAGGGGCGGCGGCGGCTCCGGCACATAGGGCGGCGGCGATGATGGCGGCGACGACGACGACAACGACGACGGCGGTGGCGACTACAGCCGTTTCTACAAGCTCCTCGGCATGTAGAAGGCGGACGGCGGCCGCGGCGTAGTAGGGCTAGGGGTAGTTCGTTTGTTTTCTGTTTCTTTGTACAAATTTGAATGAAATATCGCGTAGTTTGTGCTGAATTTGAATCGAATCGTCGAGTTTGAGTGACGACTGGGAACGCAATCGCCCCCATGCCTATAGTACGCGCCGGCTCGGCCCCAGACGACGCTTTTTCGGCGTCCTGGGGGCCGAACGGCTGGAGATGCTCTTAGTCCCCCATTTGCATAAAACGCATTCTGCACCGGAAATCCTTGAACAACTAGGTCAAAACATGGTAAATCTCACTCGAACAGCTTAGTTTTCACAGTGGATCGAAGCACATGCACGCACGCAAAAAGATGTTTTGACGTTTTGGTAGAGACGCAAGGATGCATCATGATCGGGTGACTGGATCTTAATCTACGTGTAGCAACTATAGCAAGTGGCATCCTCGAAGACATACAACCACTCCCCAACCGACGACCTTAGATGGATTTTATATACTCCTCTCATACCGAGCACATCCATGCATGCATCGCCACTCTTCTGAGTTCTGAGAGATGTTAATATATGCATGCACGCGACCTGCACGCTGATTAGTTTATGAACCCTGCAGATCTAGATGGATCGGATCGAGCCTGCAGATAAAAGTTCATAAAGCAGCAAGAGCTCAGTATATATATATACAGCTCGAGCTCGAGCAGACCACACGGCACCAACTCGTACACACAAATCACAACCAGCAGAGGAACCAAAAGTATAGTAGCAGTACTCCGGGCTCCGGCACCAACCACGGCAATGGCTTCACCGGCGGCGGCCTGCCCGGCGGCCTACTCGTGGGCGCCGCAGGACGGGTGAGCACACAGCAGCAAACCCGACGCTTGGTTTCTACTACTAACACCCGTGTAGATCACAGGGTTTTTCCTTTTCCTTCTGAGAATTAATTTGTGGGTTTTGACTTTTGGCCCATCCATGGATGGAGCAGGGCACAGCGCGGGCAGAAGGTGTTCATGCAGGTCTGCGCGGGGTGCCACGTCATGCTCCCCTACGCCGGCCTCCGGGCGGCGGCGCAGGGCGAGGTGGAAGCTCAGATGGCCGAGATCGTAGTCGGAGAGGAAGCTGTGACGGCTGTGAGATCCCCATCCGGTGGCTCGTACACGCCGGACCTCACCGCCCTCCCCACAAAAGTAAGAGATTTTTATTTTATGAAACACATGTAGACGCTTGATTCATTCCCAAAAGAATAAAACCTTAACTTTTGAAATAAATCAAAAGAAAAAGTGCAAGCACACATGTTAGGGCTTGAATCCAGGTGGTCAGGTTTCACTAGTGCAAAAATCTGATCAACTAGCTACTCCCTCCGTCTCATAATATAAGAGCGTTTTTGACACTAATTTAAAAAATCTCTTATATTATGAGACGGATGGCAGTAGTTCGATTTGCAAGCATGCTCAAATTTCAGTGTTTTCTTAGATCGAACAGTTATTAGCATTGGCTTAGAAATAGTAACATTTCTCGGTCGCATGAGAATTAACAAAACCACTAGTATGTTATACATGCTCCGTTGTTCCTTTTCCTTCTAGATCCATGAAGGGGCGGCTCTGTACACCACAGGGGGCAAGATCACGACGACGATGCCTATGTTGCTCACCGGCGGTGTTTCCATGTGCCAAGAGCTGATGAAGAAGATGGCGCCACCGAGCGCCATGTGGATGCAGTTCGCCCAGCCCTACATTGGGACTATCCGGATGGCTTGATCGGCCCATCGACGTCCAGATCGAGTTTGGAGTCACGCTACGGAGAAGCTTACCTATTTCCTTGAAGCTTTCACTTGTATCTTTGTGCTGAATCGAGTAGTACCGAGAATAAATCCTCATGTACGCCGTGTTTAGAATGGAGGGAAGTTTTTTGATATGAAGTGTTCCCATGATTTTTATGGAGTGTACCTTCATTCTCAATGTACATTAATGGCGAGCGAGTCCACATGATAGGCTCTCATCCTTTTTTTCAAGCACACGCAAGAGTATTACGCGCTTTTTCATTTAAGAAGATGGAAGAGGCATTTACAGAGTAATTACAAGCGCAGAGTGCGCAGTCCACAGTTCTAGGTTATTACAAGCTACGTAATGTCTCGCGCTAGCCCACCTAATTTTGCTTGAATCCACAGTTGAAACTCTCTTCGGATATTGCTAGCTACCACATGCGGCATAAGCGCGATTTTATCAAAAACCCTCCTGTTTCGCTCGAGCCAGAGGAAACGAAACACAAGACAGACCATGGTGTTAACCTTGCGACGGCCTGTACTAGGAACCGCGTTGCTTAACGCCGGCCACCACTCCTTAACGCCGACCATGGTGCTTTAGGCTCTCATCCTAAAGCACGTTAAGAAAAATGTCGACGTCATCAACTCCCAAAGAACGTGTTTTATTGAATGTGTTTCCTCTCTCAGTATACACCATGCATAATGGTGTGTGTGCACATGATATAGGCTCTCATCCTAAATCAGGGAAATAAAATATAAGCTCCAGGGCTGGGATCATGGATACATGCGGCGGGCGTTAGAAATCCGTCAAAGACCTATGGCCATGTGCATGAAGGAACTGATGCAGAGGCCGAGAATAACTCCATGAAAAAAAAAAGACAAGCGAGTTTTTTTTTTTTGACAACTCAGACAAGAGAGGTTGTTTCACGCATTTTTGCCGAAGCTGATCTGGAAACCAACATTGCCAAGTAAAAACGGCTTCTACACCGGTAGAAAGGCGCCTTCCCCACCATGTAGTAGTTGGGTCCACGGGCCATGTCACCCCTATCCAGAGAGTCACATCAACAACGTCTGATCACAAACAATGCAAAACTTCTAACACAAACCACTCATAGGCATTTTTTACGTTATATATTTCCCTGTTTAGGAAGTAAAAAAAGTTACATATTTTTATTTTTATTGCACAGCGAATAGACAATCATGTATTCTAGAAACCTTGTCCAACTATCTGCCATGATATTTAAGGGAACTATAATAGAGGCAAATGTCAACATATATTTGCAATTATCCAAGTGGCATAAATTAATATGTGAAGATGTATGCTTATGTTCTTTTCCATGTTTCTCTAATTTATACTAATTTATTTCAAAAAGATTAAACATCAAAAACATGAATTGTAATTATATGATCATATGTCATAATAAGTTGTAATTTTAAGGAAGTACAAAAGCTTAGTATAAATAAATCTTTCCCTAATAATAAAGCACGGATTGACTCCGTGGGCTCACTGTCACAATACGCTTCTTCCCAAAAAAATTACGCTTTCAGTTTTTTCACCTATATTATATTTTCTACATCCGAGGTGGTACTATTGAGTTTGTCGGTTTCACCGTCGTTTTTTTACATCTGGCCCACGTGGTTGTGTGTGTTCGTATTTTAATAAAAAATAAGAAAACAAAGTTAGCAACTTAGCAGACCAGTCAAGCTAGGCTCATGGGCGTGCCAATGTGGGCGTCCGGCTCCTTAACATAAAGAATAGAAAGCAAGCGTACTCAGGCCGAGGAGTTGGGCGCTTGATGGGCACGGAATGCTGGGCCGAGACGGGCGCGCATTACGGCCCACGGAACGGACAAGGAGGAGGCTTGAAGCTTTTTCATATTTGTTTACTTATAAAATAGTTCCACCTTCCTATTTTACATTAATTTTTTGCAATTTATATACGTTCTTAGGTTGTCATGCATCGAGCTGCTTCAGAAATTAAGCAAAGAATAAGGCGTGAATATTGCATGAGAAATAAAGGAGGAAGGCCAAAGGAAAGGGAGAGAAAGGAAATAGAGGGTAATTATGTGGTAATTAACCGGCTGGCAAATGAGATTCATGACATCCTCGATATAAGGAAAGAAAGAGAAAAGAATACACACTAATTGTATGAGAAATAAAGAAGAAAAGAGGAAGGAAAGAGAGAGGAAGGAAATATACGGTAATTATAGGAGGATTGAAGGAGGATCCCTACCAAATGGGATAGGACATGCGGGACTTGTGGGCGCCATATTTGGTTGGCATGGAATTTAATTTGAACCAATGGCTGGCGTACTGGCCTCATCTCAATTCTTGATTTGTGCCGGAATAGGAGGCCTCCCAGGTCGATCGGAATGGTGACTGTCCTATCATTTTGCTGGGCGGCCAGGATTGAAGCGCTGCCACCGCCAGTAATTTCATCCACCCGGAGGGGCATTTCCGTCTTTTCCAACCAGCCTATTGAAGGAAATATGCCCTAGAGGCAATAATAAAGTTATTATTTATACCATGATAAATGTTTATTATTCATGCTAGAATTGTATTAACCGGAAACATAATACATGTGTGAATACATAGACAAACAGATAGTCACTAGTATGCCTCTACAAGACTAGCTCATTAATCAAAGATGGTTATGTTTCCTAACCATAGACATGTGTTGTCATTTGATTAATGGGATCACATCATTAGGAGAATGATGTGATTGACATGACCCATTCCGTTAGCTTAGCA
>LR880971.1:780326567-780347251 GCA_904067115.1 Aegilops sharonensis
CGGAGAAGTCATATCGTTGCGGAGCTTAGGCGAAGCCCTGCGTCGGTGGAGCATCAACATCGTCACCACGCCGTCGTGCTGACGGAACTCATCCCCGACACTTTGCTGGATCGGAGTCCGGGGATCGTCATCGAGCTGAACGTGTGCAGAACTCGGAGGTGCCGTACGTTCGGTGCTTGGATCGGTCGGATCGTGAAGACGTACGACTACATCAACCGCGTTGTTATAACGCTTCCGCTTTCGGTCTACGAGGGTACGTGGACGGACACTCTCCCCTCTCGTTGCTATGCCATCACCATGGTCTTGCGTGTTCGTAGGAAATTTTTTGAAATTACTACGTTCCCCAACACCTATATATGCACATTCACAGCCAGGTTTTCCCCACGTGGTGAAACCCTAGCCGCCACACCCCGAGCTCGTACCTCCTCCTCTCCCTGTTCTCCGCCTCCATCGATCCTCTCTCGTGCTGCGGGCAGCAGGTCTCGCCCTCTCCACCGCCGGCGAGGTCTAACTCCTCTGCATCCATGCTCGACGGCGCCTCCTCGACGCGTTGCTGCCTCCGGACGGTCTTCGTCCACGGCGTCGGTCTCCTTCTCATCCATGAACCCTTGCTGTCGTTGTTCTCCTTCTCACTGTTGGCCTCGTCTTCCTCTGCTGCTGTGGTCGCCGATCTGCTGCTGTGGTTGTTGATTTACAGGTATGTGTATGTTCTTTCCTCTTCTTGGCCACTGGCTGCTCCTCGTCTCTGATTGCCCTTTGTTTTTCTTGCAGATTCGTCCACTGTTGTTGGTGCCTCCTTTAATCTGACCCGGTTACGTCTCCGTTTATGGATCTGCGGGTTAATCCCTCTCCTCCTCCTCCTCCTCCTTTTTGGTCCTCTTCTGTTATAGTGCTAGATATACCGTGCCATGGCCAAGTGATTTTTTAGGCTTGACCATGTGTTTGATCGGCAAGGGCCTTTTGTTGTTTGTCTTGCTTCTGGTAAAGGCCAAAGGTGCTATTGGTTGTTTTAGGTGGGGTGTAGATTTATGTCTTTTCTTATTTGTATGGTCCTGCTATGCAATTGCTGCTCCTTTGTTGGTGGAGTGTTGTGGGTTTGTTGCTTTCGGTCTAACTAGGTTCCAAGGAAGGGAATATTTAGATTTGTCTTGTTCTGTTGATGGCTTATTATGCGGCCGCACATTGGATCTAACTGCATTCTTAATGAAATATGGCTTTGTTGTGTAGGAGAGAGTTAGGCATGCCAAGTTTCTTGGGGTTGTGTGATGAGTAGTATTCCTACAGATGCTTTAGTGTTTTAGTGTGCCCTTTTTTATTGATATTTTTGAAGAATAAATGGAACCGCTGAGGGACATAGCCTAAAATAGATGAATGGAGTTCATGGATCCATCTAGTTTTGTAAAATAATGAAATTGGGTTCTTGAGGTTATATAATAATTAGGCCTGCCCAGGTGGTGCTTTACTATTTTAGTTTGCCTCTTTTGGTTAGTACTTTTGGATAAATAAATGGATCTTCTGAGAGATGACAGCTAGAATGAATTAAACTGTTTTGGAGTTGTAGTATATGGATCTGGTGAGAGCTTAGGGCTAAACTAGATTATGTTGTCCTTGAGTTGTTTTTGCCATCTGATAATTAGGACCTGCCCAGGAGGTGCTTTGCTGTTTCAGTTGTGTTTCTTTTCATTGATATTCTTTAATGAATCAATGGATCTTGTGAGGGATGAACGCTAAAACAGATTCAGTCGTCTTAGAGTTGTAATGTATGGATCTGATGAGAGATGTGGGTTAAAATAGATTCGGTTATCTTGGAGTTGTTTCATTTTCTGTTGTGGTAAATGGGATAGCACGCTGCTGCATTTTTTTAGGTTCTTGATAGTTAGTGTGGGTCATTGAATTTGTGCTATGTCGTGATAATGCGCTGGTCTGACCCTAGCCATGGCGGCGCCCCTCTTCCCACGTTTAGGTGCTTCCTCTCTCCATGCTCCTCATCTGGTCATCAAACTTCCTCCTCCTCCGGTCATTGGTGATGGTACATGCACACATCGTTGATACTCTGCTATATCAAGCAGCCCTCCACTTAGTTAATTTTCTTGGTGATGCTTGGATCTGAGAGTGCAGTTGTGATCCATCCCTTATCTCCTCCATCTCCTCTGATATATTTGTGCAATTCATGCACTGATTTGTACTTGGTTGGTGTGTAGTGTGCTTGATGCTGCCCAGATCTACAATTATTACTATGTATTGTTTGATGTCAGCTCGTGATAATTTTTTGCTGTTGTTTTAGGAGGAATTTAGGATATATTAGTTGTGCTGGAATGAGTTATAAGGTGGATTAATTGCTATCATTTTGGACCGATGTTCTTGTTTGTTCTATGCAGAAGGGGATGAGGAAATACGGAGGCTTCCATATGTACTGGGTATATTCAGAAAAAGGGAGACACCACTACAGTTAGGTGGCTTGATTGGCTTTGTGACTTCATTACATATTGTGGTTCGGCCTGATTGGCTTGCGAGATGCCATATTATGTAGGGGATTCCTATTTTTATTCCATAGGTCAGTATTTTTTTACAATGGAAATCACAACTTAGGCACACTTCACTTCTTTGCCAAACCTGTTCCCAGAATATTTTTTAGTTCCTTCCCGCATCAGATCTTTTTTATCTTTAAGCTGAATGGCAAAGTGGAGATGTAAAACTCCTTCATGATTAGAACATGGTGATAAGGAGAACATCTTTTTGGAGTTATGATTTATTTGAGATGTTTAAACAACGGTTTCTACTTTCAAATTGATTTGATATGTTTCTCTGAAGATTCATTCATTTTGTGTGTGTTAAGGTATATATACAAGAAGTTATTATGGCTCACTTCCATTTATATCATGTCGAGCGGCAAATCAGCTGATTAGAATTTTGTATATTTTTCTTCACCTCATGAGGGGCACATCTTTCAACCAAGGATGTCATCAGTAACTATCTTGAGGACACGATGAGAATACAATCTCAGCACTTGCACTTTCATCCCCTTCTACCTTTTTGTTTTTTGAGGTGATAGAAATTGTGGAAAATAGTTCAGGATTTATTGTGTGTATGGTAGCTTGCAAGTGAATTTCCGACTATTTTGTATATTGAACCCAATTAAGGTTAATTTGAAACTGTGGATGCACACGTGTTTTGTGTTCTTTTATCATGGGGTATCTGTTCTTTTGCACATAGGTAGAAAGTGCAATAAAAGGTTAATTAAAGATATACTGTGTATGAGTTTCTACTCTATGTTGAACTGATGAAAGGATGCATAGTTATGTTTCTGCTTCAGAAACACCAGTTTGGTTAGGGTTTTTCGTTCTCGGGAACTTTGGGATGGTCAGTGTGATGTTCATAGCTTTCGACTATTTAGGCTTATCAGGTACACTTTTAAAAAATCAGAATGACTCTTTTGCTTGTTGATACAATCCCTCGGTAGGTAATAAGCTTTCCTTTTGCTACATGTACAATGTAAGAGAGATGAAAGCTATTCCTTGTTGTTGTTTTCCATAAGTTTTTTATAGGTCAATGCTCTTCTACTTATGCCTCTCAGTTATTATGAGCTTTATGTACCACCACTCTTTTTACTATTTTTGTTTTGTGCTGACCTTTTAAAAGTCCCTTCTCATTTAGATTGCCCCTTTTCCAAGCATGTGTACCAGAGAGCATGATCCCACTTTAGTGTATTTGTTTACTTCGTATAAGTAATTTAATATGATGGATTATCTATTTCTTGCTTACTTTACTTTTTTATACAACATCATTATCAATATACTATAGAAGGTACCTTCACTTGGCATTGTTCTTTTGTGTGAAGCAAATGTTGGAAGGGATTTATGTTCTGCACTATCTGGCCACAATTATTTTGTTCTATACGTACATTAAAGATGAATAGTTGGAATATTGTATTTGGAAATTCAAATAATGGTTGTTTGCACGCCATTTACTTTTTTCCATTAATTGTATATGCATTCATGATATTGTTCACACCTTCCTGCTTCGTTTGCTATGCTATGCAATCCCTCGTCCTAGCAAACTTAAATTATATGTGTGCTTTCTAGCTCAATGTGTATCATCTGCTTGTGTTAGATGAAAAGCGTCACTGGCCATTGAGCGTTTCTATTGTCCATGCACATTTCACTTGCTAAGATCATTATTTTCAACTGCCGACTCCTCTCCACTTAAATTCTTTTACAGGCAACTTATTGATGCCTCATATTTCTGATCTGGAGATGTTGTAAGAACCTCTTTCATATTACCGTCCTTGATTCTTTATATTCTTTGCATGTTTTTTATTGAATTAATCAATAGAACTGCCTTTTCCATGTTTCATAGAAATGTCGTAATAGTCACTAAGCATACAGTTGACAGACATGTTCTCTCTGTTGGAGATATGCCCTAGAGGCAATCATGTATGATGATATTTCCTGTGTGTTTATGAATAAAGATAGTCCTTGGACATTATCAATGATGTGTATCAGCAAGTATGTGACTTGTTTGTGGGACTATGCATTGTATGATGACTGTCCTAAAAGGTCCCTAGTCGAAAGGGCTGTGTGGACGCGCAGCCGACTAGACTGGCATATGACACGGTCGATGGCTTCGTCTCACTAGCCATGGAGCATTGGATGCTAACCGGATAATATGGACTTGGAAAGGTCTGGTCGGATTCGACGTAGTCGGATCCGAGTCGAGATAAGGTCTGAGTCGGACAGAACCAACTATGAGACGCAGGGATATGTCATCTATGAGTCTCTAGTACAACATACGTTCTATGTCCTAAGACCTGAGCTGACGCATGTACTCGGGATGGTGACAGACTTGCTTTGGGCCGACCAAACGCTACTCCGTGACTGGGTAGTTACAAAGGTAGGTTTCGGGTTTGTCCAGTCCCATGCTGCGAGACATGGTCGAGCAAGATGTGATTTGCCCCTCCGATCAGGAGAGATATACTCTGGGCCCCTCGTGTGATCCGACCAGGAACAACATGGCCATGTGACAAGGATTATGAGATAATCCGGATTGTAGTCGGTATCACTGGAACGAGAAAGAGGTCGGACTAGCACAAGGATGACAGTCTCGCCTTGAGCCCGACAACATATATCGTGTGGCAAAGGGAACAGAAGTGTGACACGTTGTACAGGTTCGCCTAACCAGCTTCATAGTCTGCTTGGTGGTCGGCATGCCTTGCTAGAGGCCGCTACCAACCATGCAGGTCAGAGGTGATCCGAACTATGACCAAGCCGACTTAAACCTAAGGGGTCGCGCGCTTAAGGGAAGGAACCTACGAGGTCGGTTCGTAGGACACTGGTCGGATGTGATCCGAACTGGACTAGGAACGTGACCGAGTAGACTTTGGGCTTTAGGGTCCGTGCGAGGCCCAAGTGTTGAGCCTGCGACGGACGCCTATATAAAGTGGAGGTGCGGCACACTCATGAGGTTGATGTCTTCGGCGCTGCGACTAGGGTTTGCATGTGTTGCGAGTAGCCACCTCCACTCGCCGCCGACTGTGTGATCGGACCTAGCAGTCCGCCGCACGGTGTTCCTCCTGCACGTGCGGATACCGTTAGAGGCGGTGCACTTGTGCCGCTCCGGCGAACTCGTACGTGGGATCGGACGACCGGCTGTTCGAGGGAGATCGAACGAGGAGGAGATGATCCACGCGGACGCGCTGCCCCAACTCTTCTTCCGCTGCACGGCACTGCGCGTCTAGTGGTAACGAACTGTGATCCATCTCCCGTAGCATGTTCCTGGATGTTCTGCGCGTAGGAAAATTTTAATTTGCAGTCGACGCACCCTACCGTAGAACCCAACACTCTCACCTTCTTAAGTTCTCAAAACTATAACTTGAAAATATCAACTTCAGAGATTATCGTAGTATCTCTTAATAAATTTACCATAGTTTCATGGTTACAGACATTGAGCTTGTCATATACTTGATGGTGCCCAAAGCTATTTTTTCTCAAAGTAATTCTATTTGTGTCATCAGGCATCTATCTATCAACCAATTCTTAGATAACTTGCCCTAGAGTTTCCAATACCTCACAGGCATCGAGACATTGCGAGGCAACTAAATTTTATGGAATTATACTACCTTTTCCTCGATGTTCTCTTTTGGATCATTAAATGTCTTGACCTGTCCTCAAGGTAAAATTAGAGTCATTTCTCCTGAGTATGATCCGCTGATCCTTATAGTCATTTGCTCCTGAGCGTGATCGTAAGATTAAATAATGGTCTCTTGCACATCAATTTGCTTTCGTACACTGTTTTTTATTAGTTAATCTTTGTTATATCATCACTCACATCTTTTCTACCTCTTTTTTGTAAAGAAGAATTAAATCAATCATGAGACTACACTATATATATTTATTTTAGCACCACAAATATTGTATGGAATTGATATTTGTTTAAAAGTTATTGTGCTCTCCGTCTCCTCTTCTACTTGATTTGTGCTACATTTTGTGCCGCCATAAAAAGTTTCTCTGCTATTTCATTGGCTCAGTTAATGATTTGTCCCGGGCATATTCAACATGCAGGAGCACTTGTGAGCGGCTACCACCAGGAGGTGACCAGTACACGACTAGATTCATACCACAAGAGGAGGTGTACACAGATGACGTAATATTCAGGTTGACCTGACTACCCAACCTTTGGCAAGGTCTGATTCTTAGGCAGACTTCTCTTCCGATGTGCAACAGCCTAACCAATTCATTACTGCTGATTCATTTAGTATGATGTAGTATTAGCTAGAATACTTGCTTTTGTGATGATAAAGCAATGGCTATAACATATTCAACATATTCTCTTTAACCTTGCGGCTCATAGCATTCACTTGATTTAGTGACCTCGGTTCAGCTACATCAGAACAGATAAATATGGGTCTAAATATTAGTCACAATAATTTGGTTACTTAAATCCCTCGGATTAGATGCATAATATTGCATGGACACGACAAGACAATTTTGTAGAAAAAAGCTATCAGATTTGAAGCCTGTATGCTATTGACGAAGTGATTTTTCCAGACCTCAGACACATGTAGTTGGTTCCCTCTCTCCAATATGCTTTGTTATCAAGATATTTGCTAGAGAGTTAAATGGTGCTGCCTAGCCTACTTCTAGAAGCCACAAATTGGATCAGTTAATAGCGAAAGCAGAAACTGTTTTACTTGCAGACTTTTTATGCTCCAATTTCAACTACTTGTACATTTATGTTGCCTTTGATGTGACTTGTACGAGCCTATATTACTGTCTTCTCTCCTATAGTAGGTACGAATAGACCCCCCTCCCAAGCTACTCTAATGTAAGTGCTGCATACTGTATGTCTTTTTACTTCTGATCAAAGAATAAATAACTTTACCCTCCTATGTGTTGATAAAATGGTGAACACCTTGCTGCAAAATGCCGACAACCTATAGTTTTGATTTTCTGTACTAGCAGCCCACCAAAAGTTTTTTGTACATAAATACAAGGTTTTAATGTTCTGCTAGCCCAACCCATTAAAGATATAAGTACCAGTAAGATGGTGAACAAATACTGGTAAAAGTCCACATTAAAAGATGTAGGCTGCCAATATCACTTACAGAAACATGAGATGTAGCTGCCAATAGTATATCTGTGAGTTTTGGACAAAAGCACATACTGCTTTAGTTTTGTTTTTCCTGTCAACATGATGACACTTCACAATTTCTCTTCATAACACGTTATTCCCAGAATGCTAGCAAGATTATTTAGTGTGTGATTCCTTTAGTTGAATCTGAGTGAAATCTGAGTGAGGCTGTGTGTGTGTTTTATTTCCAGTTTTGTGCCCCTCATATCAAAGAATATTTAGTATGTGATTCAGTGAGTTGAATTTTAGTAAGGCCATCCTTACATTTTACTTTCAGTTTAGTTGCTTTTCTACTATGAACTTAAATATTTTATCAAAACCATTTGTTTTGCAGTAAATTTTGTAAACATTGATGAATATTATCGTTCCCATCTCAAATTCTTGTTGGATCAGATGGTGAAGTCTATACAGATTCTGGTGCTGCTCCTGCTGTGGGTTTGTCATTCAACACGCCCTGCCTCCGTCGCGGTTCTGGTGGGGCAACAAACCTAGCGAAGAGTACAGACGAGTGCAGGCTGGTGCTGCCCGTGTCCTAGATGGATGAGTTACCTCATGCGCGGGCACAATGGTGGTCTAGCCCAAAGTTCAACCTCTGTGTCTAGCCCAAAGGTCATAATATCCATTGACTGGCTGTACACTTTTGGATATCTTCATACAAGAAACAAAAGCCAAGGCAAAACATTGTGTGTTGTACTGTATTTTGAAGAACATTCTTAGTGTTCTGATTAAATGATAGTGATAAATGTGTTTCAAAGACTAGGGATATTTTTTGTAACCTACTACGAATACTTCATTTATATTCTGCTTACACAAACACTGCTTTCATCCACATGTGAGCAGCGCTTTGCTACGGCTATGCTATTATTGAGTGTTCCTTTTATATTATTTTAAATGCTTTTTACTGCTGCTTTTTTACATTGTTTCATATTTGTATCTATGCACCCCATAAAAATTATTCCCTGCCTATCACTTCTTGTGCTAAAATTGCTTGCATATAGCACTTGGCTCATCTTTTGAAATGGTTACTGTTTGTTATATGGTCTGTATTGATGCTATGCTATGCAATCCTCATCCTAGCAAGCTTAATTATATGGACCTACATCTGGCATCCAAGTTTCTTAGATGTAGGATCCTACACTTTTGTAACTCCACAAGACTTATTGTTAGACTAATTCCTATATGTAACTAAATACATTTTAAATCCAAACTTCTATTGTCTTCTAAGCATATATGATTACAAGATGCTGAGATAATCTCCATTAACATCTCAATGCCCTATTTGTAGGCCCGCCGTTCGGCGGGCAATACGCGGCAAGCCGCGCCTCCTATCTAGTATCTTATATGAACTAGAAGAACGCCCGTGCGTTGTAACGGGGCCACATTAACTTTAAGAGTTCAATATTACGACATTGGCGACCTTTTTTATCATCAAATCCTCACACACACACACACACACACTCTCCCCTCCCTCTTCCTCACTCTCTCTCCCTCTCTCTCTCTAACACACACACACACATAGCCTATTCTCCCCGCCAATAAGACTTACTCAATTGGCAATAATGTGTGGACTTGTGGTGAGCTTGACTGAACTAATGGATAGTGTGATATATTCCCCAATCATTTAACAATGAAATTTCAGAAATGGGAAGATTATGTAACACCTCAAGTCGTTAGCTACAGTTATACATGGCATACCTCGGGCCGGGCCGGGCTTCGAGCCGGGCCTAGCCAAGCCCGACGCAAAAAACCCAGGCCCGAGCCCGGCCCGGCCCGGCCATCGGGCCTGTTTTCTGGGCCCGAGCCCGGCCCGAACACGTAAAAGCCCGTCGGGCTTCGGGCAAGCCCGGCTCGTCCTTCAGGAAAACGCGAAAACGATGGGCCCGGGCCCGGCCCGGCCCGGTCTTCGGGCTCAAAATCTAGGCCCGAGCCGGCCCGGGAGCGGCGTCGGGCCAGGCCGGGTCGGGCTTTTTTGGGCCAGGCCGGGCCGGGCTTTTTTGGGCCGGGCCGTTCGGGCCGGGCTGCCCATGGCCAGGACTAGCTACAGTGACCTCCCCCTAATGATGCCATGTCATCAGGCTTGCTAATCCAAACTGCCACTTGATAAAAATCAAAGCCCAATTCAAATTTAAAATAAATTCAAATAAATTATTTTGCCAAACAGTAAAACTAAAATTTTCACCATATTCTATAAATTCCACTGATCTTTGACATGTTGAGCCCAACATTATTTGACCCAAAAATTAAATCTTGTCAAATTAATAAGAGGTCCAACAGTAGTTAAAATAACCAATTAAATATAAACCTAATTTTATGTATTTCCTTTTGGCCTCAAACTTTTTGTGCCACCTAAAAATATTGTGCTCGAATTGTGTGCATAGTTTCACAATTAACAAAATCCATTTAGTTGGTATAAGAATAAATAGAAAACAGTGTTAAAAAGGAGAAACGGATTAGAATATATTAAAAACCAAAAGGACGATGAAAAAGGGGATTCCCCCTACCCCCGGCCCTTGCCACCGAACCGGCCCAGTGGTCCAGTCCCCGCACGGTCGTCTTCTCCTGTTCCCCGAGCCCGTCGCTACAGAGCTGGGCTCCCGCCCGACCACCTCGCCGGCATCGAAGGGGAATGGATTAGGGTGACGCCCTACCTCCCCTGCCCCCATGGCCTCACTCCTCCTCGACGCCCCCTCCCAGATCCACGTTCCACCAATAAAAAAAACAATGCCCTCCCAACCTGTTTGTGCGACCCGGCCCAACAAATCAGACCCACCAGCCCGTTTAGGAGATGAGGCAAAAATAGTTGACCGTGACATGAATCAAACTCACAACGTCCCTTGTTCTTTCATGTTGTTCATTTTACCCCGCAAAAAAAGGTGCAGATAGTTTTAAACTAAAGTTAAATTTGGAGATTTTTTGTGTCCTTTACAGACTGGTACTGAACTACTACGATGTAAAATATTGATAGCACAAACACAAGGCGCAAGCATTAGATTGTGCGGATATGGCCGGGATCTCAAACGCGACCGTTCGCTGGTCTGTGTATGTAGACGATTCATTATTGGCTCCAAGCTTAGGTGGAAAGTTCGCCGTGTAGTGGACATCGTGACCGACAATGAGGACAAAGAAAATAAGTGGTAACAAGGGTGGGGCGCTAAGGGTGATAATTTGTTTCTCCAGTTGTAACGCACGGGCACTTTTGCTAGTGATACTAGAAGTAAATACTCGCTTTGGCATGCCGCTAATCTGTAGAGTTGTGAGCTCGTTGATTTGGCAGTTATTTTTTATTAGCTATTACAATTATCATATATTTTGATATTAGTAGAGATATTTCCGTACTTGTGCCCAATTTGCATGGGGTACTTGGTCCATGGTGAAAAGTAACTGCATTTAATATAACCACATACGACTACAAATTTTAAAGTTAATTGTATTAAAAAAAACATCAAGCAACACTATGTACATCCAATTGTTTTTTAATCTTCCTACCAAGTACTCAAAAAAGACTCAATCTTGGTCACAGTGACTCTTGGTCACTATGCAGCATCTCATGGTTGTTACGGGGAAATGAAAAAATAATATGAGCTTCAAGTGAGAAAATTGAACTTGTTGTAGGGCAACAATCATTGGTACCTTAGAGTGTAATAGAAAAATGACAAATGAAAAATGAGTCGGTATGTAATAATACATGATGAGAAGAAGGCAATTTAAGCACACATGTTTCTGAAAGAGATTAGGCAGTCGCTAGCTTCCCTTGATCACAAGAGCTAAGGCCACAAAATAGTGAAACTGATCAGTATACGTCACTGAACAATTTAGCGGGTCTTCTCTTATCTCCTACCCAGTTTCAAAATCTTCAAGGGTTAAACTATATACAATCTGGAAACTAAGATTAGTTAAAAAATATTTTTAGAAATGACTCCTAAATATTGGCTACAAAGAAATACTTGTTAAGCAAATATGTCCCATCTATGTCTCACCAGCTCTGAGTTCTCTCATATAAATTAACCCAATGCGCATGGCAGTATTTCAGTGGACCCTTTAAAGAATTGTATCTTAAAAGCAACATGTCCATTGTTGATGGCACAACCACAAATGGCAAGTGTTGTTGAATATGATTTATTCAATTTTTCCAAGAACAAATAAATATATGAGTAGACAAAAGCAGGAAATAGCTCAGAGAGGAAGTGCTGAAGTTGCATATAATGTTGCAAATACAGACATATATTTAATTGAAACCCGTCATTCCAAACCCATGAGATATAAGAAGACCATGTCAAATCACAAGCTTTGTTAGCTTCATGACATGTACATGATTCGTTCCGATATGGAACAAATTCCTTGTCCATGATTTGTTGAATACAGTTGACCCAATATTAATTGCCATTAGCTACATAGAGGATATAAGACAATAGTAACTGAACATTAATTCAGCTAGTGATAACAAAGAGAAAATATATTGTAAGTATTGTATGACTTTCTTTTAACCTGATTTTTAGGTAGATGCATGAGAAAAATTGATACCGGATTATTTTCATGGGTTCTTTCCTTCACACATATAAGAGAAAAGAAATGAAGAGGCAATACTAAACAACTAGGCGCGTCGCCAGCCGTCGGCTCGATGGGCTCTTCATGAAGGCAATACTAAACAACTAGCGGGCGAGATCACTCTGCTCTCGCGTCGCCCCCGTGGGCGGCTCGGGAGCAAACCCTAGCCGCCGCCGCCAGCAGCCCACCCACCGCCCCTCTCCTCCCCTCGCCGCCGCCGACAGCGGTCGCCAGGCAAAGCCCGCGCGGCTCGGCGGCAGCGGGGCCCCTTTTTCCTCCTCCCGTCCGTAGGTGGCTAGCGCGGGCTGGTTGTCCCGGCGGGAGCTCGAGCGGCTGCGCGCGCTTGGGGCGGCGCGGCTGGCCGGCGAGGCGGCGCACGGAGGCGCAAGTGCGCATAGGCGTGGGTGCGCAGGGCGCGGATCTGGCGTACGGCGCGGGGTCAGGCGGTGGGCTGCGAAGGTGGAGCTCCTCTGCTCTGGTGCTGGGCGAGCGGCGAGGCGAGGCTGGTGGTGATGTGTTGAGCTGCGGGCTGGGCGCGCGGTGGCCGCACGGGACGCGGGTTCGGCGTACGCCGGTCGCGCGGGACGTGGGCGCGCTGCACCGGGCGAGCCCCAGCTGGATCTGCAGAGTGCCTGCCGCGGGGCTGGGTCGGGGTCAGTGCTGCGGCGGAGGAGAGGGGTCAGGCGGGAGCGAGCTGTTCGGCGGCGCATGGGCTCTTCATGCACGTCGCCGGCCGTCGGCTCGATGGGCTCCAGAGGGCGGTGTGAGGCAGATCGGGCCCCGGCGTCCTGTTCTGCGAGGTGGCTGCGATGACCGTCGGGCGCAAGGGGCGGGCGGTTATCCGGCGCGGACCAGCGGCAGTGATGGAGACCTGGGCCCCGGCGTCCAGATCTGGTGGCTGCGGCGGACGTTGGGCGCGTGGGGCCGGCGGCCGTCGGGCGTGTGTATGCGGTGGTGGCCTGGCTCGGGTTGGTGGTTGGAGGTGCAACGTCAGGTGAAGACCTTGCTGCCAGTCTTTGGGCTGGGGTAGGTGACGGCGACGCCTGCGGGCGCCGCTTCCTACTTGAAGGCGTCGCTGAGACATTCCTGCTCGCTCCACCATGCAAGGCTGCTCGGGGGAAACCCTTGATCCCATGGGATCGGCGATAAAGGCGGTTTGTGTCGCGCCTCTTGGGGCATCGTTTTAGGAGCTCCTTACCGGCCAGGGGGACCAGTGATAGATGGAGGATGTTGTTCGTGCTGCTTGGTCGTGTCCGGCAATGAGGGAGGTTTGACTTCTGTGGCAACGATGACGATGATGAGCATTGTTGGAGGCGTGGCTTTGGTCATGGTAATCGGCTCTTCTCCGGCGTGTCCGTGAGATTACCTCGGTTGCTTGTTGCTGTGAAGTCGAAGCTGCGGTGTGGGGCTCCGGTAGCGTACGATGACGAGCGACATGTGGTCCGTTCGGCGGTCTCCTGTGACGCCAACCTTGCTTTGTTCTCCGTAGTTTCTCCGCCGGAGTCGGAGCTGCGTTGTCTTGCGGTGGGCGGATGGCGTTCCGTCTTGTAAGTGTAGTATTGTTCTGCAGCTAACAGGGTTGCCTTTTCCTTTTTCCTTTGATCTTCGGGTCCTCCTCATGTTGTTTCTTCCGCTGCTTTCTGCTAAATCTAATTGAAGCCAGCAATTTGCTGGATCTTTCAAAAGAAATACTCCCTCCTTCCCAAAATATAAGGCGCGATTGACTTTGCACGGTCTTTGATGCACGACTTTGACCACTAATATATATCAAAGTACATGGATTGAATATGTATAAATGGCATAGCTGTATTTGTTTTACAAAATAATTTTATTTCATATGTCATATACTAATTTTATAGAGATGCAATATGTGAAAATTATAGTCAAAGTTGTGCAACGAAGACCAGAAAAGTCAATCTGCGCCTTATATTTTGGGAAGGAGGGAGTACTAAACAACTAATCATGAGATAATTAACCACCTAAATCCCTACATATCAGGTTAACTGTGGCTAAACTGATTCATATCATTTCGCCATCATCCGGCAAAATGCGAACGAATGAGATTTGCTAACCAAGTAGTACACGTGCACCACACTATCAATTAAACAACTTAACCTCGGTGACTTATACAAAAACATGAACTGATAGGAGAAGGATTTTTCATCCTAGATCCCCGCATCAAAGATTTTGGGCAAGCAAGAGGTAGTCAATCCCCTTTGCACCAAAAAATCCAATAAATCAGTGTGCAAGCATGAAAATAAGGTAAAACTGTAGATACAAATGATCGGATCTTTTATTGAATATATTGACCATCAGCAGAGATTCTGTTTTGAGAACCTAGTGCTAATATGACCAACTAAAACAATCAGTGGTCACAAATAAGGAGTAACATAAATAGATAGATTGACTCATATGGCTCAGCTAGAGTTGTCAGCAATTGCCTCCCTCCCTGTCAAGAAAGGCTCTCTCCCATCAACAGATGTGGTGCCTCCATTGCCGTTGGATCAGGCAACCTCTATCATGCGGGTTGATCGATCTAGGGCACCTCCCCATCAACAATTGTCTCCTGCTGGGCGAATTCACGATGACTACGGCATACTTTGATCCGGATCTTGAAAGCGGGTGGAGTTGAAGGGTTGTGGCTAGGCAACTGTCTAGTGCGGTTGAACGCAAAGCGGCTGGATGCATCGAAACCAGTGTGCGGGTGTGGCCGGAGGAGATGAGAGGAGCGGCAGGAGACATGGACGCAGGAAATAAGTGTTGGAAAGGTCGAGACGGGAGGTACACAACAAGGGGGGGTCGATTCCATAGAGTTCGAGCGACACAGGAACACAATTTGGGTCTTTGGACTTTGGAGGGGGCTCAGGCCGTTGCTTTCACAAAAGCCAACAAGGATCTAGTCAAAATCAGAAATTGTATCCAAAAGTGATCCTCAATCGACTCCTAGGGTTCCCACCCCTAGGGAGCTTAATGATTTAGGAGATTCGTGTATGTATTTTTTCATGACACACTAATTTATTGGATCTACCATGCTCGAAAAATACTTTCATAAGTAAACAGTTGCAAATGAGCACTCATGTAGGTATAGTTCTTATCACCACCGTCTAGTTTCACCGAGATATGTGCAGAGGTCAACTAATGTCAAACGTTTAGTGCGCATCTATTCTATTATCAGGCTTAACTTTGTGCAAATGTGGTAATTTAGACCATATTCGTATGTACACTTGTGACCTGCCCATGTCCGTGCATTGTGCGTCGTTGTGCTAATGTGAAGCGGAGGCACGTGAATTAGTGATTCATGCCCCACTTCTTTTCGTTGCCAATCTCTTTTCTGTAATAAAGACCAGGAAACAATATGCTACTGTATATACTACTCCCTCCGCCTCAAATAACTTGTCACGAAAATAGATATATCTAAACATATTTTTAGTTCTAGATGCATCATTTCTATCCATTTCTGTGACAAGTAATTCGGGACGGAGAGAGTAATACTTGTGGTTCAGTAAGATCAAATACTTCATTTTTTGTGGAAATATCAAACACTATTTTGATTTTCTCTAATTCACTCTAGCTTTGAAACCCCCTCACTTCTCATGCTTCATACCGGAGAATACTGTGCTTTGTCTGCAATCTTATTTTTTGTAAGCAAGGAGGTTGTATGTCACCTTCACCAATAGAAAAAGGGCTATAGATGGGATGGACACTAATGACGCACCTGTTAGGTGGTGCGTCATTAGAGTGGAAGACACTAATGGCGCACCAGGCACACGGTGCGCCACTAATAAATTTTTTTTTATTTTTCCAAACATTCTAATAGCGCACCGTGGCACAGTGCGCCATTACTAGGGCGCACTGTGCCATGGTGCGCCATTAGAATATATACTTTATTTTTTATTTTTTTGTAAAACTTCTAATGGCGCACCAGAAGCAGGTGCGTCATTAGTAACCAATGGCGCATTTGCATCTGGTGCGCCATTAGTAAGCTGGGACCAACAAGATATTTTGGACAGCCCACCTACCCACTCACTTTCCCCACTTCATTCTCTCCATCTCCTTCTCCAAGCTTGTCTCGGCTGCCTCCTCCTCCTCACCTCATTTGCACCATAGATTCATCCAAATTAAGTGGTTAAATTACCTTTTTTTATTAGGTAAGTAAGGGGGAAGCTATCTTTATGTTGTTCTCCCTCGCCAACAACGTGCACATGCACTTTTTGTGGCCTAACTAGATCTATGTATGTTCGTGGTGTTGCATATGTTTGTGGTGTTGCATATATGTTTGTGTTTGCAGGTACCGGTATTTGAAATGCGATAGTTGCCAATATTTTGCCGGAATGTTGATTCATTTCCGTTTCGGCGAGAATTTTGGCACAATGCATTCTTTTTGGTCCTATTTTTAGGGAAAGTCATGCCAAATTTTTTCTTGGTTCTAAAATATCGTTTTGCTCTACCCCGCAGGCGACCATGGTCCGCACGATGACCGAAGGCATCGTGAATAGGTTTTTGAGCTCCGCGAAGGCCGAGATGCTTCAAAAGAACGAGACGGAGATAAGATGTCTGTGTCGAAGATGCAAGCTGAAGAGCCTTATTGCGGACCCGGATTCCGGGCAGGTGCGGGACCACCTGCTTTTGCGTGGTTTCATGGATGGCTATCGGTGGCAAGGTGATGAAGATGACTATGAAGTCGTCCATGGGGGCCGGGCGGCAAGAAATGAGCAAGACTCGGGCGGGCGAGAAGGCGAAGAATCTCCAGGACATGATCACGATGGTGATGCTGTACACAGTCATCATGTAGAAGATGCAGGACATGATGATGAGGAAGATGCCAGAGCAGACGAAGGGCATGATCATGAAGATGAAGATGCCGGCGGAGTAGACGACGATGGACCATCGATGGGCTGGGTGCAGGACCCGCATGTTCAAGAGCTGCTTCTCAAGCAGACAGATAACGCAAGAGCTGCCGCCCGAGAGAAAGCCAAGCTGGATCAACTGGAGATAGACGCTGTTACTCCATTGTATGAAGGATGCAGGCCCGAGGATACTCGCCTGAAAGTAACGCTCATGGCTCTGGAGATGAAGGTAAAACACAAAATGACCGACGCATGCTTCGACGAGAACATGTCATTCTGGCACGAACGTCTTCCCAAGGGGAACAAGTGCCCGACCAGTTTCGAGGAGGCGAAGAAAATCGTGTGTCTTCTGGATTTACCGCACGTGAAATACCATGTGTGCATGAACAATTGCATCATTTATCGGGACGAGCACGGGGAGTCTACCATATGTCCGGTGTGCGGCGTCACTCGATACAAGAAGAGGAAGAAAGCTCCTCGAAAAGTGGTGTGGTACTTTCCGATCACTCCTCGTCTGCAGCGGTATTTCGCGGACCCTAAGGTAGCAAAGCTCCTGCGTTGGCACGCGGATATGGAGGAGAAGAAGCGATAAGATGACGCAAATGATCCGGAGATAAATAAAAAAGACAAGATGCTGAGTCACCCAAAGGATGCGAGCCAGTGGCAAGCGTTGAACTTCGAATACCCAGAATTTGGGAAGGGTCCAAGGAACATCGTGCTGGGCGCGAGCACCGATGGAGTCAATCCGTTTGGCAGCCAGAGAATCACACACAGCACCTGGCCTGAGTTTGTGTGGATGTACAACCTTCCCCCCTGGTTGTGCATGAAGAGGAAGTACATTCACATGAGTATGTTAATCGAAGGGCCGAAACAACCAGGGAACGACATCAATCTGTATCTGGGGCTGCTGAAAGAGGAGCTAGACACGCTGTGGAAAACGCCAGCCAATACGTGGGACGCCGTAGAGAAAGAATATTTCCCTATGAGAGTCGCACTGCTCACGACGGTGCACGACTATCTCGTTTACGGATATCTCGCGGGGCAGGTGGTCCACGGATTTTCTGGATGCGTCAGGTGCATGGATGACACAACGTATCGCCAGCTAGATAGAGATCCTGGGTCTTTGAAAACCGTGTTCATGGGACATCGAAGGTGTCTTCGCGACGATGACCCGTGGAGGAAACGCAAGGATCTGTTCGATGGTGAAACCGAACCCTGAAGACGCCCGCGTACGAGGAGCGACGAGGAAATAGACCAGCTGTTGAAAAATTGGAAAGATTGCCCACTGCCGGGAAAGAAGCAAAAGGTGCTAGAGCCGGGAAAGAACCGAAAGGCGCCAGAGCCGCTGCTGAAGGTATGGAAAATGAGGTCTGTTTTCTGGGACTTGTCGTACTGGAAGATCCACCGTGTGCCTCACAGCCTTGATGTCATGCATATCACGAAGAATGTGTGCGAGAGTCTGCTTGGTACCCTGCTCAACATGCCAGAGAGGACCAAAGATGGGCCGAAAGCAAGGGCAGACTTGAAATCAATGGGCATCAGGGAGGAGCTTCACGCTAATGATCATGATGATGATGATGATGATGATGATGAGGCGAAGCAGGACACGGAAAGTCATCGCAAAGGCAAAAAGGCCAAGAAGACCGGAAATGACTACCCTCCCGCGTGCTTCATTCTAAGTCAGGAGGATATCGAGCAGTTTTTCACCTGCCTCGTAGGAGTAAAACTTCCTTACGGTTACACAGGGAAGATAAACAGATACCTAGACCCAGCGAAGCAGAAGTTCAGCGGGATGAAGTCTCACGACTGTCACATGCTGATGACGCAGATACTTCCAGTTGCAATCCGTGGGATCATGGACGCACACGTCCGTGAAACGCTATTTGGCCTATGCAACTTTTTCAACGTCATCTCTCGGAAGTCGGTTGGCGTGAGGCAACTCAGAAGGCTACAGGAAGAGATCATGGTGATACTATGAGAGCTTGAGATGTACTTCCCGCCCGCATTCTTCGACGTTATGGTGCATCTGCTGGTCCATATCGTTGAGGATATCATCCAACTCGGGCCGACGTTCCTGCACAGCATGATGCCATTCGAAAGGATGAATGGTGTCATCAAAGGATACGTTCGCAACATGTCACGTCCAGAGGGAAGCATAGCCAGGGGCTTTCTGACCGAAGAGTGCATCTCCTACTGCATGAATTATCTAGGCATCGAGGACCCCGTAGGTCTGCCCGTCAACAGGCACCTCGGCAGGCTCGCTGGATGGGGTCACCGTGAGGGTCGCCGCGAAATGCATGTCGACTTCGAGGGTCGACTCGCCGACTTTGAAAGAGCAAACCTAGTCGCGCTACAACACATAGACGTGGTTGATCCTTGGGTGGTAGAGCACAAAACCTTTATTGAGAAGACGTACAATGACCGAGGCCAACAGAGGACGGACGGAGATAAAATCAAAGAGCACAACTCATGTTTCACGCGTTGGTTCAGGCAGAAGCTTCTGTCGTACCCTTTACATGAGGATTCTTCCGCGGAAGAACAACTCATATTCGCCTTTTCACAGGGCGCCGAGCACAACCTGATGACCTATGAGGCGTACGATATCAACGGCTACACATTCTACACCGAGGACAAGGACATGAAGAGTGATGGTTATCAGAACTCCGGGGTAACGATGGAATCCTACACCGGTAACGACAAGGACAGATACTACGGAAGGATCGAGGAGATCTGGGAGCTGAGCTATGCTGGAGAGAAGGTCCCGATGTTCCGTGTCAGATGGGCCAAGAGCGTCCTAAAAGAAGGCCGGTATTTCACCACCATGGTTATACCCGAAGCCAAATCCAAGACCGCAGGCGCAAACGTCACCGCGAAAAATGAGCCATGGGTATTGGCTTCCCAAGTAGACCAATGCTTCTTCATTACCGACCCGTCAAAGCCCAGTCGTGTTGTCATGAGGAGAGGCAAAAGGAAGATCATCGGAATGGATGGACTAGCCAATGAGCAAGACTTCGACAAGTACGGCGACCCGAAGATCGAACCTGACGACGACGATGAAGTAGAAGCATACACCACAAGAAGAAGCAGGACCACCCTACCTAAAGGACGTCTGTTCCACAGAAGAACTCCATTTGCAAAAAAGAAGGGCAAGAAGATTATGAACAGATAGCTAGCTAAGATCGATTGTATTTAAATCGTAGTCTTCATTTCTCGATTGTATTTCATGGCACTTTTTGAACTCATGAATGTTTTTAAATTTCATGGACACTTGATCTTGATCCCCCTCCATCTCTATCTCTATCCCACCTCGCCAGATCCGGTCCCCCACTCCACCGTCGCCGACGACCCACTGCACCCTCCCCCGCTCCACCGGCCGCCGTCGCCGACCCTCGGCCCGCACCCTCCTGAAGGAAATATGCCCTAGAGGCAATAATAAAAGTTATCATTTATTTCCTTATATCATGATAAATGTTTATTATTCATGCTAGAATTGTATTAACCGGAAACATAATACATGTGTGAATATATAGACAAACAGTATGTCACTAGTATGCCTCTACTTGACTAGCTTGTTAATCAAAGATGGTTATGTTTCCTAACCATGAACAAGGAGTTGTTATTTGATTAACAAGGTCACATCATTAGTTGAATGATCTGATTGACATG
>LR880971.1:780361119-780401877 GCA_904067115.1 Aegilops sharonensis
TCTTCTAGTATTCTTCTAGTCTTCTTCTTCTTCTTCTCTTCTTCTTCTTCTTCTTCTTCTTCTAACTTCTTGTTTATCATTTTGCAGATTTGATTTAATTCACGGAAGCTTGCATGGATGGAGTGCTTCTTTTCCATTTGTGTTTTTATTTTGTATCAATGTGAAACTTTTGTGAATTGATGGATAACGGTGTTGGATGAACAATGTGAAACTTTTGTAATATGTAACGATGAAACTATGTGTTGGCTATGTATGTATATATGATGAAACTTGTGTGTTGGATATGATTGTTATATGGATGCTTGTTGTATATATATATGTGTTGAATATCTTATATGTGAAATAGTGATCTGAGATTAAGAAAAAACAAAAAAAATTAAAAAAATTGTTACTAATGACGCACTACCATGTTACCATGTGATGCGCTATTAGTATAGCAGATAATAGTGGCGCACTGTGAGCAATACTAATGGCGCACTGCGTGGTGCGCCATTAGAACGCCAGATACTAATGACGCACCAGTGGTGCGCCATTAGAATTTAATTCTAATGGCGTGATGCTAGTGATGCACCAGTAGTGCGTCATTAGAAGGCAAAACTGGTGCGCCAGTAGCATGCCTTTTCCTAGTAGTGCTTTCTCTCTCTCACATGGAGTGATGTGTACAGGCGTGTTGCCCTCTACCACTGCTAGAGAAAGTACATGCAACGGTGGGACCAGCCCAACATTAGCAACCTAGTGTAGTATTTGCAATTTGACTTTAGACCATAACAACGCACACCTAATTCACACAGATCCCAAAAGCGTGCAACCTTTACACCAGCTTAAAAAAACACTCGTTTTAAGAACAATCGTACACTCTAGTGGCGTTCAAATGCGTATGGTTAGTACCATAGCGTTTTCTAGGTGTATTGCCACTTAAATCAGATGTTATGCCATTGCAAACATTTTCTAGATTGTCGCCGATCTATGATAATTGTGGTCCATTTCTTTCTACTATGGGCTAATAATAAGATGTGCACACGAAATTGGGGTGCACATTCCAAGTACATCAACTGCATATTTGCCTTCGCAACTTTAGGGGCCTTGGGTTCGAATCAAGATCGTCTATTACCAGTGCAATCCCACATTCAAGTGCTACAACAACATATTTGCCATTGCATATATATTTGCCTGGTATAATTTATGTCGGCTCGCTGTTTTATTTTGGATCCAAGAGAGACCTCTGTATCTAGTTGGAACGGCGATAATGATAGTTTGTTTTCTAATGGCATCGTCGCGAGCCTAGATTTGAAGGCAAAGATGATACCGCCGAGTCTGGTTCGGATGTGATTTGCTCAACGTACTTCCACGACATATTGACTGCCGGCCTACTCCTTTCGTGCCATGGATTTTACCCTGTTTACGTTGAAGATGGGACATGTAATGCTTTAACAAATCAAGTACTCCATCCGTCTCATAATGTAAGACGTTTTTTGACACTACACTAGTGTCAAAAAACGTCTTATATTATGAGACGGAGTGAGTAGTAATGTGACACTTATTTTGGGACGGAGAGGGTATCTATCAGGTACCGAGTCGTGCACATCAACGTGATGGCTTTAATTTCTTCCACCAAAGAGAAGCCTTTGGTATATGCTTGGCAATGCTGTGGCAACCCGCATTGAGAAGAAGAAAACGGCTTTTTCCCGTAGCAGAAAGGCGCCTTCCCCATGGCGTAGCGTAGCGAGCAGTGTGCGCACACGTCACCCCAATCCAGAACCCAGCGCGCTCCGCCACACTCCCACCGTCCCCACGACCCACTCACCACACCACACTTATCTGCAGAGTGAGCCACCGCAGCAGCGCCCGCTCACAGACACACTCTCCACCTCCAACCACGCCGGTGGCCACACTGCGCCGAGGTCAGGTGAGGCGTTCCAATGGCGGCCGCGCCGACGGGGGTCGCATGCCCGGTCTACCCGTGGCCGAGCGACGCGTAAGCACGCCACACCAGCCACCAACACTCACTCACCTCTTCTTCTAAGCATCTCGTGGGGGTTGTGATGGACTCGCAGGGCGCAGCGCGGGGCCAAGGTGTTCATGCAGAGCGACTGCGCGGCGTGCCACTCCGCGCTCCCCTACGCCGGCCTCCGGGCCGCGGCGGTGCCGGGCCAGGACGCGGTAGCCAGGACGGCCGAGATCCTCGTCGCCGCCGCCGCGGCCACGGAGGAGGCGCCGCCGGCGGCGGGGATGACGCCGCCCCAGTACACGCCGGACCTCGCCACCGTCGCCACAAGAGTAAGCACAAGATACATTCATACATACATGATGATGCACACAGCTAGTTCGTCAAAAGATACGCACCGCTATGTGTTTGACACCGTTTGTTTTTCTTCTTCCGGAAAAGATCCAGGGCGGGCGGCGGAGCAATCTGTACTCCGCCGGGACGGCGACGACGCCCGTTAGTGCGATGCTGGGCGGCGGCGCCGCCGCGTGCCAGGAGCTGAAGAAGAGCCCCGTCTGGCTGCAGTTTGCCCAGGCCTTCCAGGCAGTTTGATGGGATGGACCCATCTTCAGTGACACGACCTGCTATGCCGAAGCTTGCCTTATCTCCGTGTCCAATATGTGTGTCTGTAACATATGTGTAAATCACATCAAATTGCACCTTGTGCTGGATCAAGCAGTATCAAAATAAAGCACTCCTGCCATCGATGAAACACACGTAAACTACAGAATGATCATGGTTTTGTTATCAAGAAAGAAATGTTCTGCGTTCCAAATCAAACATCTGTGTAGCAAAAGTCAGCCCACAATAATTACAGTGCCTGAAAAAGATCACCCGAGACAGAAATTAGATTAGTCTATGACACTCGCTTTCTGAGCTACTCTTGTCTCGATCTAATCAGCTCCTTTTGTCTGCGATTCCGAGTAAATGATCTGCGTTCATTCATTTGCCGGATGGGTCTCTTCCGCCGAATCACTGTCTGCTGTTTGTTCTCTGTATGCTTCCTTGTGATCCACAGCCTGCGCGTCCGAATGCTGGAACCTCGGTAGCGCGCCGAGCTGTTTTAGGCTCTCGCCCTGCCTCGCGATCACCATCTCCAGGTACTTGCTGTGTTCTTCTACTTGCAGCTGCATCTTTCTTTGGAGCTGTGGACAGGGAAAAATAAAAGAAAAGAGAACCCAGGTTACCAAAATAGATGGGGAGTTCGCACGCCTTTTCTTGCCAGTTCCAAGGAGTGGAAATATGCATACCTCAAGCTGTGCATGAAGTTGCTTCTGCAAGCCAATTTGAGTTCTTAGCGCTTCACTAGCCTCCATGTGTCTGCACCAAGTGTAAAGTGAATAATTAGAACTCTGGAACTCCACACACACACACACACACACACACACCCACAAACTTTACTGTGGACAGGGCATTGCACCATTTCATGGATGTCTTTGAAATACGTCTGAAGCTAAAATGGGTTACTGATGGCATACATATCTTCCAGATTGGTGCACAGGTGGTACATATATACAACACAAATTTACGTCAAGACAGTCTTTACAATAGTAATAAAAGCAAGGATATATCAGCTAAAGATTATCTCACTTCATGTTCTGGGAGCAAACTTCATCCATGTGGCTGCTTCTCTCCACTGAAGTGCCTGCTAAGAAAATAAAAGTAAGCATAAAACCTTACATTTCAATAATTTTCTTTAAATTTAACTAGAGGCTACACATAACTAACATAATGTAAGAAAACAAAAACAATTATAATGGTAAAGTAATATGTCTGCTGAAGTATCATAGTTAGCTACAATATGATAGTCAGTGTATGTTTTGCAATGATGACATTAAACCAGCGTTGCGACATAGAGAGACACACAAACCATCAGATGATTCAGATTGATGGCGAACTGTACGATAC
Source organism: Aegilops sharonensis (assembly GCA_904067115.1). Taxonomy (NCBI): domain Eukaryota; kingdom Viridiplantae; phylum Streptophyta; class Magnoliopsida; order Poales; family Poaceae; genus Aegilops; species Aegilops sharonensis. Next base: position 780,365,012 of record LR880971.1, read on the forward strand.
TTCTGCAAAAGAGTAACCCGCGGCCATCAGGAAAATACAGAAGAAATATAAAAAAAACTCACTGGAAACTCAGAAGGAACAAATGTAGACCTGTAGATGGCTTTTTACATGGTATATAGTTAGCCCTTCAACCTTCATAACTTTCTGGACTGCTTTTGGAGTTGCTTCTGCAGGAAGAGGGCTTAGATAAATGAAAATGTCTAGCAAAAAGAGCACAACAAAGACCAACATGACCGTACAGACAGAAACATGTTAATATTTCCGGTTTAAAAGGATACATGGCCCCATACAATTTCATCAGTGAGCAAAGCACAATTAGCAGAAAAATAAAGTGTAAGAAGAACTACATTTAAAAAAGCGTTAGAAAGCATCAGTGATCATACTTTCACTTCCACCAAGCTTGTCAACAGCGTCAACAAACTTCTCATGGAGCTCAGGTGTCCAGCGCATCCTTGACTTGGTTGGAGTAGTGTCTGAACAAGGTAAATTATCACTGCAAAGTGCATCCACGTTGAAAGAACTCGATCTGTTTTTCTGCCCATGAAAATATGCATAATTTGAAGGTGTTGTATTTGCATCCGCTGCCTGCAAATTAGGTGGTAACTTCATTAAGCATGTGGCAAAATTCAACAATATTATCTGTGGAGCTGCAAGAAGGTGGAATGGAGTTCTCCCAAACAGGGCCCTAAGTACAATGATGAAGGGTATTGTTTTACAGTTAGTAAAGCCAAAAGAAAAGAGAGGAAATTGACAACCCCTAGAACAACTAAAGCAAATCACAAGCGAAAAAACAGTCAAATGAGAATATGAGATGGATACCTTAAGCACAGATCCACCAGATCCTGAACTTCCCAGAAATTGCTCTGTACTCCCAGATGAGTACCACTCTTTTTGCTTTGCAAGGTGGGTACTATGATCAATTGTAATGATGTCTTGGCTTTGTTGGCTAACAATCACGTTTGGTTGATCAGAAACATCAATGGTTGCTGGATATTCAAGTACTCCTGGGAGTGGTCCTTGACCCCAGTTTATTTCTTCAGATACTTTGGGATAGACCATCCTTAAATAATCTGGATTACCAGTGTATGATGCATGTGCTGATGGCAGTGAAGTATCACAACCAGATATTGCAATAACATGCGATCCAAAAGACAGTTTCCCTTTAGGTGATCCATCATTGATACGAAGATCTGAAGTGAAATTGGAAGCTGACATATATGGCTGGCATAAGGTACCAAATGAGGTGATAGAACTACCGCACAGATCCCTTTCAATGTAAGATGTCCTATACTCTGGAAAACTAGGAACTGTGACTTCAGAGAGTACTTGTACTACATTAATATCTGATGAAACAAACCGAGGAACTTCTCCGTTGCAAAACTGACTCATTATTGTTGTATAGCCGTGTGCATTACCCCTTCGATGATCCACCTCAGTCCACTAAAATGGATCTTTGATCATATCACTGGGGAAGTGTAAGGGTCTATCCAATTCTAACTTGGAAAGGAAATCAGTGGAAAAAAAATCTCTGGTCTTGTTCAGTCATTGAGATCATTGGAGCGTCTTATTTTCCCAGGTTGCTGACTAGCAAGAAATTGTCTTCTATGAATATGCAAGCCAATAGACAATTATTAGTTTATTAGTTATTACTATAAACCCCCAAATGGCAAATCAGTGAGGTTCTTAAAATTGTGAATATCAAGCAGGTTATGCATCTTAGTAAAGAAAAATCGTAGTTGAACACCGGAATCATGATGTGAATCGCACATTGGTAATTGCCAGTTATACTTCTAGAGGTTGAGAGCAAACTCAAGATTGTAATCAAGAAGTAACAGGAACAAACTGCAAAGGATTGAGACACACGTGCAACATGATTTGCAGGTTCAATCCCTTCTTAAACATAAAAGATGAAAAGCAAAGAAGCATTCAAGAACTGAATAGAACAGCCCCAACTCTCCAGCAGTTTCCAGAAGGAACATAATTAGTGGAATAGAAGAACCAATAACTAATCTTCTTTTTTTGAAGGGAACAAATAACTAATCTGAGCGATAAATCAGACAAAAGAGTTGCAAAAAAAGAGTAACTTGATGTGGATTCTGCGTTGCTGTTACAGAATTAGTTGAACCGATGTTGATACTTACTTCTTTCTTTGGAGAACGGGACCGTAGAAGAACAGGGATTAATGTTTTAAGCAAGGATGTGTTGCTAGGATTAATTCAGGGGCTAAGAATCGAAAGGAGTTCAAGTCGCTGTGTGCACAGGGGAGGGTAGGTGGAGCTATGGCTCTAGAGGGGGACCCTGAATCTGCTAAATGTATCTAAATTTCTATAACCATCAAGCAAATAGTCTACCAATATTTTAAACTGACTCCATTTTATTTTAAGAATAGGGACCACATGGAGTTACTTCCTGTGTAATGGATATTTTAAAACCTGCCAGCTATTGACTTATTGTATGCATCAACCACCCAGAGGTAGATTGATTAGAAAAATATTAAAGCTTTACAAGGCAGAACATAGATATACATGCTGCCAAGCTGGATTGATAGTACTGCAAAGGGAACTATGGCAACAGATATACAGCTGCTAGTTTGGTCTGACCGAAATACAGAAGTTGTGAATTAACCTATTACACCGATCAGTTAGGAGGTTGTAAAAAAAAACTGACACGGTTACATAAAAGCAGTTTCAGGACATGGTAGAGCTATCTTGCTCAGGCCTTATGCTTGGTTCTAAACCATGTGGATGAAACAATATTCCATAAAACAATAAGCTTGCAATCATGGAGTATCTTTTTGGCAACTAGGTGCTTTGGAGTTGACAAACCCAATTTGGCATGTAACAGAAGGTTGTTTAAAAGCTGGCATGACAACGTCTCTTTCTAAATTACCTTATCCAAAACTATGCATCTTCTCATTTTGTATGAAAAGGAACAGCTGGAATACAGCACTTCGTAAATAATTTATTAATCATGCTTTAGAGTTCTGACCTGGTGCAGGTGGAGTCTAGAAGCACAAACAGGCAAAATAATAAGAAAATGTCAGCCGTGTATTGGTTATGCAAATTGGAAAATGATTTTCTTCAGTAACTTCATCAAAGGGAAAAAAATGCAGTCCCGCTGTTGATTTAGTTCCATGATTTACACATTGACCCGCAATTAGATCTACAATATGTGGATCATGTCATACAAAATCGACATGTCATTCGTACTTTAGAACATTTTCCTATCGTTGTGAATTTGTAACTATGAAAACTGTATTGTACAAGTAGTTTATGGTCAAAGTTCAACTTTTAATAGCGTGGACACCTTATGTAGATCAACATAAAGAGTACTTTGGTTGGTCTTCTTTTTTTCCTAATGGGATTTGTTTGCCATGATACTACAGGCCAACCAGGCTAGATTAAAGAGACTGGTTTGCATCTTCAAAATCCAAATAAATGTAAAAAACATTTAGCAGACATCAGTCAAACCACGATTGTCCAACAAACACCCTAGAAGACTCATGTCTCATTGGCCAGAAAAAAGAGAACAAAAGATAAGAAAAAATACGATGCAAATAAATCGCCTAAATTGAACATGTGTCCGACAAGAAGATAGTTGTATTTCATCATAGATTGTCAACTTGGAAGGCAGAAAAGGAGGAAAAAGAACCTATTCAATCTTCGTATTTGACCAGTTTATATGCAGTGACTTTTGATCAGTAACAGTTTTCAACTTTTTATCATGCAGAAAGTGTATTGATTTCCTGCTGTTTAACGTTCATCATATCACGGTCATCACACATGCAAAGTAATTTACTGCAGCCAGCCTGGAAAATAAATTACTTGGAGTGGAAGTGCACATTGCAAATCTCCTGTATTGTCTTGAACTACCGCCACTACTGAACCATTGGATGAGGTTGTTGAACATGGAAAGTGTAGAGACATTGAATCCTTTCGGCAACCTCACCTAAAACGAAGAATAGGTATTTTTATAGAGTTCACAGCACTGGATGGTTTTTCCATTTGAAATTTGAGAAATGGAGTAGTTACAACTATGAAACTACTTACAGCTATCATGTTGCTCTATTCCATCTCTTCTGCAATTACATTTCCTGAAATTGAAGCAGTGAAATTTCATGATGAGAACTGGTACAAAAACTTTGAAATTTAACCTAGCTTATAGTAAATACTTGGCTATTGATAATACCGTTCTGTGGAAACAGCTTCATCAAATTGCTTATCTATTTCTGCAAGGTATATTTCAAACAAGGTCGACCTACAGGATCCAATGCATATATTAAACTTTTAAAATGATCATACAACTCAGCAGGGACACATTTTAGGGTAAAGAGCAAACAGCTTACCGTGGCGGAATTGCTGCCGCAGTAAGAACTGGATGTAGAAGCCATAATACATGCGGTTTACTTTCTAATGACTGCATTGCATACTCAAGAATGTCATTTTCCTGTTGGAGTTGAAATGCTTGGTTAAAGAGATCACATTATGTTTTTCCTCAACCACACATCAAAATATGGGTATTTTAGTACTAGAAGGACCACACCAAGAAGGCGCAAAAACAGATAACATCATTCCAAGCTTTGACAAATTGAAAGGTTTTAGGGCAAAGGGATGATGATAACAACAAAGGCAACAGAGAAATTTAGATTTCGATAATATTATGTCCATGTCACATATTTTACTTCCTGAGAAACCCGTGAAAGGCATGCTCCTTATAAATTACCAATAAAGGCAGCAGGAATCCCATTGCTCAAAAAAATTCAGCTATCCTCAATGAATGGTTGATGTCAAATTCTTGTCAGCTGCCAAAGCTTGGTTCAGTAACTGTACTCTGGATGTGATTTCATCTAGTTATTAGTGTTCCATCCAGATTTTTAGTACCACAGCACCAGGGACTCAGAGAAGTACATTAGATAGTTGACACAGTGGTGCTTAACAGAGCTGGGCAATGAGGTGTAACTTTTTTGAACGTCTTCCTAAATGTGCATAGCTGCCCACTTGGTTTACAGGGGTAGGATTCCTTCATTTAAAAATGATTTCACCAAAACTGATGTTTGCAAGAAAATGAAACTTGGCAAAAGCAAGCTGCAAATAAGACATAAGATAAAGATACAAAAAACCTTCAAATTAAGAATCTTGTCTGGGCATTCACCCCGATAAGTTCCCTGAAGCAACTGGTGCAGATCAGCATACTGCTTGGATATAGGAAGGGAACTAAAAGCATGCGACACGAAGCTCTCTATCAATGGGTCCCATCGCCTTGAAATCAAACCCAGCAAGCATATCTCCTGTAAAGACGACGCATATATATGTTAATGTCATAATGCAGATAATGAGTATACAACAGTGTAGATGATTAAAGGCTGTGCCACGAATAGATACCAAGACTTCAACGAGGCCACTCTGACAAGAATCTACAGAAACTTTTAATGGTTCAAACACCTTCATCCACTGCTCCTTGGGGGAACTAAAGATAAAATTACATCCAGACACAATTCGAATGGTGCGTTCATCAAGTAAGTATGACAAACACCGTCCTTTCCACTGTTTCCACAGAAGAAACTGGTTGATGATTTGTGATTTTCTGCATCATAAAATTTCTAATGAGTTCAAACCATAGCATGCTAGCATGAAAACCGAAGGACACAACACAGAAGCTGAGAGTGTTTAAGGGCTTATGTACCTAGAGATCACTGGGCTGTCTGGATCACTGAAGCTGTTCTTCTTCACACTGTCCAGAAGTGTGCGCAGTCCTCTCTCAGCCAGAGAAATACATGATGCTGAATCCAACCGTTCCAGAAGCTCGTTAACCAGAATCCGTGAATGACCCGTGGTGGGAGCTCCTACTTCACCGCCGCTCTTGGTCCGCGGCAAATCAGACAGATCCACATTCAGGATCGACTTCACATACTCCTGGCACGCATCGCGCCCACCGCTAGCACCAATGCCTTCGATGTCCATCCCCACGACCGCCTCGAGAACAGCACGGATGTTCTCCACACTCGTTGTTTCGGCTTTCAGAAAATGCTTTATGACCAGCTCAGTAGCTGTCGAAAGCGTCTCCGATCGCATGTCGACAAGGCCCTGCGTGGCATGAAGCAGAACATCAGCAACCGTATAATCATAACAAACATTTCATAAGGGAAACAGTTCATCGAAATCACCTTGGGGAAACCCGGGCTTGAGGCGAGCTCGGCGAGCGCCGCGTCAAACTCTCTCGCGGATTCCTCGTACTGCCCGGACTCACGCAGGTTCCTGAAGACCTGAACGCAAAAATGCAGGACCAAATTGGTCATGCCATGGCACCTCACATTCACATACAGCATTCAGCACACAAATCCTGCGGGTGGCTAGTACGGGCCTGAACTACTTATGCAGCACACGGAAGACAGCAATACTGAAGCGCGCGAGCCAGCCAGCGGCATGGCGTCGAGGGGCAGGAGGAGGCGAAACCTAGCGGGATGGGGATCGCGGGGCGTGGTAGTACCTCCTCGAAGAAGAGCGCCCAGCGGAGGGCCTTCTGGACGACGCCGGGGCGCCAGGCGGCGGCGGCGCCGGAGGAGGCGCGGCCGCCGGCGAGGACGAGGATGTCGACGAGCCCCGGCACCAGGGCGAGCACCTCCTCCATGGCCGCCATTTCTTCCTCTGTCAGACCCCTTCCTCACAATCCCAGCTTTCTCAGGGACGGATCGGCAAGAAAACGGCCCCCAAACCCAAAGCCCTAAGTTCTTCCGCGCCCCCTTTTCATAAACCACCCTACACTACGCCGTATTTACTATTTCATCGCTTACCGAGCCCCTGCCCGAGGGCGCGGGTGAAGTTAGGGATGAGATACAGGGGCGTGGGCGCATAACGGCTGCGAAGCCCTAGGCGCGGCCGCTATATAAGCGGGACGATCGCCTCCCGTCCTCCCCCCTCCGCCGCCGCCGCCGGGTACAGCCCTCTCTTCCAAGATGTCGAAGCGAGGTACGGCGAAAATCTCCCCCCTCCCTCCATTTCTTCCCCGCATGATCTTGCTTGGCCGCCCCGTGGTAGTCTCGTAGCGTAGTTCCGGTTGGATCGCGCGGTGTTGTGTGCCTCGATTCGGAGGCCGAACGCGCGGTGTTTTCTTGCGGTTAATCGCGATTTGTTCCTGTTCCCGGTGCGAGTTTGGTGGTAGTCTAGGTCCGTCAGTGGTTAGATATGGCGTAGATTGTAGGAGATGCTTTCTATTCAGATGTAGTTGCTTGCTGCACCGATGTTTGAAATGGATCGCTGCCGCGTCAGTGTTTAGATCCAGTTCTGGGCCTTCAGAGCCCTTGGTGGAAGGGAACATATCTGCAATCGATGGTCTCACCTTTGTTAGATGCCTTCGCCTGTAGCTTCCATCGGCAAGAATGGCTCGCGCACCTGCTGGCCGATGTTTCTTGGTCCATATGTGGTAGACTAGAGTTTTTGGTCTAGGGTTTTAGTCTGTTAATAACTGTTCTCTTCACATGGTGCCTTCCTTTTATTTCGGGCCTGTAGAGCTGTTGTGCTAGTGCAAATCTTGAGTGAAGCATCGTCCGCGCGGTTGCATCTCTCAGGTCCAAGTGAATAGTCGATTGCAAAGTTTATCTATTGCTTGTGTTCATCTTGGGTCGGTTGATAGATATGATCGGTGTTTAACTCTGAAGTAACATCGTGTAACGGGGGCATCTGGTGTGTGGCTGTCATGCATTTCTAGATTATTAATTTAGTTTTATGTACTGGAGATGCTTGGGGTTCTCTTACCTAAATGTGTTCTTGTGTGTGCTTGTTCTTGGACTGCAGGGCGTGGAGGTTCCGCTGGAAACAAGTTCCGGATGTCGCTGGGTCTGCCGGTGGCAGCCACTGTCAACTGTGCTGACAACACTGGGGCCAAGAACCTGTACATCATCTCCGTGAAGGGAATCAAGGGACGCCTGAACAGGCTCCCCTCTGCCTGCGTTGGTGACATGGTTATGGCCACTGTCAAGAAGGGAAAGCCTGACCTGAGGAAGAAGGTCATGCCGGCTGTCATCGTCAGGCAGCGCAAGCCATGGCGCCGAAAGGACGGTGTCTTCATGTACTTTGAAGGTACTGCTAAGTTCTTATGTTGACTGAGTCGTTCTGCACTAGTGTACTAGCAGTAATTTAATCTTCCTAGTGAGTTTGATCTCTATTAAGCTGTTAGTTGGCACAGTTTAATTTTTTGAAACCATTCCTGCATGTTCTTACTAGAGGAGTTAAGTTCTAGTTTGAAAGAAAATTTTATTCATCATGCATGCATTCTATGGGATTGATTCATTATTATCACATGAAAAATGATCACCTTTTCACTGTGGTCATTTACCAATGAATTACATTTGCAAATTGGCCAGAAGAACTTCGAGTGCAGTCTTCTATTGCATTATGCAATGAGCCCTGTTCACATTGCATTTTTCCTCTTTTCATGTGAGAATTGTTTAGTCTTGAGTTGTCCAAAACTTTCTGTGTCTGCATTCTGATCTGTCAATCCTTTTTTTGTGCAAGTGTTGTTGGATAGTAGTGGCTGATTTTGTCAAAATTCAAATCTAATGTTTGGTTTATGTCATATTTGCAGACAATGCTGGAGTCATTGTGAACCCAAAGGGAGAGATGAAAGGTATCCATCATATCATGGCAAATTCAATTTTTTTCTGCATGTTGCATGAAATCTTTATAACAGGCAGTTGAAAGTGACAATCATTAAACCTGTAGTAGTCAAGCTATTTGTATTTCAGAGATTAGCTAACTAAAGTAGATCAATACAAGCTATCAAGTCCGCTGGTGGAACAGCCTGATTGATTGACCCATTCTTCTATTGTGCAGGTTCCGCCATCACTGGACCGATCGGGAAGGAGTGCGCCGACCTGTGGCCCAGGATCGCCAGCGCGGCGAATGCTATTGTCTGATTTGATCGCCGGAGCAGCTAGATGATCAAAGCTTTGATAGCGTGTCCCTCTTTTCTTCTAGTTTATTACTTGTGTAATGCTGCTGGATTATGGTCTGTTAGCTTTCTTAAGATTTTGCACTGTGGTTTGGCTACTGAGACTTGGTGAGTTTGAACCTGAAAGAGCTTTTGATCGGATTTATCTGTGTTGTGGCCACTATTCTCCTGAGAGGTCTGGCTTGGATGTTAATCTGTTGCTAAGTGTGCTAGCTTGTGATGAACAGGTGCATGTTTGCCTTTTTTTTTCTAAGCATTGCTGAGAAGCCAAACTGAGCTGCAAATATGCAGTTGACTTGAACAAAAAACCTACAGTTTTGGAGAAGTTTGGTCCTCTTGCTTTTTCTTGAATAATTTGACGATTTTTTGTTATTTTACCATTTCTTGAGGAAACAAGTTTGTTGGTGAATGTAACAAGGTGTGCCTTATCTGTTAAAAATGCGGTGCTTTTCTAGGCCAAAGAAAGCTCTGTATCCCAAAAAATATATGAGATGCATGAAGGCACAAACTGCAACTATGAGAGCATTGTAAGAGAGATTAAGCAGCGAGCAGCCAATTTTAACTGCAATTTTTTTTTCAAAGGATGATCGGCAAATAAAGAAGCAGATAGTTTAGTGAGTTGGCATTTTGAAATGTGTTTTTCAAAGTGGGTTCACATGTACTCTGGTTCATCCATGCACTTTTCATAGTTTAGGTAAGTTTTTGAATTCTCTGGATGATGGATGTCATGTTTGGTTTCAACCCCACGATCCTTAATTGTATTGCACTTCATGTGGCATTTGATTAATATAAAACTTAGTTTCCCCCCTAAAAAAAAGGCTAAGAGCTACTCCAACAGTTTCGGTATCCTCTCGACTAACAGCAACTCCAACAGCTTTTCGTATCACTAAAGAAAAACGCTCGACTAAGAGCAACTATCCTAAAAAAAAACTTAGCTCCTGTGTCTGAAAAAAAAACACTATCAACTCCAACTCAGAGCAACTCGAACAGCTCCTGTATCCCAAAAAAAAAACAGCTCTTGTATCCCAAAAGAAAGGCCTCTCCTGTATATTGGAAAAAAAAAACACTCTCAGAGTAAGAGCAACTCTAACAACTTTCGTATCTCAGCTGTCGTCTAGGGAAAGTTGGGGCAAAAAAAGCTTTCCAAACAACTCCCGTGAACCTGGAATAATTTTATGGGATCATGTAAACATCTTCAAACTCGTCGCGTGTTTATGGGAAGATGATCTTGCGCTAAACTTTTGGCGTGCCGAAACTTTAGCTCCCCGCTTGCACCAAAGCCGCGCCGCCACATTGCCACTACAAGGCCGCCTTGCCGGTGTCGCGCGTCACCTCCTCCCCGCTCTGGCGTCCTCCCTGCTGCGCGTTCCCTCCTCCCAGGTCTGGCGTCCTCCCTTGCCCTGCTCCTAACCCGGCACAGCTAAGGCATTCAGAGGTATTCTTGACCCAATTTTCTATGTTTCAAAAAAATTGTATGACAATGTCTTTGCTCATATTTTTCCCGTATTCATTGTAGATGAACGCCGTTGTACAATCTTTTTTTTTTTTTGAGGACTCATCCTCTGACGAGGATGAAGAAATCAAACTTGCGATTGCTTTGAATGCAAACACGGTGGCAAACAAGAAGCCGAAGTGGGTAGGTTCAGTGCCTTGTCAGCTTGTGCTTCTTCGGTACAAGCAAGCCGGTCATGACAAACTACTAGATAACTACTTTGGTGAGAATCCGGTATATGATTTAAAGACTTTTAGAAGAATATTCCGAATGTTAATGGGTTTGTTCTTGCACATTGCTTGCGTTATCGAAACAAAGAAGAAATGCAGTTGGTTAACAAGGTCACAGTGGTTTGAAAAAAATGTTGGGTGAATGCTTGCATATGGTTGTCGAGCTGGTATATTGATGATTGGGTTGGAATGGCAGAGCATACTTGCATGGATAGTTTGAATTTTTTTGTAAAGTCCATCGTTGGGATGTTCGGAGAAGAATAGCTCCATTTTTTGATGGAAAGACTGTAAGGGAGCCTCCTACAATATAATTGGTGTAACAAATCCGAATTATAAGTATCGTGCCTTGAACCTGGGTGGGTGGGAAGGCATCAACCTCTTTTCACCACTAGGCTAAGCCTTAGTTTGCGTCCGAGCACCAAATGAAGAGGACACTGCAAGACTTTTTGAGATGGGTGCATCAAAAGGCTTTCCAGAAATGCTTGGAAGTATGCATTGCATGCATTGGAAGTGGAAGCTTTGCCCTATGGCATTGCATGGACGATTCAAATGAAAGGGTAAAAGGCAACTATAATTCTAAAAGTTGTGGCATCAAATGACATGTGGCTTTGGCAATCATATTTTGGATTCTCAGGATCTGACAATTATCGAAATGTTCTGCAAAGTTCTCATCTATTTACAAGGCTTTCAGTTGGAGAGCCACCTCGAGTGAATTTTGAAATCAATGAGTGTCAATACAACATAGACTACTCCCTTGCAGATGGCATATATCCGGGAAGGTCAACTTCTGTGAAGACATGGAAGAGAAGCGTGAATATTCATGATCATGAAGGTATGTGTCGGTGTCAAAACCGGTGGATCTCGGGTAGGGGGTCCCGAACTGTGCGTCTAGGCGGATGGTAACAGGAGACAAGGGACACGATGTTTTTACCCAGGTTCGGGCCCTCTCGATGGAGGTAATACCTTACTCCTGCTTGATTAATATTGATGATATGGGTAGTACAAGAGTAGATCTACCACGAGATCAAGGAGGCTAAACCCTAGAAGCTAGCCTATGGTATGATTGTTGTTCGTCCTACGGACTTAAACCCTCCGGTTTATATAGACACCGGATAGGTTAGGGTTACACAGAGTCGGTTACAATGGTAGGAGATTTATATATCCGTATCGCCAAGCTTACCTTCCACGCCAAGGAAAGTCCCATCCGGACACGGGACAAAGTCTTCAATCTTGTATCTTCATAGTCTTGGAGTCCGACCGTGATGATAGTTCGGCTATCCGGACACCCCCTAGTCCAGGACTCCCTCAGTAGCCCCTGAACCAGGCTTCAATAACGACGAGTCCGGCGCGCATATTGTCTTCGGCATTACAAGGCGGGTTCCTCCTCCGAATACTTCATAGAAGGTTTTGAACACCAGGATAGTGTCCGGCTCTGCAAAGCAAGTTCCACATAACACGTAGAGAGAATAATTTTTGCACAGATCTGCTGACGTATTCCGCGGCGTGACATCACACCCCGGCCAGGCCTTTATATGAATCGTTTTTTACCGTTCCACCTTAGCGCGTTTAGCAAGGCGGTTTCCTTGGCACGTCTTATCAAAGCATAGATCGTGCCCCCTTATTTCGGGATTCTCATCAATACGGACGTGGGTAACCCATCCGCGCCATTGATTACGGCGCTTGGGAGATAAGCGAGTTTTACCAGGCTGGTGGGGGACGCATAGCTTCGTTCGTCCATATAAGGGGATAAGGATCCACCTTTTCACCTACGCCTTCTTCCTCCTTTGCTCATCCATTTCCGCGCACTCGAGCTCCAGCGCCCAAGTCCGCACATCCCACTTCAACCTTCTCCAACCATGTCAGGAGCGGGAGGCAGGTGGATGGCCTCCTCCGTCACGGAGGGGCACATCACACGACTGCGGGAGGCCGGATATTTGTCCGGCGACATCGCGCACAGGCTGCCCGACGCGGGGCAGCTCATTCCAACCCCCAGACCCCATGAGAGGGTGGTGTTTCTCCCCCACTTCCTCCGCGGACTAGGTTTTCCACTTCACCCATTTGTCCGGGGGCTCATGTTCTACTACGGCCTGGACTTCCATGACCTGGCCCCGAATTTTATCCTCAACATCTCGGCGTTTATCGTCGTGTGCGAGGCCTTCCTCTGCATCCAGCCCCACTTCGGCCTATGGCTGAAGATCTTCAATGTCAGGCCGAAGGTAGTGGGCGGCCGTCAAGCGGAGTGCGGAGGCGCCATGGTCGGCAAAATGGACAAAGTCCTATGGCTCGAGGGCGCCTTTGTGGAGACAATAAAGGGGTGGCAATCGGGGTGGTTCTACATCACCGAGCCACGCGACCCCGAACGGGTGGCGGCCCCCGAATTCAGATCTGGCTTCCCCACACGGCTCTCGTCATGGAAAGAGACGGGCCTGACGTGGGGGAATTCGGACGAGCTATCCGGACTCCAAACATGCGTTTGAAACCTGGTGGACAAGAATCTCAGGCTTGTTGACGTAATCCAGGTGATGCTCATCCGCCGGATTCTCCCATGCCAACAACGGGCCTTTAATTTGTGGGAGTTCGATCCGGCACAGCACCGAGCCTTGAGCCGGCTCCTCGACACTACGTACGAAGATGCCTGGAAGGTGTTGTTCAAGGGCGCTGAAGCCCCAGCATCCGCTAACAAAGATCGCGGATACAGCTCGCGGCGTCAAGCCGGCGAGGTAAGTTATTTTACCCTTTACGGGACTCTTTTTTCATAGATTGACTCTATGTGGGATCTAAAACTCCCTAATCTTTGACAGGGCTGGCTGAAGACGTCCGGACAGATTAACTGTCCGGCTCCTTTGCCGGAAGACCCAGCGGACGCCCGATTGACGGGGCTGCTGGCTCCGGCACCCCATGTGGTGCCGGAGAAGAAGGCCAAGAAGGAGGCCACGGGAACTCGAAGGAGCTCCCGACGCCACGTGCTGTCAGATTCTGAAGCAGAATCTTCTCCTGAGGACGAGGAGGAGGAAAAAGAAGCTTCTCCCCCAGCGGGGGAGGAGAGGAAAAGGAAGGCCACCCCAACTGGGGAGGCCGGAGGGTCCAAGAAGGGAAGAACCCTTCCTCTGGACTTCTCCACCAACGTCGACAACGACAAGGAGGATTGGCCAACAAGGGCCAAGCCCCTGGCGAGATCGTAAGTGTCCGGATGCCCATGGGTTTTTTATCATTGCATAGTGTTCTCTAATGCCGAACAATCATGCAGCCCGCCCAAGGGCGAGTTCGCCACTTCGTCGAGCGGGTCCCTGAGTTCGTCGGAAATGGAGAGTACTTCACTTCCGACCGCCTCCTCACCTCACGCTGCGGACGACGCCGCGGTGGGGCCCCGGGGGGGTCTTGGTCAAGAGGAGGTGGCGCAGGAGGCGCCACAAGGCAACCTCCCGGACTCCAGGCGCGTGGGGGGCAAGACCCCCAGGGGCTCTAAGCCCGACCCTTGTCCGGACTCCATGCCGGAACCTTCAGCGGTTCCGGAGTCCGGCAAGCGGTCCCTTCGTAAGAAGGGTAAGACGCCGGTGTCCTCCGTCCAACCGGAGGCACTGGATAGCTTACTAGAGGCGCTTAACAGTGCCTCCATCGAGGAGGAGCACCGCACTGTTATGAGTGCGGTGATCCGGACAGTTCAGTCCGCCAAGAGCGGGCTGACCGAAGCGTGTACCAGCCTTCTAACAGGCTTTGAGGTAAGTTTAGAATATGTAAAACTATTACCGCATAGACAGTAGCCCTTGATGCTTAGTTCGGTGTTCGGAAAGAAAAGCCGGACTAAGGATCTAAAAAGATATATGCAGGAGTCTAACATAAGTGTGTCAATATGGGAATGCAGGCTGCGCTGCTGACCTCTGTTGCACTGACTGCGGAGGTCAATGCATTGAAGCAGAGCCTCGAGCGGTCCGAGAACGAGCTCGGCCAAGCCAAGAAGCAGCTCGAGGACAAGGAAGGCAAGTAGTACCTTATTAAAGAAATACCTTATAGAAAGGTTTCGGTTGCAAAAGATAACAGGAATAACATGGGTACTGCAGGGGCCACGAACGAGGTGGCGACCCTGAAGGAAGCGGTGTCCGTGGCCGAAAACAAAGCGGCTGCGGAACGCACCAAGCGAGAGAAGGGGAAGGCGCAGCTGGCCAAGGTACGGCAAGAGCTCCAAACTCTCGTGGAAAAACACGAGAGTTTGGAGCGTGACTCGAAGACTCGAGAGTCCGAGCTCGCCTCGGCCCTTGAGAGTGCCAAAGCTGCTAAGGCCGAGGCCCAAAAAGCCCTCCAAGAAATTGAGTCATTAAAGAAGATAGCGGCGGGTAAGGCATTCTTTATGCAAAGCAAGCATGTGAAAGTGAATTACCTATTACTTACCCGGATTCGGAGCTCTCCAGGAGCATTCGCAGATTTGCCCTGTAGTGTGTCTGATGCTACCGCATTCTACCGTGCCAAGGAGGGGAGCTCAACGGAAAAGGTGTTCTGGTCTCAGTATGCTGAGGCCGGACATCCGGTGCCCCTGAGCGACCAGTTGAAGCAGCTGGTCGAGCTCCACAAGGTCGCCGAACAGGCCATGAAGGGCCTTATAGCACGGTTGTGGCCATTGGAAGCCATGCCTGGGAGCTACTTCGGCTTGGTGCAGCGGCTGATGGACGCCTATCCACGGATTGAAGTCATCAAGCGCTCCGTCTGGATTGAAGGTGTCCGTCGGGCCCTTGCCCGTGCTAAAGTGCCCTGGGGCAAGCTGGATGCGGAGAAGCTTGTGACGGATGGGCCACCGAAGGGCAAGGAGCATCGCACGCCCGAAATGTACTATGAGGGCCTCCTGAAGGGTGCCCGCCGAATAGAAGATGAGTGATCCAAAGATGTAAGTTTTGAATAGACTCGCATTTGTTATCCTGTACGCTGAAAACTTGTTCATATGCGCTAAGCAACGCTTGTTAATTTAAAATATTACCTTCTGTGCGGCCGTTTATCAAATTTGAGAGATGGCAAGTCGTTGGCTTCAGCCCCCATGCCACGAGTGCTGGGGTGTTCGGGATAAACTTGAGCACTCTTATTCCCATTCTTGGGTCCATCTAGGGAGGCGCTCAACGCAACGAACAAGGCAACCGGACTTATAATGCTTCAACACTCTCACTTAGCCATAGAATTCTATAATTTTAAATTTCGGCGAAGCCCCTAGTATTCGGAAGACCGAGTTCGGGGCGCTATCCACGCCTTGGCCGGACAACTCCGGTTCCTCGCTCGAAGCGGCATAAGTCTTTAGGGACCCGAAAAACCCTCTCGAACAGCGACCGGCTCTCGCCCTATCATGACGGTCAGTTTTAGCTTTCTCCACTGAGGTGCTCGACCCAGCTCAACTGGGGCACAATCGCAGTGGTTCTCCCGGTGCTACCTTAGCCGATATAACGGAACGTAAGGTACCAAAACACGGGAGCCGGGCAGACCCAACTATTGACCCAAGACATGATTCGGAGCCGATTCATATAATGCTATAAGTTCGGGGTGCGCACTTGTGAAAGTGTTCGGACTTATCACACCATAATTTTGGGGTACTTAAGCCCCTAGTGTATTGGCCGTACCAAAGTGTACAGATGCGTAATGTCATGAAATGAACATATAAAGAAAAGAGTGTAATAATAGGCAAAAGCTATGTATTATTTATTCAAAAAGGTACTGCAATGAAAGCAGAACGATACAAATAGTGCGATAAGCAAGGGATGGGACTATCTAACATGTCCCCCTCCAGGGGGTAAGCCGCGGGATGGTATGTAAAACAGGTATAATGCTCGTAATAGAGACCACCTGAACACTTGACGTGGCTTTCTGCTTCCCTGGCTGTTGCATCGTGAGTTCGGCGATTCTAGTGCCGGACATGACTTCTAAAAGACGGAGTCCTGAAAGTAAGAAAAAAGAAGAAAAAGGAAAAAAGAAAAAGAAAGACACAGTCGGGAGCCCCTGGTGCGGTTGAGCCGCATTCTGGGCGTGCCGTGGTCGTGCCCCTCCCCATATGCCCATGGTATCTCCAGAGCGTAATTATGTACGCGTAATACTAGCTTCGCAATTTCGCGAGGGCTGGGGTTGGGGCCGAATTGCTACGCGTGCTTGAATCGTGCCAGGCGGTCTTGTTGTAGGTTACTCCGGGCGCGCTTGACAGTGTCCGGACGCTTAGTGGCCGGACTCGAGAATTGCTGTGAGAGGCTGCTTTGTACCTCCGCCGCGAGGGCCGCCGTGTGCTCCTCCGTTCGGAGAGAGCGTTCGGTGTTTCCATTGACCGTTATTACTCCCCGAGGGCCTGGCATCTTGAGCTTGAGGTTTGCGTAGTGCGGCACCGCATTGAACTTTGCAAATGCGGTTCGTCCGAGCAGTGCATGATAGCCGCTGCGGAACGGGACGATGTCGAAGATTAACTCTTCGCTTCGGAAGTTATCCGGGGATCCGAAGACCACTTCGAGTGTAACTGAGCCCGTACAATTGGCCTCTACACCCGGTATGACGCCTTTAAAGGTCGTCTTTGTAGGTTTAATCCTTGAGGGGTCTATGCCCATCTTGCGCACTGTATCCTGATAAAGCAGGTTCAGGCTGCTACCGCCGTCCATCAGGACTCTGGTGAGGTGAAATCCGTCAATAATTGGGTCAAGAACCAATGCGGCGAAACCGCCGTGACGGATGCTAGTGGGGTGGTCCCTTCGATCGAAGGTGATCGGGCAGGAAGACCATGGGTTGAACTTTGGGGCGACTGGCTCCATCGCATATACGTCCCGTAGTGCACGCTTCCGCTCCCTTTTGGGTATGTGGGTTGCGTATATCATGTTCACCGTCCGCACTTGTGTGGGAAAACCCTTCTGTCCTCTATTGTGCGGCGGCCGGGGCTCCTCCTCGTCATCGCTATGTAGCCCTTTGTCATTGAGTTCGGCACTTAACTTGCCTGCTTGCTTGAACACCCAACAATACCTGTTGGTGCGATTGGCTGGTTTTTCGGGGGTGCCATGTATCTGGCACAAGCGATCGAGTATTCGGTCCAAGTTGGATGGGCCCTGGGTATTTCTTTTGAATGGCTTCTTCCGCTGACCGGATTTAGAGCCTCTGAATCCGGCATTGACGGCCGTATCTTTAGCATTATCGCCGTTAATGCGGCGCTTGTTCTTGTTGCGACACGACCTGCCATAGCTGTCCTTGGTATCCGAACTATCAGGGTGTTTGGCCAAGTTGTTGCTTCGAGCTAGCCAGCTGTCCTCTCCCGCACAAAAGCGGGTCATGAGTGTTGTGAGGGCTGCCATAGATTTCGGCTTTTCCTGTCCTAGGTGTCGGGCAAGCCATTCGTCGCGGATGTTATGTTTGAAGGCTGCAAGTGCCTCTGCATCCGGACAGTCAACGATTTGATTTTTCTTTGTTAGGAACCGTGTCCAGAATTTTCTAGCCGATTCTTCTGGCTGCTGAATTATGTGGCTAAGGTCATATGCGTCTGGTGGTCGCACATATGTGCCCTGGAAGTTATCAAGGAATGCGGCTTCCAGGTCCTCCCAACAACCAATTGATTCTGCTGGCAAGCTGTTGAGCCAATGCCGAGCTGGTCCTTTAAGCTTGAGTGGAAGGTATTTGATGGCATGTAGATCATCACCGCGGGCCATGTGGATATGGAGGAGATAGTCCTCGATACAGACCGCAGGATCGGTGGTACCATCGTATGATTCGATGTTTACGGGTTTGAAGCCCTCGGGGATTTGATGATCCATTACTTCATCTGTGAAGCATAGTGGGTGTGTGGCGCCTCTGTATTGGGCTATATCATGACGTAGCTCATATGAGCTTTGTCTACTGTGTTCGGCCCGGCCGGGTTTGCTGTATCCGGCGTGACGGCAATCGTCCCGCGTCGTTGGGCGCCCACGTGATCCGTAGATCGATCTTGTATGTTTTGCCTTATCCTCCAATATATCTCACAAGTCTGGCGCGTTTTCCCGTGCCTTAGTACTTTTTGAGCGGCGTCGGGGTGTGACTTGAGCGGAGGGCCGAGAGGCTTCTCTGTCGCGGCCACGTGGTGGCCGATCTGCCATGTCGTGCGCTGGTGACTTGGGTGCTTCCTCCTCTGATCGAGGCAACGGCCTGCGTTTGGGGTAGCTTTTGGAGGGGCGTTCGAGTTCATACTCTTCGGCTGCAAGGACTTCAGTCCATCTGTCAGCCAGCAGGTCTTGGTCAGCTCTAAGCTATTGCTGCTTTTTCTTGAGGCTACTTGCTGTGGCTATAAGCCTGCGTTTGAAACGCTCCTGTTCGGCGGGATCCTCAGGCACGACAAATTCGTCGTCGTCGAGGCTTGCCTCATCTTCGGAGGGAGGCGCATAATTATCGTCCTCGACCTCTCTTTCTGCCGCACTGTCGTGCGGACTTGCTTATCCCTCCTCCTGCGCTGAGTCCTGCTGGAGGGGGTTGTCTTCGGCACTGTCCGGGGTGTTATTATCTCCCGTGCTGGAATCACCGTTTTTGCTGTGGCAGGATTTAGAGCGGCGCCGCTGACGTCGGCGTTTCGGTTGCTTCTTGGAGGGGTCATCCTCCGTTGTTCCATCGCCGTTCCCATCTTTTGGTATGTCCATCATGTATATGTCATATGACGAGGTGGCCTTCCAGTGCCCTGTAGGCGCTGGGTCTTGGTCGTCTCCGGCATCGTCGTTCATACCGTCGATGTCTTCGGAGTCGAAGTCGAGCATGTCGGTTAAATCATCGACAGTGGCTACAAAGTGGGTGGTGGGTGGGCGTTGAATTTCTTCGTCATCCGCATCCCAACCTTCCTGTCCGTAGTCCGGCCAGGGCTCTCCGGATAAAGAGAGAGACTTTAGTGAATTCAGGATGTCGCCAAAGGGCGAGTGCTGAAAGATGTCCGCGGCAGTGAACTCCATAACCGGCGCTCAATCGGATTCGATTGGCGGGGGCGCGGAGGGTTCGGAGTCCGGAGAGGAGTCCGGCACCCTGGAGTCGAGGTCTTCGCAAAGGACAGGGATGGAGTCCGGCTCAATCGCCGTAGAGATCGTAGCCCCCGAGGCAGTGTCCAACCACTCGTCCTTGATCGGGGAATCCGGCTCCGGATTAAGGGTCGGAGCGGATGCTGGTGCGGCCTCCAGGGCACTGTTCGGCTGCAGAGCTAGATCATGCCCATCGAGACAGTGCGGCACGCTAGGCTGCGGCTCGAATCCGTCGAAGATCAAGTCTCCGCGGATATCGGCCGTATAGTTCAAACTTCCAAATCTGACCTGACGGCCAGGGGCGTAGCTTTCGATCTGCTCCAGATGGCCAAGCGAATTGGCCCGCAGTGCAAAACCGCCGAATACGAAGATCTGTCCGGGGAGAAAAGTCTCACCCTGGACCGCGTCGTTGTTGATGATCGAAGGAGCCATCAAGCCTATCGGTGACGACACAGAGGAATTCTCAATGAAAGCACCAATGTCGGTGTCAAAACCGGCGGATCTCGGGTAGGGGGTCCCGAACTGTGCGTCTAGGCGGATGGTAACAGGAGACAAGGGACACGATGTTTTTACCCAGGTTCGGGCCCTCTCGATGGAGGTAATACCCTACTCCTGCTTGATTAATATTGATGATATGGGTAGTACAAGAGTAGATCTACCACGAGATCAAGGAGGCTAAACCCTAGAAGCTAGCCTATGGTATGATTGTTGTTCGTCCTATGGACTAAAACCCTCCGGTTTATATAGACACCGGATAGGTTAGGGTTACACAGAGTCGGTTACAATGGTAGGAGATTTACATATCCGTATCGCCAAGCTTGCCTTCCACGCCAAGGAAAGTCCCATCCGGACACGGGACGAAGTCTTCAATCTTATATCTTCATAGTCTTGGAGTCCGGCCGTGATGATAGTTCGGCTATCCGGACACCCCCTAGTCCAGGACTCCCTCAGTATGTCTTTCAACTCCCGTCTTTTAACAACCCAAATATCTTTCCAATCTTTCATGGACAATGTCACACGATGATCTCAATTTGTTTAACCTGAGGTGACGTGGCGCTCATGATCTTTTATATGCAGTCACCACGAAAACAACACGCACATCCAACAAAAAGAAGCACGTGGACGATATTCAATAGATCTGCAGAAATTGAAACTACAAAATCAATCTAGAACCAAATTCACAAAGCCTCAACATTGCTAATCAAAAAATATCCAGCGACGGCTCCGAGAGACCCTCAATTGCTGATTTGTTCATCCGTGGAAGAATAACCTAAACCAAAGCTACCTCTCGTACACTGTCAAGGTAGTACAAAGAACACTAAAAGTAAATTTTACATCTAGGTTCGTAGACCACCTAGTGACGACTACAATTACTGGAGCAAGTTGAAGGCGCACCGCCATCATCGCCCCTCCCTCTTCGGAGTCAGGCAAACATTGTTGTAGTAGACAGTCGTGAAGTATTCGTGTTAATGCCCCATAAGACCAGTGCACCAGAACAACAACCGCCGCCGATGAAGAGAGGCATAGATCAGAAGGATCCAACATGCAGACACATAGACATAGACAAACAAAGACCAAATCCAGTCGGATCCACCGAAGACAAATGCCGACCAGATCCCACGAGATCCATCGAAGATAAACCTCCACATGCCTTTTGACGCCGCTTGAAACATCATTGGGATGGGGGTTAGGCGGGGAGGACTTTATTCCATCTTCAAGAAGCCGTCAATGCCTCGTCTTCTTGAACATGGCAAAAACTCTAACAAAACTCAGAAACTCACCTAAAAACGGAGCCCTCCCACCGGCAAGGGTTGGGACCCATCGTGCCTTCATGGTCCAAGGACCATAAGAGACGAGGAGGACCAATGGCGGCGCGAGAGGCAAGGAAACCCTAGATGTGAGTTCACATAAGAGCAGGAGCGAAGGGGTACCAGCATCTACTAAAGGTCAGTTTGGTTTGCATCCACAACTTCATGCCTGAGAAAATCATGTGCCTGGACTGAGCCTGGAGAGGTGACGGTTTCCTGCCTGACCAGGCGCGCATGTGACGACAGTGTTTGGTTCGTGCCTGGCATGGTAGATTATCAAGTGGACCCCATACACGTGCTGGTTACTTTATTAGCAATCCCAGGCAGAAGTGGTAGAGGCCAGGCGTCCATATCCAGATGCCTGGGCAGGCTAACTACATGCATGCATTTTTGGATCCCGGCTAAGTGCATGTAGACTTTTTTTAACCAGGCTAAACACAAGAAACACCTCCCAGGCCAGGCTCGTACAGGCATCTCCAGGCTGCTAACCAAATAACATCCAGGCAGCTTTCAGGGAGGACTCAGGCCAGGCACAAAGCGCTCAGGACACAAACCAAACTGACCCTAAGTTACTAAGCTCTCAAGAATTGAAACCTTGGGAGAGCTCGGATGTTTTCTCTCTCCAAATGGACCCCGTTTGTAGGGGGGGGGGGGGTCATTCATGAATATATTTAGAATTCATGATTATTTTTAAACATGTGAATATTTTTCAATTTGCTAACTTTATTTCAAAATTATAACATTTTTTTAATCTTTGAAATTTTGAAGGAATGATGGTTTTTACTTTACAAAATTTTAATACCGTTTAACACCGAGGACAAAACATGCACAAACATCAAACCACGCAGTGAACAAGTTTACTCTCCTCTCGGGGTAAATACCTCTCTAACAATGGTCCTTAATGATATACGAATGAGAAAATATCATGAAACATAACTAAAACCTAAGCCAACACAGATAAAACCAAAACTAAACAATCAACCACAATAACCTGCTAGAGAAAAAAAATTAAATCAATGAAAAACGGCACGGTCATTAGACTCTAGTACGTTAGGTCATCTCCAATGCTGACCCTCAAACAGCTCGCATCCGTCTGGACTCAGCTGTCCAGGCTGCGAAATCCATTCAACACGGTCCTGTATCGGTCCGCGGAGCTGTCCGGACTATGATTCCGCAAACCGAGACCAAACGTGGGATGAGGGGAGTTGCGGGAGCCCGAACACGAGAAACATCAGATTCTGACCCCCGGCCCATCGATCCAAGCCCCCGTGGGGTGGGGGGTCGAGCAGGCGGAAGCCGAATGAAGGCAGTTGGGCAATTGGCGCGTCACCGCCAATTTTACATCTCATGTAGGTGGAGATGCTACTTTGCATCTCAAGGTGTTGTATTTTAGATCTCTGGAAGGCGGAGATGATTTATTTTTTTTGCATCTGCATCATCGGTTGGAGGTGGGTTTTCAGGTCTCGAAGATGCAAAAGTTAGTTATTTTTGCATCTACATCAACTATTGAAGATACTCTAAATGTTCTTCCTTAGTTGTTTTGCCAAGCTTTTTTTTGTCTTGAGCTTTTTTGACTTGTGTCTTGGCCAAGCTGGGTCGCCCTACTCTACGCTTGTGTGCTAGTTCGGATGAGTTGTCAAACCTGGGTGCTCCTTTGTTGCAAACCCAGTCCTGATGGATGTCGAGGAGTCAAGGCCGAAGGCCGGGCCCTACTCTACGCTTGTCAACGTGGGTGCTCCTTTTGCTGCTGTTTTATTAGGATAATACATGCGACTAGAATAGAGCAAAGAAATAGCTGCTGCCAGCCGTAAGGCCTTCCCGTCAAAAAAAGAAAAAGAAAAAAAAAGAAATAGTTGCTGCCATCTTTTGTACTTGGGTCTGATTTTGTAAATTGAGAACTACTAAGGATTAAGAAGACATATTGATTGCAATTGTTCTGTGCCATGAAATATTGGAAAAAAATTATTCGCATCATCGATTGGCTCTTTTCGTCTCATCACATCTGCACCATTGACATCCATAGGGTTTGCAACTAAAAATGGGGCCGAGGTCGAGGCAGGGATAGTGGGCCTTTAGCGTTGCCCATGCTTAGCGATCTTCTTCTCGGTCTTTGAAGACTTCCACTTCACTATCTGGGGCGAGGCGCGCTGGAGCCGGATTGCTAAGTCGAAGAAGTTGGTCGGAACGTCATCCCTCGGCCACAGTGTCATAAATATCTCTTCCATTGTCGGCTTGATCAGATTGAGCAGCTCGCCGATTTGCTTCAGTCTGTCGGGGAGAAGGTCAAGCCGGCTGGTTTCCTGGAACTGCGCCCAGAAAGCCCGGAGTACTTCCTGCTCAGGATCATTGAGCTCTTGATAGTACCTGTGGGCGCTCGCGGCACTCTGGGGCAGGCCGGCGAAGATCTCTGCGTGGTGCCAAATTTGAGTTAGCGCGGCATAGCTGTTGCTTCCGAATCGACATTGGAGAAGATATGGTTGACCATCGACAATCTGCTTGGCTTGCTCTACTTCGTCTCGAGCATTGCGACGGACGAGGTTGGATTCCTTCAGACTATACTCGAGCAGCTTAATTTGGTCACCCAGCTTGGTCTTCTCGGCCCTCAGCTGGTCGCACTCAGCCTGGCTCTTCTTGAGCTCCTGCTGAAGTAGGCCGGATGCATCCTGGGCGGCCTGGCACACACCCCGGGCCGCCTGGCACGCCTCTTGTTCTTGCACAAGTTTGGCAGCAGTCTTTTCGGCCTCCTTTAGGATGTCCTGGAGCTGTTGGTTGCTGGAATTGAGCTGGTTCCTCAACTCAGTCATGCGCCTTTCAACTACTGCATTCAAGTTTGGAGGGGTCAGCACAAATGTTGCAAATATGCAAGTTATATATGGAAGGAGTTGCAGTAGGAATAGTCGAGCTTACCCATGGAATCGCTAAGACTTTTGGAGAGATTTTCATTCTTATGCTCGGCTTCGGCGAGTAGTATCTTGAGCCGGGCTATCTCGTTCTCCAAACGATTGTTGTCCCGAGCTGCAGCCTGTATAAAATTTTTTCCAAGTTACATGAAGGTTATCATGGATAAGGGCTCCTGCTAAGAGAATTTGATCCCCAGGCCGACCTTCGCAGCCCGACACAAGTCTCGAGGGCTACTGGATCTGCGTTAATTCAAAGGCAGTACGTGTTACTCTAAGAAGATTCAACCCTAAGGTCGATCGGTTTGCTAAGCCAACCTAAGTCTCGAGGGTTACTGCACATCGGTTTAATCTAAGTTTGAGTTTTATGAGGAGAGTATCGACCCTCAGACCAGTCCTCCAGCCTGATCTGAGTCTTGGGGGCTATTGGATCACTGATTTTGACTAAGCAAAGCTATTCCCAAGGAGATTTTGATCCCCAAGGTGGACATTCTGCCCGGCCCGTGTCTCGGGGGCTACTGCACCATCTTTTATCTTGATCAAAATTAAGACGAACTATAACCCAGTTTGTGTTAAACCGGACTCCAACTCGGGGGCTAGCATGCACAAAAGTGCTAAGTTGAGCTACATGACCCATGGTGTAGACCGGATTTAGTTCTGGGCCACACCTTGAGAGCTACCGGCTATACATCTATGTAGAAATCAAATGCATAAGTAAAATTACCTCCATGCCAGGACCAAAGGCGCCCGTCATCCGTATAACGCCGATCTGCATCTCGTGGGCCTTCTCATTCAAGTACTTCATCGCATCTCGCTGGGCCTCATTCAGGTAATGGTTGACCCCCGATTTCTGGACTTCCCAGCGCCCCAATACGGGCGCGACTTTTGAACCATTGACAGACATCTCGCCAAGAGGCTGCTGGGTCAGGACCGCATTGCCCGATGTGCTGGGGCCAGACAATCGCAGGGGCATGTCATCTCCAATGACCGTATCGACTAGTGGCCCATGGCGCAAGGTCGGGAAAACGACTGGCGGCGGCGGTGGCGGTGCTTGGGGCTCTTGAGTTGATGGAGTCGGCGAGTTAACCACCTCGACATTTTCTTTAGGCCCGATCTCCCGGTTGTCAAATCCAGGAGCATTAGGCTGGCCTTGTTCGCATGCTGTAGCTGCAGGCGGGCTTCTTGACATCGACATCGACTAGATCTTTCAGAGTATAGTGTTGTGGACTTGCGCTCTGTTTCTAAGGTAGGACATGTGCAAGGCGGTATATATAGCCATCACCCAGGGGCTATCGAAGGATGATATTAATTACATCCAATAAATTTGAAAAAGAAAAGACACTAATGCATACCATAAACGCCATTTTATTTATAGTGACAGTGCAACACATACTATAAACCATGACATGTGCAATTTATTATAAGATTTCGCAGTGGTACAATTATAGTATATGTTGAATGCCACATTTAATATTACCCTTTTTTTGGCTTTCCAGTATCTGGCTCATAATCACCTACCATATGCAAAGGTTTCTACCCGTTGCGGAGAGGCTGAACCCGCAACTCATTTTTCATCATGAGAAAACGACGCGCAGATACGCAAAATGCAATTAAACCAAACAAAAATCTTGAAAACCTTTGGTGCTTTCAGTGTGCCATGCTTAATTTGCCAATGGTTGTTTTGTTGTTGCGGTTTTGGCGCAGCTTACCTGGAAAAAAAACTATGGACGAATCGTGACCTAGTTCTCTACTCCCTCCGTCCTTGAAAGAGTGTACATTTAGGGCCAGTTCTTTGGACTCGATTCTGAAGAATCACTGCCTGGAAAATCACAATCGCAAAAGAACTCATTGCTTCTCCAGGAATCGTCTAGAATCACCCACAATTGGCAGTGTATTTTAGAATCAAGCAAACTTGACGATTCTGACGATTCCCGCAAAGCAAAACGATTCAGTTTTAGCAAATACCCCTATTGGATGTAGAAATCACCCCCAATATGCCACTCGGGCCAGCCGACCGACAGAGGCCCAGCCCAAAGTACTCGTCGATTCCCCCCAGTCGCTCGTCCCCGTCGCTCATCCCCATCCCCGTCCGACCTAGGGTTGGCGCCGCCAGCCGGATTCCCCGCCCCGAAATCGTCAGCTCCGCCGCCGGCGGTCCTCTACAGGGCATCCCCGTCCAGTCCACAGCCACCCCTGACCCCTCGGCGCCGGCAGCAGGAAGCGAACCGGCTTCCCCGCCCCGACCCAACCGCCCTGTAGCAGGAGGCGCCGGCGTCGACCGAGCCCACTTCGCCGGTGTTGGTGAGCTCCTCTCTATCTCATCCTTTCTCCCCTTCTCTCTGTCATATCTCTGTTACATATTAGTTCAACTCTGTTTGTATGAATCAAAAAAATTATACGGCTACTTGTTTGCTTATGCTGTTTTCGATGTGTATGGTTATTTGGTTAGTACGACATTTGTATGATTGATTGCTACTGTTCGAACTCTGTTTATAGCAATGAAAAATTGCATGAATGATTGCTACTGTATGAATTTTGTAGTGGTATGAAATGACTGCTGCTTAGTAAAAAAATAGTTTACATTTAAACGTTCACATATTGATGTTGTAGATGGAGAAAGTGAAGTATCCAAACGCAATTTGGGATAGTGCGGCTCATTCCATTTATATGGATGTGTGCGTAGAGGAGGTGCGAGCAAATAACCGGGCCCCTGGAGGCACCACTTTGTCCGATGTAGGACAAGCTAATTTGCTTACTAAGTTCAATGAGCGCTCCAGGCATGGCTATTCGCACTTGCAATTAAAAAACAGGTGGGATGCATGTAGAGGTGATTATGCCATATGGAAGACATTGGTTCAAAAAGCTTCTGGCATTGGAAGAGATCCTTATACGAAGACCATTGCTGCTACAAATGAGTGGTGGGCATTGGAGTTGAAGGTACCTTTGTTGTTTGTCACTTTATTAAACTGGGAGTCATGTTGGATTTCTCATTTCATTTAACATGAATGTGTGCTATTTCATTGCAGGCACGTCCGCAGGCTAGCAAGTTTCGGTATGCTGCACTTGCGGAGGAGGATAAAATGGAGGAGGTGTTTGATGCTTGTTGTGTCACAAATGAGCATGCGAGGGTGCCAATGCCAACATATCAGGGTTCTACGTCTCGAATCACTTTGGATGATGAGTCTGGTTGTGAAGGTGATGAAACTCAGGTTACACCTCGTCCTAATCGTGCTAAGGGTGGGAAGAAGAGGGCATGTCCTTATTCGCCAAGTCCTAAGAGGAATGAAAAGTGGGCAAGTGAGCATGCAAAAAATGAGGCATTTGTGCGTATGGTGGACCTGTTTGATTCAAGGAACAAGAGAGATGAAACTCAAGTTTCAGCAAGAGAGGAGATTCACGAAATGATGGCCATGGTAGAGGCGGATGGTGGTGCACCTGGGAGTGATGTTCATTTCTATGCTTCACAACTATTTAGGGATCAGAAAAATCGTGATGTTTTCTCTGCCTTCAAGGGTCACGAGCCTAGTGCGAGGCTTCTATGGATAAACAAAACATGGGAGTTCAACAATAAGTAGAACCTCTATGTTTCAAATGCTTTCAACTTGTATCGTAGTGAACTATTTTATTTTGTTGAACCATTGTATTTGCTTTGAACTTGTAGCGAATTGAATTATGTTGTTTGCCTTCTTATGAACTACTCTTTTGCTACTGCACCTTGTTATGAACTACTCTTTTCCTACTGCACCTTGTTATGAGCTACTCTTTTCCTACTGTACCGAATTGTTGTAACCTCCTATGTGTGTATGTGGTTGTGGCAGATGGATAAAAAAAAGCAAGAAGATGAGGAATTTGAGGCTGGAATGCTAGCATTTGCTCTGGAAATGGCGTCGTCAAGCAAATCATTGCCGTATGCGTCAAGAAGATTACCACTTGTTACAGGCCTCCAATGGGTGGAAGAGAGGAGAAGGATCCAAAAGCTTTCTATGCTATGTTCAGAATGAGGAGGTCAGTGTTTTACCCATTACATGATCTGTTGGTTGAGAAGTATGGGCTTAAGTCAACTTGCAACATATCATCCAAAGAAGCGCTGGCACTTTTTCTATGGACTTTGGGAACAACGCAGACCACTGACAATGTTGCAGATCGGTTTGCATATAGTCGTTCTGTCACTAACAAAAAATTCCATGAGGTTTTGGAGTGTGTGGACCACATGGCCGGTGACTACATTAGACCAATGGATCCATCCTTCTCCGGACCTCATCCCATACTTAGAAAAACAAGGTTCTGGCCTCATTTCAAAAATGCTATTGGAACCATAGATGGAACACATATTAAAGTGGTTGTGCCTAAGGAATTGGAGCTCCAACACAGGAACAGAAAAGGGTACACAAGCGAAAATGTCATGGCAGTGTGTGATTTTGATATGAGGTTCACTTTTGTTGTTCCTGGATGGCCCGGATCTGTTCATGACACACGTGTATGGAGCGATGCTATTGTTCGTTATGAGCATTTCCCACAACCACCAACAGGTAATCTCTTGTATGTACACATGTTATTATGGTGATGCTACTGTACCTTCTTGTTAACCTCCTATGTCTTATTGTAGATAAATACTACCTTGTCGACTCTGGATATCCAAACAGAGTTGGATATCTAGCACCATACAAAGGACAACGGTATCATGTACCCGATTTCCAACAACACCCTCCCATGGGGAGGTATGAGACATTCAACCATCGTCATTCTTCTTTGCGAAATGTTGTCGAAAGAATGTTTGGTGTTCTCAAGATGAAATGGCGTATTCTCCAAGGCATACCACGGTACAAACCGGAGACCCAAAAGATGATCATCACTGCGTGCATGTGTCTTCACAACTACATTCGTGATAGCAAATTGCGTGATGAGCATTTTGACAAGTTTGACAATGATGCGTACGTGCAACCTGCACAACCGTTTACAGGTGCCAACGCTTTACCACCTGAAGATGATGGTACCATGAACGCTACACGTGAGACTATTGCTGTCAGTCTTGTACCTTGAGAGCGCTTATCTATTTGTAGTTTGCAATTCACTTTTAACTTGTAATATTTAGCACTATATAATATTTCCAACTTTGGTCCTAAATTGTAATACTAAGCAATTTATGATTTTGCAACTTGCTCTATATTGTAATATTATATGCTTTATGAGATTTGCAACTTGTTTTCGTGTTCAAAATAACCAAGTGTTACATATATATCACACACTTCGGTCTAGGGGCGTTACAGACATTTCAGCACACAACTCATACAACAATCACAGGTTAGAATCACAGAAAAGAATTGGGCAGACGATTCTACAGGCAGATGATTCTCTGGGCAGTTTCCCAGAATCACGATTCTGGAGAATCATGAGGCTAAAAGAACTGGCCCTTAACTTTGTTGGAAAGTCAAACTTTTCACGTTTGATCGTATTTACAAAATAATGCATCAACAATTATATCACTAAATCAGTAGCATTAGATTCATGATAAAATATATTTTCATCATATACCTATTTGGTTTCACAAACAAGCACTGATATATTTTTGCAAAACTCGGTCAGACTTTAAGATAGTTTTTTTTTAGTTGAGACTTTAAGATAGTTTGACCCTCCAATAAAGTTGCAAGTAGACTCTTTCAAGGACGAAGGGAGTATGTTGTTTAAAGACTGTTTTGAAATTCAGAACATTCGAAACCCTAGTTCTTCCCCCGCAAAAAAAAAAAACCCCCTAGTTCTTGGGCTGTTTGCTAGGGTAAGATGAGGTCCATCCAACAAACGAAACGGGCCGTATGTAAGCCCAACGCGAAATGGTTGGGCCTTCTTATCCATCGTCCCACTCCCACCCACCTCTCCCTCCGACCTCGTCCACACTCTCTCCTCGATGTCGCCTGTCGCGGCGCACCGAGCCTCTCCGGCCATGTGGTCCCCGCAGCCTCCGCCGCCCCGCCTCCATCTCCGACGACCGGCGCCGACGCCCCCTCCCTCAACGCGCCGCGGCCGCGGCCTCGGCCGCATCGCCGCGTCGCAGGAGGACCCGCTGACCGCGCTGACCCGGGTCCTGTGGGGCCGCGCGCTGCCGCCGTCGCAGCTCGTGCTCGCCGTGCGCCACGGCTGGACCTCGGCGTGGCGGCTCCTCATGCGCCAGCTCGCGCCGTCCGACCCGGCCACGGGCGCCTTCACCCGCACCCCGTCCCGCTTCCCGGCGGTCGCGCAGCCCGCGCCCGGCCCCGGCGCGCGCCTCCACCTCTACGTCGGCCTCCCCTGCCCCTGGGCCCACCGCGCGCTCCTCGTCCGGGCCCTCCTCGACCTGGGGCCCCGCCTCCCCGTCTCCGTCGCCGTCCCGGGCGACGACGGCGCGTGGTCCTTCACGCCGGAGAGCCCCGACGCGCTCTACGGCTCCCGCAGGCTCCGGGACGTGTACGCCGCCCGGCGCGGCGGGTTCGAGGGCCGGGCGTCCGTGCCCATGCTCTGGGACGCCGACCGCCGCGAGGTGGTCTGCAACGAGAGCATCGAGATCGCCAAGTTCCTCTGCACGCTCGCCGCCTCCGGCGCCGGCGCCGGAGGCCTCGACCTCTGGCCGCCGGAGCACCGCGAGGAGATCGACCGCTGGTACGGCGTCATCTACCCGAGCGTCAACAACGGCGTGTACCGGTGCGGGTTCGCGCAGAGCCAGGCGGCCTACGACGCGGCGGCGGCCGAGCTGTTCGACGCGCTGGACATGCTCGAGGGCCACCTCTCCGGGTCCCGGTACCTGTGCGCCGGCGCCGGCGTGACGCTGGCCGACGTCTGCCTCTTCACCACGCTCATACGGTTCGACCTGGTGTACAACCCGCTGTTCCGGTGCAGCCGGAGGAAGCTGGTGGAGTACGCCAGCCTCCACGCCTACATGCGGGAGATCTACCAGCTGCCCGGCGCCGCCGAGACCTGCGACATGGCCGCCATCGCCGACGGGTACTTCGGGACGCTCTTCCCGCTCAACCCCGGCGGGATCCTGCCCGTCGTGCCGGCGAGCTGCAGCCGGGAAGCCCTCATGAAACCTCATGGCAGAGAGGCATTGCCTTCTGCTGCTGCTGCTGCTGATGGTAGGCAGCTAGGAGCAACTGCTAGTGTTGTTGGCTAGGATTTACAGAGTGTAGCTGAATTGTGTAGCACATCAAATTACTTACTGAATAATACCTTGGTACATATAGAGGATGAAACAAATGGCAGAATATTACTGTGACCGAGAGTTTCATGTTGTATAAATGCTTTATTAGCGATATATTCTGTTGGTCGAAAGACCGATACATTGACAACAATGTAAGGAAGATTCAAGAACCTTCTACTAGTAAGTATTGTGTGTAGCATACTGGTCTACATAAATTTGCAACCATTCATGATGCTAGTAAGCAGTCAGACTCCTTCAGTTCATATAATGGCAGCTCATCAGAGATGCTCCAGATTTTATCACAAGATTGATGCCCAAGGTAGCACAATCCATGCTCGATGATGGTTTCGAAAGGCTTCCAACTGTGTGGCAACAAAAGAAAGTTTTAGAACCAACGATTCCCACTGTGGGCAGTGTATGCAATAAGAGTTCACATACTCGTGCATATGGAAACTGGAAAGGACCGAAAGACTGCTGTGTAGAGGTAAATATTACCATTGTCATGATCTGGTATCACTCTCTTCAGTTTCCATGTACAGTTTGTGCTCTCTAATGTACTCGATCACCTCATCGCAAGTAAGATACTTTACTGAGAGATGTTTTCTTATACATTCTCTGCAATTTTCAAAAAAGATAAATATTGGAATCAACATCCTAGCATCAAATAAAAGGAAATTTGAAGCTGGTAACAGCATCTCATTATACAGAAACCAACGTAAATAAAATGTTACCTTACTCTGGATGAACTGATCTGATTTGGCACAATCTCATCAACCGAAATGATGTTATCCTGAAAAAACATACATAGGGAAACACATATGTGAGTAAATCATCATAGTCCGTTGAAGTAGTAAGCTCAGGCTAGAAGTTTCACCCTGCATTCTTGCAGCGTCTCGCTGTTGGATATTAGCTTCTGAACATCTTTCCCTTCCCTACGTATACAAACAACACCGAAGTCTTTACATATGGACCTAACCTGGAAACAGAAGGATGTGCATCAAAGTTACTTCTCCGATGGCAAACCAAACAGAAACTAAATAGGGCACCATGATTTTCAAAATAAGGGGCTCATAAGTTTTGTCTGCCGAATTATTGGTACCAAAAAACGTTCAAGTTTTTACCTGATCTGGAATCCAAACCCCTGGTGTGCTGAATGACTCAAGCAGGTCAGAACCACATAAAAGCATTACCTTGAGATTACCTGAAAGAAAATGCACGTTGTAAACAACTGATTTGTATACAGGGTAAACGCGCTGATACATATGAATCATCCACAATTGTGAGAGAAGGCGTTAAAAAAATCCTTCCCATATACCTTGATCAGCTAAGCTGTCCTTGCACAGAGAGTTCTTAACTCTTGAGAGAACGGTCAAGGTGCGCTGATAACCTTTCTGCATTGCCTGTATGAAGACACAAGAATGTGTGCATCAAATACCCACATCATCCAAACTGAAAATACCTTATGTGACAGCGCAAAATCCAATGGTACACATCAACTAACATGAAAAATCAGGTTACCTCCCAGGGATCAACCATCACGAAAGACGAGCTTCCACATGCCAATTCGCAGAGGCGAAACCGGTGAGCAGCCGGCAAGAGGTCCTGGCCAGCCCCAAATTGCGAATTTCAGTCACGAGAACCGCGTCAACCGTCAACACAAACCGATACACATTTCCAGTTCATAGTACCTTCTTCTTGTACGCGTCGTTCACCGGGGACATGTACCCACCCAAAACACAGTACCCTCGCTGCTGCAGCTCATCCTTCGCCAGCTCTGTATGAATTTAACACATGAAAATATGGGGTAAGGGGTCATCTTTGCACTTTGCTGATCTTATTCTGAAGCTGTTCTTCAGACTTACTAATCACTGATTGACAGGCTTACCGAACATGCGCAGGTGCATGTAGGTGGGGGGATTGAAGCTGCCCGTGGCCACCAGCACAACGCCGCCTCGGCTTCCCCCATCCCTGCCGGGGATCAGTCCAGCTATATGCATCAAGCAGTCGAAGAAATCCGAGAGCAAATTCTCTTCTTTTTGGCTTACCGATTTGGATCCATGGAGAGCTTCTCCGTGGGGACGGGGTGAGGTGCTTCCGCCCCCTCCATGGCTGCCCTCTGCAAATCCTCAGCGGAGCCGAGCCGATCTCTCGCTGCGGTTCTCTCTCTTCCTGCGGTGCGCCGACGGCGGGAGGCCGGCGATCCGGCCGGCGTGCGCTGGGAGCAGATTCCCTAGCAGGAGGTTTTTTTTTTTCAGAATGCTCGACTCTGTGTGCCCGTACGTGTGGGGTGGGCGTCGCGAGATGGGTCTTGTTGGGCCGCCGTGGTCACGCCCAGGAGGCCCGCTAGAATAATAATAACAAACAGGTCCACGGAGAGACGATGCAGCCTCTCAAACGGGCCGGGCCCATGCGGCCTTGGGCAGCCCCGCGCGGCTCTATAAAGCCGCCTCCTCGAGCCGCTAGGTTTTGGTGCTCTCTTCTTCTTCCTCCTCTCCTCTTCCCTCGGCGGCGGCGCAGGCGGCGCGGAGGCGACAGGCGAAGGCGAAATGGTGAGCGGATCGCTGCGGCTCCGGCGGAGGCCTCCTCACTCCGCCGCGCTCCTTCTCGTCTGGATGGATGGATAGATCCGGGGTCCTGACTGATCCTTTGCTGTTGTTGTTGTTGCGCAGACCAAGGGAACGGGCAGCTTCGGCAAGCGCCGGAACAAGACCCACACGCTGTGCATCCGCTGCGGCCGCCGCAGCTTCCACCTGCAGAAGAGCACCTGCTCCTCGTGCGGCTACCCCGCCGCCCGCATCCGCAAGTGTAAGTCCCGTCCGCCGCCAGATCCCCTTCCCCTATCTTAGCATGCGATTCCGGTCCGTCGACCTAGCTGGTTTAGGCAGATGTGGTGCTTGGTTCTGGCATATGAGCTGCCTGTGCGAGGCCGTGATTGCTTAGGTTTTTGATGCTGTTGTGCTAGCCCCGTCGCTGTTGCCTTGAATCGCATGCATGCTAGCTCTGTGGCTTGATGTACCATGATCTTTATAGGCCTAGCTTCTGTTTGATGTTGTACTTAGATTTTGATCATAAGCATGGTGGTTTGAAGATGCTACTGCCAACTGTGAAACTGAACTGTCATTCATCTTACATGCTCTGTTAGAGTTGCTAATTAGGGGTATTTATGAAGTCAATTAGTTGGTTGCTTGTTCATATGCCTCTGTATGTATTGTTGATCTCAAAATTTAAGATTTGATCCTGTTGTAAGCAGTACGCATTTGTAGCCAGCCTTTCGTGATGAGTTCTCAGTTAGCGCGGTGCAGTCAGGTTGATTGTCCCAGTGCTCAGTGTTTTGCTATAACTTATATAAAATCTCTTGCTTCTTGCATTTTACCAAAGCAAGTGTTTTGTGTTGCTACTTCAATCTGATAAGAAGTTCTGTCCTGAAAAAAACAGACAACTGGAGTGTGAAGGCCATCAGGAGGAAGACCACCGGCACCGGGAGGATGAGGTACATGCGCCACGTGCCCAGGAGGTTCAAGAGCAACTTCAGAGAGGGTATACTTCTCTTCTCTCTTTAGTCCCCTATTAAAATGTGCCAGCATATCCACCCATTATGATCTCCGTTGTGCTAAACTGCAACCCTGTGAATGTGTCCTGCAGGAACTGAGGCCGCACCAAGGAGCAAGGGAGCCTCTTCCAGCGGCAACTAGGCGTGGCAGTCTCCATTTGTTGCCCTAAGCCAAGCCCTGATCATCAAACTTAGCTTTTTTGTTGCTTTCTACTGGAACTCTATGTTTCTATGTCGAGAGGCAGACGATATGATGCCTGGTTATGTTATTTGCACAATTGTCGTGGACGTTAATCCTTCAGTTTTGAATGTTGAATCAGTGTCGATGTCCTGTGTTAGATGCTGCGTCTCCTGTTCACTGTGCTACTTATTTTTGATGAGGTGTTTTGGTGTTTCAATCTGAGATCTTTGCTCAAGTTGTAAGTTGTGATGCACTTGTGTTCATTGTGTTTGTCTGTCCAGCGACAGCTTAGATATGCAACTATCAACATAGGTAAACACTTGATTTTTTTTTTTGATGTACTTGTTTGTATAGCATCTCTGAAGAATATCACACATGGCTTGGAAAACAAAAATAACAAACTCAACACTTAAAATGTCAGTCGGCCAAACTTATCGTCAGATCAATCCCTAAAATAAAGCTAGAGTGGTACTCCCTCCGTCCGGGAATAGTTGTCCCCAAGGTGTTTTTCTGAAAACCCCCCCAGCAAATTCCCGACAAACCCACAGCTCCCGCCGTCTCCCCCGCTCCTCTGTCGCGCCGGATGTCCTCTCCCCCGCAGCTCCCCGCATCGCCGGAGCTCTCCCGCACCACGCCTCCCCCACCCCACGCATCCCACACATCTTCCCTCTCCTTGTTCCCCTCCTCGTTCCCCATGGTGATCCCCGACAAGGAGAAGACTGATTTTTTCTTTCGATCTGCTCGGCGGCGGCCATTTCCAGGTCTTCCTCGGTGCTGCGGCGCAGCTCCACCACCGCCAAAGCTCGCCGCCTCCTCCGCCGCTCTCTCCTGCTCGGCGCAGCTCCAGCTTGCCTTCCTCCCCTAGCTTCCCCCCCTTCCTAGTGACCTCCGCACTCTGCTACGGCTGCTTCAGATCCGGCGTCGGCGAGGCTGATATGGTAGCTGCGAGGCCAGACGGCGGGAGACGTAGCCGACGACAGCAAGCTCGACGGCGGCGGAGACGTCTTCTGTAGTGCGAGCTCGACGACGGCGGTGGCGTCTTGTTGGCAGGTTAAGCCTCCGTCCTTCAATTCCCGTCCATGATTTATCTGTAAAAACTGATTTTTTTTTACTGAAATTTGCTGCTTCTGAGATTTGCTTAAGATTGCATGTCGGCCAACTGGTATTTCTTCAGTTAGCAAAACATGGCAGACAAACATTTGTGTGTAACATCTTTGTGTAACTAGGGGATCACACTAGGGGACACAATGGGCTAATTGCCTAATTTCTTCAGCAGCTCATCCTATTCTAGCTTAGACTGAAACTTGAAACATGGCAGACAAACATCTGTGTGTAAACTGGAAATTCTAGCTTAGACTGAAACTTGAAACAACTGAATTTATGCATTTCAACTAGCAAATGTGAGATAAGAGTGAACATTTATTCTCAACTAGCAAATGTCAGATAAATCACATTACTAATTAGCTTTAGTGATGGATCTAGCAGGATGAGTCAGTGATTAAAATCATCCATGAATGAATTAGTTAGAGGGCGGCCGGCAGTACTTGGTGTACTACTGCTGCTGTCTAGTAGAGTACTCCTTTCATGAAAGAGGTAGATAAATGGAGTACTCCTTTTCAAGTAATTTT
>LR880971.1:780402126-780414036 GCA_904067115.1 Aegilops sharonensis
GACTGAAACTTGAACAACTGAATTTATGCATTTCAACTAGCAAATGTGAGATAAGAGTGAACATTTATTCTCAACTAGCAAATGTCAGATAAATCAAATTACTAATTAGCTTTAGTGATGGATCTAGCAGGATGAGTCAGTGATTAAAATCATCCATGAATGAATTAGTTAGAGGGCGGCCGGCAGTACTTGGTGTACTACTGCTGCTGTCTAGTAGAGTACTCCTTTCATGAAAGAGGTAGATAAATGGAGTACTCCTTTTCAAGTAATTTTATCATTTGTTTCATGATCTGGCAAGTAATTTTGTCATTGTTCTAGACTGCAGTCAAGTCTTTTGTCATTGTTTCAAAATGCTTCAGCCTGCTAGATTCAAGTTCAGCAAGTTTCTATAAACTTGTAGCCATTTCTATAAACTGAAACAAACTCTGAACCTGAATCTGTCAACCCTGAACCTGATTGTGAACAAATCAAGTGCCAATTCCCTCTGAACCTGATTGTGAACAACCCTGAACATATGTTATTGCTCTCCAAGTTTTGTGTTGGAATTTCAATTTCCCCTTGGCCTATTCAATTCAATTCAAATCGCGATCAAATCAAATTTTATTTATGTGTCAAGTCTGAAATTTTGATCTTTACTGTCAACTCTGATTTGTCTTTGAACATTGGCTAAATTAACATCAAGTTTAGGAACATTTGTCTCTGATGTGGCCTAGCTACTGCAGTTTGTACTGCTTGTGCTTCTAGAAGAAGAAGAAGGAGATCTAGCTAATTCCAACTTAGTTCAATTAAACTTAGCTTAATTCAAATAATTCCAACTTAATTCAAATAAACCTAGCTTAATTGAAATAAAATCCAACTTAATGCAAATAATTCCAATAAATTCAAATAATTTTGTAGATGACATACACATGACACAAGACATACACATGACATACTCCTATCCTTTCTTTTCCTATTCCTTTTCTCTTTCCTTGTCCCTTTCTTTTTCCTTTCTCTATCTACTCATTTCCTTGTTCTATAATGGCCTTGGTGTCAGTAATTAGCTCCGGACTGCAGTATACACCGGTTATTTCCTCTCCAGCATTCTGTAGACGTTCCTTATGCAGATGCGGCATCTTGTAGTTGTTTCCTCCTTGATCTTTCATCACTTCCACCATGACTGCTTGCAACGTCATAAAGCTTTTGAACAGCTTATGGGGATCGTAGTTCTCAAACTCCTCCTCTACACCCTGTACCAGTTCCTGTATATTCATAGGCGCTCTGCAGTCGGTTAGGGATTGGAGGGAGCAGTGGAAACAAAGATCTAGAACATTGAGCTCAGGGCTGTTCGGTGGTTGTTGCAATAATCGAATATCCAGATCTGTCTGTGCCACGGCCTCTAGAAAACCGGCATCATTAGGGAGGACATGCGGTGTTGCATTATCTTGTTGAATTAAGATCGTTGTGTCCTCGTCACCGTCAGGCCATTTGTCTTGAATGGCAGGGATTACTTTATTGATCAGGTAATCTCTGCACACAGGTCTAGTAACTTTGACCGGCCTCAACTCTATTGTCCCCCTATCTCTGTTCTGGCTTGTTCGTTGTGCCTCGGTCTCTACCACGAACGGCCAAATGCCAAGTTTTCCATCAAATGTCATCTCCCCATCGTCATTGTAGCGAGGTTTGGCCACAGCTGTTAGAAACATTACCTTCCCAATGCTATGAGTATTGTGCACAGTTCGATTTGGTTCTTCTTCTCCAGGCAGTACGTAGTAGCTACTCTTCACTCGGGTCATGTCATACCATTTCTCATCGATGTGGACCATATTTGTCATTGGCTTGAAACTGGGCCAAGGACTTGATATCCATCTTTCATCCATCATGGATAGGCAGAACTTTAGTCTCGCTATCTTGTTCTGTGGCTTGAGGGTGGGTTTGATGGTGCTTGTGATGCGTTTCAGCTCTTGCAATTGAAATCTGTCATGTAGGGTTGAACGGGGCACACCTAAACACCTTGCTAGAGAACGGATTGTTCTTCTTTTGTTCAAAGGGATTGTGGCTGTTCTCGACAGATCTAGTTCTTTTCTCTTCCTACCACTTTTATTCTTCTTGCTTGAAACATCAACTTCTTGGCCTGCTGCAAGTTGTCGTTTGGCTAGATTCCATATTCTTGTAACTGTTCGCAGGTGAACATTCAGCATAGTCGCGATGAGCACCTTGTCATACACGTGAACCTGTCCATCTCTAAGCTCGATTACTCGCAGAGCAAAGTAAACACCGTGTCTCTCCTTGTCTGTCAAGTCCTTCCCTCTTGGATTGCCATGTGCATCAGCTTCTTGCACTTCTTCATCTTCTAGTGCATCTTGAGCTTCTTGCACTTCTGCATCTTCTTGTGCATATTGAGCTTCTTCCAATTCTGCGTCTTCTTGTGCCTCTTGAGCTTCTTCCTCTTCAGGAAACCAATTCAATTCAATGTCTTCATCCTCATCTTCCGGCATCAAGTCAATAGCGTCACCCTGTTGAGCTTGTTCTTCTTCTTGAGCTTCGTCCTCCTCTTTCGGCATCAAATTCAAATCAATAACGTCACCCTGCTGAGCTTGTTCTTCTTGAGCTTCGTCCTCCTCTTCCGGCATCAAATTCAAATCCATAATTGTGTGCTCCTGTCTGATCTCATAACAAGAGTATACAAAAGATGAATGGTGAGCATATAATCATAACAAGAAAACCATGAAGAATCCTAGACAAAAAAGCAAAAAAAAAAACAAGAAAGAGAAAAGTAGATATTAAAAGTACTCCTTGTTCATTTTGGTAACTAGAGAACACCTAGCTGCATATAATCATGGAAATTCAATTGCCACTGAATGTTGTGCACTGACAGAGTTTCTAACTGAATTTCAGTTGTCAAGTTTTTTGCACTCACATGCTTCTATCAGTGGTTATCTAACTGAATCTTGCTCATTTGTTTGTAACCTGTAGATGCCATGATCAATTTTTTCCTAAAGCTACTGGAGTTGCCAGCAATGCATGCAAAGCGGCAAGAGTTGGCTGCTCAGTTTTTCTTGTACTGCCAAGATGGAAGGTGAGCACCAAAATTTCTGAAACTTTTTGCTACTGGACATGTGCCTGCATGAGACTGGAGTACTCACTGAAAACAGAGGAGTATTGACATGTGCCTGCATATATTCACTGTACAGGACCGAATTCAGTCAAGAAAACATGTCAATTTCTAATTCTAAACCCTGATTAATACTCCATGCATGCAACCCTGTCATTTTACTTGTGTTGAATAACCCATTTTTCCAACAGAGCATGCATGACCTGTGAACAAAATTCCCATTTTAGTTTTCTTCAACACCGAACACCTATTGGATGATCTACACACTGAATGCATCAATTTAGAGTAAAATGAACCTGACATTAACATTTGAAGTTTATTTTGAACCAGACAATGAACCTGACATTAACTAAACAACAATTATTCAGTAGTTTTCTCAAATTTAGTGGAGTACTGCTCACTGAAAACAGTGGAGTATTCACTCAAATTTAGCATCTCCTATTCACTGCAAACTGATCTACTCCAGTACTCCAATTTTTCTACTCAGTCTATAACATTCAGTTTGATTTAGTCTAGAATTTCGAGTACACCTACTGCTTCTTGTCCAATTGTTTATACTCAATCTAGAACATTCATTTTGATTTAGTCTTGTCCAGTTAATTGAAGAACATGTTTATCCAGACCAAGAAC
Organism: Aegilops sharonensis; assembly: GCA_904067115.1. Taxonomy (NCBI): domain Eukaryota; kingdom Viridiplantae; phylum Streptophyta; class Magnoliopsida; order Poales; family Poaceae; genus Aegilops; species Aegilops sharonensis. The sequence goes on from LR880971.1 coordinate 780,405,851, forward strand.
ATTCAGTTAACTTCTTTGACATTGGAGTTGAACACATTCAGTTTACTTTTTTGCAACATTTCTGCACAGTAGATGATCAATTGTGTTTCAAATTAATGAACAAGCGCACTGTACAGAAATTGGAGCTCGGGTTCTTCTTCTCACCGGCAGAAGCACGAGCAGGGGAGCTCCGGGTGGCAGCACGAGCAGGCCCGCCGGGGAAGAGCAGCAACTTGCAGCAGAAGAAGCTCGAGGTTGAGGATGAGCTTGAGTTCCAGGCCCGCCTGGAGCTCCAGGTCCAGGCGCTCGAGACCCAGGCGCGCGCAGGTCCTGTGCGGCGCCGGCGCAGGCCCTGGGCGGCGGGAGGGATAGCAGCGCAGCCCTGGGCGGCGGGAGGGGATAGCGACGCAGCCCTCGACGGCGGGAGGGATCACGGCGGAAGAGGATGGCGGCGGAGCAGCGCCCTTCAGCAGTGGAGCCGCCGCCCGTCGAGGTGGTCGCCGCGGAGGAGCAGGTGGACGGCGCGACGCAACTCGCCTCCGTGCGGGCGACGCAGCTCGCCTCGGGCGGCGCAGGTGGGCAGGGGCGGCGGCGGTTCACAGCGGTGGCGTAGGCCCTGGTCGTTGTCACGCGCTCGGCCCTATGGTGGGTGCCGACGGTGGCGCGAGCGACCACAGTGCGCGCCGGCGACGGAGAAAGGAGGAAGAAGCAGCGGGGTGTGATTAGCAAGAGATTTGAAGCTAGAAGGGGTTTTCTGCAAAATTGTAAATGAACTAAGCAGTGGACAACTTTTTCCGGACGGAGGGAGTAGCTCTCTATACTGCCTCGCTAGGGTTGTACAAGTGGTGGTTTCTGCTGCATACTCCCTCCGTTCCTAAATATAAGTCTTTAGAGAGATTATGCTATGAACCACGTATGGATGTATGTAGATGCATTTTAGGGTGTAATTCATTCATTTTGCTTCGTATGTAGACCATAGTGAAATATCTACAAATACTTACATTTATGAAGGGAGGGAGTGGATGCCAATCAGGCTGCCGGTTTTTTTGGCTAACATTCTTTTATGTCTACCTTATTTGATTATTGGGATTCTAACATTCCAGACTTCATCTTCCCCCAAATTGGAAACGATATCTGAATTTTGTCTTATCATATGAGGAATGAAGTCGTTTTTTGTAAAATAAAATCGTAATACAAGTCACGTATAGAACGGTAGCCTTTGCACAAAGGAACATCGACCAAGAAGTAAAATTACGAACGTCTGGAGAATCCTCTCAGCTTGACATCAACGCTCGTCACTTGTGGACCTCCGAGGTGGCTCGCCAAAGGTGAAACCATTACCATTGAAAGAATCAGATCGGGGCAACATGTCGGACGCACCATCGAACTTTAGATCTGACACCCCCACATGACTAAGATGTGGGAGGAGGAAACCATACTTGTCATCCACGAACCCAGCACACAATCCACCATCTTCCAGATGCCGCTGATGCAGGCCACAATCTGTATCTGCTCCTGGAAACCATACTTGTCGACGCTGGAGCAGACGCAGTAGCGGCGGCGTAGCCCGATGACACAGGTCTAGCAGAAGGATGCCGCCGCCGCCGCACTATCCTTGAACATACTGGTTTTTAGATCTATCCCCAACCATAGGACTGGTCGCCTCGTCGGGTTAGGATATGAAGAATCTTTATTTAGTGACGCCATCGCCGCCGCCGAGGCCGAAACGTTCAACAGCCCAAAACCTAAGCTACTAAAGGCTAAAACGATCCACACAAGTGAATAAGGCGACCCCCCCCCTCCCTCCCCACCCCACTGACGACCGAGGTCGTCGGCGGAGGAGAGCCGCTGGAGGACGGCGGCGGAAGGTAGCGCTCGTAGTGGCAGCAACAAGATCGCTTTCCTTCTTCGCAAGAAAGAAACAATAAGTATGTATGTGTTGGGATGAGTTTTTTCAGTGTGTATCTAACGCTAAAACCTACGTCCCAAATTACTTGTTTTAAATTTGTATATGGATGTATCCAATACTAAAACGTGTCTAGATACATATGTATCTAGACAAATCTTAGACAAATAATTTGGGACAGAGGGATCTAGACAAATAATTTGGGATGGAGGGAGTATCTAATTTCCAGCAATGGTCAATATACTTGGGATGTGTCCATGCATTTATGCATAGCTCAACCATAGTTTCTTTCACCCATGGAATCAAAAGTACCCACAAAACTTATTTTCCTTTAGAATCTGAACATTGCAGTCTACCATAACTTTCATCGCATAAACCATTCGACAAAGACAATAATATGTCTGACCTCTCAATTAGGCAACATCCCAATGACTTTTTAATGCTTTCCTCACTATTGGCATAGAAGTGCAAAAATGATCGTGTGTTTACCTGGGCAAGTTCAACACGCCCTTCCATGGAGAAATATCATCTACCAAATCATATGCCACTTGTACAATCGAATCTCCAGACTTATCCCGAGATTTGATAGATGATTAGGGATGATTAGGTTTTTCTTAACTAGTCACAAGAAGAGTTAGGTGAAGGCGGGATGACCGTTGTTTCTTTATTGTTGCTAGTAGTTCTGACATCCTGTTTGTGGATGATGTTCCAGGTGTGGAAGCGCGCACCCTCCTCAATAGTTTGATCTTAGCTGGTCAACTTGAATGTTCCAAATTGGTGGTTGTCTGATTGAATGCAAGTTGAATTGATGAAGCAAGGAGGCAATTTCATTGGTGTGGCTGCTGCTGTTTACGTGGAATGTAGTATTCTTTTTCATAATTTTGCGTATGTTTATTTTAGTCAATGTCCTGGAGAGGCTAATACGGTGGCTCATTTGATAGCTGGGCAGGTGGTGGATTTTTTGGTCGATATATTATCGGATGTTCCCCAAAGTAATATAACCGCCATGATGGCATTCCCTAAAAAATGGCCCCGGAGGCCAGAGCTTTGAAGTTAAAACCAAATATAATTTATTCTGAAGCAAAAAACAAATCAACATCACTCAGACTCACACATCTCATTGTGCTTGAAGTAGGAACCCCAAGGCACAAGAGCAACACATAGATAAGCGGAAGACCAAAGCCCAAACCCCCCATGAACTCACAATCAATCCCACTCCACTTGTTGTAAGTCACCGTCATCCCGGTGCATGACTTTGCACCAGTATTGTTTGAATCTCATATACACCGTCACACAAACTGACATCACATACAAGTTGCACAGTGATATAAACCTCACTAGTTGATGTTGTCTGTGTAGCGTCAACGACTGCGGTTGCTCTAGCCTCATGACAATTTCAAAGTGACAGTGATATTACTCAGTGCAATATCACTCTAGTAAAATAGTGGACGTTAAACCTCTGCAATTTTAAATACATACATATTATTTATTTAGACTAAACTTTTTTATTTCTTCAGAACTGGAAATTATTTTTTTCAACATGTTTCCATTATAATTGTCAAGTATGTAATGGCACAATTAAATATAAAGATAAAATATTATTATTATATAATTTTAACATTGGTTGTAAAGATTATAATTTCACTAAATTTGAAGTATATTATATTATAACAATGTGACATAGTTGTTCCCTTTTTAGGACATCACATCTTATTAATGTTTGTGATTTAACCAAATCCTTCTAGATAAGAGAAAAGAAAAACAAATCACATTTTTTCATAAACTAATTATGTTGCTTTGATGAATTTGCAAATATATGTGGGCATTCATGTGTATTATAGTTTCTCTAAATATCAAAGCGAGGAACTACGAAGTTGGTCGAGGTTCTATAATGCATGCTTGTCAATTCTATGTCTGCAAGTAAAAAGAAGATAATTATGTATCTTTTCTGAAGGTATGATGCATGGTATAGAGCGTGACATGGTAACTTGTGCGTTATTGGGATATACTGTAGCATGGGTATGGTCTCTCTTCATCGTTTATTGATGATGTTTCATCCGTTCATACAGGAGTAAAACATTTTTTGTACTACTAAAAATGTATTATGCTGTTTCTTTTGTTAACTCAAAAAACAATACATTGCAAGAGTCCGGTAGTTTGTATGAAACTATGTGTAATGTGAGAAGTTTTGCATTGTTAGCATGAAGAACTAAACCATTGAAATGTAAATCACAACTGTAGTCTTAATTTTGCGACTACACCTGTTGTGGTGAGATCGGTGCACTGGCCATGGCTTGGGGGGAAAACACTCAAAATGTTAATCCAAAACGTATGTTATAAGTTGTGAAAACATTAATTTAGGACGTGCACAAATATGAACCATGGCTTGGGAAAAAATAACATACTCAACACTCAATGTTAATGGGCCAAATTTATGGTCAGATCAGGACCAACTAAAGCTAGAGGCAATAGCTCGCTATGCTCCCCCGTTTGGTTGTATCTAATTTCCAGCAATCATCAATTTTACACGGCGTGTGTTCATGCATATTATCCATAGCTCAAACAAAATTTCTTTCACCCATCTCAAGGAATCAAAATTACCCACAAAAAACTTATTTTCCTGTACGAAGAATCTGAGCATTGAAGTCTTCCATAAATTTCATTCCAGAAACCATTCAACAAAGACAACGAACATGTTTGACCTCTCAATTTGGAAACGTCCCAATGACTTTTCAGACGCTTCCCACTCTACTGGTATAGTAGTACAGAAGTGCAAAAATGATTATGGGTTTACCTTGGCAGGTTCAAGAATCCCTTCCGTGGCATTCTGAAACAAAAACATCTATCAAATCATAGGTCACTTGTACAATCAAATCTCCACACTTTCCAGCTTACCATATTTCTTAACTGGTCTTGGAAGCCAGTGCTTTGGCATTATAACAAAATACAATTCATTCATAAGCAACAACTAAATCTACATCACTTAGACTCGCATCTCATTGAGCTTGAAGTAGGAATACCAGGAAATAAGAGGACACATGGATAAGTAGAAGACCGAAGGATAAAATCCCCAAGAGCCCGTCACTTCAATTGGTTGACCGAAACACAAAGAACATCCATGACAACATCCAAAGAAAGAAGGCAAAAAGAGACACACAAAGCTGGAGTAAGTGTGGTGAGGGCCAACCGCCGAAAAAAAACACCACCTCTGTAGAACCTCCTTTGGACATGGGAAAGCTACAAGAAACCATGATCTACACCCCACACCAAACACCCACCACGGAATAGCGCATAAACTAGGGTTTAAGCTTCTGTCACTCTAGCAACCCATCATCTAATAACTACTCCACTATGCATTCCCTTAAGCCCAAAGATGGTGAAGTGTCATGTAGTCGTGTTGGAAATATGCCCTAGAGGCAATAATAAAAGGATTATTATTATATTTCCTTGTTCATGATAATTGTCTTTTATTCATGCTATAATTTTATTATCCGAAAATTGTAATACACGTATGAATACATAGACTACAACATGTCCCTAGTGAGCCTTTAGTTGACTAGCTCGTTGATCAATAGATAGTCATGGTTTTCTGACTATGGACATTGGATGTCATTGATAACGGGATCACATCATTAGGAGAATGATGTGATGGACAAGACCCAATCCTAAGCATAGCACAAGATCGTGTAGTTCGTTTGCTATAGCTTTTCCAATGTCAAGTATCCTTTCCTTAGACCATGAGATCGTGTAACTCCTGGATACCGTAGGAGTGCTTTGGGTGTACCAAACGTCACAATGTAACTGGGTGACTACAAAGGTGCACTACAGGTATCTCCGAAAGTATCTGTTGGGTTGACACGGATCGAGACTGGGATTTGTCACTCCGTATGACGGAGAGGTATCTCTGGACCCACTCGGTAATGCATCATCATAATGAGCTCAAAGTGACCAAGTGTTTGGTCACGGGATCATGCATTACGGTACGAGTATAGTGACTTGCCGGTAACGAGATTGAACGAGGTATTGGGATACTGACGATTGAATCTCGGGCAAGTAACGTACCGATTGACAAAGGGAATTGTATACGGGGTTGCTTGAATCCTCGACATCGTGGTTCATCCGATGAGATCATTGAGGAGCATGTGGGAGCCAACATGGGTATCCAGATCCCGCTGTTGGTTATTGACCGGAGAGCCATCTCGGTCATGTCTACATGTCTCCCGAACCCGTAGGGTCTACACACTTAAGGTTCGGTGACGCTAGGGTTGTAGAGATATGAGTATGCAGCAAACCGAAAGTTGTTCGGAGTCCCGGATGAGATCCCGGACGTCACGAGGAGTTCCGGAATGGTCCGGAGATAAAGAATTATATATAGGAAGTGCAGTTTCGGCCATCAGGAGAGTTTTGGGGGTCACCGATATTGTACCGGGACCACCGGAAGGGTCCCGGGGGTCCACCGGGTGGGGCCATCTATCCCGGAGGGCCCCATGGGCTGAGGTGGGAGGGGAACCAGCCCCTGGTGGGCTGGTGCACCCCCCTGGGCCCCCCTCTGCGCCTAGGGTTGGGAACCCTAGGGGAGGGGGCGCCTCCACTTGCCTTGGGGGGCAAGTCTCCCCCCTTGGCCGCCGCCCCCCCCTAGGAGATCCTAGGGCCGCCGCCCCTTGGGGTCCCTATATAAAGAGGGGGGTGGGAGGGCAGCTGCACCCAACACCTGGCGCCTCCCTCCCCTCCCTGCTACACCTCTCCCTCTCGCAGAAGCTCGGCGAAGCTCGGCCGGAACCCTGCTGCATCCACCACCACGCCGTCGTGCTGCTGGATCTTCTTCAACCTCTCCCTCCTACTTGCTGGATCAAGGTGCGGGAGACGTCATCCGCTCCGTACGTGTGTTGAACGCGGAGGTGTTGTCCGTTCGGCACTTGGTCATCGGTGATTTGGATCACGACGAGTACGATTCCTTCAACCCCGTTCTCTTGAACGCTTCCGCTCGTGATCTACAAAGGTATGTAGATGCACTCCTATCACTCATTGCTAGATGAACTCATAGATGGATCTTGGTGAAACCGCAGGAAAAAATTTATTTTCTGCAACGTTCCCCAACAGTGGCATCATGAGGTAGGTCTATGCATAGTTCTCTATTGCACGAGTAGAACACAAATCTGTTGTGGGCGTAGATGTTGTCAACTTTATTGCCGTTACTAGTCTTATTTTGCTTCAGCGGTATTGTGGGATGAAGCGGCTCGAACCGACCTTACACGTACGCTTACTTGAGACAGGTTCCACCGACTGACATGCACTAGTTGCATAAGGTGGCTAGCGGGTGTCTGTCTCTCCCACTTTACTTGGAGCGGATTCGATGAAAAGGGTCCTTATGAAGGGTAAATAGAAGTTGACAAATCACGTTGTGGCTTTTTCGTAGGTAAGAAAACGTTCTTGCTAGAACCCTATTGCAGCCACGTAAAAGATGCAACAACAATTAGAGGACGTCTAACTTGTTTTTGCAGCAATTGCCTCGTGATGTGATATGGCCAAAAGTTGTGATGAATGATGAATGATATATTGTGATGTATGAGATCATGTTCTTGTAATAGGAATCACGACTTGCATGTCGATGAGTATGACAACCGGCAGGAACCATAGGAGTTGTCTTAATTATTGTATGACATGCGTGTCATTGATTCAACGCCATGTAATTACTTTGCTTTATTGCTAAACCGTTAGCTATAGTAGTAGAAGTAATAGTTGGCGAGCAACTTCATGGAGAAACGATGATGGAGATCATGATGATGGAGATCATGGTGTCATGCCGGTGACAAGATGATCATGGAGCCCCGAAGATGGAGATCAAAGGAGCTATATGATATTGGCCATATCATGTCACTACTATATAATTGCATGTGATGTTTATTATGTTTATGCATTTTGTTTACTTAGAACGACGGTAGTAAATAAGATGATCCCTTATAATAATTTCAAGAAAGTGTTCTCCCTAACTGTGCGTCGTTGCTAAAGTTCGTCGTTTCGAAGCACCACATGATGATCGGGTGTGATAGATTCCTACGTTCACATACAACGGGTGTTTGACAGTTTTACACATGCAAAACACTTAGGTTAACTTGACGAGCCTAGCATGTACAGACATGGCCTCGGAACACAAGAGACCGAAAGGTCGAACATGAGTCGTATGGAAGATACGATCAACATGGAGATGTTCACCGATGATGACTAGTCCGTCTCACGTGATGATCGGACACGACCTAGTCGACTCGGATCATGTAACACTTAGATGACTAGAGGGATGTCA
>LR880971.1:780453898-780474403 GCA_904067115.1 Aegilops sharonensis
AACTAGCATAGCAATGATAGTAGTGAGATCCAGGGTAGCGGTCATCTTGCCTGAAATCCCGCCAGGAAGAAGAACGAGTCCATGAAGAAGATGAAGCCATGAAGACGAACCAAGCGTAGACGAACGAATCCTCACGATCGCAACGAAACGGGAACTAACAAGAAGAAGCACACAACATAGTAAACACACCACACATAGACAAGACATGATGCGCAACAAGCATGATGCATGACAAGCCTACATGAAGCTACTCATGGCAAGAGATGATGCAAACAAGAACAACACAACAAGACAAGTTTAAATGAGACCGGAAGCAACATAGAACAATTCCGGTAAGTCCTCATATGCATATTTCGAAATTGGTCCAGATCCGAATAAACCTTATGTTCAAGTTGTTAAACAGCAAGTTAAAATGCACCAAGATGATCTACACGAAATTCTAGTCAAGTTACATGTAAAGTTCATTTGATTCGGAGCTACGACCTAGAAGATATGAGCAAAACAAGATAAGCATGGCATTGATGCAAAATACATACAAACATCAAGCAAAACACCTCAAAACAAGGATGCAACATGATAATATGAAGCTACATGCAATTCTAAGCAAGTTTCATATAGAGCACACTCAAAACGGAGCAACGGTGCAACACATACACCCTATACAAGAACAAAGGACAAGCTGTCCAAAACAGCTACTAGGCATATTGCATGCATCAAAACAACATGCTACAGAATCTCAACATGAAAAAAAAAGTCATGGACATGATGTACAGGTAAAGTATTACAAAACATGAACACTGAGCTATCTCCAGAAATCACTAGAACATGCTCAAACACACATGGCAAGATTGCAAATAATAACAGTTTCAGACTTAGCAGAATTCACATGACATGGCAGAAATAACATCAGGTTGCATTGTTTAGAGCTATCAAACAACATGCTACAGGAACTTACCATGGCAAACAAAGGCATGGCATGAATCTACTAATTGCATAGAACAAAAGTCCCTTACTGACCATGAGCCAAAAAGGATCATAAAATATGATGGCATAAACATGGCAAGTTATATTACAGATTCATACATGGCAGGAACAACAATAAGTAGGCATGTTGGTGAGCTTGAACCACTCACCACAGAGCAATACATGGCATGGCAAGGCAACTCACAGTAAGAAGACATGGCATAGAAGCTATACATGGCAAGAGCAAGTTCATAGAGTGCATGGATCACTAACAACAATCATGGGAACATTGAACATAATGTTAACAGGATGACAACAACATTATTTAGCAATTTTGGAGCAAGATAACAACAAGTTACAGCAAGCTATAAATGCAACCAGGGGCATGGATGGATAGAGCAAGACATGTATAACAAAAAATCCTTAGTGAACATCTCCAGATTATGCATAGAATGACTTGTAGATGCATGTTTACATGGCATCATGATATAGCAGATTCAGACATGCAAAACAGCAACAGCAAGTACCCTACTTAACAAGCTTGATGCACTCACTACAGGAATCACAAAAATACATGGATAGCACCACTGGAAAGATGGCATGGCATAGATCAAAACACATGTAGACATCAACCTCATAGGATGCACACATCAAATGCAACAAAAATGACAAATCGTCAAGTTATAACTGTTTCAGCAGATTAACATCACATAGCACTCTTGCAACAAAGATTCAGGCATCAAGATGACCTCAAATGAAAATGATGCAATGGAATGAAATGATGTACTCGTCGAGACGAACAATTTGACATATTACACGCACGAAACGAAGCATTATGCAGCAAGTTATGATGCGATGAATATGGCATGATGATTACAAAAATCTGGGACTTAGGGATTTTCGGGGGTCAACCTCGTTTGCACGGACTTCGATGCAGGGCCGGAGTTGCACGCTGGAGATGACGGAGATGACGCCAGGGAGGGCCGGAGATGGCGGATCCGACGAGGAGAAGCCCAGATCCGGCCGGAGTAGGTTGAGGGGCGCCGTGGGGGCGCGGGCGCGCGGTGGATCCGGCGACGAGGCGAGGCCGACCGGCGAGCTCCACGGCCGGCGACGCGGGAGGCGGGCCGGGCGAGGAGGAGGCCGGCGCGGGGCGGGCGGAGATGCGCCGGGGCGGCGGGCGGCGGCGAGGCGCAGCCTCGGGCAAGGAGGCGCGCGGGAACGGGCGACGGGAGGCGTCGAACGCCGGGGCGGCGGAGGCGGCGGCCGCGGCGACGGAAGAGCCGGTCGGCGGGGAGGCGGCGGCGGGCGCCGGCGCGGGACCGCGGCGGCAGCAGGGCGCGGACGGGCCGCGGGGGCCGGAGGCGGGCCCGGGCGGGCCGGCGGCGGCGCGCGGGCGCCGGGGCCACATGGCGCGCCCCGATTGGCGCGGGCGGCGGCGGCGGTTTCGTCCGGCGGGCGCGGACACGTCCGGCACGGCGCAGAGGAAAAAAACTAGGGTTAGGGTAGGAAACATCCGCGAATTTGGACGGGGAGGGCTTATTTATAGGTAGAGGGAGCTAGGAGAGTCCAAATGAGGAGCGGTTTTCGGCCACGCGATCGTGATCGAACGTCCGAGAACATGGAGGGGAGTTTGCTGGGTTTTGGGCCACTTTGGAAGGGGTGTTGGGATGCAAAGAGAAAGGAGGTTTTCACGGTTACCCGGTTAACCGTTGGAGTATCAAACGAACTCCAAATGATCCGAAACTTGACAGGCGGTCTACCGGTGCTATACCAAGGCAGCTTGACAAACCTCGGGCCATTCCGAGAAAGTTTAACACCCGCTCACAACAAGAGACAAAAGGGGGACGCCGGGGAACATAGGAGTGCCGGATTGCAAAATGGACAACGGGGAAAATGCTCGGATGCATGAGACGAACACGTATGCAAAATGAAATGCACATGATGACATGATATGAAATGCAGATGATGACATGGCAAAATGCAACACGCAAGCAAATGACATGGCAACAACGGCGAATAACTGACAGACACCTGGCGCGTCGAATCCGGGGCGTTACAGCGCAGCCTTGCCCCTTCCTCCAAGGAAGGGGTGCGGCCAAGAGGGGGGAGGAGTCCATCCTCCCCAAGGCACCTCGGAGGTGCCTTCCCCTTTTAGGACTCTCCCCTTTTTCTTATATCTTGGCGCATGGGCCTCTTGGGGCTGGTGCCCTTGGCCCATATAGGCCAAGGCACACCCCCTACAGCCCATGTGGCCCCCCGGGGCAGGTGGACCCCCGGACCCCTTTTGGCACTCCCGGTACAATACCGATAACGCGCGAAACTTTTTCGGCGACCAAAATAAGACTTCCTATATATAAATCTTTACCTCCGGACCATTCCGGAACTCCTCGTGACGTTCGGGATCTCATCCGGGACTCCGAACAGCATTCGGTTTGCTGCATACTCATATTCATACAACCCTAGCGTCACCGAACCTTAAGTGTGTAGACCCTACGGGTTCGGGAGACATGCAGACATGACCGAGACGGCTCTCGGGCAATAACCAACAGCGGGATCTGGATACCCATGTTGGCTCCCACATGCTCCTTGATGATATCATCGGATGAACCACGATGTCGAGGATTCAATCAACCCCGTATACTATTCCCTTTGTCAATCGGTATTTTACTTGCCCGAGATTCGATCGTCGGTATCCCAATACCTCGTTCAATCTCGCTGCCGGCAAGTCACTTTACTCGTACCGTAATGCATGATCCCGTGACCAAACACTTGGTCACTTTGAGCTCATTATGATGATGCACTACCGAGTGGGCCCAGTGATACCTCTCCGTCATACGGAGTGACAAATCCCAGTCTCGATCCGTGTCAACCCAACAGACACTTTTGGAGATACCTGTAATGCACCTTTATAGTCACCCAGTTACGTTGTGACGTTTGGTACACCCAAAGCACTCCTACGGTATCCGGGAGTTACACGATCTCATGGTCTAAGGAAGAGATACTTGACATTGGAAAAGCTCTAGCAAAACGAACTACACGATCTTGTGCTATGCTTAGGATTGGGTCTTGTCCATCACATCATTCTCCTAATGATGTGATCCTGTTATCAATGGCATCCAATGTCCATAGTCAGGAAACCATGACTATCTGTTGATCAACGAGCTAGTCAACTAGAGGCTCACTAGGGACATATTGTGGTCTATGTATTCACACGTGTATTACGATTTCCGGATAATACAATTATAGCATGAATAAAAGACAATTATCATGAACAAGGAAATACAATAATAATACTTTTATTATTGCCTCTAGGGCATATTTCCAACAAGGCCCTAATTCGGTTTATTGTCATGCCTCTCACTGGTGCCTCCAACTAGGGAAGGTTATGTGCTCGCGCTGGCCTGACCCGGTAGGCGGCAATAACCTTGTGTGTCCAAAGTTGTATGGTACCATTGTCCCTGTTTGGGATCGTTTTTGTTTTGCCACGACGGTGGCCAACCACGAAGGTGGCAGATGTCCAGAGTGGGCATCCGGGGCCACCCATGGCATAGCCCAAAGGGGAGTTTGTCGGAGTGGCTGGGAGAGTGTCATGCAATAGATTGGTTTTGTCGAAATGTTGTTGGTCCACCCGAATGGGAGCATGAGGCCATGAATTCCGTGGTGTGGGTACAGTGTACTAGCCTCTGTAGAGTGTATAATCTACCGATAGACGCTACCTCAGTTATGCACACATTTCATACTAGGTCACACCGTGGGTCAACAAAAATAATTAATCTACACGCTAAAAACTCTGAGATGGCACATGCAGAAGTTCGAGGTCTCGTGATGACTATTATGTGGTTTCGTATGTGATCTAGTGAGGATCACTATGGTAAGTTAGCGGTGAGGGTTATGTGGTAACCTGAGATGGTAACTTGGTCCGAGGGACCGAGGTCTTTGCACCACATGCACTTCATTGATACTTCATCATGTTCATGCATTAAAACTTGATAAATGTCTTGTTGTTGTTTGCCATATTTACTTTGCTTGCTATGAGCTTGCGAGTACATTCAAAGTACTCACCTGGCATGTCATGCCAGTTTCAGGAGGAGCTGTACATGAGTTGGAGTCGTTCCGTTCGTCGCGGTCTAGGCCGTGTCCCAGCAGTGTCCCTATGAGATGGAGTTCCGCTACGTCGTCTTTCCGCTGCCGCGTAGATGTTTGTGATCATCGAGGCCCTGTTCTAAATAATGTACATAAGTGCAACCACACCGTGTGTGCCACTTGGCCTCGTTTCATCATGTAGCCACCAAACTTGTGTAGCTGCAAGACATCAATAAAGCGGTTGTTTTCTGTACCAAGTTGCTGTGTATTGCCAGAAGACTTGATCTCTGGGCTGGCAATGGAAAGTAAACCGGTTGCTCTGAGCCGGGGTGCCACAACGATACACTACTAGGGAAAAGGCTAGCAGTAGCGCCGGTTTTAGGTATAGCAGTAGCGCGGGGTGGCGCGCTACTGATACAGCGCTACAACTAAAGTGTATTAGTAGCGTGTGTTTGCCCGCACTATTGCTATACCTGCTTAGCAGTAGCGCTTTTGGTAGAGAGCGCTACTGGTAGTTACTAGTAGTGCGCCTCTCTACCCGTGCTACTACTATTGTTATGTATTTTGTTTTATGTTGTATTCATACGCCATTATACAAGTTTTCATACAGTAGCAATTAAGAGATTGTTTTACATCAGAATGAGTTATTACATCATTGGGTGAAAGAATCGTGGATTAGTTTCAAGTGCATGGATCCAAAGTGACCCGCAGTTCTTTCGCCCAATGACATAATAACTCATCATCATCATCATCATATCATTAACAACTTATCATCATAATACATCATTGTCATATAACAACTCCTCATGATCATCATTTTCGTCAATGAGATATCATATAGCAAGTTGGTCACTAGTCATAATCACAACTCCTCCTCCTCATCATCATAAACTCTTACATATTGTACCACATAATAACACATTGTACCTAGGACCTACTCCTCTCTAATAGGACCTACTACACTCTCATAGGTAAAATTGCATAAAACAAGGTAGGACCCGACTCTCCATTATGGAGAATGGAGATTATCCTGCCTCCAATTCTTGGCATCGCACAATGTTGCTTCCAAGTACCTCCCTACGACTGACCATACATTTTTTCCAATCTTTGATTGTCATGTCTTTTTCGGTTTTAGAAATCTGGTATGAACAACAGTGATGCGTAGGATGACCTGGCCATAAGCTCATAACATCAAGGCGACCTTTCAGAAACATCAGATGAGGCACACAATCCTTCGCGATTTTCTGTTGAAAAACATAGTAATAACTTCGTAGTTAGCAATATAGTTTAGTTTTAGAAGAATTTATGCAAAAGATGCACGGATGTCGTAATAGTAAAAAATCTTACCATGCCATCTCCATGGATGTTATCGTAGTTCAGAACATGCACTAGTGGCACGTATTGACCATAATGTGCAGGAGTTTGATAATGGATATTGTAATTCTCAAGATCATTAATAAATGAGATTAGATGATTTTTCTCCTGATAAGTTAATTCTGCACCATCGGTGTAGTAGGTTCTGTCTACCATCTTCCGCACAATCTTTGAAGAATGAAAATAAGCTATCAATGGAAATAAGCTGTCAACTATTTTGAAATAAATAATATAAATTACTTAATTACTATGTTTGAGAAACTCACATAGCGGTAGAATTGGAAGCGTATCAACAAGGACCCAGATGTCCATATTGTCTTCCTCGATGTCAGGATCACCAAGATCCATGGTGACAAGCATACCCTCATGGAAATCATATGCCTTTGCAAAGTGCTTCCCAATTCAGGCAACCAAAATGGGATACGCTCTCAGAATTGTATAGATTTATAGCAAAATCCAAACCATGATGTGCCCTTAGGTGAACTATCTTTGTTTCCATATTTTCATGATCATCAAAATCCATCCTCTCCACGACATAACGTCTTGCATGGCATGGGATAAGCTAGTCGAATTGTAAAATACGAAAGTTACACGTTGAAGAAGCATAAGTCGAGCTTAATTACGAAAAAACACTTTGCGTCGAGCTTAATGCTGAAGCGCCGACCTTCTACCAAGTGAGGCCTGTCACAGAAACTTCGGTCGTCGCCACACCAGGAGCACTCTGCGAGACTTTCGTCGTCCGACAACATTTCCTATGTTCATAATTCAAAGATTAAACTTCTAAAATTCAATATATGTACTACAAAAACTAAATTAGATCATTATTATTCAGCATGGGTTGACTATCGGTCCGTCGAGTCTTTTTTTGAAAACTCTCAGCTCACGTGGTGTATATATTCGTCCGTTGGTGATGGTCGCTCCTCCCTTCGTCCCCGAGTGCATTAAACCAAAATGTCTAGCGCAAGGGAACGAAGGAGAAGCGACCCCCACAACAACAGTCGGCATTCTTCTTCTCTCGTATATGGTGGACACACTCTCTCACTGATCTTTCGATCGTCGGTGATGGTCGTTACTCCTCCTTCCCCAAGTGCATAACAAAGGTCTAGCNCATATTTTCATGATCATCAAAATCCATCCTCTCCACGACATAACGTCTTGCATGGCATGGGATAAGCTAGTCGAATTGTAAAATACGAAAGTTACACGTTGAAGAAGCATAAGTCGAGCTTAATTACGAAAAAACACTTTGCGTCGAGCTTAATGCTGAAGCGCCGACCTTCTACCAAGTGAGGCCTGTCACAGAAACTTCGGTCGTCGCCACACCAGGAGCACTCTGCGAGACTTTCGTCGTCCGACAACATTTCCTATGTTCATAATTCAAAGATTAAACTTCTAAAATTCAATATATGTACTACAAAAACTAAATTAGATCATTATTATTCAGCATGGGTTGACTATCGGTCCGTCGAGTCTTTTTTTGAAAACTCTCAGCTCACGTGGTGTATATATTCGTCCGTTGGTGATGGTCGCTCCTCCCTTCGTCCCCGAGTGCATTAAACCAAAATGTCTAGCGCAAGGGAACGAAGGAGAAGCGACCCCCACAACAACAGTCGGCATTCTTCTTCTCTCGTATATGGTGGACACACTCTCTCACTGATCTTTCGATCGTCGGTGATGGTCGTTACTCCTCCTTCCCCAAGTGCATAACAAAGGTCTAGCACAAGGAGAAGAAGGAGAAACGACCCCCACGACAATAGTCGGGATTCTTCATCTCTGATATATGGTGCGGACTTTATCCCTCACTCATTTTTTGATTGTCATGTATGGAGCCTCGACAGACTTAAAGTCAACCCGAAATATCGCTTAATTATATTTCTAGAAAATCCAGGCCACTCGATATTTCCTACATATTCTAGCACAAGTCATGCCAAAATTCACGGAAAAATCTGGCATGACCTTTGCTAAAAAATGACATATCAAGTGCCTGAAATTTTTCGGAACGAAAATTAATCAACACTCCGGCAAAACATAGGCCACTCGGAGGTGTTACCTGCAAACATGGCCACTTGGGCAAGCACATATCCTATTTGCATTCAAACGCGATGGTCATTGCATTCAAACTTGATGGTCATTGCATTTCAATGGTTTATACCTACATCATGTGAGCATTCAAACTTGATGGTCACCTCGAGGTCGGAGGGGGTCGGTGACGGGGACGACGGCGGGGATGATGCAGGGGCTCCGTACATCGTCAAATATTATCACTAGTAAGCAAAACTAAAACATTTCAAAATTAGTATTCAAATTAGCATGCATTCAATAAGCAAAACTAAATCATCTCTTGCGTCTGTACATCGTCGAATATTATCACTAATACATCTCAAATAGTATCATACATATAACATCACTAATACATCGAAAACCCTAGTGAACGACGGGTATCAACGCTGGCGGTAGACACCCAAAGAGAAGGAACCATCACATGATCATAGATCCAGTGAGATCCCTGAAGAACCTGCAAGGTATTGTCGAACCTGCCCTCCAACGCAACCATGTAGTGACGGAAGTATCACCTCCGCTGGGGGACGAAAGCCTCCGCATCGTCAGTGGCCCACGCGACCGCCACCAAAGAAGGTTCGGGTCAACGACGAGCTGGCTCCTCACCAAGCTGCACCCCCGGAAGGTAGCATCTCCCAGTACCAGCCGGCGGAGCCCAGTCCCGGACATGGCCCCTCTGATCAAGCAGGCCTCCTCCACCAAGTCAACGATAAGGATGCGGGATAGGCATCGTCGACGTTGATGCGGGAGTAAATGCTTTAACTAAAAAAATAACAACAAATGTGACATGTTCAAAATATGACATGTCCACTTCAAAACGAATCAACCAAGAATTCTGCTAAATACACCTAAAAAACCTGAATTCTATTAACCACACCTAATTAAAAACATACATTTTGAACATGGTTCAATCATAACTAGGGTTCATACAATATTATTCTAAGATTAAACAACTAAAATACCTAAATTAAATTAACAACATGGGGTGGCTGGTCTCTGATACGTCTCCAACCTATCTTTTTGATTGTTCCATGTTGTTATATTATCATTCTTGGATGTTTTACAATCATTTTATAGTCATTTTATATCATTTTTTGGTACTAACCTATTGACATAGTGCCCAGTGCCAGTTTGTGACGCCCCCGATTCAATCATACACTAATCATACACACAAATGTGTACAGTCAAGATCAGGGACTCACGGGAAGATATCACAACACAACTCTAAATACAAATTAAAAGAATACAAGCTTTATATTACAAGCCAGGGGCCTCGAGGGCTCAAATACAAAAGCTCGATACACAAGAGTCAACGGAAGCAACAATATCTGAGTATAGACATAAGTTAAACAAGGATGCCTTAAGAAGGCTAGCATAAAAGCAACACGATCGAAGAGGCAAGGCCTCCTGCCTGGGACCTCCTAACTACTCCTGGTCATCGGCGGTCTCCACGTAGTAGTAGAAATCCTCCGGGTAGTAGTAGTAGCTTACGGGGGTGGCATCTGGCTCCTGGGATCCAGCATCTGGTTGCAACAACCGGAAAGAAGAAAGAAGGGGGAAAAGGGGTAGTAAAGCAACCATGAGTACTCATCAAAAGTACTCGCAAGCATCAGATCTATACTAGGTATGCATTGGTATCAAATGGAAGGTTTGTATCTGTGGACTGAACTGCAGAATGCCAGAATAGAAGGGAAGGCCTAGCCTATCAAAGACTAGCACCTTCAAGCAGCTCCAAGCATCTTGCAGCATGTAGAAGAGTAAAGAATAACATTTTAATATATAACAAACATGTTGTAGAATCAATGCCCAAAGATTCTTCCTCGACTCTCTGCGAGAAAGCAGTCTCGGAGCCACATATCCATCACATATCTCAAGTATCCATTTCTAGCTATATAAGATCAGGATACAAGTCTGAACGTCCGTTACCGTGGACACAACTATTAATAGATAATCTTCCCTGCAGGGGTGCACCACACGTAACCCAACACGCTTGATTACTCTGGCCGGACACAGTTTTCTGGGTCAATGTCGGGCCTCGAAAGATCAACACGTCGCAGCCCTACCTAGGCTCAGCAGAGAGGTCCCCGCTGGTCTACATCCTCAGCACTCTGGGGTCTTGGGCCCATCACTGGTTGCACTCCAGGTCGTTGCGAGCATGGTGGATACCATCACCGCCTCGGATGGCCAGCACAATCCGACCGTGCCACACTGCTGAACTGGTCTGACAAAGCTTCAGTTGATACTGCGACGTCGAGGCTCATAACTATTCTCGCATGGTGGTTAGCGTGTAAAGGCCAGAGGCCAACTCAGAACAAATACTCAAACCTGTTAGTGCATTGGGGGCTCACGGAGACGAGGACGAGAGACTCACGATAATGTGACCCCGTCGCCCCGTCTCGTGGACTTACGGCAAGGGCCTAGAATGCCCGCCCGTGCCTTGTTGAAAACTCGCGGGTGCTCTACGGGCCTGCCTGACTTTCACATCAACTCGCGGGTACCCCTCAGGGCCGACCTGACTTCAACAATGGTATCAAGTAAAGTCTAGGTAACCGTGTGTCCAAAACATCAAGGGGGAAACCCAAGGAATCACCCTCGATAGATTCCACTCGATGTAATCATCAAGGTGAATGTGGGAGGAATCACCCTCGAGGTCCACACTTGAGAGGTTGCACGATAGAGTCATATCAGGGTGGTGAAGGAGGAATCACCCTCGATGGCCATGACCGAGTAGCTACACTACAGAGTTTTCATCAGGAGTGCGTTACGAGGTATCACCCTCGGACTTGATAGTAACTATGCAAAGTCGAGCAACAAAGGAGGGCTGTGATGTGATGTGAGGTGTCGGGCTCGGGTCGTCGATCATGTTGATCGATTTGTCAATGATGAAGCAGGCGCAACAAGGACAAGGTGGGGGTCATTGATGGATCATCAACCAACCTATACTAAGCAGTTTAGGATAAGCAGGTAGGTAACAATAAGCAGGTACAAAAGCAGGCTATGCATCAGAATAGGAGCAGTCATTTACATTAGAAAATTCTAATGCAAGCATGAGAGAATGGAATGAGCGATATCGGGATGATCAAAGGGGGGGCTTGCCTAGAAGATCCGCTGAAAGGGAAGAGGTGTCGTCGGTGACGTAGTCGATCATAGGGGCATCAGCAGCGGTCTCGGGGTCTACCGGAGAGAAGAGGGGGAAGAAACAGTAAATACACGCAAACATATGCATAACATGACAATAAGCGGTGCTAGGGGTGTTCTAACGCAGTGTTACATGATACCGGTGATGGGGATAACATCCGAGAAAAATTTTCCGGGGTTAGGCATTTTCGGACAAACGAACCAGAGGGGAAAGGTTCGATGTTCGCTATACTAGGGACATGTAGCGGACGAATGGACTACGTATTTGGATTCGTCTCGTCGTTCTGAGCAAATTCCATGCATAGAACTTTTTCATCCGACTTACGAATTATTTTATATTAATTTTTTAAAGATTTAAACATTTTTTGGATTTATTCTTAATTCAAAATTAATTGTTAAAACCCTAGGAGTACCCAGCTCTGTGTACACAGAAGTGTACACAGAGGATGACAAGTGGGCCATGGGGTCCCAGTTGATCAATCAATGCTTGACTGGTCAACAGGGGGTGGGGCCCCCTGTCATACACATAATAGCTAATAGCATTTTCACCTAGTTTAGCTAGCAGGTTCTTAAACTTAAATAGTTAATTAAACATGATTAGTTAATAAATTAACTGATTAACTAATTATATATATATATATGTATATATTGTTTTTACATATATTTTTTTAAAATATTTTTTTAAGAAAAGGGGCCGGTGGGGCCTACTGGGCAATGGCCCACAGGGCATAGCAGGCGGGCAGCTAACGGGGCTACGGGCTAGGCGCTGGCCTTGTGTGCACGCGCGGGCACATGGGCGAGGCCATGGCCGCAACCGGCCACAACAGGAGTTGGCCGGCGAGCGATAGGCGGAGGTGGGCCAGAACGGGCGCAGTGGGGCGGCGGCCTCAGCAGGTAGCAGGGGCGGGCAAGCGTGGCGCGAGTGGGAGGTGGGTTGGCCTGGATGCCCAAGGGCGTAACTCCGGTGCAGCGTGTGATGCCAGCAACGACGAGCAGCGGGCGCGGCCACTAGCGGCAGCAGGTGGCGCGGGCAGGGGGAGCCCGATGCGTGGGCTGGCTAGCAGGGACACGTGGGATTGATGACCGGGACAATGTACGACGGCGACGGAGCTACGGGTACGAGCGGGAGGCCTGCTAAGGGCCAACCGACGGGGAAGAGGAAGAAAAGGGAGCAGGGGCTCTCGAGGCCCTGTAGATGTGCTAAAGCGAGCTCGGGAAGGCACCGGAGCTCGGGGCGGCGATGGTCGACGACGGGACGACGACGGCGCGATGACGAGTGACGGGCACAGCGTCAGTAGGCGTTGACCAACGAGGGAGAGGCGACAGGTGATAACCCACAAGTATAGGGCATCGCAACAGTTTTCGAGGGTAGAGTATTCAACCCAAATTTATTGATTCGACAAAAGGGAAGCCAAAGAATATTCTCAAGTATTAGCAGCTGAGTTGTCAATTCAACCACACCTGAAAGACTTAATATCTGCAGCAAGGTATTTAGTAGCAAAGTAGTATGGAAGTAACGGTAACTGTCGTGGAATTATCACGTCAGATGTCATAGTGAGAGGACTTAGTCGTGGAGCCATCGCAACGAGATTAGCTTAAAGGGGTTAAACCGGGCAAAGGACACGGGGAGTTTATACTGGTTCGGCCCCTTGCGGTGAAGGTAAAAGCCTACGATCCAGTTGTGGTGGAATTGATGGGGTCTCGATGAGCAGGGAGCGAATCCGCTTTACCTATCTCTCGAGTTGTTGTTTCTTGTCCTTCAACCGCCGTCGGGTCGTCCCTTTATATACACAGGTTGACGCCCGGCGGTTTATAGAATACCGAGGCCGGCTCATACATGTGTCTGGCTCGGTTTCTACCTTTCCCTATCTTACAACACAAGTTACATATCTCATGGCGGTTTATGTCTATGGACCCTAATCCGCCCTTGGGCTCTGGGCCTCTAAGTCTCTGTAGTAAAGCGCCATATTCCTTGGCTTCATGGGCTTCAATACGGATGACTCCTTGTGAGCATAACACGGCCCCTCCTGGGCGGTTTATACTCAGTAGTTATATCCCCAACATTAGGCCCCAGATTGATTTGAACCTGTTCATGTCAATCTTCAATACCTTAGAAAAACTCCTTGACCATCTTCATATGAACCTTGTAAACCGCCATGACGTCATCTCCATATGAACTTTCTAAACCGTTGTGACGTCATCTTCCAAGATTGTAATAAATCACCATGACGTCACCTGCTTATTAAAATCTGTAAATACTTCCCTTTTATTAATAAACCTCCGAAAACCAAGGCGACAGCTGTGTTACATATCCATTTTTTGGGTTCCTTGATTCCCGCGCCTGTCAGTTATCCCTTCGCCTTATAAATAGGACCAGGGGTCATTTTTTCCTTTCTCCTTCGTGCCTCGTTGTCTTCCTCGCGTCGCCTCAGTGCTCGAGCGCAGCCGCCGCCGTCGACCTTCGCTTCTGCACCAACACTGGCCGCTGCATCAACCTGATTTGACCAGAGAAACGCGGCGCCTCTCCGCTACTCCTTCGACCTTTGTAAGTTTTCCTTCCTTCCACCTCAGATCTACCACTAGGGTTTCAGTGTTCTTGATGCTCTTCACTTGAACTTTGCTATCACCTGGATCCTTTTGATAAAACGTGACATTTTCCCTGTGCGGCCATAGCTAGAATCCATTTTTCCTCATCATAACATCTCTTTTTTCAGTAAACAGATCCCATCTGGCTTTTAGCTGTTCCGCTGGCACCACTTAGGGCTTCTGAATTTCTCTCCTTTTTAAAACTACGGTAGATCCAAAATTATAATACCAACCTGTAAAACCTGTTTGTGCAACACTTAGGAATTTTCAAAGATCTATAGCTCCCACACAATTGTAGGCGGTTTAACCTTTAGAAGATGATAACCCGCCAGGTACCATTAGCCCTCTCTTAAATCGCCAACTCAACCTCAATGTAAAAATCCGGTTTATCATGTGCATATGCTTCAATTTCTTCTTCCTCCATCCTTAGGCCGGTTTATCTGCGTCTGTCATGAATCTTAAACCGGCATTGATTATTTTCCAGCTTTCCATTGAAATGGCCAAAACGCTCTATGCTTGCAATTGGGTTCCTTCCCGGGTTACCGAAGAACAGTTAAATGGGCTTGTTTCCACTAGTGTTTTAACTAAGAAGGAAGTCATAAACTGGAGAGTTCCTGGTCCAGAAAATCCTCCTGAGCCCAAGGATAGAGAGGTGGTTGTTTTTGCTGACCATCTGGGTCATGGGTTTAGCCCGCCCGGTTCAAAGTTCTTTCGTGATGTTCTTGCCAGCTTCCAGATCCGCCCTCAAGATATTGGGCCTAACTCTGTATCCAATATTTGCAATTTCCAAGTTTTTTGTGAGGCTTACCTGCAAGAAGAACCCACTGTTGAACTGTTTAGAGATTACTTATATTTGAACCGCCGCACCGAGTTCACAGATGGGCCTAACACTGAGCTGGGCGGGGTTTCAATCCAGAAGAGAAAAGATGTCAGCTTCCCTCATGCCAAGCATTATAGTCATCCGAAGGAATCAAACTTGGTTTTATTGCCGTGATACATCTCCACCTGAAGAAAATCCTCTGTCGGGTTATCGGGCACACCGGCTTACCAGAGAACATCCAGTTCCTCTGCGACTGAATGCCAAGGAACAATCAAAATACGCCCCTCGGTTATCAAAACTCAGAGCTTTTGTTGCAAACGGTCTGACAGGTGTCGACTTTGTTTGGTGCTGAGTCTCTTGGAGTATTATGCCTTTAAGCCGGCGCCCCGGTTTAATGTGTGAATACACGGGGGATTTAAATGACCCTCAGCGTCATATTGACATCCAGCTCACCGATGACGTGGTCACCGAATCTGTCAAGAATATAATATGCTTGATGAACCGGTGGTGGTATGCAGCAAAGTAGGGCTTAGTCTCTTCTGTACTTCAAATAAACCGCGAGCTGTAAGAATTACCTCATTTTTGTCTTAATCCGTTCCCTCTTAAATATTCCTTTATAATTCGTTGTTCATTTGTGCAGGGCGATGTTCCGTTCTGGAAGAAGAAATCACAAGATAAATCGGTGAAGCCGCAGGATAAACCGATGAGAGCACCTCGCGTGAAGACCAGGGTTACAAAGAAACCCGCAAAGAAAAGAACTGCCGAGGCCTCTGACTTGCCCAATGATGAAGAGCTCGATGACCCGGAATCAGAGGTAGAACTTGACTCGCTTGGTTCTTTTTTGATACACCTCATTGACAATGATTATTATCAGGATGATGCGGAAGCTAGTCGCGCTGGTGACACAGAGGTAATTGTTCTATCCTCCGACTCAAATCATGTGCCAGTACCAAAACTCCGTCGAGCAGTCCGGAAAGTAAAATATTCACGCCCTGTTGCTTATTTGGATCCACACTTTTCTTTGAAGACACATCAGCATGAAGCTCGCCACACAACCCGGCACAGTGGTCAAGTGGTTACCTCCTCCGGTTTACCATACTCTCCGGTTCGCAAACGCCGTCAAGAGGTCTCTTGTTCTTCTAATGCACATTGTCCCAAGGTGGGTTACTTCCGATATCCTCTTAATCCGTCTGTTTCGAATTATCAGGGAACCTCCCATTCATCCTCCGGCGAGTCATCAGCCACACAAATGCCTCCGCTCAAGATCGTTCCTGGGTAAGCATACTATACTTAATTTTTTATGCCTTGCACTGGTTTATTGTACTAACCTCTGTGTCTGTTCTTTTTAGTGCCAAAGCCAGACTTAGCAAGAAAGCCAAGCTGACTACACCAACTGATGATAATCCGGCCACTGAACCGGAGAAGACCTCAAAGGTTCTTGATCAGAATGCTGATATTACCCCGGATGATCCGGTACCTCAGGGTCAGGATACTTTTGTTGAGCTGGCAGAAATGAATCCAACGAGCCAGTCTGCTGATCCGCCGAGCCCAGCTACCAATCCCCCAAGCCCAGCAAGAACATCTGCTAAACCGCCAAGCCCAGACAAGACTGTTGATGGCACCACAGATGATGTTGTGATTACCGGCTTTGGCCATACTGCTCCTGGCAACCCTGTCGCTTTATCAAAGCATAGTGCCTAGGAAGAATTTTCTGCTGTGGACAAGGGCAAATGGAAAACAGATTTATCAAGCTATGCTCACCTCAATGCTCAGGACATCCACTCTGGATATTTAAACCGTCTGTATACAAGTCGCGACTATGAAGCCGGTTTAGTAGGTCTGATGAAAGAGCGATATGAGGTAAATATCCACTCCTTTGCACAAGTTCTTTTTCCTTAGAGACGGCTTCAATTATCAACTCCAGTAGCCCCCAAGGGCCGGTTCATAATATGAATATGAACCGGGACTTATAGTAGAATAAGATTAAATTTTGCTTGTGTAGCCCCTATAGATCGCTTTATACCTTTAGGATGAACCGGTATATCTTCTGTTATGTAGTTTCCAAAATTCCTGTCAATCATCAACATAATCCGGTTTGTTGAGAGAAACTTGATAACCTTGAATTGATCCGATATGCATTAGCCCCCAAGTGCCAAGTATATAACTTTTTATGTGCTTGGGACTTAAAATATCAGTTAATAAAAAGCAATCCGCATTAGCCCCCAAGTGCCAAGTGTATAACTTGTTATGTGCTTGGGACTTTCAAAAATGTATTACCAACATATTAACTGTCTCTTGCAGGCTGACTTGACCAAAAAGGATTCTCAAATCGCCAACCTCCAAGAAAACATCAAGTCCCAGCAGTCAGAAGCCTCAAAAGCCAAAGAGGAGCTGAAGGGCGCTTTAACAACCATGGAACAATTGAAGGATGGCTTCAAAGGCGAACGAGCAGATTGGGAGGCTGAAAAAGAAATTTTGCTAAAGCGGCCGGAGGATGCTGAAGCGGCCCTTAAACCGGTGACAGAAGAGCTGACTGGCTTAAAGCGACAAATCAATGCTATGACCTCTACTGTCTTTGGTAAATACCCTCTTCCTAAGTTGTACTTAGACATCCTTAAAACTGTCGGTTTACCAATAATCTTGTAACCATTGCAGGTAGCCGTGTTGCTCATCTTGGTTCAGACATGCGCAAAAAACTGAAGGCTGCCTATACATTAATAGAGCAGTTATATACCGGCGCTCAACGGGTCATCTGCACAGCTTCATACAATAAACCGCCCCAACTTTGATCAAAGACACTTTGGCAAAGTTATCCATGACACCTGCCCAACTCAAGGAGGTGAAGAGATCAGCTGCAAGAGCAAGTGCTCTATCTGCATTGACTCGGGCCAAGGCCTGGATAGCTGACCTTGATCCCGAAGACATTGGAAACGGCTATCCCAGCCAAAAAGAAGATGGGTCAGACTTTGACAATGACGCCATCAGGGCTTTGACAAAGGAAATGCATCCACTTGTGAGTAAACTAGCTGAGGAGACTGATTTGCCTTTCCACCGGTCGATTTATGACGCAGACAACAAACGGATTGATGCGTCGGTTTATGAGGCGCAAAATCTTATCCTGCCAATCCGTAAGCATACTTATGCCCCTGATGTTGAACCGTCCGATCTTATAAGCGATGAAGCTGTCTTCCGAGCTTTATCTGGGATTGACTGGGCAACCATTGACTTCCAGCCACTGGGTGGGGAGGCGGCGGGTGAACCGGCGCAGGATGATCCGCAACCTTCACATCGCAGGAAATCAATACCAAACGGAGTCCAAACGCAGCGAAACTTTTTGTGGATTTTTTTGGACCAGAAGACATCCAGTGGGCCCAGAAAGCACTTGACGGGAGCTCCGAGGGGAGCACAACCCACCAGGGAGCACCTGGGGGCCTAGGCGCGCCCCGGTGGGTTGTGCCCACCTTGGTGGCCTCCCGCACTACCTCTTTGCTCTCTAAATACCCCCAATATTCCAGAAACCCAAGGGGAGTCGACGAAAATCAATTCTAGCCGCCGCAAGTTCCAAAAACACCAGATCCAATCTAGACACCATCTCTGAGGGGTTCATCATGTCCATTGGTGCCTCTCTGATGATGCGTGAGTAGTTCTTTGTAGACCTACGGGTCTGTAGTTAGTAGCTAGATGGCTTCCTCTCTCTCTTGATTATCAATACAATGGTCTCTTAGAGATCCATATGATGTAAGTATTTTTGCCTTGTGTTTGTTGGGATCCGATGAACTTTGAGCTTATGATCAGATCTAAGTTTTTATCCATGAAAGTTATTTGAGTCTTCTTTGATCTCTTATATGCATGATTGCTTATAGCCTCGTATTTCTTCTCCAATATTTGGGTTTTGTTTGGCCAACTTGATCTATTTATCTTGCAATGGGAAGAGCTGCTTTGTGATGGGTTCGATCTTACGGTGCTTGATCCCAGTGACAGAAGGGGAAACGACATGTATGTATCGTTACTATTAAGGATAACAAGATGGGGTCTATTTTTACATAAATAGATCTTGTCTACATCATGTCATCGTTCTTATTGCATTACTCCGCTTTTCCATGAACTTAATACACTAGATGCATGCTGGATAGCGGTCATGTGTGGAATAATAGTACTAGACGCAAGCAGGAGTCGGTCTACTAATCTTTGACGTGATGCCTATATAATGATTAGTGCCTGGATATCGTCATGATTATCTGCAGTTCTATCAATTGCCCAACAGTAATTGTTTTCCCACCGTTTGCTACTTTTCTCGAGAGAAGCCACTAGTGAAACCTACGGCCCCCGGGTCTCTTCTCATCATATTTGCCTTTGTGATCTATTTTCCTTTGCTTTTATTTTCAGATCTATTAAACCAAGAATACAAAAATACCTTGCTGCAATTTATTTTATCCGTGGTCTATTTATCCTATCTACCACAACTATGTCACGTTATCTTGCCTACTTGAGGCGTCGTACCCGAAAGGGATTGACAACCCCTTTAACACGTCGAGTTGTGAGTATTTGTTATTTGTGTGTAGGTGTTGTTTACGTGGGGTTAGGAGGTTCTCCTACCGGTTCGATAACCTTGATCTCATCACTGAGAGAAATACCTGCCGTCGCTATACTGCATCATCCCATCCTCTTTGGAGAAATACCGACGTAGTTCTAGCAGACATCAGCCTCACCTCGAGGTCGGAGGGGGTCGGTCTCGGGGACGACGGCGGGGATGATGCAGGGGCTCCTTGATTTCTGCAAAAACAAAATATAAACAAAAACATTATTATTGTCATCTTAGGACTTAGTGAAACTCTATAAGCTAATATCCAATTTGATTCCAAATAAAATTTTCAACTGTCTGCAATTTGTTTCCTAAACCATAAGAACATTATTAGCCTCAATTTTTTACCTACTGTGTACTTCTTGAACCATAGAAAAATGCCCTAATTTCACATAACTTAGAGTTTGATTGCTGAAATATATTTCAAAATATACTATGAACCCTAGAAAAAGCCCTAATTTCAGAATATAACAAGTAGAGGACATTTTTTACCAACTAAATGTAGTAAAATACAAACTATAATATAGAAACTATAAACTATAAATTATAAACTATAACTATAAACTACAAACTATAAACTAGAATATTTTCAAACTATAAACTAGGAGGAGGAGGAGTGAGGAGGGCCGGCGGCGGCTGGAGGAGGAGGGCCGACGGTGGCTAGAGGAGGAAGGAGGAGGGTCGGCGGCGACTGGAGGAGGGGGAGGGCCGGCGGTGGGTGGAGGAGGAGGGAGGAGGGAGGAAGGGGCGGCCGGAGGAGGAAGGAGGAGGGTGCGGTGGGAGGAGGAGGGAGAGGAGGGAGGAGGGCATACCAAGAAGGACGAGGGAGGACGGCGGCGGCAATGCGGCTACGGCAGCGGCAATGCGGTGGCGACGGCAATGCGGCGGCATCGAAGGC
>LR880971.1:780511560-780528779 GCA_904067115.1 Aegilops sharonensis
ATATATATATATATATATATATATATATATGTATGTATGTATGTATGTATTGACCCCTTTCTTAAAATTAGATGTTTCGGAAGCGGGATGAACTCCTAGCACCAGATCGTATGCGAGCAATTCAAGAGGAATTGGCGGCATTCTTTCTTGACCATGTGATCGCTGAAGAAGGAGAATACTATGTGGACCACGCGTCCGTATTGTAAAAGATAATTATTGTATATATGTAGCCGGTAGTGTCGGATAGATATACGAGAACTTGTTGTTCGACCAATCTCTCGGAGAAGGAGAGGTGGTCGATATCACTTCTCTCTGTATGCATATATGTTCATGACGATCTTCTGTTTGCTTAATTACTAGCTAGCTAGCGTGTCTAGCTAGTCCTCTCTATACGTATGTATAGTACGTAGCGTCGACCAAGCACGGACAAAAGAGAGGACACTTTTCTCTATTAATTAGCTAGCTATAGCACAATATATGAAACACCTAAATTAACCTCCCAAAACCGCCCAAAACCCCCCAAACCCCCACCCCCCCTTTCAAAAAAAAACAAAAACCACAACCATAGAAATGCTGACGCGTGGATGCCTATTAACCGGGACCAAAGGCCCTCCTGCCTGGGCTCAGCGGACAGGCCACGTGGAGGCCCATTAGTCCCGGTTCTGGATTGAACCGGGACTAAAGGGCCAGGGTATTAGTACCGACCCTTTAGTCCCGGTTCATGAACCGGGACTAAAGGCCCTCACCAACCGGGTCAATAGGCCCCTTTTCTACTAGTGAGAAAAGAAGTATATTATTGGCTTTTGCAGCTGTCAATGAGCATATATCCAGAAAAAAAAGGACCTGAAAATACGCACACCCCAACCCAAAATCAGCGCTACGTGGGGATGAAGTGGCGCCAAGCTTCTGGCATTCTCTGTGACAAGAGAATGCTACAAAAGCTAAAAGGCAAGTTCTACAGGACGGCGGTTCGACCCGCAATGTTGTATGGCGCGGAGTGTTGGCCGACTAAAAGGCGACATGTTCAACAGTTAGGTGTGGCGGAGATGCGTATGTTGAGATGGATGTGTGGCCACACGAGGAAGGATCGAGTCTGGAATGATGATATACGAGATAGAGTTGGGGTAGCACCAATTGAGGAGAAGCTTGTACAACATCGTCTGAGATGGTTTGGGCATATTCAGCGCAGGCCTCCAGAAGCTCCAATGCATAGCGGACGGCTAAAGCGTGCGGAGAATGTCAAGAGAGGGCGGGGTCGACCGAATTTGACATGAGAGGAGTCCGTTAAGAGCGACCTGAAGGATTGAAGTATCGCCAAAGAGCTAGCTATGGACAGGGGTGCGTGGAAGCTTGCTATCCATGTGCCAAAGCCATGAGTTGGTTACGAGATCTTATGGGTTTCACCTCTAGCCTATCCCAATTTATTTGAGACTAAAGGCTTTGTTGTTGTTGTTGTTGTTGTGGGCCAGGCCACCTAAAATCACATCTAGATGGAGCAGCTATTGAATTGATGTAAAGTTCGGGACATCCTATCTGTCGTGCATTGCGTCCAACAGACGTGCGTCACTGGCCACTGTAGTTGCTAAGCTTCCGTGTCTAAATAGGCAGCGCGGGGTATAAGAACAATAAGTCATGATAGATTTTAACATTTAAAAATATTCAAACCTGATTTTTTTAAGTGAACATTTTTGAAACACAAACTCTTTAAAATTTGAGAACAAAATTTGTAAAACTCAATCAGTTTTGGGGAATCTCTTATATTTTCTCAAGACATGATTATTTTTGAAATTCCCCCAAAAAATTGAATTTGCAAAGAAATTCTGAATACATGAACATTTTTAAATTCGTGAACAAATTTTGAAAATAAGAACTTTTTTGAAATTCCCGAACAATTTTTGAATTTCAGAACAATTTTTTGAAATGTAAAATTTAGTTTTTAAAATTTTCCATTTTTTATGTAAAGAAAGCAAACAATTTTCAAAATTTTAAAACAGGAACATTTTTTACTTCTTAAAAAATATGCGAATTCTATGAATTTCTGAACATTTTATGTGAATATAAAATAAATTTGAAAAGGGAGAAAGAAACATGATGAAAATAAAAAAGGAAAGGAAAAAGAAACATGAAAGAAAATAAAAAAGGAAAGGAAAAAAGCAGAAAAAGATGAAAAAGGGGCGGCCCAGTCGTAAGCACGCCTGTGCGAAGCCCGACTACTTTCTAAACGTAGGTTTTCATTGGAATTCGCTCAATCTGTTATGGAACAAGAGAGCCGTTTCATCTTTATCTTAAAGAAATGTAAAAATGAATAGAAAGTAAAATGATTCAACTTTTTTTTATATTTTGATCAATATTTTTATTTAGCTAACAGCTAGGTGTTGCATCGCGCCTCAAATAGGGTTTTCCGTAAAGTTCAGTTACATTTTAATAAAAGAATGAAGTAAAAATTCTAACGGCGACATTTTTCTTGTTACATAGGAGCTCTCTCGCGAGTAGTAATCAGCCTAATTAAAGCAATTTGTGTACACTCTTTATATTATCTGAAAAAAGTGATCTAGAGGAAAAGGACATGGAAAACGCTGTCCACTTGAAAGCCGGACGTCAGAGCAGAGGCATGAAACCAGCCATGTTGGGCATGGACGCGTGAAGCTTGCATGCATGCACAGCTTTTCCAATTTCCATCTCCATCGATCAGTGCTCTACACGGCAGCTACATATACCCCGTGCCGCTCGTTCCATAGCTCATCAACCAGCTCCATCGACCACTCCACTACCGTGCCTCAGAGCTCATCACGCGCACTCAGGCACGAGGAACACACTAAAATGGCTGCCCAAAACAAGGAGGTGGACGCCCTGGTCCAGAAGATCACCGGCCTCCACGCCGCCATCGCCAAGCTGCCCTCGCTCAGCCCGTCCCCCGCCGTCGACGCGCTCTTCACCGACCTGGTCACCGCGTGCGTGCCCCCGAGCCCCGTGGACGTGACCAAGCTCGGCCCGGAGGCGCAGGCGATGCGGGAGGGCCTCATCCGCCTCTGCTCCGAGGCCGAGGGGAAGCTGGAGGCGCACTACTCCGACATGCTCGCCGCCTTCGACAACCCGCTCGACCACCTCGCCGTCTTCCCCTACTACAGTAACTACATCAACCTCAGCAGGCTGGAGTACGAGCTCCTGGCGCGCTACGTGCCCGGCGGCATCGCCCCGGCCCGCGTCGCGTTCATCGGCTCCGGCCCGCTGCCGTTCAGCTCCTACGTCCTCGCCGCGCGCCACCTGCCCGACACGGTGTTCGACAACTACGACCTGTGCGGCGCGGCCAACGACCGCGCGAGCAGGCTGTTCCGCGCCGACAGGGACGTGGGCGCCCGCATGTCGTTCCACACCGCCGACGTCGCGGACCTCACCGACGTGCTCGCTTCGTATGACGTTGTCTTCCTGGCCGCGCTCGTGGGCATGGCGGCCGAGGACAAGGCCAAGGTGATCGCGCACCTTGGCGCGCACATGGCGGACGGGGCGGCCCTCGTCGTGCGCAGCGCGCACGGGGCGCGTGGGTTCCTGTACCCGATCGTCGATCCCCACGACATCGGCCGAGGCGGGTTTGAGGTGCTCGCCGTGTGTCACCCCGACGACGACGTGGTGAACTCCGTCATCATCGCACAGAAGTCCAACGACGTGCATGAGTATGGACTTGGCAACGGGCGTGGTGGACGGTACGCGCGGGGCACGGTGCCGGTGGTCAGCCCGCCCTGCAGGTTCGGTGAGATGGTGGTGGACCTGACTCAGAAGAGAGAGGAGTTTGCCAACGCGGAAGTGGCCTTCTAATCGCTGCGACTGCGAGGTCATCATCGGTACGCTGCTGCTAAATCGCTTTGCAATCGTATGTGGTAATTTTCATACTACTAGTACTACCACCACCAATGTATGCATTTCAAGTCATGTGTGTTTGTATCCAATAATGTAAGTGTGATGTTTACACGCGCATGTATTGTACACTCGGTCTCTAAAAGACAGGGCAGATCAGGATAGTGTGCAAAGGAACAATATGTGTTGTTGCAGGTTGGCTGTATGCATCATGTCTATGCAGAGGCCGATGTGTGCTCATTGTGTTTGTATCTTCTTGATGCTTCATTTTGAGTCAATAAAATCCACCCTTTATCGAAAAAATGTGTTGTTGCAGGTGTATGAGTTGGGAATAATGGTTTTCGTTCACAAATACCCCCTTCGTCCCATAAAACAACCTACAAAAACGTCTTACATTATGGGATGGAGGGAGTATGATGTAATCAATGTTTTATTCATACCCAGGTACATTTTCCGGTTGTCAAGTTGCTCGCTAAGTCTGGCGGACAATGTACGTTGCTTTTGACCTCTAAATCCGTTCATGGCTCGACAAGCTCTGTCAGGGGTCAGCTTCATGATTTTGTTGGAGCCATCACCGTCTGTCGGGGAGTTTAATTATGTAAATTGGAGTGAACTTTACTGGCATTGTTTACTTTATATACTACTCCCTCGGTTTCAAATTATTCGTCGTGGTTTTAGTTCAAATTGTGTTAACCCTACTTGAGATCTCATCTCCTATCCCATGGGGCATACCATGTATGATGGTCAACGTAAGTCAAGACGAGTGAATGAAAAGCAAGCCCAGTCAATATGGTCAATAATAATCCATGAAAGCTCCCTGGGTCCAAGCAAGCCACCCCAATCGACGAAAGTCCAATCAAGCCTTCATGGTCAACAAGTCCTATAAAAAAAGACCACGTAAAAGAATACGTGAAAGCAAAAAAAAAAGACCACATGAAAGAATAAGTGAATGACCAACACAAAAGAGCAAAGAAGCACAAAACCCAAGCAAGAAGGCCTTTCTGGTGGAGAGAATCTCTTCCTAAATGGGCCCCCACCCCCTCCCAGCCCAACTAGTAGCACATGGGATAAAAGACAGAAAATTACGCAGTAGTGTCACTAGAGTTTATGCACATCCTCCTCTCAAGACCAAGTCCTTCTTACGCGGAGTTGGTTCAAGATCTCCTTAGAATAAGAATCTTCCACCTTGTTGAAACTTCCTCTTGGATCGTGAGAATCACCGAACCGGGTCTAGTGGATTTTGGTTTCAATCCAGAGTGTTTGTGACTTGAGTTATATCTCAAAAGGCTATGTGTCATTGAATCTCATTATTGAGTAGGCATCACTAGTTATCTCTTCAATTTGTGAATATCGGGGCTAGGTGCAGTATCCGATTGTACAATGATATATTCTTGGTACCTTGATGTTACATTTCAATGGAATACGATCCACGGTGATGCCGCACATGATGGCCACAACAACAACTATGAGATCTCATATTTTAATGTTGTCCTCTTCAACTAAGTTTTATTATGCCCTTGGTGGTTTGTTGCCACGTGCCTTTGGCTAGGGGTGTCGATAAGCTATACTTCTGTTCTCTTTGTGTCACTGGGGGTTTGAAATTGGCCTTTTAAGAAGCACCATGCCCATCCGTAAACTCAGTTTTCGTGTGGGGCATCCGTAAACTTAGTTATTTCATAAGTTTGAAGCATGTGTCTGATCATAGATGTGATTTACCGTATTTTATCATTTGCAGAGTCTACATATCAAACTAAATTCAGTTCAAGACATTGCCAAAAGCCTATGCAAGACACATGTTGGTGTGTTTTCTTAATATAAACCGACACCCTGTTCTAAATCGAAAACTAATATATATAAAACCTCTTATACAATATTAGTTTATCGAGGGAGTATTACATAAGATCGATCTACAACCAAAACCAAACTCACAATAAATCTTCTTTTTTGGCTCACCTTTTTGGAACATGCAAGTTGTGGTTTTGTTTTGAGAGAAAATGCAAGTGGTGGTTCAAAAAGGTGGAAAGGAGAGCAGGAACCACGCCGGTTGGCCCACGTGTCAGCGGCCCGTACTAAACCACCTCCCCTTATCCCCTCTTCCACCGTCCCCCGCTGCTTGGCCCTGTGCCGCTCCACATCACCCCGAGCTTCGTGACCCCTCCCCCGCGCGCTCGCAGCCTCGCAGCACCGCGCGGCCGGGCGCCATGGCGCACTCCTGCCTCTCCGCGGCGCGCACGGCGGCGGCGCTGCGCCTACCGTTCCAGGCCGACCACGCCGCGTCCGCGTTCCCCCGCCCGGCGCGCGCGCCGTCGTCCTGTCCGCACGCGCACCGGCTCATTGCCGCCGCGCCCGCCGTGCCGGTGCCGCGGAGGAGCAGGCGCGCGCTCGCCGTCGTCGCGATGGCGTCGCAGGAGGAGGCCACGGCTGTCGAAGAGGCGCAGGAGGAAGAAGTAGTACAGGAAGCCACGGGGCAGTCGGAAGAGGATGAGCCAGCAGCAGGGGAGGTCGAGGAGCAGCAGCCGGAGGAGGAGGAGGAGCAGGGCGCGGCCGAGGAGGCAAGCTCGGACGGCGGCGATGGAAGCACCGGTACCGGGAGCAGCGCCACCAAGCTCTACTTCGGGAACCTGCCGTACAACTGCGACAGCGCGCTGCTCGCCGGCATCGTGCAGGACCACGCCGTCCCGGAGATGGTCGAGGTGCGCGCGCGCGCGCACGCTGTTTGACGAAATGCGTCGGCCGATCGCTTCCGTCTTGATCTCAAACGCCTGCGTTTTCAGGTGCTCTACGACCGGACGACGGGGAGGAGCCGGGGCTTCGCCTTCGTGACGATGAGCACGCTCGAGGACTGCGAGCGGGTCATCAAGAACCTCGACGGCACCGTGAGCACTCTTCTTCATTTATCCTCCATGAATTCCTCACACCCACGCATTGCTATTGACGCAGGCCGATCGCAACGATTTACATTTCGTTTGTAACTTCAGCTGTACAGCGGGCGCACGATGAGGGTGAACATGGCCGACAGGCCGAAGCCGAAGGCACCGCTGTACCCGGAGACAGAGCACAAGCTCTTCGTGGGCAACCTGTCGTGGACGGTCACCCCGGAGATGCTCACCGACGCGTTCCAGCGCTGCGGCAACGTGGTCGGCGCCCGAGTGCTCTACGACGGCGAGACCGGCCGGTCTCGTGGCTACGGCTTCGTCTGCTACTCCACCAAGGAGGAGATGGACCAGGCCATCGAGACGCTCAACGGAACGGTATAAATCAAAATCTCTCTTCTGTTTGACTCCATGAAAAGCTCTGAATTGCAAATCTGGCATATGAAAACTTTCGGAATGCAGAATGTAGCAATCGAGATATAACTCATGGACCTTTGCCAAGATGAACTTTGTTGTATTAACTTGGATTCTGCTTGGAAATGCAATTCATTCTTCACAACGCCAATAAAAAAAAGTAACAGAGTTTTCATGACATAATTGAACTTAACTGGATAATAACACATCCTGCAGGAAATCGAAGGCAGGGAGATCCGGGTCAACTTGGCCCTAGGGAAGAGATACTAGTCACCAAAGATGGATCGTTTCTTCACGTTGGAGAAACTCGCATCAGGCTCGGGATTTATGCGATGCTTCCTTGCTATGCAAAATTACAGAACAACAAATAAGCGCCATCGATTGCTCTGTGGGAGCGCATTCCGAGAGCAGTGACACTGGTTCTTGCGTCGCCTGATCTGATATGTCGACCTGGTGTATATTTTGGTGCCTTCGTTCATCGAAATGCAGTGGGGGAAAGCCTTGTTTTTCTATAAGAAAATGGATGTGTATTTAATGATGTGAAATTGTGACTGAAAATTGTTGGGGTTGCTGGTGAGCATATATTTCCATGGTTCCATGATCTTGGAACTGCATTCTTTTAGATCCTCTTGCAACTTGATTTCATGTTTGTTGGCACAAATTATTGGGCTGAGGATGATAGAGTACCTAATTAAGTGTACGTATTTGTCCGAGATGGATCCGTTACCATTCTTTCTAATAGCAGTTATGCCAGATTCATGTGAACACTAAGCTGTTGTTTGGAGAATCAACTCAGACACTTTTTTTTAACTCAACATTGTCAATGCATATTGCAACTGCAAATTAATGTACACTAGAAGGATTGGGGCCGTTTTGCTGCGTCGTTGGTGTTTTGGGTTTCTTAAAAAGAATTAATCACTATGTTTCAAAAAATAAGGTGTATTACTTTTTTTTAAGTCAAACTTTTTAAGTTTGATAAACTTTGTAGAGAAATATATCAAAATCCATAATATCAAATCAATATCATTAGATTAATCATCAAATGATTTTCTATATTATTTTTTAATATTATGGATGTCAATATTTTTGCTTTGAACTTGATCAAAGGTAAAGAAATTAAATTTTTCAAAAAACTAATACCCCTTTGTATTTGGAACTGATGGAATACTTAGTTTGGCGGGTGGAGGAGATGATGGAGTGTGTTTTTTTTTTAGGTGGCGTTGATTTGGTGTGCCTTTCGTGGTGTGATTCTGTATATACCGCTAGTCAACCCATATTTAAGTAGGAAAATTTCTGCGTCGATGATTGCATGTATCATATGGTGACACTTATTTTCTACATGGTGGGAGGGTGCGCGGGATTACTATGTTTTTATAGGCCAATTGTTGATTAATTTGAAAAATTGTTGGCCTGATCAAAATTGTAAATCATGTCCAAAATTAAATACCTTAATAGAATGAAAGAGCTTCAAAATTAGGGAACATAGTAAATTAAAAGAATTGAATGGGAGAGCTCCTTGAGAAATTATTGACCTGGTCAAAATTGGGTGACCCAAATTCTAGTTTGAAGACCTCAATTATATGCGAGGCCTTAAAACTTAAGAAGCACAGTGTGTAGTATAAAAAGATAGAGTAAGAGAGCTTCGAGAAATTGTTGACCCGGTCAAAATTAGGTGACCCAATTCCAATTGAAAACCTCAATTGATTGTTGGGCCTTAAAAACTAGGGAATTTAGTGTTATAGAGGATTGCAATACTACTTTTTTGAGAGACAACATAGTCCATTAGAGTCAAGAGTACAAGACTCATACACAAACCTCAGGAGTACCATATGAAGGTCGTAAGTTGTATGTATTGTGACAGAGCAATCATGACAGTGACAATTATGGTTGTATGCATCATTTTGATGCATAGGCCGGGGTACCTCCTTTTTTTAATGACAGTGACAATTTTATTCTACCTTTTCTTGGTTTGATTGTGACCACACGCTGACACGTGGATGGAGGCTAACAAAGTAGCAATATTTTATTTCCATTGGTGTATTAAGAGGAATTTGGGGAAAAAAAGATGACTTCACTAAAGGAAAGAAATAAAAGAACAAATGAAGTGAAATTAGCTCATAGCTGCTTTTATATTTCAAATTTCAATATCACATCTCACAAACAAAATAAGAACATAACTGAATAATAACTCATATTGTAGAAAATCGTAGTTAGGGAGATCCGACACAACTTAATCTTTGATAAAAGATATTAGAGACCAGTTGTTTCTTCACATAGAAAAACCTTCCAAAAGGTTTATGTGATGCTTTTATACCATAAAAATCACAACTTTAGGTCTGTTGTGAATTACAGACCAGTAGATTAGACACCCATTTCTTGTTAGAGCACACTGCAAGAGCCACAACTGGGACGATATGTTCATTCAAAGTTGTAGCATACTCGACGGGTGTACCAATTGATATAATAATGATGGCGAATTAGATTCTATTGCCCCATACTCACCGCACAACGTTGTTTTGATCTCTTTTAACTTGTTTTGTTCATGTTAAACGATGTGTTGGCCAAAAATATACTCCAAATCCAGTCATAATTTTACGAAATCCAAACTATTATTTGTTAAATTACTAAACACAAGAATGTCCACGGCTTGTATATGTTATTATAATACTAAACTTTTAAATATATCATATTACATCAAAAAACAAATAAAACATTTTTCTGAACTACTCGCACATCATCATATGCCATTTTTGTTTTTACTCAGTATCCATGAGAGTCACGCATAGTGGTGATTCGCCAGTAATATCTTCTCTCGGCATGTTAAGAATTATACCCCTCCTCGTGGTAGACCTAGATCATTGGATGCCAATTCTGGGAGCTAGTGTGTGCACGCTTCATGGCGTAGACCGATGACACTAATGATCAAGCCATGAACGTAGACCTCGCTAGTGGAGCCGACCGAACTTATCGACGCTAGGTTACCTCTTTTTGTAACTTAAAATATTGTTTTGTAAACTAACTAGTACTAACATGTCCACTGCTTAAAAATACTCATTATAATATTAAATCTCCGGCTTACCATATCACACCAAAAAACAAACAAAATACATCTCCGAACTGTTGCCATATGTTAGATCACCATCAAACTTACAATTACTATGTCACTACACTCTTGACTAGCTTAGATGTC
The DNA here is from genome assembly GCA_904067115.1 of Aegilops sharonensis. NCBI lineage: Eukaryota > Viridiplantae > Streptophyta > Magnoliopsida > Poales > Poaceae > Aegilops > Aegilops sharonensis. The sequence goes on from LR880971.1 coordinate 780,521,890, forward strand.
GACTGTGTGATACACATCACAATGAACGATCTACCATATGGTGAAAACTATAAAAGAAAGTATGTTTAACAAAACTTTATTTCTAGTTCAATGGTGAGTTGGTGACCATACTCACCAAGCCACCAACTGATGCACATAAGCTAAGGTCATCTTGGAAGCAAAATTTTAAAACATAAGAATATCCCAAACTTGTGATTGAGCTTATGTGTGTGGATTAATACATGGGTTAAAAAGGCATTAATGCTTCAAATGGTGTATTTGAATGGTACCCATAGGATAAATAAGGAACTTTAGAGGAACAAATAGATTTGAAAGAGATAGAGCATAATGTACTATTGTACTCTCGAGGGGAAAAAATACTGTTTGAGACCATGTATATTTGGTTAATTCAACCTCAGTTTCGTAGTCCAAAGGATTTTATATGGGATTTTCAGATTCTAATAACCTTATAAAAATCTATAGTCCAAAGAGACGTCGAGATACTACTAAAGTTACCCCGCAAAAAAAAAGAGATACTACTAAAGTTTTCTATAGAAGTATAAAAGTAAATAGAGACCTCTTGCTTAAAAAATAAAAGAAAAAACTGAATAAGAAAAGGCCAAATCAAGTCGGGGCCACTGGTGTGCGTGACGTGTCTCCTCCTTGTTGGCGCCACCAGGAGCAACCAAAACCACCGGTGTCCATGATATCCAAAATGTGACCAAGAAAGGGCAATAGTTTTCCCTAAAAAGTGTTAGCAACATGAACCAAAATGGAGATATTTTCCATTTTTCTAAGAAAAGATGAAAATGAAAATAAATCAAGCGGGAGGGAGCCACTGGTGTGGTGTGAGCGTGACATGTCTCCTCGTTGGCGCGACGAGAGGCAACCAAACCACCGGTGTCCACAAGACCACCACATCCTCCCACCTCGACTACGAGAGGAGGGGCAGCCTCCTCCCTGCCACACACCACCACTCCTCACCGCACGCACGCGCGCCTGAGCCGATCGAGCAGACGCGCGCGAGCCCGGCACACCTCGCCGCGGGCCATGGCCATCTCAGCCACCTCCAGCCTCGCGCTCCACGCGGCCCCGTCCGCCACCCGCCACCGCAGCGTCGTCGCCTCGGCCTCGGCCGCGCGGTTCGACCGGCGCTCGGCCGTGCTCCTCCTGCTGTCGGCCGCGGGTGCCGGGTCGTCGTTGGCGGCGGTGGCGCCGGCCGCGAACGCCGCGGGCAGCATCGGGCTGTTCGGCATCCGGAAGAAGCTGGAGCGGGCGGAGGAGGCCGCGCGGGAGGTGGGCGAGGCCGCGGTGGAGGCCGTGGAGGCCGGCGGGGAGGCGGTGGCGGAGGCCGGGAAGGAGGTCGCCGGGGAGGGCATGCAACTGGCCGCCGAGGCGGGGCTCGCCGGCGACGCGCTCGTGCAGGCCGGCGTGGTCGCCGGCGCCGAGGCGCTCGGGGTCCTCGTGGGCCTGTCCGTCGTCAACGGCATCCTCAAGCCCGAGGCCTAGAGAGCTTGGGCTCGGCCCGTAGTGTTTTTGCTAGCCCATCCGGTGTTTGGGTTTAGTGCTTACAGAAGGAACTGGCTATCATTATTTGTTCATGACTTTGTGGTGTGATATATTTTAGTAAGTATGATTTTATAGAGTGATGGATGCTCATGGTTCAACTATGTTATGTAGCATGTAACAAGATCATGCAAATTGCTTTGTAGGGAATTTGCTACATTAATGTATAAAACTTACATTGTTTCATGATGCCAAGTACCTGTTCGGCAACTGCCCAACGCAAGAAATCCTCAAATCCAGCTCCTTGATCTCGCTTCCATCTTCCCGACGAAAATCGTGGTTCGAAAGAACCATTCAGCAATAGAACTCCCAGATCTTTGATCACTAGTCTTGGTCCGGTAGCCGCTTAACACGTTAAGCTCAATTCTGGCATGGTAGGCAGAAAAAGTACTTGCTTCGTTCTTTTCTTTGCCCGTACGAATCGTTTTCTTTCACTTCACGGAGGTAGCTCTCCATAAATAATGTGAATTCCTTGTTCTGCAATTCATGGGATCGCCAAAACACCAGCTCCTCATTTTTGCACTACAACCCGTCTTAGATTTGTGAAGCTAACTTCACGGAGTTGCCCTGTTTGGCCCAGCTTCGTCTGCTGACTTAGAGAAGCCAGGAGCTGGGCAGTTGCCAAATGCTCCTAGGCCCTAAGAGTATGATTGGACGCTCTGAAAACAGAACAACTTGTGATGGTTTGGTAACAATTGTAATGGAAATTAACCAAGTGGAGCTTTTTCGGGGAAATATGGGATATATTGATCATATAGGTTTACAATCTACAATGATAATAGATGCTACACTGGGTAGGACACCATCGTTCCAAAATGACAATCAACTAGCCTATCTTCGATCACTTTGACAATGAGTAAGTCGCAACCCTTCTAGCTCAAATGCCGCCTTCTTAACATGTTGAAAAGAAGCAAGCCATGACGCAATCCGCAAAGGTCTTACATATCAAGAGCTTGGCATGCCAGCATATAGGCAATAATGGTAGAACAATGACATTTCTCACCTTTCAAAGGCTGTCCAAGGGAGTGAAAAGCTCTACTTCTTCTGCATCACAACATGCATCCTGAATAGTCGTGAAAACATGCGTCTTGCCCCACACCTCTAAAAGCAGTCCATCCGGAGACAGAAGGAACGACCCGTTCACATTTATCTTGGCGCGCTCGGTGTGGGCAGTGTCCAACATACTAACTTGCCATATTTTTGTGTCGTGTGCTACAAGATTCACAAGGTGATAATTGTTTGCTAGATCGAAGATTAGTTGCTGGGTTGCTGACAGTGTTACCGTCTAGGGGTGCCTCATCATACCAAAAGCCGACTTGAGTAGGCCGGCCTGGGCACCTTAGGCCAGTTTAGGCCCTGGGTCAACATCCTAGCCCATGGGCCCCACAGAAAGAACGATCGAAAGACTTGGAGTGTACGAAAAGGAAGCCGGCATCTAGGAGGACCCCCCACAACCCTAACCAACTAGGATCATGTAAATCCTGGAGCCCAAACGGGGTAGGACTAGTTGATAGGGATAGAACCTTAGAGATTATTTTCAATCCCTCGATCATCATTTTACACCCCTATAGACCAAAATTAATACATACGAGAAGAAAGTAGGGTTTTACCTCCACCTTGACGGTCTGAGCCATGTGTTCTCCGATCTACTCGCCTAGCCGATATAACATATCGAGGGATTTGCCAGAAATAACTCCAACATATGTCAACATATATAATGGTTTTATTAACCGTAGTACTCCCACTACCGTTTTTTGGGTAGTATTTGTAAAAGATGTTTGGATTACTCTTTTCTAAACATAGTAAAGAAATTATGGTTTCTTCAAGAAGTCATAGAAACCAAGTCTAGCCTAACACACACAACATGGTCCTCACTTGGTACTCTCTCCGTCCGAAAAAACTTGTCACAAGCTTGTTTCTCAAATAGATGTATCTAGCACTAACTTAATACTAGATACATTCATTTGAGGGACAAGTTTTTCCGGACGAAGGGAATAGGTACCAAAAAACCTCAACTCATCTCATAATCGAACACAGGGTGGGTAAATACTTTTTTTTCGCTTTTCTTTCAAATACGGTGCAGTGCGCCTTCTTTGTATTATAATTGTCAAGTGAGCTCCTAAAAGGAATATTGACCGTCAAAACAACATTAGGTGTTCTAAAAGACCATGTCCATCATCTATGTCTGGAATTCACAAAACTACTCTACTTGTTAAATACAGCCCGGTGTTCACCATGATAAAGACCATAACACAGTTTAATGTCACTTTGTTCAAAAATATATATTTTTTAAATATTTTAATATGAACTACATACAGACTGAAATGCGTGAATCTACACATTAAAATGCACCTATATACATCTGAATCAGAAAAAAGAAAGAACAAAGTGAACGAAGGGAGTATATACATTTTCTCTCTCGAATACTGTATATTTCTGACGTGGCCAACTCAGAAAAACGAAATCAGATTTGAGCCCAATTCTATTGGAAGAGAAGTGATAGCGTGGGCCCACAGCCTTGTCGGCAAAGACGTGCTAAAACAAAACGAAAGAAAAAGAGAAGTGAGAAAAAAACAATACTGTTTCAGAACCAATGGCCACCGCCGTGCTCCGCTGCCCGCTGCTCGCCTCGCCTCTCCCGGCCGGCGGCGCCGCCGCCGCCTCGTGCTCCGGCTCCCCCCGACCCTCGCGCGTCCACATACGGCGGCGAAGGTGCCCGAGTCCCCCGCTCGCCGTCTCCTCCGACTCCTCCAAGCCCCTCGCCTCCTCCTCGACCGGCGGCGGCGCCGACCCCGACGAGGAGCCCGTCCTGCCCCTCCTCCAGGAACTCGCGGTGCGCCACTCTCCGTACCGCCTGCATTGATTCCAAGATTTGGTGGATTGGTTTTGATTGCGTTGTTCTGTTGGTAGGATTGCTTGGTGCTCCCGCCCAAATTCCTGTCCCTGCTGCCCCGCGACCTCCGCCTCGATGTAAGCAGTCACTACCCCCTTCTCAGCTCCGATCCAAGCTCATCTGCACAGTTGCTACGGCCATTTGGTTATGAGCTAAGATTATCAGTTGATAACTGTACACTCACTGAGGATAATCACAGTAAAAGCGTCAGAATGTGGCTGGCAAAGTGTTGCCTATCTTATGCTGAAGTTGAGGCTCACCAGTTGTTCTTTGACTACTTTTACCTAGTGGCTAAACAAATGTGGAACTTGGTTAGGCACTACATGCCAAGCCAAGTTATTGAACTAGGCATACTGAAATTGCATCACTACGGTCAGTTTGAACTGTAAATACAACTTTCATCCATCTAACAATTTCTGCTTGATTTTGCTTGAAGCTCAATGACGCGGCATTCGATCTCTCCAACGGGCCTGTTCTCAACGAGGTACGTAGCTCAGAATTCAGTGATTCAATCTAACAACATTGGAGTTCTATCTATTCTGGTGCAACCGTGTCCAACTATTGTTGTTTGTTTGCTGGGAGACAGTGTGGCCAAGAGGTCGGTGACCTGCTGCTGGACCTGGGAAAAGCATGGGAGATGGCTAACACAGAAGCATCAAACAACCTTGCCAAGCAGCTGCCGTCGATGGCGCCCTACTTGACTGCCAGCGCGAAATCAGGCACGGATCTCATCTGTATATTGTTAGGATCTGTGTTCTACATGACATGGTTTCTTGACTGAAGGCTGCGTTCCTTGCTGTTTTCCTTACATAGCGTAGCATTTGGCAAGCGGCTGGCATCAGCTGGAAAGAAGTTTCAGACTATGGGGCAGTATGGCAATGGAGAGTTCAAGAAGGTTAGCAATTCACTCACCCTCTATCCATCCTTTTCTTCTGAAATTGCTTCAGGTACATTTGCTTAGTGCTGGATTGCAATTTGGTTATGTCGCAAACACGACTCCATGTCGTTACCATATAATTGGGGCCAGTAAGCGGCTTTCTTCCATGTCGAACATTTGTGTAAGATTGGTTGCAGCAGATAAAAACATCTGAATGTGGGTGTATTAGTGACGGGAATCCAGCCAGTTGGGACAGAAGAAAACTCTCGGATTCATTGTGTGACGATGCTTCAGCATGGCTTCATGTTCTGTCTCATTGCTAAATTAATTTGCATCCTGTTCTTGATTGTTTTTCGGAAGGTTGACTTGATCCACACATGTATCTGCAAATGTAACATCCTTTTATCATATCTTTGTAGATTTCTGAAACAATGATCAAGATCGGTAAGGCTCTGTCGAAACGCCCAGTGATTCAAGCTGAAGTACAGGCCATGAAAGAAAAGAGAAAGCTGAAGGTAAGTTTGCCTCTCTGCACTTTGATCACCTATTCACCTTCAGGTGGACTGCGGACACGGTTTAACCTCGTACCCTTATGTTTTCAGTTTGCAGGAGCTGAATTTGAATTGACAGCACAAAATGCGTACATCGGTGCTGCAGTTGGACTGGTTTTTGGGTAAGTTCCAGACCCATACGCCTGTAAACCATCTCTTTCAGTTACGAAACTTGTAAAGGTAATTGGTTTTATTTTCTTGGTCAGCTGTTGTGCATGAATTATACTAGTGCTATATATTTGCCTAAGGAACATGCCACATGTGACACTTTTGACCAATGCCAATAAATAAGTAGATAGATTAATGTAGTTACCAGTTTCTCAAAATACTTTACTGGATACTTCTCATGTTTGCGCTGCATGCATGTCATACTACTACATTTCATACTGGATTCTGATTCCATGTAAGTGATTCCTTATCTCACCCAATAGTATTATGTTAACAACAGACAAGCTGTTGGTCCATAGTATCATTCTATGGATATAATTCTAATGGTGTCCGGTTAATAAAGGATACATGCACATCATGCTTCACGTATAAAACCGATCGACACCCAAGCATGTCCATTACATAATTCGATCGTGCGCGCTCTTTCGCGATGCCATGAATATTCAACCGAATGCTTGTTTGACATCCCACGTCCACCCTCCGCCGCAGGTTTTTCTCCTGGCAGCTGGCCCAAGGCGTGCAAAGCAGTCCAGACGACAGCCAGGTAACTGAAGGCTACATACATAGGTTCCTTTTGAACTATGTATGTTTCACTATCCACCCTGCCACCTTCTCTGAAAGTTCTTCTTTTTCTTCCTGATGCAGCCGCTCAAGGTCCCGCTGCTGCTCCTCGGCTACACTTCGACGGCCCTGTCCGCGGCCGCGGCGGTGGGGCTCGTGGTGCTGGCCCTGCAGATGAACCCCGAGGACAAGTCGGACTAACTGAACTATCTCTTAGTTTCTTTTTCTTTTTCTTGAGTTGGAACTGCCTTTCAGTTCCTGAAAACCGCTGAGCTCGCGTGGCATCTTAACCCCC
>LR880971.1:780529185-780549372 GCA_904067115.1 Aegilops sharonensis
TGTAAAAACCTGCAATGCTCCCCTTGAGTTAACTGTAAAATCTGTTTGCCCTCAGAATGCAAAAGAAAGGCAAATGATTCGCTGCTGCGTCGTCGCCGCATGGAGCATTTTGTGCAAATGATAAAGCGTCGTTTGTTCGTGTGAAACTGGTAGACTGGTAGTGTTGCCTTGCTGACGTGAGAAAGGGGGTGAAACACCCTGGGACTGTCCCACTTGCAGCTTATGCTATCAATTGCTGGATACTCCCTCCGCCTCTGAATTACTTGTCGCGGAAACATCCATTTCTGCGAGCGACGAGTAATTCGGGACGGAGGGAGTGCATTCTTACGGCGTACCAATGAAATTCGCGGGGGCTCTCAAGAACACGGCGGGTTCGTAGGTGTGCGGACAGAGGCCGAACCCTAGTCTTTTTTTTCTTTCTGAACAGCGGGAAATTTTCTCGCTCTGTAATTCCAGATGCCAGTGCTCTTTGTTCGGAAGAAAAATAAATGGACGTCGGTTTTCTCTGAAAATTCCAAGGCTCCAGCCGGCCTTGTAATCCTGGACCTACTCCATTTCTGCAGAGGATTCTCCGTTAGGATCTCAGACCGATCCGCCAGCCTGGCGTAGCAATAATCTCGGACATCCCAAACCCACAGCGAGCCCGCCCGGCCCGGCCCGGCCCGGCCCGGCCCGGCCCGGCCCGGCCCGGCCCGGCCCGGCCCGGCCCATTCCACCAAGCCGAAAACCCCCACCACCGCTTGCCCTCCTCGCCGCTGCTCTCCTCCAGTCCACCTCCCCTATCCCCACCCCCTCCACAACCCCCACCCCACCCCTCCCCTCCTCCGCTGCCCGGACCATCCCTAGCACAGCGGAAGCGATCGGCAATGGCGTCCTCCACCCAGGGCCAGGTCATCACCTGCAAAGGTAACCCCGCTCCACTCCGAGACTTGATGGTAGTGTGTATCTGGAGTTGTCGTTTGGTCTGATCTGGGGTTTCGTGGTCTGCTGTGCGCAGCGGCGGTGGCGTACGAGGCGAACAAGCCGCTGGTGGTGGAGGACGTGCAGGTGGCGCCGCCGCAGGCCGGCGAGGTCCGCATCAAGATCCTCTCCACCGCGCTCTGCCACACCGACTACTACACCTGGAGCGGCAAGGTCCCATCCCCTCTCCCCTCCCCCTCTCTCCCTCGCTCTGCGCTTCCTCGAATCTAGGTTTCGCTCGCCGTGGTTTGTTTCCCGGGGGGCCTGTCGCCAGCGCTGGCACTGCTCGTAGTCACCGCCGCCCCCCGACCCCTGCGACTTATCCGGTGCTGGTAGTTGGATTTTTCTTCCCGTCAGTGTTGTTCCACTGGGTCACACGCTTGTGTTAGCGTCTTCAGAAGTTAGACTGCGACTGCTGAGGCTGTTGCTTTTTTTTTTTTTGTCTAGATCATTGCGGGTGGTCGCGATGAGACTGAATAATTGGGGATTAATGGACCTCCCTCCGTCCGGAAATACTTGTCGGAGAAATGGATGTATCTAGATGATATTTTAGTTCTAGATACATCCATTTTTATCTATTTCTCCCACAAGTGCTTCCAGACGGACTGAGTACGTAGCATTGTGCACCCGTTCGTTGTCGTGTGGGAATGGCTGGCTGTAGAGTGGCCTGATGTACAGAAGAAAATGTTTGTAGGAACTTGAAAGCCTACTGCATGATGTAGAGATTTACTAGAATTTGTGGTCATGTCATGAAAGGATTTCATTTGCTATGCAGGATCCCGAGGGTCTCTTTCCTTGCATTCTCGGTCACGAGGCTGCTGGGTAAGCCTACAAAATTTGTCCGATTTCAAGCTTTATCACACATAGCTAAGATAACTGTGGACTGATAAGTTTATTTTTGTTGCTGCTGATAGAATTGTTGAGAGCGTTGGCGAAGGGGTGACCGACGTGCAGCCTGGGGACCATGTCATTCCTTGCTACCAGGCGGAATGCAGGGACTGCAAGATGTGCAACAGCGGGAAGACCAACCTCTGCGGCAAAGTTCGTGGCGCCACAGGGGTAGGGGTCATGATGAGCGACCGCAAGAGCCGCTTCTCGGTGAATGGGAAACCCATTTACCATTTCATGGGCACGTCCACGTTCAGTCAGTACACTGTTGTGCATGATGTCAGTGTTGCCAAGATCAACCCGCAGGCGCCCCTGGATAAGGTCTGCCTGCTCGGCTGTGGTGTTTCTACTGGTAGGTTCTAACCGCACTTTCCTTGTACAGATCTGATGTTTTATTCATCAGCAGTCTAGTTTAGCCGTCACACAAGATTTTTTTCTGTAACTTCACATGCTTTTAGACAAATTTTGTGTGAAATGCTCATTGATTTGTTTGATTATCTCGGTTGCTCTATTGTTACAGTGATTTGCTAATTTACATTTCTAGTGCAACAGTTAGCATCAAGTGGGTTGTTTCTCTGTTCTATTTATTTTGCTTAAATCACCCTTCATTTAGGGCCCCTTTATCGGTGCAAGACTGTGGGGTTACCCATAATTTAGAGACCATCATTTGTGTCATGATGCTGCAAGATTCCTACTCTTTTATTGGTAAACTTTTTTCTGAGAGTCGACACATGATTCCATACTGTTGTTTACACTTGTTGTCGCTGACAACAATATGTGTAGCACCTTGACATTCTCGTGACTATCCTCTAGATAATTTCCAAAAATAGTTATTGTCTCAGTTTCTTTATATCTTACAAGTTACAATTATGTAGGCCTTGGAGCAGTATGGAATACTGCAAAGGTTGAAGCAGGTTCCATTGTTGCTGTTTTTGGGCTTGGCACAGTCGGACTTGCAGTAAGTAAAATATATTTGGATATACTTATATACCTGAGTGTGTAAACTACTAAGCTTCAACACCTGAACTTCCATTTTTAGGTTGCTGAGGGGGCAAAATCAGCTGGTGCTTCTCGGATTATTGGCATTGACATTGATACCAAGAAGTTTGATGTTGGTAAGATTACAGTTCCTGTCCTTTTCTTCATTGCAAACTCCGCCCCCCTGAATGCTTAGAAACTACTAATAGTATGTTAATTTTCCTCTTAAGCTGCACAAACTTTTTGTTCAACTGCCGAAAGAGAGTAGCTCATATTTGTGTTTTCTGCTAGAAGACGAAACTTTCTTGCGCTGTGCATGCTGTTTGTGGAAGCCTTTTTAAAACTAATGCTTGCTTTGAATAGAAACTGAAACTGTTCTCCTGCGGCTAGTGCGGGGAACGAGAATCTTTTATATAGTTGTTGCTTGGGTTAAATCCCACATATACTATCTAGAATCCAGTCAATATAAACCAGAAGTTTCCTAGACTTTTTTATGCCTTTCTTCAGTTCACAGGGCTCCTTAACGAATCACATTGGTTTCTAGGCTCATTCAGATCTATATGCCATGAGTATTCTTTTGTTCTCTTGTGGTAATATGCTAGTATGTATTACAAATGTATCCTTGCAAACTTGATGTGCTGTACTTGTTAATATTGATCACATTGCCTTTTATTACTGGATCACATTGCAAACTGGATGCTACTTTTTAATATTTGGCAATGGAGTTTGTATTTGTAAATCTGTCTTCTTTACTTGCTGTTTGCAGCTAAGAACTTTGGAGTCACAGAGTTTGTGAACCCAAAAGACCATGACAAGCCAATCCAGCAGGTCCTAGTTGACCTTACAGATGGTGGTGTGGATTACAGTTTTGAGTGCATCGGAAATGTTTCTATCATGAGGGCTGCACTCGAATGCTGCCACAAGGTAAGCTGGAGTTGCAGCTTATGTATATGGCATGTTCATGAACTTTGTGGACTCATCTCACACATTATTCACAACTCTCCGTAGGATACCTTACTCAGGCCAGTTAAGGGTCCTGACATAATCTATCATCGAATGTCTGTTTCTAAATAAATGAAAGATGTTTTGAGCCGAAAGGAAAAAGAGTTTAAATGCGTTTTAATATGTCATATACCTGTTTTTATATGGAAATATGTTTCTTACTGTTTCAAAATTCTCTCTTACAGATCCCTTTCATGAGTTTCGGCACCCCCAAAGTACAATATCTTGCCTTGACTGATTTTTTCCTTAACTGTAGGGCTGGGGCACCTCCGTTGTCGTTGGCGTAGCTGCGTCTGGCCAGGAGATTGCCACACGGCCATTCCAGCTCGTCACTGGCCGTGTCTGGAAGGGAACAGCTTTCGGCGGCTTCAAGAGCCGAAGCCAGGTTCCATGGCTTGTTGAGAAGTACATGAACAAGGTATCAATCACGCCCTCTCGAACAGAAATATTCTACAATTTAAGAGTAGTTTTTCCATCTGAAACAAAACCTGACCACCTATCTATCATTCACATCCACAGGAAATCAAGGTGGACGAGTACATCACCCACAACATGAACCTTACGGACATCAACAAGGCGTTCGACCTGCTGCACGAAGGCGGCTGCCTGCGGTGCGTGCTGGCCATGGAGCACTGAGGACCCTGCTATGTGTCTCGCCTGCTTCGAAGCCGAGCAGTTTGCGTCGTGTGAAATTGTAATGCAGATCTATCCTCCGCCCTTGGGACTATAGAACTCGTTTGGCCCCCGCTTGGCCTAGAAACTCTTGAACACGAACCGCTGCTATAATAATATGTTGTGTTGGATGGTTGCCTGGTTGGGGTCCGTTACTGCTAGAATGTTTTACTTGCTGAGTCCCATCTCTTGTGTCTGCAAATATGTGCCACAACTGCAACTGCAACTTTGCCTAGTCAAATATCAGCTTGAAAACACCACAGCAATAATGCCAGAGAACTAACGGTAGAAGTTCTACGGAAATTCTACAAAAACAAATCTACGTTTCTGTTGAGGTAATAATCCAGATATGGACTTGAAAATTTGTGATAGCAAACTAAATTATTTGAGCCAAAACAGATTTCACATTTTGGGAAAGATTCGGCCAGTAAGACAGTACTACATAATTTTTGCAGTTAAATTCTGAAAGAGATACAAGACCGTTTAGATCGCAAAAGTACACCTGTGTTCTTGTATTAGTTTACAGAGGGAGTACATCTTAGTAACCAGTATACATCCAGCAATGAACAAATCGTACACTGGCTTGTTTGATAAAAGAAGCATATAGTATTCTGACGCTGGCAAGTTCATCGCACGCATTGCGTGAAGAACGATGATGCAAAGATTTTGTAGTATCAAAACTTAATAGTCTGAGAATCTGAGCCAAAGCAGACTTCGCATTTGGGGAAAGATTCGGCAGTAAACGATACAAAAGTTTACAGTATGATGCAGGGAAAATAAATATACATTACATCCCAGTATACAGCTACGGCACCACAGCGGCGAACAAAATCGTACATTGGCTTGTTTGATGATAAAGGAGCTCAGAGTATTTTGTTGCATTGCGTGAAGAATGACGATGCCAAGATTGAAGTCTGGTGTCAAAAATTTCTGGAGCCATGAAGGTTCTTGATATCTCGGTTGGCTTCCGTGACCTCAGCGATGTTTCATTTCATTGCTTCTCCTCGACTTGGACACTGCTGCCTGCTAATTAGAATTGATGAATATAAATGACCGCAAGACCAATATAACACATGGTAGACATTTTGTGTCAACACGAATGATCATGCAGGATTTTGTTAATGACTAAACCAGTGAGCAAAATTGCACCAGACCAATTCATGCAAGATGTGCACAAATACTTGCAAATATTACTCTACGTCCCTAAGAAAGTACACACAATACTTAGGGCAGAATCTTAATTCTCAAACATTGATTCATAAGAAAACCACACAGTTATGCACATGAGGACTTGTTCGGTTTGGTGAGGATCGAGGGGTATTAAATCCATTGCAAGTCAAAATCCTCCTCATTCCCCTCCAATCCTCTCCGGAAACTAAGATTCCAATTTCTCTCTGTACCGACTATGCTAAACGATAACATCAAGAGAAAACTTTACAGACTTACAGTATGCTCTTAGTGTTAGATATGAGCACAATTCAGAGAAGCTTTCTTGAAATATTTCTTTTTCATTTCACTTACGCCTTTCTGCAAAAGAACACTACAATTCACTGAAATTACCATGCAAAAATCCGCTCTATGGCCAGATGTATATCTATTCATAGCTTGTCAATTTAAACTGGTTACTTAAACCTATGGAAATGTCACTGAAACTGACAAACGCTAAATGCAAGACGTGTGTTAATAATACAAGGAATCAGTGTCATAATGTGCAAGGAAAGAACAGAACCGAATTGTATGTGAGCTACTATGATTTTTTCGAGTAATTACCGATTCGAACTCGCGGCTTTCTCTCGCCAGTGGAGGGCTTCTTCTTCATGTAGCAGCCATTCCAATCACCCCCGTCCTGCGAATAGTAATCCATCGGGTATTCCCCTCCAAAATCATCTCCACCGCAATCACCATTACTACAATCACCATTTCCACAAGTTCCTGATCCTGAACAGCACCCACTGCCACCTCCACCGCCGCCATTTTGCCTACTCCCCTTCTCCCACCACCCAGGAACATACGCCAATGCAACATCAAACTCAAATGTTGTCAGCACCGGCCTCTTGAACCCCTCCCCCCAATCGATCGACAATCGAGGGCATGCAATCTGCACCCATGCATCCACAGAATCCCCGAATAGCTCCATCCTCGTCGGGGAGAGCTCCGACATGAGCACCACCGTGTGGTCCAAACCTTTCTCCTCCAGATGCTCTACCACACGGTCAAGAACCTTCAAGCTCCCCTGCCGGCCCAGCGTGCCGAGCACAACCCCCCAGCTCTTGGCCTTCCTCGCCGCCAGCACCGCCTCCTTCCTCGCCTGCTTCATCCCAACATGGTCATACTCCTCCAGCACAAGCACGCCAAGAAAGGGATCGAACCGGTAGGCCTTCACCGCAGGATTGGCAATCATGAACGCCTCGAGGTGGAACCTGCCATCGGCGACGAACACCACCACGCCCACCCCCTCCGCCTTCTTCAGCGTGGGCGCCGTGCACCCAAGGATCTCGCCGGCGGAGAGCGGCTTGGCCTGCGGCACGACGATGTCGCGGTACCCGTCCCGCGTGAGCATCTCGCGCGCGGCGTGCACCGCGGCGATGAACTGCACGGTGCCGGCGAGGGCGAGGCGGGGCGCGGCGTCCGGGTCCGGGAAGGCGCCCCGGACGGCGGCCGCGAGGCGGAGCGCGTCGACGCGGATCTCGACGAAGACGTAGAGCACGGGGAGGAGCGAGGAGGTGACGGGGACGAGGCAGGAGTGGCCGTAGTGGACGAGGAGGTCGGCGGCGAGGGCCTTGGCGGGGCGGTCGCCGAGGCAGCAGGCGCCGTAGGTGGGGTCGGCGAGGATGAGGACGTCGTTGGAGGGGTCCTCGGCGAGGAAGGGGCCGAGGAGGTGGGAGAGGGGCAGCGAGAAGAGGAGCAGGCCCTCGGGCAGCTGCAGCGCGGCGCGGCGCGCGCCCGAGGAGCGGATGCGGTGCGCCGTCTTGTGGAGCTCGAAGTTGTAGGCCGCCGGGAGGAGCGAGGCGGCGGCGGCGGCGAGGGTGGGGTCGTTGAGGATGGAGGCCGGGATCAGGGTGTGGATGAACCGCTTGGGGGCCGGCTTCTTCTTGGCGCTGCTCTGGGGCGCGTCCGCCGCGGTGACGGCGAGCGAGGTGGAGGGGTCGCCGGCGTCCATGGCGGCGGCGGCGGCGGCGGGTGGGGAGAGACGGGAAGAGGGGTTTGCTTAGCAGTACGAGACGACACGGAGCCTCCCCAAGAGGAGCAGCAGCAGGAGAAGGCCCATCCACTCTCTGTGAAAAATGCAAAGCCCTGCTGAATAATGGGCCAAAATGATCTTCTTTCGGCCCAGTTTAACTCGTTGTCTTCTTCGTTTCTTCCCATTGTCATTCTTCGGGGGAAATTCTATGTTTGTTTTTGAAGGAACTTTCAATCCATTCATAATCTATCATGGTAGTACAGAGAACACCAACTATATTTATTTTTACAACTAGGTCCATGGACCACCTAGAGATGTCTAAAAGTATTTGAGCAGGTCGAAGGCGCGCCACCATTATCGCTCTTCCCTAACTGGAACTGGGCAAACTTTGTTGTAGTAGACAATTGAAAGTCATCATGCTAAGGCTCCAAGGACCAGCGAACTAGAGCATCAATCATCGCCGATTAAATGAGTTGCAGATTAGAAAGATCAAATCTGTAAACACACAATCGAAAACTGGATCCAAAACAGATCCACCGAAGATCAACACCAACCGAATTCCGCGAAATTGGACGAAGACACACCTCCACACACCCTCCAACGATGCTAGACACACCACTAGAATAGCAATCAAACAGCGGCGGGGGGGGCCGCGCCCGCCCCCCCGCCGGGGGGGGGGGGGGGCCCCCCCCCCCCCCCATGTTTGATTCCTATTCTAGTGGTGTGTCTAGCATCGTTGGAGGGTGTG
The DNA here is from genome assembly GCA_904067115.1 of Aegilops sharonensis. Classification (NCBI taxonomy): domain Eukaryota; kingdom Viridiplantae; phylum Streptophyta; class Magnoliopsida; order Poales; family Poaceae; genus Aegilops; species Aegilops sharonensis. The sequence continues at coordinate 780,537,615 of LR880971.1, forward strand.
TGGAGGTGTGTTTGCGTCCAATTTCGCGGAATTCGGTTGGTGTAGATCTCGGTGGGGGCTGTGTCATTACAAAATTGGTGATGACTAGGAGTGAGTATTTGAAGCTATGAGCATCGGACGTTTTCCAATGAATTCTTGTTAAGTTCAACGTCTTGGCTGAGGTTGTGTGGCGGCCGCGACACCCTTTAATAGGAATGATTCGCCCCCCCCCCCCCACAGAAACCAAACAACAAAAAAAAAAGGGAAGGAGGGGGGGGGGGGCGGCCCGCCCCCATCAGTCCTATTAAAGGGTGTCGCTGCCGCCACACAACCTCAACCAAGACGTTGAACTTAACAAGAATTCATTGGAAAACGTCCGATGCTCATAGCTTCAAATAGTCACTCCTAGTCATCACCAACTATCAGCTTTCCCAATCCTAGTCGTTGTCGCCATAGCTTCCCTACACATCGCTGCCTCAACCCCCCTTCTCTTCCTTGTCCGGTGGCTTCGTCAGCGGCAAGAGAAGTGGGGCTCGCATGTCTTATTTTCTTGTCCTTAGATTTTTGTTCCTCTGGCAACATCGACGAGTTGTTGGTGGCATGACGTGTTGGAATAAGGTTTCTCCGGTCTCTCCCTAACTCGACGACGTCTGATCCGGCATCAACGAAGGGCCAATGGGAGTTTGTGTCCTTGGATCTGTTGGTTCCCTTCAGATATTGGCAGTTGATGTGTCTTTGAAGGAGAGTTATTGGCTGGCCATTGGTGCGGTGATTTTGACATCTTCTTTCGTGTTGTTCTATGGCATGGTCCGGTTTCTTCAACCCTTTGAACTGTGTGAGGTGATGCTCCAACCGACGCTACTTCAGTGATTTATAAATCTCGCCTCAAGGGCCGAGTAGCTATTACGGTGTTCAAAGCCTGATATGGTGAGAGCATTTGTAGGTGGTCATGTCCTTTATTATTAGTTTACTGCAATTTTTCGTCTCAGTTGGATGCCGTACTATCGAGGAAGAATAAGATTAGTATGATTTTCAATGTAATTTATTTTTTACTGGTCGTTCTACATTGAGTTGTCTTTACATTGTACTAGTTTTTGTTTTCCTTGATATTAATCAGGTTAAAGATGCCTTTGGATGCCTTTATTAAGAAAGAAAAAAGTCGCTGAAACACACATGATCTGTGCTTTTGGTCTCGCCAATTTCAACTTATTTTTTTTGGTTTTTCTCATTCTATTCTCTATTGATTCTGGTCAGCTTTTTTTTGGTTTGTTGATTAATCTTTTTATGTTTTCTTGTTCTTTCAATTTCTTTTTTTTCCTTTTTTTTACTAATGAACCAAAATAGTATACATAAACATTTTTAAAATACAATGTAAGCATTTTCTGTAAAAATGGGAATATAATCTTAATACATGTTGAATATTTCAAAAACATGATGACACATGTTTTAGATACAAGAAGAACCTTTTTCGATACATGATGAAGTTTTTTTATACACATTGGATTTTTCCACATACTGTTAACATTTTATAAATTGATGATGATTTTTGAAAGAAAGTTCATGATTTTATAAAATGTCCACACACTTTAAACCATATAACTAGAATTGCACGTGTGGGTTGTAGAGAAAAACTAAATTGAAGCGGTGATTTTCCTTTCACATGATCATCATCAGGACTAGATGCAATGGATTGTAAGGAGGATATAGGTTGACAAAAATCTGACGGAGACATCACGGGCTCGTTTCTAACATACTAGATCCTCCAGAAGACCATCAGCAAGGGAACTCTTGTAGGCTCGTCAATCTCACAAATATACTGAATGAACCAATCAGACCCCGTCGGCTCGATCGAAGAAACATCCAGCAGAAAACCATTCAGCAGCCATAGCCTTCCATAGGACTCTTGGGTTTGTGCATGTACAAAAGGTATGAAAACGTGTCCTCTTCATCAGTGCCACAAACAGGGCATAGGGCACTAGTCTCCAGATTACGTTTCAACTTATGACACCACGTAGCAAGTGAATTATTTGCAAGTGCATGTACACAGACACTTCTTATTTGTTCTAGATTCTTCCAGACTTCAATTCTTCATGTTTTCCTTTGTTAAAAGAATGGACATTCATGATTATTCTACTTTTCTATGTTGTACCATATGCACATAACTCATACACTTTTTAATTGTTCTAGACTCTTCCATACTTCAGTTTTCCCAAGTTTTTTTTTCCAAAGGACTTGACATTTAATTTTCAGTTTTGCTAGAACTCATCTAGATGAGATATAATTTGGTCTCATTCACTTTGAAAACAACAACAGATGCAACCCACGACAGCATTTGCAAATGGAGTACCCAACTGTTCTTATATGTTTCACATGAATTTTATGTAGTATATACCACATTCATCAAATATTATGTACTTATAATTTGATTTTGAATAGGATGGGTGATGAGACTTAAACCTACAACTTAAATTTCATTTGTGCGGGACTCCAAATGTATATGTTTTTCTATTATAATATTGTGCGTCAATATTGGGTCACAATTCACTCCCGTGTAACTTACTAGTAAATAAAAACTAGAGGTGGGAAAAATAAAGGAAAAAGAAATTATGTGCGTGTGTTGTGGTGTATGCTGGTTCGTCTAGAGACGAGCGCTAGGCGAGTGAGAACTTTGGCCCAACCCATTTAACAATCACTAGAGGCAAGCACCCCGTGCGCCTCGCAGCATGCTGCGAACGCCCTCATTGGCGAGGCGGGTGGTGGGAGCCGATGAGGAAATTCCATGGTCGAGAGTCGTCATTTCGTGAGTGAGCCCAGATGAACTTGGACCTATGCATGTGAATCATTAACGAAGGTGCTACGAGCAGTAATGATGTTATCATGGTTTTTATATGGATTAAATTAATAAAAAAACTGCTAATATATACAACCCGTTAGCCGTTTCGAATAGTGACGGTAGACGGGCCTAGGAATCTTCCATCCTTCTTTTTTCTTTTGATTGATATTCCTATTCTCTTATCAGGTTTTTAGTTTTGTTTCGGCTTCTCGTTTCATGGTTTTCTTGTGTCCTTTTTTTTTCCGTTTTTTCTTCTCTTCATTTCTTTCAATATTTTTCCCTGTTTTTTCTTTTGTTGTTCTTTTTTCACTTTTTATTTCTTCTTCTTTTCATATTTATTCATGAACTTTTTTAATAAGTCCAATAGTGTACGGGCACTTTTTATATTTCCGCAATTTTTTTTCAATTTTCATGATCGTTTTTAAAATGGTACAAACATTTTTTTATATGGTATATTTTTTGAAAAATTGCATGAAAATGTCATGAACCACTTTTTAAACGTATGAATATTTTTTGAATGGTACAGTTGTTTTAAAATGTCATGATTTATTAAAATGCCCTAATGTTTTGAAAATGTCATGACCATTTTATTAAAAAAAAGTGTGGAATTTATTTTTCATGAACTTCTTTTTTGAATGTATGAAATAGTTTAAAAAATTACAAGAACATTTATTAGTACATGAACACCTTTTTCTTAAATTGAATGAACAATTGTGTGAAGCAATATAAAATAATTATCATAATTTACCAATAAATACAATAATTTTCATGAATCGCCGCGGATTGTGAGAAAAAATAGTATTAAAAATAGAAAAAGGGTAAAAAAATAAGTGTGCATGTTGTGTTGTTTTTTGTGGGGGTAAGTACGTTGCTTTATTGATCAGTGAGGTCCATAGGAATCGCCGCGGATGTAGCCTGCCAGTGTTGGCCCCAACGTACCTTGTACAGGTAGCACATCAAAACGAAATAGAAACTACACTTTGCAAAACTCATGTAAAGGGACGTAGCCATCGAATGAAAAATGGGTGAAAGGGGAGCACGGATGGGAGCACGCCCAGCTTGCATGCTCCCGTCCCGTACTCCCATCCGTGCTCCCCTTCACCCATTCTTCATCCGACGGCTACGTATTTTTTCCTCCTCCGGCATCTCTTTTCCAGCCAAAACAAAAGCAGAAAAAGGTCCCGTATTTCCACCCCCCGCCGTGATACTTACGTAATACTCGGGCAGCATTAAATCTCCAGGGATAATAAACGAGAGTCTCAATTGTTTGCCGCCAACACAGAAATAGGGCTCTCCAAAGTCCAAACCTCTCTTATAATCCATACAGGACCATACAAATCTCACTTATAATTGCTTGTCGAGAAGTTGCTCCAACGACTGAATAAGCAGGCCATCTTTTTGGCCTGATTTAAAATTTTAATCTCTGATGCTTAATTAATTTGGAAGCATTTGGCACCTCCGCAGAATTCAAACTCTGCGAGCCAAAATATTCAGGTTCCGAAAGCAATTCAGAAACAGCCGCGCGCGTCAAGCGAGCCAAAGTTAAGCTTCTTTATAGGGGCAGGCGCTCTGCTCTCCCCTACTTGACAGTAGAATGTGTTGAGCACTTGAGCTGCTGCTTGTACCAAGTGATATCCTAGGGGGAACGCATCATCTCACCCATATGATTTGTTGATTGAATTTGAACCATTGTAGATGTAGATGGCTGGGTGGAAATCTCAGGAATATTTCTCACCGAAAACAGTAGGATCAGGGTTTACTTGCACAAGAATGACCGGAAACTATGACAATGTTCACTGACTTCAAGAGATGTTCCAATTTCCATATGATATACTCCCTCCGTTCCTAAATAATTGTCTTTCTAGAGATTTCAACAAATGACTACATACGAAACAAAATGAATGAATCTACACTTTAAAACATGTCTACGTACATCCGTATGTTGTAGTCCATTTGAGATGGCTAGAAAGACAAATATTTGGGAACGGAGGGAGTATGAAAGAGATAATAGATAGTGCAAGCAATCGTGCTAATTCATGTAGAGTTTCCATGGATTGGAAGATACTGCTGCGGAACTTTTGCAAGTCAGATGGCCATGAAGGCAGTGGGCCAAAAAAAAAAAAAAAGATCTTCAGTTACAACAAGCAAAGGAGAAGAGAAAATTGTTGCTCCTGTCAGCCTCCAAAGCTCAAAACTGTGCCCTCGCCCAGGGGCGGCGCTAGGGGTATTTTTGAGCTTCGCGTGAATACCCATGATTTTTACAAAACAGTGTTGATTTTGGCAAAACAGTGATAATTTTTGAAAAACAATAATGATTTTGGCAAAATGAATACACATGACTACCCGGTTGCAAATTCGTGAAAGCCGCCACTGCCCTCGCCTAGTCTAAACGGTTGGACATTGAAACGGAACAGAAATTACAACTTGCAACCGTCTGCTTCTCCCAGAATTACGCGGTTCTGCTCCCCTGTCTTTCTTGGCGTTCCCACCAAATCTCTTGTGCGTTTTCCACTTCTGCTGGAGTGACTGCCGGCCGGCCTAACCAACCACGAGAGCTCCATGAGGCCATGACCACATGCTCCACCAGCTCCTTAATTTAAGGTCCGAAGGAACTGTAAATTGGAAGGGCACGTGATGTCTCGGAAAAACTTCAGCTTATAATGTATGGTATGATATGAGCTCGGGCTCAGATTTGGATTTTCGATGATATGATAAGATGCTCTCAGATTTGGATTTTCGATGATGAGTGCGGCGTTTCGGTGCCCGGGTGCATCTGCACCTGTTCAAAAAAAAAATTCGTAAAAAATTCAGAAAAATTCAAAAAATTCCGAAAAAAATTGAGGTGGTGGACAATTTGATGCGTGAGGTGCGCCCCAATTTTGAAAACATTTGGACTTATGTGCAGCTCTCAGCAAAAAAGACAAATCAGACCAAAACAGTATATGAACAGTACACATTTTTACAGACCTCCGATTTGTCTTTTTTGCTGAGAGCTGCACATAAGTTCAAATGTTTTGAAAATTAGGGCGCACCTCACGCATCAAATTGTCCACCACCCCAATTTTTTTTAGAATTTTTAGAATTTTTTTAGTATTTATTTTGATTTTTTTGGTGAGCGCAGGTGCAGATGAGCTCGGGCTCAGATTTGGATTTTCAATGATATGATAAGATGCTATAGCGTACTTCTCTGTAGTTTAAGCCCATAATCTACCCGTGCTCTCGGTTTTGTAGCTTGATTAGGGAGCAACATCACACCGGATCCGTGGCGCAATGGTAGCGCGTCTGACTCCAGATCAGAAGGTTGCGTGTTCGATTCACGTCGGGTTCAATACCCCCCGATCCTAATCCGGTCTCTTTTTTGTTTCTTCCTTTTTTTTCCTGTCATTTCAAGCATTCGTCCTGTCATTTCAAGCATTCGTGAGCAAGATCTAGATTCACTGTCAACGTCTCCATGCCATCTGTTCCAAGTTGAATAATTATCTGTGATCAAACTCTGAGCCCGGAGTTCTAAACTGTGTTCCAACAATGCAAGATATTTTTCAACCACAAGACTGTCCACATGTGTTCTCTTGACGAATGAACATGTGGCTTTCATCACTGAGTTCTTTTTTGTTGTGAGCTGTTCATCGATCGCTGATCTAGTGCGAGAATACTACTAACACCATTGATGATCTCCTTATTACTCATCCTTCGCATCATCGAGGTGGAACTGACATTGTAGATCTACAACGATGTGAAATCCTCACAAGTCGTGAACACATTGGTCTGCAGAACTCATGCGCGCGCTCACACACACACACGAACACAAGTTTTTGTGCCGCGCACTTGCTGCGGCTTTTCTTGTCTCTTTACTTTATTCTCGGGAGCAAAGCTCACCATTACAATAGCACATAAGAACCCTCAACGCTCACAGCTCGATCTGATCGCGCCATCCCACGACCCGAAGCTGGAGGCTGGGTAACCGACACAACACAATGGAAAGACAACGCCTCGACGTGAACCCGCACGTCTCAGGCTTACATTACATTACATTACATTACATGTGCGACCCGCGAATCACGTCTAACATGGTGACGTGGTAGACCCGATAGATAGAACAAGCAAACATGACATGCTGCTACGGAGTACTCCACTACTACGTACGTGCAGCTAGCCTGACGCTAAACATCAGGATTATTCAGACAACATACGTGAAAGGAAACCCAACAGAGCAGAAAGCATAATTAAGGCTCGGTTGAAAAGTACTGAGCCTCTAACCTCTCGACCTCTTCTTTCTTATCAGTGAAAACGATGCCAAAGTTGTAGTTGTTGGCCACAGTATAGATGCCATCATGGTGGGTGCTGGTAACTTCTTTTCCGGTGGTCAGGCGTACCCTCTTCTTGTACGAATAGGGCACATCACAGAAAGCTCGCATTCCAACCAGCTTTGCTGCGATTGTAGTCTTTGGAGGGATATCATACTCCTGCGTGACCGTTGTCTCCTCCGTGTTGGTTTCAGATGTTCCCTTGGCATGTGACGAAGAGGACTCATAGGAGAATGTAACTTCTCCACCTACAATTATCGGCGGTTTCTCCCCGCCGGTGCCGAAGCTTATCTTGGCATCGGTTCCTTGCTTGGATGAAGCGCTGGTTTCCCACTTGCTGGCCACTTCAATTTTCTTGACGAAGGAAAACTTGGCTTTCATCTCTTTGTTGGTGTCGTTGGTGCTGTAATCAGTGGCCACATTTAGAATCTGCTTGTTGTAAATCCTTGCTTCCTCCAGGTGGTACTTCTCATCATAGATCTCACATTTATCAACTGGCTCTTCCACCATCAACCTTGCACATTGGGATATGTTCTCGTCGGAAGCACTGAGGCAATCTGACACCCCGTCTGCACTTAACCTTTTGCAGAATTTCTTGTTGCCCAGATTCCGGAGTGCAATGAAGCCATCCCCGGTGACCACCTCAAATAATGTATGAGGGTCGTTGTCGCGGAGGGGGTCTTTTATGTGCGCAACTGAAACCCAATCATCTGAGTCCGAGCCGCGCTTCCAATACCCATTCAGGTTGGATAATATGCGGACGGTCCCATCATCACGGGTAAAAGTAGTGAAAATCACACCTGCATCTCCCTTATCTTCTGTGTGAAATTGCAGACGTAGATGTCCGAATTCTTTTCTCAATGCATCTTCGGCAGGTTTCTCATGTAAGAGCTTTTCCAGCAGGCCAAATCCATCCAAAACCTTCCCAACTTTTTCCCAGATGGTTGCCATGACATGAGTCGTGCCGAGGTATTTGCCATTGTCGCCTTTGAAAGCAACATGCCTAGGCAATGCCTCGTGTCTCGGCAAACCAATGACGCCAAAATGATAGTCTCTCATATCTCTAATAGGTATATCATCCTTAAAGTCTTGTAGTTGCAACTTGGGTATGGAGTCGTGTCTTCCTACCAGGGGCCCGTAAACACATTTCTTTAGGAAAAGATGGAGGAACCTGTTATCATTCAGTAAAGAGCAAAAATAAATAAATAAAGTTCTTGTATTAAAGATAAAGGAAAATTTTGCTTTATCTGTAAAGCAGGCGATAGCTTTGAGAAAGATAAAGAAAAATTTAAGTTTTTTTCGGTGCACCAATGCTTAAGATAATACTCCCTCCTTTTTAATATAAGGTGTATTTTCTTTTCTTCCAAAAATATAACATTTCTATGTTTCATCAGGTTTATAGATAAAATATGAACAACTTGAATACCATATAAATAACATATGCAAATATATTTCATCTAATAATATTGATTTGATACTATACATATTGACTTTTCTCTATAGACTTGATCAAAAGTAGAGATTTTGACTTCATAAAAACCCAATACACAATATATTTCAAAACGGAGGGAGTAGAATAACTAAGACCCAGCAAAATTGCCGATGCATATTCTGGCCTAACACAATGGTCCATATTTGGGTAAGTTTGATCTATGCCACTACAAAGTTTCATGTTTTTGAGAACTACCACTACTAATCCACTGCCTTGGTCCTAAAAATCTTGTTGCTCAAATAGACATATCTAGATGCTTAGTGCTAGATACATCCAACAGTGTTAGATACATCCATTTGAGTCACAAGTTTTTTTGGAAAGGAGGGCGTATTTTAGAACATACTACTGAAAAGTCAATAAACTCTAAAATATGCCGCTCGGTACCGTTTCACACCATTAAAAGACAACACCCATACATATTTCATCTTGTGTTTTGTATATGGACAAAAATGCCCTCACATTTAATGTGCTTCTCAGTCACCCTTCTCCAAGCGAACTATCCCCGTCACTGCTGCCTCGACCGCTGACACCTCCATTTTTGCCCTAGGCCGCCGCCGCCCCCTTCTAATTAATTTCCTTCTCTTCGCCATTGTGTCCCCTCCTCCTTCCGGACGCCACCATCGGAAGATGATCGCTGATGGTAACCGGCGCCAGGGAACGATGGGCGAGCATGGCGGTTGATGGAAGCGACAAATCAGCATGTGAAAATGAGGGTGACGTCGAGGGGAGTGCGCGGACGAGATAAATTGGACACGTGCTTGCCCATGAAGAGAACGACAACAGGAGTCGAAGGAGACAACCGAATTCGGCTAGCACAGCCCATGGGAGAGGGTGCTGGTGGCACGGACAAGCTCCTTGCGTCCGCGTGAGCCTAAGGAAATCCGGAATCGCACCGGAAGGAGCCATGGAAGACGACCGCAACACAGATGACGTGGTGGCTGAGTGGCAACGCCGATGGGGGCTCCGGTTTCGAAACGTCTGCGCAAACCATGTTTTTGTTGCCATGGACGACTACAATGTTTTTGTTGCCGAGGTTTTTTTTTACAGGGAATATGGTGGTGCGCTGAGTTTTAGCCAGAACCAGCATCGGTGGTGCTACAACCGGTATGACATTTTGCTACGTCCAGCCACGACAGCTCCCTAGCGGACACGAGCGGCATTTTCGGTGTGGCAAGTTTTTGCTAGAACTGGGCATGCTTGTTACTACGACCGGGCATGGCGATTGCTGTGACCGGCCATGGCGACCCCAGGTGGCATCTTCATCGGAGCTCAAAGACCAAGGGGGCTCGTTGAAGGGGGACGTCACCGGCGGTGAGCGAGGTGGACTTTTTTTTCCCGCGTGCGAGATATGCCGTGATACGAGGAGTTTGGTTGACTTTTTTATTTTTATTTTCGTTTCTTTGCGTGCGGGAGGTGGAGGGGACAAAGATAATAATCTAATCAAAGAGCTTGTTTTTTTGCGACGCAGATCGTGCGGCCGCGTGGCGACCGGTCCAAATTTGGGCCGGCCGACTGGCGCCTAGCACGGGCCTTGTCTAATAATGATCTTTTTTTAGGGGTAATAATGATCTGAAACAATACGAAATGGTATATCTAGAAGTATAAAAAACTTGGCATTTTTCAAAATATGAGAATAGTTAAGGCATTTCTCAAAATCTAAAACCTTCTAGCGGCATATATCAAATTCACCCGTAATGACTTTCTTATCTGCAGAGCGCAGATGAGCTAATCCAGTGGCCTGCGCAAGAGACTAAGAGACTATATTTAGTAGGGTGTTAGTGTGATTTAATCATTTAAGTGATACATATGTGAAGAACTGTGCATGGAAATATAAATAATAATCCCTCTGTTTGAATAGTTGACTTTTTCTTATTTGGCAGTAGTCTCTAATTAGTAACTTTGACACCTCACATTTCAATGATACTGCAAGTAATAAACTAAAGAAAAAAACGTGAAACACATTTTCATAACAAATCCAATGCCATTTCTATCTAACGAACCTGAATTGGTTCCCTACCACATGACACATGTGGTAAGCAATCCAAATAATTAAAAAAATCATGAATTGGTTCCCGTAAAAAAACCCGAATTGGTTCCAGTTACTCCTTTCTCCCGATGAACATTCAGTAGTCTCCTCTTTTTCCAGATAACTTGCAATTGCATAATAACATACTCCCTTCTTCCGAAAATATAAAGCGCGGTTGACTTTTCTGGTCTTCGTTGCACAATTTTCACTATAATTTTTAGGTATTGTATGTCTATAAAATTAGTATACAGATGTATGAAAAAAATTGTTTTGCAAGACAAATATGACTATGCTTCTTATTCAGGCTGCAAGTGGACATGGTTTTTCCACGGTGCGCACTTAAAAGTCCACATAATTTGCATTTGTGGACACCCATGTAATTTACGTTTTTGGATGTGAAATAAGTGGGTTGTCCCGCGGGCGCCGCCTCTAACCCACCTCCTCTTCTTCATTTCCCTAAAATTAACTTCTTCTTCGTACCTCCACGACGGTTGCGACGCAGCAATGGTATAGGGCACGCCGCCGCCTATCTCCTCCTTGACCGGCTAGCGCCGTCGTCTGCCTCGTCCATCGACCGTAGGGCCGGCGTCCGTCTCCTTGATGGACGCCCTAGGGCCGCCCTCGTCCGCCTCATAGAAAAGTAGCAACAGACATGGACAACCACCACACCCGAGTTCTTCCACGCCGCTACCGTCAAGCTCCGTCGCCGCCTTGAACGAGTCCCTCTGCCCCGGATTTGGCGTCCGCCGCCGTCCCGGACCTACCCTTCGCCGCCTTGAACGAGTCCCTCCGCCCCGGATCTAGCGGCTATCGCCGTCCTAGACCTCCCGTGCAGTGCGCCGCCATGCCAGACACCAGCGCCGCCAACCGGCATGGACAGTGCGGTTGTCATATGTGCCAAGGATGCAATCGTCTGCTGATATTTTTCTGGAAGCCATGGATACAAACTCAGGACAAAAATCGTGCAAACTCATGTGGGCGTGCTTTTAACACGGACTGGTGGAAAAAAGGCCTTTGGTCGCGGTTCGCAACTGCCATTAGTCGCGGTTGCGCAACCGCGACCAAATAAGCGCGACTAAAGCCCCCCACCTTTAGTCGCGGCTGCTTAAGAACCGCGACTAACG